>CM064865.1:13965092-14565092 GCA_032719365.1 Prinsepia uniflora | reverse complement strand
GAAGCCTTTGGCAACAAGTCTGGCTTTGTGGCGTTCAGCAGAGCCATCAGCACGGTGTTTGAGCCGAAAATCCCACTTGCAGCCTATTGCATTGGCATGAGGGGGGAGGGGAACCAGGGACCAAGTTTGCTGCTTCATCAGAGCATCATATTCTGTTTGCATTGCAGCTGTCCATGCAGGAGATTTGGAGGCTTGGGTGTAGGTTGTGGGTTCGGCTGTTGCAAGTTTGGTAGTGGTGTAGGCCTGGGGCAGGGGATACCAGGAGGTGAATAGGAGATTTCTGGACTTGGAAATCCCAGCCTTGCTGCGAGTAGTCATAGGATGAGTATTGGGTGGTCGGTTAGGGTGGGAGGTTTGGGAGTTTAGACCGGGAGGGGGAGGAGGGGTGGTGGAGGAGGCCAAGTCGTGAGAAGAGTTTGTTGGTGGTGAGAAGGGTGGGGGGGGGGTCTGGGGGGAATTAGTAGTGGGAGACGGTTCTGGTGGGACCGGAGAAGGGTGAGAAAGTGGGATGGAGACCAGTGGGGTGAAAGAAAAAAGAGGGGAAGGTGTGGAGGACTTCGGGAAAGGGAAGTCTAGTTCATTGAACACAACATGGCGGCTGATGTAGACTCGACCTGTTTTGACATGAAGGCAACGGTATCCAGCATGATGAGGGCTGTAGCCAAGAAAAACACAGGGTAGGCTGGGACTTTGGAGTTTGTGTTTGGTGTAAGCACCAAGGAAAGGGAAGCAGGAGCAGCCAAAGGTTTTTAGAATGTGGTATGGAGGTGGATGGTCATATAGTTTGGTGTATGGGGAGGTCCAGTTGAGGGTAGGTGTGGGAAGTAGATTGATGAGAAAAACTGCAGTTGTTAGGGCATCTGCCCAGTAGGAATAAGGAAGGCCGGCTGTATGGAGGAGAGTTCTCCCCATTTCTGAGATGTGACGGTGTTTGCGCTCAGCTAACCCGTTTTTTTGAGGGGTGTGGGGGCAGGAAAAGCGATGGTGAATGCCATGAAGGGAGCAAAAGGCTTGGAACTGGTGGTTGGTGTATTCAGTGCCTCCATCACTTTGAAACTGAGTGATGTTGGTGCGGAATTGAGTCTGAACATATGAGTGAAATTTTGTGAAATGGTGGAAAACTTCAGATTTGTGGCGTAAGGGAAAGATCCAAGTGAATCTAGTGTAGTCATCAGTGAATAGGACATAGTAGCGAAAACCAGAGACAGAAATGACAGGAGACATCCACACATCAGAATGTACTAAATCAAACGGTTTTATTGATTGATGTACAACAGAGGAAAAGGAAAGTCTGGTGCTTTTATTTAGAGCACATTGATTACAAAAGGGGACAGAATTGAAAGATACAGGGAAACATAGTTTATTCTTTGTTGTCACCATCTGAAGCACTTTGGAAGAAGGGTGTCCAAGGCGCTGGTGCCAAAGAGAGGGAGCAGCATGAGTGAGGAAGACCTGGGGTGGGACTTGTTTTGGTGATATCCGGTAAAGGCCATCTTTACAGGGGCCCTGAAACAAAATTTGATTAGTGTGAAGATCCTGGATAAGAAATTGGTGGGGAAGGAAAGTGATTTTGACTTTGTGATCTTTAGTGAACTGAGAGACAGAGAGAAGATTCTTTTGTATAGAGGGAACATAGAGAACATTAGAGAGATTAAAATGAAAGGGACCAGAGGAGAATTGGACTGTACCAGTTTGCTGGATGGGGAGGGTTTCACCATTGCCAATCATGACCTGATCTGGGGTGGATGGGGAAGGCTGAGAGGGGCAGGGAGGGTTCATGGTGACGTGGTGAGTAGCACCAGTGTCCGGGTACCAATTTGGGTCTGATACATTGGCTAGATGTAGACCTGCGAAGGCCTGGGACAAATTGTGGTATGTGGACGGGGACAGATTGGGCAGTGGGCAGCAAGGTGGCCGAAACGGTTGCAGGACCAACATTGGGGGCCAGTGGGGCGGTTGACGGGAAAGGGGGAAGAGCCCAGTACACCGGGGGAAGGATTGGGGGAGAAGTAGCGGTGGTTTCCACGGCGGTTTGGAAACCGGGAGCCACGACCTGGTATGGGTCCTCTCTGAAAACCAGAGCGGCCATGGGGAGGAGCAGAGTGATTTGAGGCCGTATATAAGGCTGTGGGTGGGTGGACAGGGACAGGGTGTAGGGTGGAGGCTTGCTGTGCCTCAAAAGACAGGAGACGGGCTCGAAGATCAGTGAAGGGAGGAAGGGGAGGGAAGTTAAGCATGGCTGTCACAAGCATGCTGTATTCTGGGCCAAGACCACGTAAGACAGCCGTGACTAAGTCACGGGAAGAGAAGGGTTCATTAATTGTAGCAAGAGAGTCTGCAAGTGTTTTGGCTTGAGAGAGATATTCAGAGATGGAGAGGGAGCCTTTAGTGAGAGACATGAGTTGGAATCGGAGGTTAGTGGCATTGGCTAGTGACTGTTGAGAGAAATTCTGGCGAAGGCATTCCCAGATTTCACGGGAAGTGTTTAAGCCAACAACTTGGGACAGGACTGGTTCTGTCAGTGTTGCTCGAAGCATGCTGATGAGGGTTTGGTCAATCTGGTACCACTGTTGGTACGCAAGATTAGGGATAAGGATTCCAGGGTTTGTGAGAGCAGAGGATGAGGCATCAGATTGGGGAGAGGATTCTGTGGTGGCGGATGGTTGGAAGGGGAGGGGAGTGAGTTCCATCAATGAACCTCCAGTAGTTGTGTCCGATCAGAAAGGGTTTGATCTGGCTTTCCCAGAGAAGATAGTTGGATTCTGTGAGTTTGATAGAGACTAGGGTTGAAACATGATTTGGTGAGATTGAGGGGGAGGCACAGGAATCACTAGCCATGGTGGGAGCGGAGGGAGGATCAAAATTAAGGTGACCAGCCGTGTAGGCTCTGATACCATGTAGAAATGGTAAATTTCCTTGTCTGATTTACATAGCCTACGGCTATATTTATAGAGCTTTACAGGGAGATAAGGTTAGACAGTTATTTCTGTCTTAAACTTATCTTAACTGCTAGTAACTACCTAGGACAGATGTGTGAATCTAGTGTGTACATGTCTGTCTTAATTCTACAGGTCCAGATGTCTAGTGTCTACAGCTATACAAGTTTAGCAGTCTATAGGGGTTAGTGTACACGGTTTTACATTTTGTCTCTTATTTTCCTAGATACGTGCACCCAAAACAAACCTTACTCTTTTTGACAATTAGAGTATACCAGGAACGAAAGGCATTTCAAACAGATTGGAGGGAAATCGCACACCCGAGGCTAGATATTTATGCAATATTAAATGTTAACAAACAAATCCCTGCAAGTGGTCATATAATCCATTATCTCAGGAAGCCTACCGTAGAAGCGTACCGCACTAATATCGTGGCAAGTGTATGATTGTATATGGAGCCATCATCCTTGTGCTTCATATTCAGTTCTGCGTTTAAAATAAGTAAAATGAGTTCCACAAGTTCAAGAGCAACAAAAGTCGGATCCAACTATTCGAAATCTATAGTTTCACACCCCCAAACTCAAAACGGGGAAAAAAAAGGCACGACCAATTTGTATTAGTACAATTCTCATCAGATACACAATGCACATACCACTCTTTTCCCGAGTGAAAGTTACTACCACCCATCTTTAAGTAAGCTATAATAATCTTAACCAACACTTCCATTCATGTTGCAAAGGCTATCATAACGTAATTTAGTAATGAAATGTATATCCAACAATTACGCTCTCCCACTGTGTCTCCTCGTCTAATTTTTCTCCAACCAATAAAAATCCTTCAAACCCAATTACAATTTCTATGTAAACACCAAGAAAATTCTCCAATTCAGAAACTTCATCAACTCAAACATCTTCAATGTAACACCTAAATGAGCAAACTTTGATGCAGAAATTAAAATTTCACCTCTTCCAGAAGATAAGACAAACATCCATGTAAACATTGCCAACAGCAACCATCTCCTTTTCTCCATGCTCTGATTAAATGTCGCAGCGAAGAGAACAATTTAGGGTGCACTTCAGCAGCAATTAGTAACGACAAGAAAATTGGAGGAACAGACCAAGACGACCCAACACCCAGTGGCTTCGGTTCGGACTTAAAAGCTCCAACGATATCGGATTGTACCGGTTTCGATAGCCGTTGCAACCGGGTACGACCGCAGCGCACCGTTTCGAAGGCACTTGCGGTGGTTGGGCAACGTGTTTAACACTGTAGGGGGAGACCGAGAAAGAAGAATAGATGAAAATTGAAATAAATAATGGAGCAAAGAACGGACCAAACCAAACCATGTGGGAAAGAATGAAGAAGAAGGAAACAAGTTTCGATATATTTTCCTTCAGTGACGAAACTATCCTTCTTGTCAAACGATGCGTAACGTCGATTCTATCTCTATCTGTATTTGATGGCTACTGTTTGAGGGTAGTTACGGTAATTAAACTGTGTTCAAGGCTTGTTGGACTGCACGTGCTGATACTCTTCCCTCCTCTCCATCAGTTCATATTTTTTTCGCATAAAAACCTTGATTAGCGTCACTATCTGCTTTCACAAACTCTCACTTAAATTTTAATTGCATTCTAAAAAGAAACGAATTGATAACGTGCGAAGCACATAGCTACAAATTTTTCCCAACTGCTGTACCTAAGGTTGGTTAATGCTATAGGTTTATCACCCTCACAGAAAAAATGTTAAATTCATTAAAGGTAATGTTTCGACGTGGAATTTTAAAGTTCTAAAAAATTTAAACTATATTATTAAGAAATACAAAATTAATAATGAAATAGACGATGGTTGTAAGTAATTAGTAGAATGACTAACAAAGGGTAATATGCACCACAAGCATAAAAAAACCATTATCCATGGGATTTTTAACATGAGATGTTATTTACAAATCTCATCTAAATGACTTGTACCTAATAATTTCAATCTTTGTTCGTTTGAAGCACCTCATATTTTACTAAATTAGTCTAAACCCTTAGTCATGTATGAACCCATAAATTATAAATTAGGTGGGCTAAATATTAAAATAATTTATTTTTTGTATTAAATGCGACGATATTAAGCTATTTTCATTAATTTAGAAAATGCCCGACAATATTAAGTGAATTTCATTAATTTAGAAAATACACTTAATTACGTATCTTATGCAAGAAATAACAAATAATCATACAATAAATATAATATAAAATACTTAAATTGCAACAAACTCATCTTTTTGACAAAATATTATACTAACTCCACAAAATTCACAATCCCTCATATTTTTTTTGTAGAACAAATTAATAAGTTATGTTATATAAGCTAATATTACATAAATTTTTATTTCAAATATTCAGTTTCGTGTGGAGTAGAGCACATTCCAGCCCTATACCGTGGCCCGTACTTGCCCTTAATACTTTGAAGTTCTTCATCTTACCTAAGTGTATTTCTAGTGGTAAGAGCACATCGAACGATGCACTCCTTGACCGGGTTGCGCTCTATCTAGCCTACAGCCCATGTGCTTTCATTTCTAACCCACCAAGACCAAACCGGACTGGGGCAAGCCACAAGGCTATTCTTACCTCTCTTGTGGATCGAGCTGGGCTCATGGCCCACAAACTATGCAGTGTGTCATCCCAGCAGCAGACCCCATCCCCAACAACTATAAAAAGGTCATCAATGATATGTTGCCATGTGTCAAGTTATTTCAAAAAATATAGTCGTTGTAATTTTTTTTTAAAGAGCGGTTGATTAGTTTTAAAAAAAAAAAAAAAAACTTCATATTTACTCTTATAAATACTAATGCATTTAATCCAAGTTCAAACATAAGTTCTTCATACTTATATCTTTACATATTATTCAAACTTGTTATTCTCAAACATGACACCGAATCATAAATGGTCAAATGATGAAGAAGTGTTATTGTGCAAAATTTGGATATTTGTCACTTCAGATGCAATTGAAGGAGCTAGTCAAATAAAACGGACCATTTTTGGTACATGTTCGAAACCACTATATCGAAATTTGAGAAGGTCTTGTGGAAGATATCTCAACCATTCAGGAGTTTTCAAATAGATGAAGAAAATTGTGACCCATGTTTAAAGTGTGGCAAAAAACTTAAAAATCGCGGTTTTTTATCGCAGGGGTGCCAATGAGATAGATAAGATGAGAATTTATAAATTTAAAAATGTATTATCATTGTGCACAATTTATTTTT
The DNA here is from genome assembly GCA_032719365.1 of Prinsepia uniflora. NCBI lineage: Eukaryota > Viridiplantae > Streptophyta > Magnoliopsida > Rosales > Rosaceae > Prinsepia > Prinsepia uniflora. The sequence goes on along the minus strand of CM064865.1, from coordinate 14,558,906 downwards.
TTAATAGATTAATTGGTCTTGAATATATGTTTAGATATACAAGTAGAGATCTATTATAACGCATAAATGAATTCGCAATTTATGCTTCTTCATTATAGGGAGATATGCAAACATTGTGAGTATTTCAAAAATCCACCTCATATAGAGCATGAAGTAAGTCAAACTTCTTGAATTAGCTCATTACCACTTGAATCTCTAATTAATTTGGATGAAGATGGTGAAGAGGCAAATCTAAGAGCTAATATAGGTTCCTCTATAGGGCCTCCAAGAGGGAAGCAATCAAAAGAAACTTGGAGAAAGGGAAAGTTACAGATGGTTGATAATATTCGATTTTGTTAGATTTCCCTCGTAGTCAGTCTCCTAGTTGGAAACTGAGCTTCTCCGACTTATCGTGATTTCCCTTCAATCGTGTTTATTTGATTTTTGAATATACTATGTAATCAGTTTTTCATACCTGTATAAACCAGCATCATACAATCAATGAAAACTTAAGGTTTCACATCATTTTTTTTCTAATTTTCTACATGGTATCAGACCCGCTATAATTTTTCTCACGAATTTTTTTCTTCAATCCTGTTCTTGTCTTTTTCGTGGCCACCCCAAACACTTCTTCTTTTGCATCTCTTCCGCGATCCAATGTTGCTCAGTTTCTCAAGCTTGGTGGCTCAAACTACCTCTTGTGGGTTCGCCATGATCAAGTCTTTCCTTATTGGTCACGATCTCTGGAAGTTCGTTGATGGCTTCCTCTCTTCTCCCCCTACTACCATCACTGTCACTACCTCCACCCCTAACTCAGATGAATACATCTAACACGCAGAGTCCTTGGCTGATGCTCTCTCATCTATTCATGAACCTGTGTCTAACAAAGACCTTGTCATCGATGTCCTTCGCGGTATATTACTATAACGTCCCGTCCCGGAAATTGGGATTAGATTAGTGGTTAATGACGGATTAGTGTGATTAGTTGGGTAATTTCGGACTGACGGTACGAAATGACGGTTTTGCCCCTATAATGGGCAAAACAATTGACCTTTAGTTCGGGCGGTCAAATGGACTTTTACCGATGACTGTGACGTAGTTCGGAACGTCACGAATTCATAGACAGGTGGCACGTCCGATTCCGACATCCGAGGAGGAAGTTATGATGTTCGGAAGTTCAAGGGTAATTTGGTAATTTTGTTAAAATGATCAATTTGTTGACTTTTCAAACGACATGGACTTTTCACGTAATTCGAGGACCGTTAGGTAGGTCTCGGTTTTCTGAGTACAATGACAGGCGGCATGCCATCATCGGATGTTGGACGGTTTAGTTACAGGTCTATGAATGTGAAGGGGAAAATGGTAATTTGGCGTAAAAAGGGTAATTTGGTCATTTCCTGCATTGGGATCTATGCCCAGTTAGAGATGGACACTTGGCCTGCTCTGGAATGTGTGTGTCCACATGATTTTGGACACCTTGCCCCTTCTGGATGGTGGTGGAAGCTCCTCACCGTCTCTCACACATGTTTTAAAACAAAATCGATTTGTGCACGACATTGGAATGAAAAAACGCAGAAAAAAACAGAGACAAAGATGATCGTGGAACCCCAACCCTCTCAAAACCTGATCAGGTGAAGATGGGGTGTGAAGGAAAGCTGGAAGGGAGGCTGTGCTGAAACGACTGGTGGCCACGACGAGGCTCGACGACGGAGGACGGCGGTGGTAGCTAAGAAAACCCGAGAAGTCCCCTGTTTGTGTTTGAACTTGGGAAGCTGGATTTAAGGCCTAAGTGACACGACCCATCCCAATCCCCCCCCCCCCCCCCGGGATTACCATGGAATGTGACGTGCTCCCGTCTGACAAGAGGTGTCGGACAAAGGATAACCTGTTGACATTGCCCAACCGGGCTTCCAGAGTGCGTAAGGATCGATGGAGGAGGTGTATGATGTCCCAGTCTCTGCTGCAGTCATATCCGGAATCAACCTGAGGGGCATTAAAAACAAAAGCTGTGAGTGGACGAAAATAAACAAGTCTGCTTAAAACATTTATAAGACATTTATGCCCCTCAGTAAAATCATATGCATGCACCAAAACCAATAATCCCATATTTATTTAGAAATAACCATTAGGGCCTTAGCCTGGAACCAAAGCATAGTTTCAATTTCCAAAAGTAAATCCAAGAGTTATTTCATAAATCCAGTAATATGAACCATAAGGCATATAATATAAACTGTAACCATAATTTTAGCCACTGCACTATACACTCCAATCCGACATCCCTGATGTCTGACGTCCCTGACGTCAATAAGGTCACAATCACAAGGCTACGCGTGCCACTCGGGTCTCAATTTCCGAGTTCAATCCCCGAACCCCGTTCGGGTACAACATCCTCGATGCTTAGCGTCATAGACGCTGGACGTACTAGACGTCCGTGACCTCTCTGGGGTACCTCATCCGGAGGAGACAGTATCATATGGAAGGATCTATACAGTGCAGTACTAAATACATTTTATCGATATCCACATGCAAAACATATAGGTATACATAGGTAAAATCCGAACCGATCGTTACATTTCATCAAACGGGTCTCATGCCCAAAAACCGTGAAACGTGCCATGACCGAAACGTCATCAAAACTATTTATAGATTCCAGCATGTGAACATATATAAAATGTAAACCAGGAAACATTTATTCAATTCCATTTTAGGGTCCCCGACCCGCAATCACATGTAGAAATCAACTGGGCCCCTGGCCCGATTTCACAAGTTAACTGGGCCCCTGGCCCGATCCACATGTTAACTGGGCCCCTGGCCCGATTTTACATTATTCAAGTTCGTAACCGTTTCATGAAATCATATCCAACCACATTTATGGAAATCGGTGCAAATCCAGAAAACCTCGGTTTACGTGCAAATACGTAATTCACCTCGAAATACGTGAAATCATTTTAAATTCACCGATATCCAAAGTAAATCATTTAATCATAATTATAACAATCATAAAACAGTTATGCATGCATCGAATTTATGAAACCAATGTCCACTCACAGACCGTTTAACCGAGCGCCTCGATACGCGTGCCATAGGCCTTCCCGGGCCACACCACTATCACCGGGACTCTCAATCCTGTCCAAATCATATTAGAGGATTACTAACCCCTTCATTAACATCCTATTCAAGTCCCGTAATTTCCCCGAATTTTAAGTATTTTTAAACTGGATTTAAAACCTTCGGACATCCCGAACAATAACGAAACGGGATCCGATCGACACGAAACCAACGCTAAAATGTTCGTTACATTGTATAGGACAAAAGTCATGTTGGAAGTTTCCCAAAATTACCTCACACGTGCCCCCACGCGCCGGTTGAACTCCCTGCGCGTGAAACCCACGCGCCGGGTACTGTTCATCGTCGTTCAGGCCCGAATGACTGGTAAACGGGTCGCCGTGACCCGCGGGCCAACCCGACTGGTTCTCCGCCGTTCCTCGATCATTTTGGACGGGGTTTTCACCTGCAAGACCGTCTGAGTTCAATTAAAGGTTCTGTGAAAATAAAAACAAGGCACAACGTCCAGATCGTACCTCCTCGATCGAGAAGTTCACGGCCAAGACTCCTCCGTCGACTGCTCTCAGCTCCGACCACCATTCTCGTTGAAAACGGTCCCTATAGACTCGTCTCATCCTCTGAGTCATCATCCTGGTTACTAGATCGACTAAAACGTCGAAAAACCCAAGCTGCCATTTTAGACCCGAGAACGAACTCGCGGGTTTAGGCTCCCTTCGCCGCCGTGGTCACCACCGTGGCCACCGAAACGCCTAGTTTGATCCCAGAAACTCCTTCCACCCCTCCAACACGGTCAAACACCGGTCTCCATCGACTTCCAATTTCCTGAGTTTCGGATCCCTCTGTTTTCCCCTCCGCCGTCATCTCCGCCGTCTCCCTCCGTCACCCAGCTCACCACCGTCGTCCTTCCGCCCATACCAGCAGTTGGTCTCACTCCCACGCACAAAGGAGATGGGCTGGTGTGAGTGTGTGTTCAATTTCTTCACGGGCAGAGGAAGAATGAAAAATGAGGAAGGGAGGTATCAGATGAATAAGGAAATGGACGGTGGGGATGTGCATCAGCATAATAGATGAAGGGCTGAGATTGAAAACAGAGATCAGATGGATGGCCCAGATCAAAAGGTGAAAATAAGTGGGAATTCTTTTAATTATTTAAATCCTATAATTTAATCAAATCACACCAATCCAGATCTGATCCCAATATTTAAGTTTAGTGGTCCACGTGTCCCACTCAGAATCTCAGACCAATCAGAGAGCGCCACATGTCCTCGCCTCGTAATGCGTGCATAACGAACCCAAACTTCCGTGACCCATAACTTCGTCGTCGAATCTCCGATTTCGGCGTGCCGCCTGTCGTTGGATTCGCATCGACGAAACCTACGTAACGGTCCTTGGCCCTCGGCCATCGGACATCCTGGTCAAAAAGTCAACATTTGCCCCGATTTCGTCCAAATTACGAAAACGCCCCTGAACTTCCGCACATCATAACTTTTACCATGAACGTCGGAATCGAACGTGCCACCTGTCTATGAACTCGTGACGTCCCGAACTACGTCACGGTCATCGGTCAAAGTCCATTTGACCATCCGAAATAAAAGTCAACGTTTTGCCCACGTCTAGGGGCAAAACGGTCATTTTGCACAATTCGTCCGAAATCGCCCAACTAATCCCAGATTAGTGAATCACAATTAAATATTATTAAATCCCGATATTCGGGACGGGTCGTTACAACCTTCCCTCCTTAAAGAATTTCGTCCTCGAAATTACCAACAATCTTATTCCACAACCACCTTGTAGAAAACAATTTGATCACACATCTGTGTACACCTGTACACCCACATACTGGAACAACACCAGTCTCGTCTATACCCAAACATCCCATCACAGTCATACGTCACAACAACAACACTCGACCACCTCGAGTGGACATAAGCACCTGATCCGCGATAAGATCGCTTAACCATTTAGCTGACTCCTTCAGCTAAACGGTTCCCTTCCATTGCCAATATATCCTTACATTTGCTCCCATTGGGAGTCACCAAATCTCATTTGTCAGTCCACACTGACACCACCAGTCAAACTGTCACCGCTAAGCTTTACCACCCTAGTAAAGCCCCAACCATCTGTCAGTCAGTGACAACACCACGTACTACATCATTCTCGATGTAGCGTAAGATCAACCACATGTTCTCAATTCGCAGGGCAAGCCCAATCCTGCGACACAAAATACTCTCAATGTCCATAATTGCCGACTCCGTCAGCGAACCCTGACGCAAAAAAAAAATCACGGTGTGATAAAATCACACAAGGCTACTCGTGGTTACTCAGACCACCAACTCACTCATCCTGAGTGTACGTATACCGTCAACTTACACAAACAAGTGGTGTGACTGGAACACATTGAATACTTGCCCAGCAGTGATCACACATCACAATACTAGGGTTTAACTAGCCAACCATGGCTAAGAGCACCTGCTCATACAATCACTGAACCCGACAAAATCGCTCTGCACAGCGCACAATATCCAATGTCCAATCCACAACACGGCCAAATAAATGATATCGGAACCAAGCCGATTACCCACACGTTTAATCACACACCACGGGTACATCCCATGTACCGCCACTAGGCACCACTCGGCCAAACCAGTATCAATCATCGTACAACGTACCCTGTACGTACATCAATCCATCAATCCGCCTACAACCACCCAGGTCATAGCCAAACACGTTCTAGTAATGGAGTACATTTGCGCAAACCAACATGAGACAAAACGAACTCCACCCGTCATCCAGTTTCAATTCCGAATCCAAATCCGCAATTTCGTAAGAAATCCCGATTCCGAACCCAGACATCATATTTTTAATCCATTTCCAAATCTGAATCCGAAATCATTACTCCGTAAGCTAGCATTGGAACAATCATTCCGCACCCAAATCCGGTAATCCATTTTCGAGCTTCGCAATCGAATCCTGAATCGTCACCCAGAAATTCGGTTCCAAAACCCAAAATCTCGTTTACGTCCATCAAGACGTAACATAACCGAATCTATCGGTTTCCTGTCCAAAACACTCGATTGACTTCATAGGGAAGCCAATCCCAATATCCACACGTCAAAGGTTGACAAAATTCGACCACATCGGAAACCTACTCAACCAAGTCACAAACCATATGGACTCACTCCGAAAAGAAGTTCAGTCCTGTCATCTACGACTCACATATCAAGGTAAGAGTGATAAACTTTCCACCCATCTGGATCATCAAGATCACAATCCATATCCATCGCTACGTCATCCGACAAGTAACATCACGATCCTAGATCGTCGCATCGACCAAAGTCGACAACATCACAAATCAGATCAACCTAGGATCCACACATGCCCACATAGCTAACAATCCATCTGAAAGCTAATCGTAGGGTCTTACCCCCTCAGTGAATCATTCGCCAAATTTCTCTTGGTGGAAAGACGACCTCGCATTTCACCACCAAATCCAAAATCATACACAACTTCCTGTGTCCAATGACCCCAAGCCAAAACATAGGTCCTCCAACCAATACACGCTCAACGTACTGGTAGCACAATCATCATCTGCCACGGCAGGAATTAAGAAGTCAGCCCCAATGACTTCGGAATACCAATAACCGATGCGGAAACGAGCACTCCTCTCGTCTCCCAATCACAACTCTCCCCAAATCGGGAGTTCCAACCATGTTGGAGACAGACATGCTCCCAAAGAGATGTCAAGTCCACCCACTGGACTGCCCACGTCCATACCTCACTTGGACCACCACGTGTCCAAAATCAATTCATTACTCGGACCTCACATCCGCCAATAATCATGTACGCACACACCCCGATTCCGAACGGGATATCTACAATCTTGCCTGTGTGTGCATACCATACTGCCTTTGTCTCACATCTCGACCTTTACAGGTTCAATCCTCAGGTTCCAAGTGATTCACAATCACAAAATCCCACATCAATACCACGAATGGTTTCCCCGACTTTTCCAATTTCAATAATTTCCTTGTACTTCCTGGGGATATAAGAAGTATACCATCATACCAATCTCGGGGTTGACAACAACTCCAAATCCACCAATTCTCATGACATAGGGAACATCATCCCTAGATTCCTCAAGTTTCAATCATACCGTTTGATCCATTCATCACTTGTCATCATATATCTGTTAGGACTTATCCCAACACGACACAACCTCCACTGGAACCCATCCAGTCCAAGACTCAACCACCACTGAGTCGCAGATACCAATCATCTGTTCATCATGACAGAGTCACACCCCAACTGGTGGCTCATCGTCATCACAATTACTGACACCGGCACCAGCGTTAGTACCAGTACCAACGCACCATCATCAACACTAGTATCAGCACACTAGCATCCATACTAGTATTGGCATAAAAGTACCAACATACCAACATCCATACATAGCACACGAACATCCACACTAGCACACGAACATCCATGCTAGCACACTGTGTGCAAAGTTGTTACCCTGGATCTCCGTTCATTCCGAACGACGATCCCGTAACACCACTCGTACCCCACGACTATGGGTACCTCCAATTTGACCACTGGCACATCAGGATAATGGACGTTCCCTGAACATCCCCTGATCCCCAAGTGTGAAAGCCACACTAAATACCCTCGATAGCTAGTCATCTCGACACAACTGTCGACCAACAGTCACCGTTGTCAAGATCCGTATCCACACATCACACTAATATTCGATCCGACACGGGATTCCATATTTTCTCATAACCGTATCCGTAGATCGAAACCCATAAGACTCACTAGAGTCATCCACATGGTCATCCATGACCTCAGCCGCTCGTCGCAGCACAAGTTCTCACTTAAGGTTCACCTTTCGGTCCATCAATTATAATTTAGGGTTCCAAAATCACACCCTAGGGTTCCACCGAACCCAACTACCCTCTGTAGTAAAATCCACAACATGACCGACCCCGCGGTCCTGACATCGTATAGTCGTCCAATCCAATCCAATCATCAATTCAACGTGGGTTCCATCGTGGGTTCCACCATGTAGGTCATCGGCTAACTCCGATGCACCAACACCCCGTACACTAGCCAATACTACCAGGGTCCATAACTTAGACCAATACTCAACTGAGTTTCGCATTTCCATATCATTATTCCAATGGGGTTCCCTGAACCCAGCTGTGCCCAGTGGCACAACAATCCATCATCACATGACCGAACCGACGGTCCCACATTACCAGTTAATCGTATACAACCCCACTTGGGTTGAATCGCATCAATGCACGGCGTATCGGGCCAAACACACCCAATCCACCATTCAAACCCAAAACTATCTATCAGGTTGACAACAAAACTGCAACCCAACGAGACATCACACCCTCGTCCTTCGCGCACAAAAGAGCAAAACCTGCTCTGATACCACTTGACACGACCCATCCCAATCCCCCCCGGGATTACCATGGAATGTGACGTGCTCCCGTCTGACAAGAGGTGTCGGACAAGGGATAACCTGTTGCCATTGCCCAACCGGGCTTCCAGAGCGCGTAAGGATCGATGGAGGAGGTGTATGATGTCCTAGTCTCTGCTGCAGTCATATCCGGAATCAACCTGAGGGGCATTAAAAACAAAAGCTGTGAGTGGACGAAAATAAACAAGTCTGCTTAAAACATTTATAAGACATTTATGCCCCTCAGTAAAATCATATGCATGCACCAAAACCAATAATCCCATATTTATTTAGAAATAACCATTAGGGCCTTAGCCCGGAACCAAAGCATAGTTTCAATTTCCAAAAGTAAATCCAAGAGTTATTTCATAAATCTAGTAATATGAACCATAAGGCATATAATATAAACCGTAACCATAATTTTAGCCACTGCACTATACACTCCAATCCGACATCCCTGATGTCTGACGTCCCTGACGTCAATAAGGTCACAATCACAAGACTACGCGTGCCACTTGGGTCTCAATTTCCGAGTTCAATCCCCGAACCCCGTTCGGGTACAGCATCCCCGATGCTTAGCGTCATAGACGCTGGACGTACTAGACGTCCGTGACCTCTCCGGGGTACCTCATCCGGAGGAGACAGTATCATATGGAAGGATCTATACAGTGCAGTACTAAATACATTTTATCGATATCAACATGCAAAACATATAGGTATACATAGGTAAAATCCGAACCAATCGTTACATTTCATCAAACGGGTCTCATGCCCAAAAACCGTGAAATGTGCCATGACCGAAACGTCATCAAAACTATTTATAGATTCCAGCATGTGAACATATATAAAATGTAAACCAGGAAACATTTATTCAATTCCATTTTAGGGTCCCCGACCTGCAATCACATGTAGAAATCAACTGGGCCCCTGACCCGATTTCACAAGTTAACTGGGCCCCTGACCCGATCCACATGTTAACTGGGCCCCTGGCCCGATTTCACAAGTTAACTGGACCCCTGGCCCGATTTTACATTATTCAAGTTCGTAACCGTTTCATGAAATCATATCCAACCACATTTATGGAAAGCGGTGCAAATCCAGAAAACCTCGGTTTACGTGCAAATACGTAATTCACCTCGAAATACGTGAAATCATTTTAAATTCACCGATATCCAAAGTAAATCATTTAATCATAATTATAAAAATCATAAAACAGTTATGCATGCATCGAATTTATGAAACCAATGTCCACTCACAGACCGTTTAACCGAGCACCTCGATACGCGTGCCATAGGCCTTCCCGGGCCACACCACTATCACCAGGACTCCCAATCCTGTCCAAATCATATTAGAGGATTACTAACCCCTTCATTAACATCCTATTCAAGTCCCGTAATTTTCCCGAATTTTAAAAATTTTTAAACTGGATTTAAAACCTTCGGACATCCCGAACAATAACGAAACGGGATCCGATCGACACGAAACCAACACTAAAATATTCGTTACATTGTATAGGACAAAAGTCATGTTGGAAGTTTCCCAAAATTACCTCACACGCGCCCCCACGCGCCGGTTGAACTCCCTGCGCGTGAAACCCACGCGCCGGGTACTGTTCATCGTCGTTCAGGCCCGAATGACTGGTAAACGGGTCGCCGTGACCCGCGGGCCAACCCGACTGGTTCTCCGCCGTTCCTCGATCATTTTGGACGGGGTTTTCACCTGCAAGACCGTCTGAGTTCAATTAAAGGTTCTGTGAAAATAAAAACAAGGCACAACGTCCAGATCGTACCTCCTCGATCGAGAAGTTCACGGCCAAGACTCCTCCGTCGACTGCTCTCAGCTCCGACCACCATTCTCGTTGAAAACGGTCCCTATAGACTCGTCTCATCCTCTGAGTCATCATCCTGGTTACTAGATCGACTAAAATGTCGAAAAACCCAAGCTGCCATTTTAGACCCGAGAACGAACTCGCGGGTTTAGGCTCCCTTCGCCGCCGTGGTCACCACCGTGGCCACCAAAACGCCTAGTTTGATCCCAGAAACTCCTTCCACCCCTCCAACACGGTCAAACACCGGTCTCCATCGACTTCCAATTTCCTGAGTTTCGGATCCCTCTGTTTTCCCCTCCGCCGTCATCTCCGCCATCTCCCTCCGTCACCCAGCTCACCACCGTCGTCCTTCCGCCCATACCAGCAGTTGGTCTCACTCCCACGCACAAAGGAGATAGGTTGGTGTGAGTGTGTGTTCAATTTCTTCACGGGCAGAGGAAGAATGAAAAATGAGGAAGGGAGGTATCAGATGAATAAGGAAATGGACGGTGGGGATGTGCATCAGCATAATAGATGAAGGGCTGAGATTGAAAACAGAGATCAGATGGATGGCCCAGATCAAAAGGTGAAAATAAGTGGGAATTCTTTTAATTATTTAAATCCTATAATTTAATCAAATCACACCAATCCAGATCTGATCCCAATATTTAAGTTTAGTGGTCCACGTGTTCCACTCAGAATCTCAGACCAATCAGAGAGCGCCACATGTCCTCGCCTCGTAATGCGTGCATAACGAACCCAAACTTCCGTGACCCATAACTTCGTCGTCGAATCTCCGATTTCGGCGTGCCGCCTGTCGTTGGATTCGCATCGACGAAACCTACGTAACGGTCCTTGGCCCTCGGCCATCGGACATCCTGGTCAAAAAGTCAACATTTGCCCCGATTTCGTCCAAATTACGAAAACGCCCCTGAACTTCCGCACATCATAACTTTTACCACGAACGTCGGAATCGAACGTGCCACCTGTCTATGAACTCGTGACGTCCCGAACTACGTCACGGTCATCGGTCAAAGTCCATTTGACCATCCGAAATAAAAGTCAACGTTTTGCCCACGCCCAGGAGCAAAACGGTCATTTTGCACAATTCGTCCGAAATCGCCCAACTAATCCCAGATTAGTGAATCACAATTAAATATTATTAAATCCCGATATTCGGGACGGGTCGTTACACTAAGGATCTATATGGTTCACTGGGTGTTGTACCTGAGGTTGTAAGGAATGATTTGGACTTGTTTTCGAAGCTTGAGTTGAATGGTAAGTCAACTTCTCGTGAAACCTTCCTTAAATTAAAAAATGGCAGCTTTGAGTATGATCACTAATAATCGAACTGGTTATTTGGGTATGATTTTGGACGTCAAAAGAAGACTTCTGGAGGTGGACTGAGAGGCAAGGATGGCCAGAACCACGTAAGCAGAAATAAGGAATTTCGAAGGTTTGATCACTATTCAGGGAGGTATGTTTTAGCCTTTAATTCAGTGTTTAAATATGCAGATCGATAGGAAATCATGTAAGGAAGCTTTAGGAATTAAAATGGGAGGAATTGGAGTTGAATTGGATGAATTAGAACATCGAACCGTGACCGCCGGTTCGACTGGACCGGCCTAAACCGAACCGATCTGGACCTAGTTCGGCGAGAGGTTGAAGATGAACAGTATCCGCGCGTGTGGGCGCGTGGCACATTTTTTAGGATGGCTCCAACACGACTTTTAAAGTATTCGATGTAACGAACATTTTGGCACTGGTTTCGAGTCGATCGAACATCGTCTCGATGGGTTTCAGGATGTCCGAAAGTTTTAGGGCTCATTTAAAAATAGATAAAAATTCGGGAAAATTACGGGGCTTTAGTATGAACATTGTGAAGTAGTTAGTGACCTTATTATGGGATTTGGACAGGTTTGGGAAAGCCGGTGATAGTGGATTGGCCGGGAACGGCGTAAGTGCACACGTATCGAGGTAGTGGCGTAATGGTCTGTGAGTGGACTTTACTTTCTAACTTATGATGCATGCATAGATGTTTTTATATGTTTTCTATACGTGATTCAATGGTTATGATTATTATCATAATGATTTGCGGTTTTGCACGTATTTCGAGATAATTACGTATTTGTACGTTTTACGGGATATGGTTTTCTGCTATGGTTTCGATGATTTGATTTTGGGATTTGAACTATGATTTGATTTCAAGGATTTATGATGGATTTCGGGAAAGTGATTTCAAGCTTGAAGCCTTGTTCATGTGATATCGATAAACGAGATTTCGGTTTTGGAATTGAATTTCGGAAAAGTGATTCAGATTTGGTTTTGAAACTTGAAAGAGAAATTCTGGATTTGGGTTGGGGATGATGGTTTCGGATGCTAGCTTACGGAATCATTATTGCGAATTCGGATATGAATTTTCTATGGTTTTCACTTGATTGAAAAATGGTTTTGGGTTTAAAGACCCGGAAAAAGAAAACAGTTGGATCTGGTTTTGAGTTTAAAGACTCGGTTGATTGACGGGGGAGGGCCCTAGTGTCAGGACCCGACCCTCTTCTGTCAGGTCCCGATTCATCTAGCACGATATTGTCCGCTTTGGGCCTCCTTGCCCTTGCCCTCACGGTTTTGTTTTCGGGAGCTCACAGTGCAACTTCCCAGAGGGTCACCCATCCGGAATTGCACCAGCCTCAACTCGCTTAACTTTGGGGTTCCAATCCCCACCAAAGCCACTGAGCTCCCAAAAGGCCTCATGCTAGATAGGTGTGTGCCTACACCTTTAAGGCACACCACCATTCCCTTCCCAGACCATTCCCCCCTCGCAGGAATGTGGGATTGTTCACCGTTTCCTCCAGGACACGGGTCTTACACCTAGATTGATATGTTTTGAGTTGAAAGACTCGTTGATATCCAGAGAAGGACTGATTATGCGCATGATTTTGAGTTTAAAGACTCGGACGCATTTGAGATAAAAAAAACTCGATTAATTGATGTTTTTCACTGGTTTTAAGATGTTTTGAGCAATGGCCCGGATGATTTGGATTCGATGAGTTTTGGGCTGAGTTCCCGTGCTTTCATAAGGATTTATGATTTTGGGCTGAGGCCCTGGATTTGAATTGCAGATTTGAGGAAAGAAACGATTCTGGTTTTCAATGATGGTTTCCTATCTTGGATATGAAATGGTTTTATGCAAAGGTTTTCATATGCATGCATTGGTTTTTCGTGGAAGGTATAAATGTAATTTCTTATAAACTATTTTCTGAATATATTATTTATTTTTGTCCACTCACAGTCTTTTATGTTTTCGATACCCTCCAGGTTTGATGCGGTGCGGGCTGTGTTGGTAATTAGAGACAGAGACATCACACAGGCGATTCACAGTAGATTCTGTGTGTTTTGGGAAGTCCGAAACTTGTGAACGGTTCGTTTGGGAATCCCTTGTCCGACTTACGTGTTACATGGAGGTTGGGCGTCGGTTTAGCCTTCGTGTCACATTGTGGTTCCTGAAACAACAACCCACCACCCTGGTCCTCACAGCTTGCCTGGTCTCCAACTCCAACCATGTGGCCTCCTCATTAACCTCTTCTTCATTGGTCTTCTCCTTATTATCCATGCTCTAGCTAAGGTCTAGTAGGTGAAGCTCCACCTTATTGGTGTTCCACTTGTTTGACTTTTCATCTCAGTGTTGCGTAGTGCCCTCATCGTTACACTTGACAAGGCCCCACCCGAAAACACAACAATAGTACATTCGGACCCTACTCCCGTCTGACAGAACCTTGTTAGACAAGGGATACACACAAATCTTGCCAGTACATGCCTCCACCTCTCGAGCCTCTATTTTCGTGCAGAGGTCCTAGAGGGTTACAAAATCAAGATGGACAAAAGAAATAGTTTTAAAACATAAATTGAAAACATATATCCTTTTACCCTCTGTTTTCCAAAACCGTGCATGCATATTAAAATCAGTTCAAAACCGTTTCATTTCGATTTGAAACGAGATACAATTTATCATTCTCGAAGTACATGAAAACATATATAAAACAAGTATCAACTGACAAGCCATCACAACAATCAACTCAAAGCCAGCACATCACAAGCAGGCACATCACAAATTCACTTGGGAACCGAAGCCACGCTCAACGTCCGAGATTACCAACCCATCAACAAGCATCTTGAGGAAGTCACCACAAAGCACAATAGTAATACACAATCAATCCATAACCAACGTTATCACACAACTCATACAAAGTTAACTCAGCATCATTGCACAAACACAACATCAATCATCACATCACAATGGTACTACTGGTAGACCATCATATACACACTCACTCGGGAACCGGAGCCCCAGGCTCGACGTCCAAGTTATCACAACACATTCTCAAGAACCGGCGCCCCGGGCTCAGCGTCTGAGACACATCCAATCAATCAACACAATAATCACACATCACAAGTCACGAGTGAAACCACAACCATTGGATTCAGGACGTCAAAACCTTTCGAATAAGAGCGATTTCACCTCGAAATTTGAGCCCACACGCCCACGCGCTTGGTCGCTAACGTCACTTACTGATGTCACCCGCTGGCATCAGCCCTAGCTGACGTGTCACCTGACACAATTTGGCAGCATTGCCACGTGCCACGTGGCACCACCAAACACATGCCACATGTCACTTGTTGACATTATCATGACGTCACGTGCTTTCGTCATGCTGATGCCAGTATACCGCGTGTAACCTCTGACGGCTCGCCACGTGGCACCAATCAGCCACAACCACGTGCCTTAACATGATGACGTGGACTGCCACATCATCGTCATCTTCCTCCCACGAGTCGAGCCGAGACCTTGTAACGGGTCGTTCGACCAAATTGCCAAACCCGACTCGTTCTACGATAATTCAAGTCCATTCTTCGCCATTATTTCACCATTCTACTCGTAATATACCTAGGAACAATCCTATGAGCTTTAAAGTAAGAAAACTCACCTCGAATCTCTTGGCCAAGCTTGATTCCTCACGGTTGTCCTTCATACTCGTCCCCAGGGCTGTTCCAGCATCCATTTTGTTTCATTTCTATCTCTGGTCAATCGTACAAACTCAGATAACACAAACAAGGCCTTATTTTACAGTTCCAGACTTCCAAAATTCCAGACCCATATCCAACCTAAACGGGTTCATGGTTTACCTAGTTTCCTGGGTGTTCATGCACCCTCCATGGTTCCACCTTCTTTCACTGTCTCTCTCAACCTCTCAGCCTCACTCTCTCTCAGTTTCCCTCAAAGGCAGCAAGCAGAAGATGAGGATTACAATGATAAATGGTGGGGTGGGTTTCGGGTGTGTTTGAACAAGAGAGAGAGTGCGATACATGAATGTAGGGATAAAGACCAATGACTCCAAACTAGATATTCTGGGTCCCACCATCAAACAAACAAACTTATAATTTTCTCGAAATATGTGCACCGTAAAATTGGACTAAATCCATTATTGACTCGTAAAATAATTGTACGACGTCCAAATTCGACGTGTTGCCTATCTACATAATCACAATCTCGTTATTTACATAATGGGCCTAGGTAAACTTGCAAATAACCTCCTGTGTCAAAAGTCAACATTTTTTCTGTCCAGGGGCAAAATAGTCACTTGACCTCGAATAATATAAAAATCCTCGATAAAATCTCAATAATCTCGTAATTACAAGCCGAGTCGTTACATTAAATTTACGTGGATTAAAAACTGTAATGAGGAAGTTGGGGGTTAGACTTTACCTAACGAGGCAAAGTGGATTGCACTAGAGGTGCTTTTAGATTATGTTTGGATGAAGCAATACCTCTACTCCCCCTTGCAAATTGATGAACTTTTCGTTCTCACTTTTGTTTCAAACCCCAATCGAAACCAAACCCATGAGTCACAAGGGGCCAGCACACACGAGCGGGAAATCTCATCTCACTTTTATTGGCGGGAAATTCTCACTTTTCCCACCCCAAACGCTCTTCTAAACCGCACATCTCCTTTCCCCAAATCGAACGGCTATAAAGACAACCACTTAATAACCTCCTGACTCTCCTGGGCATTTTTAAAGTTTCCAATATTTTCGCCGAGTGCCTTCTAAAATCCAAAAATTCAAACTCGGTCCCTTTCTCTCTCACCCTCTCCCCTTTCTCTCTCACCCTCTCCCCTTTCTCATACGAAACCCTCGATCTGGGAAAACAACCTACCATGGCCAGAGCCTCCAAGCCGCAGGTGTCTTCCGACGAGGCCCTATCCAACGGTTCCTATTCGTCCGAGGAAGAGCCGATCAACGACCAGGAGGTCGAGGAGGAGGACGAGGAGGAGCTCGAAGCGGTGGCTCGCTCCGCTGGATCCGACGACGACGAGGCCTCCGCCGCAGATGACTCACCCGCCTCCGACGATGACGTGGATGCGGATGAGAATGGCGACGATGTCATGGAGGAGGATGAGGTATACATTTGTGATTATTCCATTGCGACAGTATCTGTACTGGTCTTTCGTGGTTTCAATTTCTCTGGATCTGAGATGAAGTGTACTGTCTGTGTGTCTTATGATTGTTTCAGTTTGGTTTTTGGGAAACTTTGCGCTAGGGTTTTGATGGTCTAGGAATTAGTAACTTTTGCTCCCTTTTGGGTTAGGGAAATAGCGAAGGGGAGAACGAATGCTTGGCCTTGGATTTTTCATTTTATAGTTAATATTGTTTTTCTCCTGTTTGTCCTTTGTTTGTGAGCTAGAGCTGAGTATGGGAGAAGCCGAACAAGTTTTTTTGTGAAATGCTAGTGGTTGAATATTGGTTCTTTATGGATTTTCTGGAAGTTTTTTTCTTTTTTTTTTTCTGAAATTTCTTTCTTTAAATTACATATCTGTTGATGGACAATCATTGTCAATGTCACTAGTACTTGTGTTGAAGTCCTTAAGTTTTCTACTGTAACGGCCAAAGTGGTTTGCTAGTCCTTTTGTTTCCTCATGTTATATTTTGCATGAACGTCTTGCAGGATGATGAAGCTAATTTGAGTAACGCTGAAATTGGAAAACGTGAAAAGGCCAGGCTTAAAGACATGCAACAATTGAAGAAACAAAAGGTTCAGGAAATATTGGAGGCACAAAATGCAGCCATTGATGCTGACATGGTGAGTTGATTAATATGGTTAACTGAGTTTACTTGGTATTAGACATTTTTAGGCTATTTTATATGGGGATGATTTTTTGGGTTTTGATGGCAGAACAATAAGGGGAAGGGGCGGTTGAAGTATCTTTTGCAGCAAACGGAGTTATTTGCCCATTTTGCTAAAGGTGACCCAGCAGCTTCGCTGAAGAAAGTGAAGGGAAAGTACGTTTGAATAAACATATAAGAGTCTTGTGCATTCATAATCCTTTGCTCTATTGAGTCATGGAGTGTTGTCGTTGTGATTTATTTACCTTGAAGAAATAATTATGGTTTACTCTCCAAAAAATAGGATGAATTTCTTTAGTTGGTTACACTTAATGCGTGAATGACTTTAGATGCAAAATGTTCTTTGTACTCTAAATAGAGGCCGCCATGCATCAAAAATAACTGAAGAAGAAGAAGATGAAGAATGCCTTAAGGAGGAAGAGGATGGTTTGTCTGGGACTGGAACCACACGACTGTTGATGCAACCTTCTTGTGAGAAATTTTTCCTGAACTGAGTTTCTTAAAATTATTTTTAGCTTTCAAAATGCCTCTTTCTAATGATATACCACTGTTTAGGTGCAGCTTAAATTTAAGTCTTGCTTTTTCCTTCTTTTGTGCAGGTATTCAGGGGAAGATGAGGGATTACCAACTTGCTGGATTGAACTGGCTTATTCGACTCTACGAAAATGGTATAAATGGAATCCTTGCGGATGAAATGGTAAGTACTTAATTGTGGCCTTTGTAGATGAAGTGCAGGCTTTAAGTTCTTGCGGATGACTATCCTTCCATGTATTGAAGTGCACGCTTTAAGTTCTTCTGTTTTTATGTTTTGTCAATCTATTTTGATGTTTTTTTACCTTTAGGATATTCTACTTTGCTAAGCTAGTGGAAATATAATTGTGTTTTATTCTCTTTCATTAGGGGCTTGGTAAAACATTGCAAACCATATCTTTATTGGGCTACTTGCATGAGTTTAGAGGAATAAACGGCCCTCATATGGTAGTTGCACCAAAGTCCACACTAGGAAACTGGATGAATGAGATCCGGCGTTTCTGCCCCATATTGCGTGCAGTGAAGTTTCTTGGTAATCCTGATGAAAGAGTAAGTCATTCTGGCTTAGGTTGTACAAGTGAATCATATGTTATGTCTGGGTTACACCCTGCTCTTATTTCTTTACTTTCTAAATCTTGCAGAAGCATATACGTGATGACTTGCTGGTTGCTGGGAAGTTTGACGTCTGTGTCACAAGTTTTGAAATGGCCATAAAAGAGAAGGCTTGTTTACGCCGTTTTAGCTGGCGCTATATAATCATTGACGAAGCCCATCGAATCAAGAACGAGAATTCACTGCTTTCGAAAACAATGAGGATCTATAATACCAACTTCCGCCTTCTAATCACGGGTACGCCACTTCAGGTATGCGATTGTTTGATTTATGGGACATTCTACATACTGGATTTAACTATATGCTAAAACTTGATCATGCTTATCTTGCTTGAAATTTGAAGGTTCTCAATATATTTTTCCTTGATGTAATAATTGAGGGTAACCTGTGTTTAATCTTCTGTGTTCTTTTGAAGTAGCAACACTATTTCTTTCCCCTGAACTTTGGATGGCTGTAAGATTGCTTTACTTATTTATTCTTTGGTTAACTTGCAGAATAATCTTCATGAACTATGGTCTTTACTTAACTTTCTTCTGCCAGAGATATTTAGTTCTGCTGAAACTTTTGATGAATGGTTCCAAATTTCTGGTGAAAATGACCAGCAGGAGGTTGTACAACAGCTTCATAAGGTAGGCTTAAAGACTTCTAAACTGTTGAGTATTGGTGCTTCTGCTTTATCTAATGATATCTCCTCACCTGGATTTATGCGTCTTTAAGGTTCTCCGGCCATTTCTTCTCCGAAGGTTGAAGTCAGATGTTGAGAAAGGCCTGCCCCCGAAAAAGGAAACAATACTCAAGGTGGGCATGTCACAAATGCAGAAACAGTACTACAGGGCCTTACTGCAAAAAGATCTTGAAGTTGTTAATGCTGGTGGAGAACGTAAGCGCCTTCTGAATATAGCAATGCAACTTCGTAAATGCTGTAATCATCCATACCTTTTTCAAGGTGCTGAGCCAGGGCCTCCTTATACAACTGGAGACCATCTTATCACGAATGCGGGTAAGCTTAATATTTTCTTAGCTGTTTGCTTTGTGTATTTTCTTTGGTTGGTTCAGCATCATTGAAGTCATTCTTCCCAAATTTCCATTGTAGGTAAAATGGTTCTTTTGGATAAGTTGCTTCCAAAGTTAAAAGAGCGTGATTCTAGGGTCCTAATATTTTCACAGGTCAGTTTCATTCTTTATAATCTTTGTACTTATTATTAGTAAGAATTTATGTGAATGCCTGTAAGCATTCATGTTTGTATTGTTGTCTAAACATTGTTATATTCAATTGTGTTTTTCCTTGGTTTTAATATCAGATGACAAGACTGCTAGATATTCTTGAAGATTATTTAATGTTTCGGGGATACCTGTATTGTCGGATTGATGGGAATACTGGTGGAGAAGATCGTGATGCTTCCATTGATGCGTTCAATAAGCCTGGAAGTGAGAAGTTTGTTTTTTTGCTGTCAACCAGAGCTGGAGGACTTGGTATCAATCTTGCTACGGCAGATGTTGTCATCCTTTATGATAGTGATTGGTAGAGTTACTTTGCCATTTTCTTATAGAATAGTGATTATTCTATCTGCATGTCTATACCTCAACTGTTTGTAATGCTGGATGTTTGACATGCGTTATAGGAACCCTCAAGTTGATTTGCAAGCACAGGACCGTGCTCACAGGATTGGACAGAAGAAAGAAGTTCAAGTGTTCCGGTTCTGCACGGAGGTATCTATGCATTTGGACAGGATTGATTTCAAGCTATGCAATTTCTTTTCTGCCCTAGTTCCTCATATTCAATGTTCAAACAGTATACTATTGAGGAGAAAGTGATTGAAAGGGCTTATAAAAAGCTTGCTCTTGATGCTTTGGTGATTCAACAAGGGCGGTTAGCAGAGCAGAAAAGTGAGCAACACATTTTTCTAAGATATCTTTTCATTAAAATAGTTTATGATACACAAATTTATTTCCTTCCATTTAATTCTTGGATGCAGCCGTAAATAAAGATGAGTTACTTCAAATGGTGAGATTTGGTGCTGAAATGGTTTTCAGCTCCAAGGACAGTACAATTACGGATGAAGACATTGATAGGATCATTGCGAAAGGAGAAGAGACAACTGCCGAGCTTGATGCAAAGATGAAGAAATTTACTGAAGATGCTATCAAGTTTAAGATGGATGATAGTATGCTTATCCACGTTTTTATATTTTTTGATTTTCAATTGACGGTATTACAATGGAATTTTTTTCTTATGTTGGTGTTTCTGCAGCTGCTGAATTGTATGACTTTGATGATGAGAAGGTATAGAATGTTTTTTTATTCTTAGAAATAATAATAGTATATTTTGTGTGTTAACTTTGGTTTTATGGCCCATCTTATGTTATGTTCGCATCTTTTTACCTGATGAAGGATGAGAAGGTTGATTTCAAGAAAATTGTCAGTGACAACTGGATTGAACCACCAAAAAGAGAGCGGAAGCGCAAGTACAGATTTGAAACTTCTGCCTCTTTAATTTGTGCGTTAATTTTCTTTATTTTCCTAAGTGTGAATTTTTGTGTTTCCACTGTTAGTTACTCGGAGTCTGACTACTTTAAGCAAACAATGCGCCAAGGTGCTCCAGCCAAACCAAAAGAGCCTCGAATTCCACGCATGCCTCAATTGTAAGCACTGCATGAAGTTGGCTACTTACTGATTGTTATATGTATTGTGTTTTCCTACCTTTCATCAGTGTTTAATAATAATTTTTTTTTATCTGTGCGTTGCTTTTTTGTCTCCAGACATGATTTTCAATTTTTTAACACACAGAGGCTCAGTGAGTTGTATGAAAAGGAAGTCAAGTACCTGATGGTGTGCATAAGTGAACTCCTATTTTAGCTGAAATATTTTGTGGTTTGAGAATTATGCCTTTGCAAGCTATTTATGTATTGTGTTATGTTATGAAAACTTCTCAGCAAAATCATCAAAAGAATCAGGTGAAAGACACAATAGAGGTGGAAGAACCAGAAGGTATTTGTTGTTTTCCTTGCGTGGCTACATGTATTGATGTGTTTTCTGCTATTCCATCTGCTTACTGGGTATTGAATGTTTAGAAGTCGGAGATCCTTTAACTGCTGAAGAGGTGGAAGAAAAGGAACGTCTATTAGAAGAGGCAAGTAGAATATATGCTGCAGGTGATGTTTTCATATCGGTTTTCTTGTATGGAGTTTAATTGTTGGTGTGCTTCAGGGTTTCTCTTCTTGGAGTAGAAGAGATTTCAATACCTTCATCAGGGCTTGTGAGAAGTATGGCCGACTGGACATTAAAAGCATTGCAGCCGAGATGGAAGGTAAAACAGAGGAGGAAGTTGAAAGATATGCGAAGGTTTTTAAGGAAAGATATAAGGAGTTGAATGGTAAGTTATGTTAAATCATTTCTAAGCACCGTTTTACTCATTTTAAGCACCTCTTTGTTTAGTGAGGATGACTATTTTGGAGGGCATATAACATCCTTAGCTGTTTATTGCACAGTTAATCTGTTGCTAGGGCTGCACATATAATTCAGTTATTGCACAGTTGACTATTGCCAGGGCTTCACATGTAATTCAGTTTTTGGAAACTTTGTAGCCTTCTTTCTAAATTATGTACTTTATTGGTGCTTCCAGATTATGATAGGATCATTAAGAACATTGAAAGAGGAGAAGCTAGAATTTCCCGGAAAGATGAGATCATGAAAGCTATTGGGAAGAAGTTGGATCGCTACAAGAATCCATGGATGGAACTGAAGATCCAGTATGGTCAGAACAAAGGGAAGTTATACAATGAAGAATGTGATCGTTTCATGGTAGGATTTGAAAATGTTATTCTATATCCTGTTTCATATAAACTACTGATATTTCAATTTGATTTTCGATCTCTAGTTAATTCATCTGTTACATGCTGCAGATTTGCATGATTCACAAGCTTGGGTATGGGAATTGGGATGAGCTGAAGGCAGAATTTCGCACATCACCCTTATTTCGTTTTGACTGGTTTGTGAAGTCTCGCACAACTCAGGAACTTGCTAGGAGGTGTGATACATTAATTAGATTGGTGGAGAAAGAGAACCAAGAATATGACGAGAGGGAGAGACAGGCCCGCAAAGAGAAGAAGCTTGCTAAGGTTTGGCCTATGCTCCCTACCTCAACCTATTGAAGAACAACAAATGCACACCTTTGTTCTATATTTTATTTCTGATATAATGCCGAGTCAATCGCAAATCAAGTTGTTTGTGAGAAAGCACCCGAAATTGTTGAATGTATTATCATGTATCATATTTTGTTTTCAGAGCATGGCAACACCATCAAAGCGTGCCATGGGTAGGCAGCCTACTGAGAGCCCGAATACCCTGAAGAAGAGAAAGCAATTAACAATGGATGATTATACTGGCTCGGTATGTTGTCTCTAGTTGCAGAGATTTGACATTTTTTGATCTCCTGTAACTGATAGTTGATGGCTGTTATAACTGAAGTAAGTTATGGTCTTTTTTGGCAGGGAAAGAGGAGGAAATGAGATTGATAATTAAGATGTCAAATTTGGGGTGCTTGGAAACATCCAGATCTTTAATATCTAGAAGTATCAATACTAGGTTTAGTTTTTCTATTTTTTTTCTGAGATGTTTTTGGCTATCCCTCCCGATCACGTTTGATCACGTTTGATAGTACGTGATGTCATTCTCAACCTTGTCAACCGTGGCAGGGTTAACTGAATTATAAGCTAAGCTGTATAAACGGATAGAGACAGACTAATGCTGGTTTATTATCCCCCATTGATTTAAAACACTGGGTGTTATTAGGTCCTTAAATGAGATGCATATTTTGGGTCATCGTTGTGCTCGTGTTACTTGATTGGCTGGAAACAGCTGAGATGAGTACTTTCCTAGTAACAATTTGTTGGTGTCTTTGGGCATGTTTCTTTAGTGCGCATGGATGAGCCACTTGTATTTTTAAGTATCTTCAACCTCGGAGCAGGTGAAGTAGTTTTAGGATCTAGTTGGCACATTCAAGGGACCTATTTTCTTGCTTTGTTTTAGTTGAGAAAATGCTTTGGCAGATTTCCATACCCATGCATTTCAATGGTCACTCATTCAGCCGGGACCCAACTTATTATTGTTGATCATCTCGCATGAAACAATTCGTTGTATTGATATTTAGCAAATCTAATATCAATAAGACTAACAATGCCAGTGGATAAAATACCTAGCAGTGCCTCTTTTTGAATTATGAGGTTCATATGAACTTTGATATTACATGTTAAAAGAAAAGATTTTGCATTTTTTTAGTTTTGTTTTTCTATGATTAATTTGATGTGAATTTTCACAATATGAGAACAGGGATTAAAGTTTTTTATATTTTTTAAAATTTAGAATTATAAAGTTCATATAATGATTTCAAAAATTCTTGTATTCACATCAAAAGACAAAAAGACAAAAAGACGATAGTTGGGAATTGGTTGATCCCTTCGTTTTCAATGGATGCGGTTTCAATCCTTTGAATGATGCTAGAAATGGTCTCCAATAAACACCTACAAGGAAGTTTGACACTCTGATCCATTCATTTAGAGGCTAGCACAAATCCCCTTTCACAACACCCTTCTCAAACGTTAAACATTAAGCACATTTCAGTCCAGCAATATATATATACACACAAACACACAAAATAAAGAACTAAAAATAGCCTTTACATGCCATGAAAGCCAATTATTTTCAATAGCATTTTTTTTTTGGGGGTAACTGGAACAATGAGTAGGTAACATTTGGAAAATGAGTTTACAGAGAATTTTACATGGAGAGAAGAATTGGACCAAAGGGTTCGTGTCTGTATAGGCCGAAAACATGACTCAGAACTCCATCCATATCCATAGTCCATACATGTGACTATATATATATACATAAACACACAAAATAAATAATTAAAAATAGCCTTTACATGCCATGAAAGCCAATAATTTTCAATAACATTTTTTTTTGGGTAACTGGAACAATGAGGAGTTGGTAACATTTGGAAAATGAGTTGACAGAGAATTTTACATGGAGAGAAGAATTGGACCAAACGGTTTGTGTCTGTATAGGCCGAAAACATGACTCAGAACTCCATCCATAGTCCAGACATGTGACTGTATGTAACATCATCCAAACCAAACCCATTAATTAAATCCCCCACTTACAACATACCCTAATTATATGGGGCAAAAATTACACATCCATTCATCCTACCCAATACTCATCATACCATTCACCCGTAGGGCTACCCGTAAATCCCCCAAAACCACAAAAACTACCCCTCCATCCCACTCCATTTCTCTTTTTACCACCACAATGCGCAAAGCATTCAGTTTCCAGACTCAACTACAAGAATGACTTATGACAAGCAAACAATATAGCCCGAGGATGAATCAACACTTATTCCCTTGGTCCACATGGAAAACCAAGACAGTAAACGATGACATACCTCTGCCCATTTCTCTTTCATTACAACCCTCACAAACTTGCAAGATGATAGAACTTTCTGGCTCTCCTTGTCGCTGCATTTACTCATTGGTACCATCAAAGCTACCCATTGCATTTGCTCGCTTCTTTTCCCTCCAATTTTCACCCCAAACCTTTGCCTCAGCCACTGCACGTTCTCTGTCTAGATCACGGTTTCTTGGAGTTTCGCGTGCTCTCCCAGCACTTAGTGGGCTGTCTCTCTGAGATTCTTGTCGCTCTAACCCATCTAAACCCCATCTTCTCTCGGATCCAGTGCCAGTTTCAATCCTGCCGAATTCTACGCCGGTATTCAAGTCCCTAATGGGGTCCCTCCTCCTGTAATCAGGCGAGTTTTTATGTGCAGAAGGGGAACCATTGCGCCCACCACGTCCAGTGTCATCTGGGCTATCAAGGCCATCTGTTATGTTCCTCCTTTCGTCCTTGTGCCTCGGAGTCGATGAGCCTCCTCTGCTACTGAGACCACTGGCTGAATTTGGATCAAATGTTTGAGAGGCTAAGTATGTGAGAGCAGTCACAACATCCCCTATCAGAGGCCTTGTAGCCGCTTGTTCCTGCAAACACATGGCTGCAACAGCAAGAGCTTGGTAAAGCCCTCGCATTGGATAACGACCTTGCAATAGCGGATCTGCCATCTTTGGGAACTTCCTACGATCCTTGAAAAGCGGCCGTGCCTGTAAACCAAAGAGCCACAAAATGGAAAAAGTGATAAGAAGTAGATTAGGAAATATTGACAACTCAGAAGTTCTAAACTTGATAAATGTATACTTACCCATGCAACGAGATTATGCTCTCCAGGACCTTGGGTATTATCAATGGCTTTCCTCCCTGTTATAAGTTCGAGGAAGACAACTCCAAAACTGTAGACATCAGACTTCAGAGTGAGTTGCCCAGTCATTGCATACTCTGGAGCACAGTAACCATATGTGCCCATCACACGTGTGGAGACATGAGTCTTGTCACCAACGGGACCTAGCTTTGCAAGCCCAAAATCAGACAACTTTGGGTGAAAACCCTCATCAAGAAGAATGTTGGATGATTTCAAGTCTCTGTAAATGACGGGAGGGTTTGCTTTATCATGCAAATATTCCAATCCCTTAGCTGCACCAGCTGCAATCTTCATTCTTGTATTCCAGTCCAGCGGCTCCTTGTCTGATGGAAGATCTGAAAAAAGCAAATGAAAGCTCTGAGTGATTAAAAGAAATTGTGGATGTCCAAAACAAACTTGAAACTTGTATTTAAGTAATTAAAATATTTGAAGGAAACTAAGTAGCTATAGAGAATACAGATAATCATACTGAAAAAATCAAAGTAAGACATCTTAAGCCTGTTCACTTAAGACGAAAAAAGAAAAGAAAAAAGCATTTTTAGAACTTCAATCCTGGAGCTTATAAGATACGACGCTAGTAAAGATGCTTTTCGCTACATTGAATTAAGTAACTATAACTTAGATCTTGCATGATATCTCTCCTAGAACACTGGCAATTGTATGACACAGATAATAAGCAGTTGATCTTGCAATAGAACCAAATGAGACATACAGTTCATCTTGCAATAATGTAGGTATGCCCCGCACATGCATTCTTTCGTGGGTCATTGACCCGCACATACATTCTTTCGTGGGTCATTGACCTGCACATACATTCTTTCGTGGGTCCTATATTCTACTTGCCATCAAATTACTCATCTAGAGGATTCCGTTTATCTTCTAATATTACCATTTTCCAGTGAACATAATATTTCTCTTCCAGAAAAACTTTGTTCTTCATTTGATTGTAGGAGATGGTATCCTAGAGATCCTAGGTAAACTTGAACCAGGTCTGTGTATGCGACCCTTACAACACTTTATTAGGGGAACAGCTACACATCTTTGGAGATACATTGCTCAAAATTAGAGTCTTGATACAAACACTTTGAGATCAACTGAACACTTTTACCCACCACTTACCTTCATTCAGGGCCTTTTTCGCACTCTACTTTTTTTGGTGAGAAACAAAATTACATAAAAAGTGGAAATCACTAAAAACTTGGTGAATCAGAAGTCCACCATCAAAATGATACAGTCCTAACAAACAGTTCTAAGTTAGATCCTCCATCATTGTAAGGAACTATAAAACTATCCAACAGCAGATCCCCATTCTAGTTAATTACTGAAAATGAAAGATCCTTCAGAACTGGAAAAAGAGAAGACCATAAGGATACCCAAAACCTGGCTCTTTCCCAAGGCCTCCCCCACATCCCTGCTAAAGTTCTCAGATTCTTCTCTCTCTCCAACCAATTACCCATAAAAAAGAAAGAAAAAAAAGCAAGAATGACACCATTTCCAAAAAGTCTTGCCTTCCTTCCATTCTTCCACCACCAAAAGGCATGTAAACTTTTCGCATATAATGTCTGAAGGTGAGCGAGGAATAATCCAATTAAACCCTGCCTCCCATTCTAACAGCCACCAGGACATTGTAGAATAAGTGGAATCGAGATTCAACCTTTTTTTGCACAAAATCCCCCAGTGAGGAAATAGACAATCGGGGAGTCTTCTTCGTTGTACCAAATTGCAAGAATTTGCTCTTCCATGTGCTATGATCCAAGCCAAAACATGAGCCCTAGAAGAAATAGACTTCCACATCATCTTAGCAGGCTTGAACACAATGAGTGATGGCTTATCATACAAAATTCAAAAACGATTTACAGGAGAAAACCCCTCATAAATCCAGTTTCCACTTCCTCCTACCTGGCCTGCATGACAGCTAAATATTCTCCAACTCTGTAATTAGTGCTGCAAACTCCTCAATTCCTCGTCTCATGAATTTCTTACAAATAGAAACACCAATCTCGATGAAGATCACATTTTTTTTCTTTCTTTCTGATCCAATGCTACTCTGAGGTCCTTTGATTCCAGCAACTTGAATCCAACCATTCTGTTTACACATTTCCCCCATCCTCTCAAGGGTATGGGAAAACCATTTTAGATAAATTTTCCTTGACTAGAACTTTGATGGGCATCACCCTCGCCTAATCAGAAGAGCATACAATCCTCTATTCCTAATTTTGTATTCTTTTTCCGGTCATTATCTTCCTGCCCTTATGTTGGCTTCATAAATTCAGCTTAACATTTAAAACCAAAAATCAGCAACATAGAACATATCTCGTATCAACCAGTAAAAATTCAGCAGACATTTCCCTTCTTTTTTGTACAATAAAGGTGGCTATATTAACAGCTTCCTCTAAATTGGAAATGACATCACTACCATGTTAGCCTTGCATATAGGACTACCGCATATCCCATGTGCTTTTATGCTGCCTTCTTAGGACCACTATCCCAATTACATTCAAGTACCACCTTTCTTAATCTACAAGTATCCCCAATCTAAATACAACATAGACTGAAAAATATTAAAAAGAAGAAATTTGGAACTATGATCACTCAAATCAAGCCTAGAACTACCATAGATTCACACAAAAAATAACAAACGTAAAATAACAGCTACACCAGGAGTCACAGGCAGCCAAAGAGTAGCTAGCTGTCTAGATTCAAAAACTTATATTGGTAAGGCATTCCCATTTTTTCTACAATCATCATTTTTTCTGGCTAGAATTCCTAATAACTTTTAGTTATTTTTCTCAGGAAAGACATCGATTCTCACTAAGGAAAGCATAATAAAGTCGGGAAAAAAACGTATGATAAAAAGTCGGGACAAAAACGTATAATAACAAAGTCGGGACAAAAACATATAATAACACTAATGCTTCAATCAAAAAACGAACTCTAATGAAGCCACCCAGGGATTATTATATAAATTGAGTGTGGACCAACAGTATAAGCTAGATTAAAGAGTCAGAGTGGTCAAGACAGAGAAGGAACTATTAACTCCCTAGTTCATTATGTCATGATTCTTCTTGTCACTCTTGTGCAAGCTAAAAACTGGAAATCTCCAAAAAGCATATATTTTTTTTAACCGCCGCACAAAAAAAACATTTTGTTGCGAATGAACAAGATATTGAGGAACTGTCCATACGTAAAATCATAATTATTGATATGGGCCTTTTCCACATAAAAAGGGAATCCTTTGTTACAATAGAAGCAGAAGTGATGTGGATTATTCAAGCATCGTAATCCATCCCCATCTACTTCAGGAGATGGAGTAACCTATTGGCTCTATGTCTAATTAACTCTTGTTTCATGAGTGTAATGTTGCCATTACACCATTCTGAAAATCTTATTGCAAAATCATACGATCAAGAACAGAAAATAACATTCTAGGGTGTACACAGGAAGACATGTTATCCACAAAATGCATTTAATCCATTGTGTAAACGCATTACCACCAGTTAAAGTTTGTCTTATATTTTCTACGGTAGTGAAAGAAATTTAATCTGACCGTGCAAGTGATCCTCCAAGGATCCCAAAGGCATAAACTCATAAACAAGGAGGCGTTGATCCCCATCAGCACAATAGCCAATCAGATTGACAAGGTTTGGGTGGTGAAGAAGGCTAAGCATGAGGACCTCGACCAAAAATTCTCGATTCCCTTGTAGGCCATTCCGGTCAAGCTGTTTCACGGCAACTACCTGAAAACAGATAAACCCAAAGGACAAATATCCATCATGAACTAGATAAAGATTCAGCAAGTTATGGTACAATTTAATTCTGAAAATAATCTTGGGAAGATCAAAATGTAACAATGTCGATTATGCTGAATAAGATACTATATCTTACAAATAGTATAAACAACTCAGAGGCAAACAGCTAAACATGCTTTGATGAGGTTCTCCATTTTATTTTCAGTCCTACCTGTCCTGTACTCTCTAAGCGACCTTTGTAGACACGTCCAAAGCCACCTTCGCCCAATAAACATTCTGGCCTAAAATTCCTTGTTGCAGCAGCGAGCTCTCGGAAAGTAAACGTTTGCGCAGCAATGTGTGCTGTAGGTTCTTTTGGAATAGGTGGTTCCTTCTTAGGATCAGAACCATTCCGGGATTTTTTGTCTGCAAAAAGTTTACATAATGAACAAAGGAGTTAAAAACACCTTTTAGTTAACAATGAAGCTAAAGCACATAGAGCCAAGTGAGCATCTTCTCGATAACATAGAATATATTCAGTAGTCTAATGGACATTCATGAAAACAGGAAGCTAAAAAAAAAAAAAAAAAGGGATGATAACGGCCTAAGTGGCCTATATGTTTTTCAGTTCTAAATTACAAACAAAGTCCTCATAACCAAATATATGAATATGATTACTTTCATATGTCCACTAAAATATAGTTTAATGTCCTATGCTGGAATAGTAGTCCAAGTCATTGCGTTGGATTCAGACATTTCCATCATATAGTGCTTCGAATGGCCATGTCAATTTAAAGCTTAAACATTTCAACTAATATACATTCTAATTATATACAGAGATGCACAAAGTCTGCAAATAAAAAGTTTGTGATTTAAATTTTGGCTGGTCCTTTAAAGCTTTCAACTTCTATTCCTCCCTCGAATTGGGCAGTTAAAGAATGAACAGAAAACATTATCAAAAGAAAGAAAAATGCTTTGAAGTTTCAGGACATAATTGTAGATCTCCAGGAATGTCCATTCGTAACTCCATCAAGTTAAAATCCAAACAACACAGATAAGAAAATCTGCAAACAGTGAAATTTACTCTAACAGAGAAAGCAGGAAAACCCCAATTAGAAAAACAACCAAAACCATCCAATAACAACCACAGATGCATCAGATCGAAACAATTACATATTTTACCCACAACCCATGCTCAAAATACAGGAAAAACATTCTACAGTTTCAGAATTCAGCAAAACCACAACATACCAGTAATCAGACCAACCAAAACCCGAAAACCCAGAAACAATTCTCAGAAAAAATGGAGAAAAGAAAATTCACCAGAGCCAACTCTTGTAACATGGTGAGACTGAGCAGCTGAGCCTTCTTTAACTGAGTCCTTCTTTGTCACTTCCTTTACACCACTACCCTCCTTGTTGGATGATCCAAAACAAGGAAAGCACCCACCCATATCAAACTCTGAAGCAAATCAAAACCACCCAACAAAGCTCTAAACTTTTTTAACAATCACTCATCAGTCATCACCTACCTTCTTCTCCACACACCCACACACAATCCCACCTCACAATTCCAATCAAAATTCAAATTCACCCAATTTTTATCTCTTCTAATTCTCTCTAGGATGATCCCCAGTGGCCATTTAAGAGGAAAATCGAGACCAACATGTCTGCGGAGCAGATCAACAAATCGAAGAAAAACCGATGTGGTATAAGAAGAGAAGGTAAAGAAAAAGAAGGCACCAAAAACAATTAAGACAAAGTAAAACTAAAAGTAAAAGGAGACAAAATATGTAAAATAAACAAACCCGATAACCAAAAGCAATAATGGAAAAAAAAAAGAAAAGAAAAAAAAGAGAGAGAGTCTCTTGTGATTAACTGTGAATTAACTATTGATTTATGTAGTCATTAGGAGCTAAGTACTCATACGTAATGAATAATAAGAAGACGCCTGATGCGACCAACGAAAAAAAGAAATACTTTTTCGTCCTGCTTTGTTTCACTTTTTACCCCTCAGAATGTCAAAATTTACAATTCAGAAATATTGTTTGTTCAACGATATTCTAAATTAAGAAAATTAGTATAAATTTGGGCTAAAATTCATAACAGGATAGTTATAATTAATTATCCATATAAAATAAATCGTTTCATCGTCTATTTCCATCAATCAAATTATATACCGTAGATTATAAATATATATATTTTTTAAATTATTATACTTGCAGTGCTAGCTACAGTGAGGGTAAGTAAATAACTTAATAACAGTACTAATAATAATCATCATGACGGTCGGGAGACTGGGACCCACCTCCCAAGGGGATGTGCTTCCACACACTTGTGATGGACATTGTTAACACATGTCTTAAAACTACGTTGAGACTTTGCAGCCATGCAGGGGAAGAGGAGGAGATTAGATGCAACCCTGAGTATTTTATTGTCCCTGGTATCGGGCTTTGAGCCGTTCGGTCGACAGTTGGGTACGTGGCCGATGGGTTTGGATAAAATTGTGACGTCAGGGTGCCTGATCCAACGACCTTACGGGGAGGGGAGCTCAGTGTAGCACTACATCTTTAACAAATGTAAAAATAAATAAACAAAGAATACTTTATTTTATTAGTTATTGATTAAGAACATTTCTAAACAGCCACTTTATTTCTGATTTTATAATGCGTGGTGGAGTTGAGAAAGTGCCACTTCTCGAAAACAAATTTTCTGGCTCCTTCATAATATTTATAATTTTTATGTAATTATAACCGGTTTTTTTTTTTTTGTAATTTGATTTTAAAAATAGAATATTGTTGTATATATGTAACAAAAATTGGATAACAAAATAGAAAATTTAGGATTTTTTTTTTCTTTTCATGTTATTGTTGTTGAGGGGAGGTGAAACCCAAGGCCAATGGAATTGGGCATAGAATTATAGAAATACAAGTTGCAAGTAATTAAGGTTTTCTTGAATAGTTTTCCCTAGTCAAATACACCAACAAGGCAACAACTACGGCCTAACATCCCCACCACAAAAACAATTCCGTCATATAAAAAATAATAACATAACATTTGAGAAGATTATTGTAAGTGCGAGTTCACACTTACCTATGTGGAGTGTTAGAGTGGTACTGCGATGAATTCAAATGTCGGTAAAAGATAAGGAGAGGTTTTCTGTTGATTTTAGGAGCCCCACTTTCAACTATTTACCATTTGCTTAAAGAAATTTATTTTTTTTCAGAAAAAAATTGTTTTCGCATCGTTCAGCTAATTTAATTGAAATTATAAATTTATGTCACTGTAATATTTCTATTTGAGTCAGATGAAATTAATTAATTTTTTTTCAACCAAATAATAGATAAATTAATTTTGAGATCACCCAACACTGTTAAAATAAATATCATTAGTGAGAGATCACTCAAATATTTGTTGTTTTTTCATCCCTTCTCTCTCAACGGAATTTTGCTCTGCTCTGCCCTCTCTCTAAGAAAAATCAGAAAATCCAAACCCTAGCCGTCGATCCCCACTGGAGTCGGCGTCAACCCTCATTTCTTTCATTTCTCCTCATTTTTTTTCTTCTTTCTCCTCCTCTTTCTTTTGTTTCTCTTTGCTCTCGCCATGTGACAGAAATCCTTCCTTGCGAAGTACCACCTATTTCTAACCCACAAACCTCGTTAGGGAGAGAAATTTATCAACTACAACTCTGCATATTAACTTAAGAAAGGTCTGTATACAATACTAGAAACCCAAACCTCCTTTTACTATGTTGTTAAAACTTACCACTTATCATAATTACCATTACAAATTTATCAATATTCAATTATGATCAAATCCTTTTCATAAATAATTAACACCATAATAAACACAACAAAATATTCACATAAACAATACTCATAATAAATCATTATTCCTAATTCCTTATAAATTCATCATTTCTCATAATTATCAACAATTTATTAATTTCCAGATGTAACCATAGTGAAGTCCTTAACATCGTATTCATACTCAATAAGATAATTACATACATCAAATCCTTTACTTGTTCACCATTTTTCACATATTTCAACGTACCATAATTCATCATCATAAGTTCATTATAATTATCATGAAATTCCACTATCACAACTCATGGTTTAAGTTCATTAATATCCAAAAGTAATTATAACCAAATCCTTAATTTTCCCCAAATTTAATCTAGAATTTAAAGTATGAACATACAACTTTGTACCCTTAAAACTACACTCAAATGATACCCAATTAACTTGAAAATTATACCATTGAACTCATAAATGAAGAATAAAGAAGTTTCATATTAACAGCAACCCGAAGAACCACCGCACGCGCCAGTGAAACGACTATGTGCGTGGGGGCCATGCATCTATCATAGTCGCCTTCAACCTTGGACGGGTCGACCCGTGGGTCTGCATGCATGGCCCAACCCGTGCGACTTGACCTGACCCTAATTTCTTCTTTTTCAAGCTTTTTCCATCCTTCCACGTCAAACACACTCGTATTCTACTCTAAAGGAGTTATGTACTCACAAAACGAAGAAACTTACCTCGAAATCCCTATCTAAGGTTTCCATCGTTTGGTCATGATTTCCAGGACTGTGTAACGACCCGTCCCGAATTCCGGGATCAGTTTAGTGACTAATCTCGATTAGTGAGGTTGAACGGTGCTTAGTAGCGCGGAATCGGACAAATTGTGCAAAATGACCGTTTTGCCCCTGGTCGTGGGCAAAATGTTGACTTTTTGATCGGGCGGTCAAACGGACTTTGACCGATGACCGTGACGTAGTTCGGGACGTCACGAGTTCATAGACAGGTGGCACGTTCGATTCCGACATTCGTAGAGAAAGTTATGGTGTTCGGAAGTTGAGGGGTATTTTGGTAATTTGGCTTATTAGGGGCCAAATGTTGACTTTTGATCGGGAGGTCCGATGGACGAGGGCCAAGGACCGTTACGTAGGTATCGTCGATACGAATCCAACGACAGGCGGCATGCCGAAATCGGAGATTCGACGACAACGTTATGGTCAAGGACACGAACTAACGAACCGAGGCTCGGATTAAAATAATAATATAATAATGAATAGTGACCGTTGACTGTGCACATCCGGATGAGTGACAAGTGTCACCCATCCCTTGTTTCCAGCTCCTTGTTTCCCTCCAAACATCATCATTACTACATCATCATCATCTAATCCACCATTTCCCCTAATTTTCTCCTCTTTGTCTTCAAACCGTGCACAAATATTGGGGGAATCAGATTGGGGAGATTTGGCTCCCTTCTTCTGCTGTTCCTGAGAGAAAACTGAGAGACTAAGATGATCAAATTAACGGGGAAACACGAGGGGTTGTGAGAGTGCTGAATTTTGGATTTTGGATTTTGGGAAAATTGGGGGAAAAATTCGAATTGGAGGAATTAGGCCCTGAGGATCGCAATTGAGCTTACCTTCAGCTTCCTGGGAGTGCCACGATCATAATTGTCGAAGAAACAAGAAGAATTGGCAACGTTTTGGCTCTGATCACACTTGGTGACAGAGGAGGAAAATCGAGTTTGAGTCGTGGAGTTGGAGGCTTCGATGGACGGAATTGAGGTGGGGAAACTACTTCTCATGATCCCACGATGCTTCTGGGTTCGTCAATTGAAAGAAAACGGCTGTGGTTGACAGAACTCCATTGTTGAACAGTGACGGTGCTCGAGCTTGAGTCGTGACGATTGAGCACAGGATTGATGCAATTGATGTGGGGGAATTGTTCCTCAGGGTCCGTTGATGCTTCTGGGATCATCAATTGGATGAAACCTGCAGCCATTGAGGGGATTCCATAAACGAACAGTAACCTGGGTGTTCTTGGTGTTCATCATCGAATCGTGGGAATTTGGGTAAGTTATTGTGTAATTGATGTTACAGACCTGTAATTGAACTAAGAACGAAACTAACTGATTGATCAATTGAAGGAATTAAGGCTGAATTGATAGGATTGGAACCGGGTTGTATCGCGGGCAAATTGGACCCGTTTACCAGACAAACGGGTTGGGCTGGTGACACTGTAGCAGGCGCGTGGGTTTCACGCGCAGCCACTCACGGCGGCGCGTGACGGCGCGTGGACACGAATCTCGAGGTGAGGTCAACATGACTTCTGTCCTATTTATTGTAACAGACATTTTGGAATTGGTTTCGTGTCGATCGGACACCGTCTCGATATTGTTCGGGACATCCGAAGGTTTAAAATTAAGTTTAAAAATAAGTAAAAATTCAGGAAAATTACGGGACTTTGATAGGATGTTAATGATGAGGTTAGTAACCCTCTAATGTGATTTGGACAGGATTGGGAGTCCCGGTGATAGTGGTGTGGCCCGGGAGGGCCGGTGGCACGCGTATCGAGGCATACCGTTAAAACGGTATGTGAGTGGACTTTGGTTTTATAAATCCTATGCATGCTTAAATGTGTTATATGGTTTATATACATGATTTCTATGATGGTATTTGTGAGCATTGATTTTGGGTATGTTGCACGTATTTCGAGGTGTATTCCGTATTTCACGTATAACGGGATTAACGGTTTATTTGTGGTTTTGCGTGCTGGTGGTTAAATAAATATTATGATAAAACGGTTTTTATATTGGAAAGATGAATTCGGGCTTGAGGCCCACTTGTTTTGGAAATCTCGGACTTGGAGTCCATTTGAGTACGTAATCGGACTGCGGGCCCAGTTGGTTTATAAGTCGGGCTGCGGGCCCAGTTGGTTTATAAATCGGGCCGTGGGCCCAGTGGTTCATAAAGTCGGGCATGAGGCCCAGTTGGATTAAAATGATGATTTCGGGTCAGGGGCCCTATATGTAATAAATGTGGTTTCGGGTCAGGGACCCTAAATGGAAATGTGTTGTTTTATGGAAAATTCGGGCAGGGCCCATTGTGATGTTGTGAAATGAATTAATAAAAACTGTTTTCCATATACCATCTTGATACAAGGATATATGATGGTCTCCTCCAGATGTCTGGGACACTGGGGAAGTCACGGTGCATTGCCTGTGAAGGGTCACCATACGGAGCAGCCGGACCGTATGATGACTCAGGAGCAGGATTGCTATGATTGACGTCTGGGACGTCAGACATCAGGGATGTCAGAAATATGGACCCGGAGAGACCCCAGGCAGCACGCGTAGCTTGTGAAACCGTGAGATATGACGTCAGGGACGTCTAGCATCAGGGATGCTGGTGATGGTAATGGTAAAATACGAATTAATGAAATGGTTTTCCGGGTGGATTTATGATTGTGTGATTTTAATGAATTGATGTTCATTTATGGTCGTGGGTGGTGACCCACATGGTTGTTTATGTATAGTTATGGTATTTCACAGTTTTGGGCTGAGTTCCCACACTTGGTTTTTGGTTAACGGTTTTTGGGCTAAGGCCCTAATGGCTCGGTTGAGCAAACGTTTGGGTTACTGGTTTTCGTGGCATGCATACGTTTTTATTGGAGGGCATAAATGTCTTATAAATGTATTTGCTGAACTTACTGGTTTTTGTCCACTCACAGCTTTTGGTTTTAATGCCCTTCAGGTT
Source organism: Prinsepia uniflora (assembly GCA_032719365.1). Classification (NCBI taxonomy): domain Eukaryota; kingdom Viridiplantae; phylum Streptophyta; class Magnoliopsida; order Rosales; family Rosaceae; genus Prinsepia; species Prinsepia uniflora. The sequence continues at coordinate 14,521,674 of CM064865.1, read as the reverse complement.
GATCACGGATGCGATTGCAGCAGGGACTGGGACATTGCACACCTCCTCCATCGATCCTTGCGCACTCTGGATGCCCCGTTGGGTAGTGGCTCTTGGTTATCCCTTGTCTGACACCCCTTGTTGGACGGAAGCATGACACATTCCACGGTAATCCCGGGGGGATTGGGATGGGTCCTGTCAACTTGGTATCAGAGCAGGGTTGCTCTATTTGTGTGCGCAGGTCGAGGTTGTGATGTCTCATTGGGCTGCAATTCGTTATCAACCTGATAGATAGTTTTTGGGTTTGGATAGTGGATAGAATATGATTGGCCCGATACGCCGTGCGTTAATGTGATTCAACCCAAGTGGGGTTGATTGTGACGAACTGGTATTGTGGGACCGTCGGTTCGGTCATGTGATATTGGATTGTTGTGCTGCTAGGTGCAGTCAGGTTCGGGGAACCTCATGTGAGTAATGGTTTAAAAATGTGAACCCTAGTGGTGGTTGTTGGTGTGAGAGATGTTGGTTCATCGGAGTTGGCCGATGACCTAGTGGTGGAACCCACATTGAGTCGATGGTAGGATTGGATTTGACGTCTATTCGATGTCAGGACCGCGGGGTCGGTCAGGTTGTGGATTTTATATTACGAAAAGCTGTTTGTGTGATTGTGGAACCCTAGTATATGATGGATTCAAAAGGTAAACCTTAATGATGAGTAGTGGATGAGAACTTGTGCTGCGACGAGCGGCTGAGGTCATGGATGACCATGTGGATGGCTCTGGTGAGTCTAGTCAGAACTATGGGATTCGATCTACGGATACAGTTCTGAGATAAATTATGGAATCCCGTGTTGGATCGGGTATTGGTGTGATGTGTGGATGTGGATCTCGATAGCAATGACAGTTAGTCGGAAGTCATATGGAGATGACTGGCTATCGAGGGTAATTGGTGTGGTTATAATACTTGGGGATCAGGGGACGTTCAGGGAACGTTCATTTTCCTGATGTGGATTGTCAGAATAGTGGTACCCATAGTCGTGAGGTACGGGATCGTCGTTCGGTATGAACGGAGATCCAGGGTTGTCGTATTTGCACACGGTGTGCAAGTATGAATGTTTGTGGGTTGGTACTTTTGTGCTGATCCTAGTATGGATGCATGTGCGCTGATACTAGTGTTGTTGATAGTGTGTTGGTGCTGGTACTAGCGCTGGTGCTAGTGTCGGTGATGGTGTTGACGATGAGCCACAAGTTGGGGTGTGACTCCGTCATGATGAACATATGTTCGGTCTTCGAGATTCGGTAGTGGTTGAGTGATGAACTGGATGGGATCCAGTTCAGATTGTAATGTGTTGGGATAAGTCCCGACATGGGTAAATGACAAGTGATGAGTGGATAAAAGGTATAATTGAGAACTTGGGAAACCGAGTGTTGAACCTGTAAAGGTCGGGATGTGCGAACGGGACAATAACGGATTGATTGTGGACACGGGGTTGTCCAAGTAAGTTGAGGAGGTAGGAAGTCTAGTGGTTAGACTTGACGTTTTGTTGGGAGCGTGTCTGTTTCCAACATGGTTGGAACCTTAGTGTCAAGGAGAGTTGTAATTGGGGAACGAGAGTGGTGTTCGTTTTTGGTGATTGGTATTCCGAAGTCATTGGGGTTGACTTCTTGCTTTCTGCCCTGGTAGACATTGACTGTAGTTACCAGTACTGTAACGACCCGTCCCGAATATCGGGATTTAATAATATTTAATGGTGAATTACTAATCTGGGATTAGTTGTGTGATTTCGGACGAATTGTGCAAAATGACCGTTTTACCCCTGGACGTGGGCAAAACGTTGACTTTTAATTCGGATGGTCAAATGGACTTTGACCGATGACCGTGACGTAGTTCGGGGCGTCACGAGTTCATAGACAGGTGACACGTTCGATTCCGACGTTCGTGGTAAAAGTTATGATGTGCGGAAGTTCAAGGGCATTTTCGTAATTTGTACGAAATAAAGGAAAATGTTGACTTTTTGATCGGGAGGTCCGATGGCCGAGGACCGAGGACCGTTAGGAAGGTCTCGATGCCCTGAGTTCGTAGACAGGCGGCACGCATCAATCGGAGTCCGTATGACCGAGTTACGGGTCAGGATGCGTGAGGGGCATTTTGGTAATTTTCTGCACAAGGGCAGAATTGTAATTTTCTTCACAGGGGCACTGTTCCATTGAACTGGCCGTGTAAGTGGATGCTTTGTGCGATCGATCCCTTGATTGTTTATCAATTAATGGGCTGTTGTTGGGGCAGCTTTGTTGTGTGATTGCACATGTGAGGTGCTGGCAATCGATTGCACAACATGGACCCTGGGTTTTCTTTTGTTTTCGGGTCAGTGCAGGGGACATTTCGCAGTGGCCGGTGTGGCACTTTTGGATGCTTTTAATGGCTGTTTTGGATTGTTAGAATGGAGAGTGAGTCGAGAGGTTTACTCTGAGATTGAGAATGAAAGGAATAGGGTGAAATTGGTGGAGGTTTGTCCTGAAACCCGAAACTGTGTTAACAAATTCAAAAATCCAATTCGAGGTTCTGGGCCAGCCCAGGGCAATTTGATGACTCATTTAGCTCTCTGGGATCATTTCCAGTCGATCCAGATCATTTGGGGCAAGCTTGGGAGCTCCTAGGGCCGTGAACGGACATGGTGGACGGCCGGAAAACTCGAGCTTGAGTTGTGACGATTGAGGTATTGTCGAGTTAAATTGATTATGCTATTTAGTTCGTATTAGTCCTTATTAACTTCCTGTGAAGTTAATTTGATTATGGTTAAGGATTGGAGGAGTTCTGGTGATCGACCCGTTTTGGGTGATCACGGGTTGTCGACACGATTGATCGATGGTTGATGCTAATCATGGACACAGAACTGAAATTGGTGGATTGATGATTGTTGTAGGATCAAGAACGGATTGAATTGATATCGAATTGAGGGTGATTGAACCGGATCCTATCGCGGGTAATCAGACCCGTTTACCAGTCATTCGGGTGAGGAAGGAGCACTGTAGCAGGCGCGTGGCTTTCACGCGCAGCCACTCACGGCGGCGCGTGACGGCGCGTGGACACGAATCTCGAGGTGAGGTCAACATGACTTTTATCCTATACATTGTAACGAACATTTTGGGATTGGTTTCGTGTCGATCGGACACCGTCTCGATATTGTTCGGGATGTCCGAAGGTTTTAATTCGAGGTTAAAAATACTTAAAATTCGGGAAAATTACGGGACTTGAATAGGATGTTAATGATGAGGTTAGTGATCCTCTAATGTGATTTGAACAGGATTGGGAGTCCCGGTGATTGTGGTGTGGCCCGGGAAGGCCTATGGCACGCGTACCGAGGCACTCGGTTAGACGGTCTGTGAGTGGACATTGGTTTTATAAATTCGATGCATGCATAACTGTTTCATGATTGTTATAATTGTGATTATATGATTTATTTTGGATATCAGTGAATTTATATGTTTTCACGCATTTTGAGGCGATTTACGTGTTTGCACGTGAATCAAGGTTTTCTGGATTTGCACTGATTTCCATAAATATGGATGGATATGATTTCATGAAACGATTACGGATTTGTTAAAATGAATAGGGCCAGGGGCCCAGTTAATTTGTTAATCGGGCCAGGGGCCCAATTGAATTATGAATCGGGCTAGGGGCCCAGTTAATTTGTTAATCGGGCCAGGGGCCCAATTGAATTATGAAATCGGGCCAGGGGCCCAGTTAACATATGAATCGGGCCAGGAGCCCAATTGACTTGTATATGTGATTTCGGGTCGGGGACCCTAAATTGGAATTGAATAAACTATTTCGGATTTGATTCAACTATTTGAACTTATGACGGTTTTATGGAAATTCGGGGCAGGGCCCTTGTGATATTTTGGAAATGAATAATTGAATGTGTTCCATAAAACCATCTCGATATGAGGATATTTATATCCTGGTCTCCTCCAAGTGTCGGGGACACTGGAGAAGCCACGGTGCATTGCCTGCGAGGGCTCATTGTACGGAGCTACCAGACCGTATAGTGATCCAGGAGCAGGATTGCTAGACGTCATGGACGTCAGACATCGGGGATGTCAGAGATATGGACCCGGTGAGACCCCGGGCAGCACGCGTTGCTTAATACCGTGAGATATGACGTCTAGAACGTCAAGCGTCTAGGACGCTAGGCATCGGGGATGCCGGAGATGGAAAAATGATAAATGAATATTACTGGATTGATGAAATAACTCTTGGATTTACTTTTGGAAATTGAAACTATGCTTTGGTTTCCGGGCTAAGGCCCTAATGGTTATTTCTAAATAAATATGGGATTATTGGTTTTGGTGCATGCATATGATTTTACTGAGGGGCATAAATGTCTTATAAATGTTTTAAGCAGACTTGTTTATTTTCGTCCACTCACAGCTTTTGTTTTTAATGCCCTTCAGGTTGATTCCAGATACGACTGCAGCAGAGACTTGAGCATCGCACACCTCCTCCATCGATCCTTACGCACTCTGGAAGCCCGGTTGGGCAATGACAATCGGTTATCCCTTGTCGGACGCCTCTTGTCCGACGGGAGCACGTCACATCCCATGGTAATCCCGGGGGGATTGGGATGGGTCGTGTCAAGTACGTTGAGCGTGTATTGGTTGGTGGGCCCATGTGTGTTGTGAGGACATTAGGAGGAGCTACGTATTCAAAATTAGGTAAACGAGATTTCTCATTCTCTGCTTGGTGGCAGACGATGTGGTGTCACATGGCGTGGTGAGTACAGTGAGTTTTGTTGCATCCACGTAGGATGAGTTTTGACGTCATCATTCTTGGATCATCCTTGGTTTTTCCTAGGTGGAATGACAAGGATCGATACGAACTTGGGTGTGTGAGTCGTAATGACGGGATTGAACTTCTTTTCGAAGTGGAGCCCGTATGGTATCTTACTCGAGTGAGTAGGTTTCCGACTGGTCGGATTTTGTCAACCTTAGACGTGTGGAGGTTGGATTGGCTTCCCTATGAAGTCAATCAAGTGTATTGAACGGGTAACCGATAGGTTCGGTTTTGGTGTGTCTTGGTAAATGTGAACGAGATTCGGGATTTGGAATCGAATTTCTGGGTGACGATTCAGGATTCGATTTTGGAACTTGAAAGTATATTTCCGGATTTGGGTACGGAATGATTATTCCAAATGCTAGCTTACAGAATAATGATTTCGGATTCGGATTTGGAAATAAGTTAAAAACGTGATGTCTGGGCTTGGATCCGGGATTTCTTACGAAATTGCGGATTCAGATTCGGAATTGGAACTAGATGTTGGGTGGAGTTTCATTTTGTCTCATGCTGGATTGGGCAAATGTACTCCATTATTGGAACGCGTTCGGCTATGACCTAGGTGGTTGTAGTCTGGTTATTAGGTAGATGTGTGTACTTCGTACATGGTTCGAGGTACAATACCTTGTAGACTTGTGATGTCTAGTTACGGTATACGGGATATACCCTAGGTGTGTTGGTGAACGTGTTGGTAGTCGGATTGGTTCCGATACCATGGGATTGGTTGTGGACCGGACATTACTATGCAATGGGTCATGGTAATTCCGATGTGTTTAATTACACACAGGTCGTGTGAAAGGTCGGTAAATGTTTACTAAGTCAAGTAAGTTGGTGGCTTGTGTGGCCACGAGTGAGTCTAGTGTCAGTTTTCGACTGACAACAACTGTGTGGTGACAGTTTGTCAGGATGTGTCAACATAGATTGTTGAGTGGGGTCAGCTGACTCCTAGTGGGAGTGGGAAAGGAACCGTCGAGTTGTTGCGTCAACGAAAGGGTTGATTTGACAAGTGGTGTCAAATTCGAAACAAGTAGTTTCAGTCATTCGACGGGGTCGAATGTAGTCGTTGCGTTATGAGTACTAGTGGTACGTTTGGGCGTAGACAAGTTCTGTCTAAGTAGTTGGTGTACGGGTGTACACGTGTTGCGTGGACGATTCCACTTTCCACGGGGTGTTTGTGGAATCAGGGTAATCGAGTTTCGAGAGCGGAATTAATTAAGGAGGGAAGTACGTTGAGATTAGATCGGTTGGAATTTCGAGGACGAAATTTATTAAGGAGGGAAGATTGTAACGACCCGTCCCGAATTCCGGGATCAGTTTAGTGACTAATCTCGATTAGTGAGGTTGAACGGTGCTTAGTAGCGCGGAATCGGACAAATTGTGCAAAATGACCGTTTTGCCCCTGGTCGTGGGCAAAATGTTGACTTTTTGATCGGGCGGTCAAACGGACTTTGACCAATGACCGTGACGTAGTTCGGGACGTCACGAGTTCATAGACAGGTGGCACGTTCGATTCCGACATTCGTAGAGAAAGTTATGGTGTTCGGAAGTTGAGGGGTATTTTGGTAATTTGGCTTATTAGGGGCCAAATGTTGACTTTTTGATCGGGAGGTCCGATGGACGAGGGCCAAGGACCGTTACGTAGGTATCGTCGATACGAATCCAACGACAGGCGGCATGCCGAAATCGGAGATTCGACGACAACGTTATGGTCAAGGACACGAACTAACGAACCGAGGCTCGGATTAAAATAATAATATAATAATGAATAGTGACCGTTGACTGTGCACATCCGGATGAGTGACAAGTGTCACCCATCCCTTGTTTCCAGCTCCTTGTTTCCCTCCAAACATCATCATTACTACATCATCATCATCTAATCCACCATTTCCCCTAATTTTCTCCTCTTTGTCTTCAAACCGTGCACAAATATTGGGGGAATCAGATTGGGGAGATTTGGCTCCCTTCTTCTGCTGTTCCTGAGAGAAAACTGAGAGACTAAGATGATCAAATTAACGGGGAAACACGAGGGGTTGTGAGAGTGCTGAATTTTGGATTTTGGATTTCGGGAAAATTGGGGGAAAAATTCGAATTGGAGGAATTAGGCCCTGAGGATCGTAATTGAGCTTACCTTCAGCTTCCTGGGAGTGCCACGATCATAATTGTCGAAGAAACAAGAAGAATTGGCAACGTTTTGGCTCTGATCACACTTGGTGATAGAGGAGGAAAATCGAGTTTGAGTCGTGGAGTTGGAGGCTTCGATGGACGGAATTGAGGTGGGGAAACTACTTCTCATGATCCCACGATGCTTCTGGGTTCGTCAATTGAAAGAAAACGGCTGTGGTTGACAAAACTCCATTGTTGAACAGTGACGGTGCTCGAGCTTGAGTCGTGACGATTGAGCACAGGATTGATGCAATTGATGTGGGGGAATTGTTCCTCAGGGTCCGTTGATGCTTCTGGGATCATCAATTGGATGAAACCTGCAGCCATTGAGGGGATTCCATAAACGAACAGTAACCTAGGTGTTCTTGGTGTTCATCATCGAATCGTGGGAATTTGGGTAAGTTATCGTGTAATTGATGTTACAGACCTGTAATTGAACTAAGAACGAAACTAACTGATTGATCAATTGAAGGAATTAAGGCTGAATTGATAGGATTGGAACCGGGTTGTATCGCGGGCAAATTGGACCCGTTTACCAGACAAACGGGTTGGGCTGGTGACACTGTAGCAGGCGCGTGGGTTTCACGCGCAGCCACTCACGGCGGCGCGTGACGGCGCGTGGACACGAATCTCGAGGTGAGGTCAACATGACTTCTGTCCTATTTATTGTAACGGACATTTTGGAATTGGTTTCGTGTCGATCGGACACCGTCTCGATATTGTTCGGGACATCCGAAGGTTTAAAATTAAGTTTAAAAATAAGTAAAAATTCGGGAAAATTACGGGACTTTGATAGGATGTTAATGATGAGGTTAGTAACCCTCTAATGTGATTTGGACAGGATTGGGAGTCCCGGTGATAGTGGTGTGGCCCGGGAGGGCCGGTGGCACGCGTATCGAGGCATACCGTTAAAACGGTATGTGAGTGGACTTTGGTTTTATAAATCCTATGCATGCTTAAATGTGTTATATGGTTTATATACATGATTTCTATGATGGTATTTGTGAGCATTGATTTTGGGTATGTTGCACGTATTTCGAGGTGTATTCCGTATTTCACGTATAACGGGATTAACGGTTTATTTGTGGTTTTGCGTGCTGGTGGTTAAATAAATATTATGATAAAACGGTTTTTATATTGGAAAGATGAATTCGGGCTTGAGGCCCACTTGTTTTGGAAATCTCGGACTTGGAGTCCATTTGAGTACGTAATCGGGCTGCGGGCCCAGTTGGTTTATAAGTCGGGTTGCGGGCCCAGTTGGTTTATAAATCGGGACGTGGGCCCAGTGGTTCATAAAGTCGGGCATGAGGCCCAGTTGGATTAAAATGATGATTTCGGGTCAGGGGCCCTATATGTAATAAATGTGGTTTCGGGTCAGGGACCCTAAATGGAAATGTGTTGTTTTATGGAAAATTCGGGCAGGGCCCATTGTGATGTTGTGAAATGAATTAATAAAAACTGTTTTCCATATACCATCTTGATACAAGGATATATGATGGTCTCCTCCAGATGTCTGGGACACTGGGGAAGTCACGGTGCATTTCCTGTGAAGGGTCACCATACGGAGCAGCCGGACCGTATGATGACTCAGGAGCAGGATTGCTATGATTGACGTCTGGGACGTCAGACATCAGGGATGTCAGAAATATGGACCCGGAGAGACCCCGGGCAGCACGCGTAGCTTGTGAAACCGTGAGATATGACGTCAGGGACGTCTAGCATCAGGGATGCTGGTGATGGTAATGGTAAAATACGAATTAATGAAATGGCTTTCCGGGTGGATTTATGATTGTGTGATTTTAATGAATTGATGTTCATTTATGGTCGTGGGTGGTGACCCACATGGTTGTTTATGTATAGTTATGGTATTTCACAGTTTTGGGCTGAGTTCCCACACTTGGTTTTTGGTTAACGGTTTTTGGGCTAAGGCCCTAATGGCTCGGTTGAGCAAACGTTTGGGTTACTGGTTTTCATGGCATGCATACGTTTTTATTGGAGGGCATAAATGTCTTATAAATGTATTTGCTGAACTTACTGGTTTTTGTCCACTCACAGCTTTTGGTTTTAATGCCCTTCAGGTTGATCACGGATGCGATTGCAGCAGGGACTGGGACATTGCACACCTCCTCCATCGATCCTTGCGCACTTTGGATGCCCCGTTGGGCAGTGGCTCTTGGTTATCCCTTGTCTGACACCCCTTGTTGGACGGGAGCAGGGCACATTCCACGGTAATCCCGGGGGGATTGGGATGGGTCCTGTCAGACTGTCCCGTTGTACTCCTCACGTTCGAACCCTTATACTCCCCGCTTAGGACGACTGTAGGAGTTCACAGAGACTCCCAAGAACCTTGGTTTGAGCTCCAACTTCTCAAAACGATTTAAACCTCCATGAGCCATTTTTGGACTTTTGATCCCTCACAGTTTGTTCATGACCGCATACCTGGGAAGCCTCTTCTTCCCAGCTCTTCCTGATAATCATTATCTTATTTTTCTTTTTCTTCTTCTTCTTCTCTCTCTCTCTCTCTCGCTATATATATATATATATATATATATATATATATATATATCTTTCTCCTCCCCTTTCCTATTTTTTGGTTGTTCTTCCACACTTATTTTTCGGCCCTTCCTCACCAAAATTACCAAAATACCCCTATACTATTTAGATCCAAAACGAATTTATCCGAATTGAATTTTTGGTATATCACCTATCTAGGTACTCAGGAGTTTGAAATCTACGTAGCGGTCCACACGAAACGTTCACAAGGAGTCTTGGTCAAAAAGTCAACTTTTGACTTTCAGGGGAAAAATCGTCATTTATGTTTTCCCAAACTTCTGGGTCGTTAGAACATGACCCAACCTATCTCGATATCTTCGTCTTGTAATAGCTTTTTCTATGCCCTATGGTGGTTGGTTGATGGTGCGGTGTTTAGGTGTGAGGGTTCGCTCACCATTATGGTGGCCTTCTAGCCCGCTTGACATTGGACTCGTTGTGTGTGTCTTGGTGTTGGCTCACATGTGTTGGAAAACTAGATCTCTCTGGGTTTGGTGGACGACACGGTCGTACTGAGATGGCGGTGGTTGGCACGGGGGTGGTTTGTGTCTCCAACGGAGGCAGTGTGGGGTATTGTTGCGGCTACGGTGAGACATGAAAATTGCTTCGTTGCATCTACGACAACACTTGGGGACGACATTGTTGCGGCTACAGTGAGGCTTCCTTTCTTTGTTTCATTTACACAGATTTCCTTGTTTTTGTGCATTGCGACGGTGGTTGCCACTGTGTTGTTTCTACGACGCCGATGATGGCTGTCGTGGTGGTGGCCATAATGGTGGCTCTGGCAGCGGCTGTGATAGTTACATGGGTGTGTGGTGGTCTGGATTAGGGAATGTTGGTGCAAGCTATGGTCGCAGACTCTTACTCAGCGTTTAGGCCTTTCTGGCTTTTAGGTCGAGTGTTGGTCTAACCCTTTTAGGCTGGGTCTAGGTTCTTATCTTCCTCGTGCCTTTTGTGACATGACCCATCCCAATCCCCCCGGGATTAACACGGAATTTCGCAAACATGGAATATGCATCATATTTATTAACTAGAGGATACAACCCTATAAATATGGTACAATCATCAACCAAAGCTAGCTAACATCTAAACCCCTAAATGGAGGTACATGGTGATGGTCCCCAGATGTCATAATGGATTTTGTGAAATGGGATTACAAATTTTGACTCGGAAGAAGAAAAGACTTTTTATGCATCTTGCCACTTAAGCATGCAGTGCACAAATGCTAATTACAATCACTGGGCATTTTAATGCAGAATCAAACAATATTTTGGATACAACTTCATCAGAGTGTGTACCATGGAAGCCTAATGTAGGGAGATAACTTGTGAATTTTGCATTCCATGCTCTAGGAGCTTGCTTTCAACTGTACAAAGGTTTCTTTAACTTGCAAACATGTCTAGAAAAGTCTAGATCTTCAAATCCTTGAGGTTGTCGCATAAACACCTCTTCTTTTAGTTCTCCATGCATAAATGCATTCTTGACATCCAATTGATGGAGTTCCAACTTGTTCATAACAGCAAGACCTAAAATAATACGAACTATAGTATGGAAAATCACTAGACTAAATGTCTCATCGAAATCTAAACTTGCTTCTTGACTGAACCTTTGAGCCATCAATCTAGCTTTGTATCGTGCAATGCTATCATCTGCATGTTGTTTTAGCTTAAAGATCCACTTACTTCCTATTATATTTTTGTCTTGGGTTGTGGAACCAATAACCATGTGCCCTGCTTTTGTAAAGCTGCAATTTCCTCAACCATTGCATCTTGCCATTTTAGATATAAGGATGTAGCTATGAAATTCTTTGGTTTATCAGGAGTATGGACAACATATATACATGTGTAGCATTGATAGTCATATCTGAAAGAAAATCAAAAGATAGGTTGTTTTCGACGAATCCCCTACTTGAGAATCAGCTATTATCGTTGCTCTAGCGCGTCAGCCTACTGGGAGAAAAGAAAGTTGTGGGTCTCACTGACTCTAATTAGTGACATAGAGAAGAAAAAAAAGATTTTCTCCGATAAGATAGCATCGGAAGACATTTTGTCCATTCCTGATTGACTTCATTACACTGGCTTGGACCCAGTTTCTCTTAGGTAAAAGCGCCAAACCGTAATCAATGCTGGCAAGGATGGCTACAGATATGGCTACTCTCTTCCCTAACACCAAGAACCTATCCATGAAGAATGTTTCTGGAAGTATGACATCCACTCGGCGAAGAGGGATGGGGAAAGCTACATGCCCAAAACCTTCGACCCTTCTTTCTAAAAGGGGGTGCTCGGAGCCCCTCATCTTGTCATTTTGTCGTTGCCCATTCCCCTTAGCCACATGAGCAAACGTCTCGAGATAATTGATGCTATAAGTTTGTGTGAAACCTTTCGCCACAATATGAGCCCTTCCATCTCCTGAAACACTTGCCTATCCATATGTGCTTTCGGAGCCCGCCACTCATTCAATCACTTGCTTGTGATTGTAGCCATTTCCCCAAAAGAGAGAGACGAGGGAATAGTCCACTAAAGCGCCTATGGGCAAAGCACCGTATCCATATAACTGCTAGCCATCTACGCTCCGCCATCAATTATAAGTTTAAGAACCTAGGTAATATTATCCCGATCAAACAGCTAGCGAAGTAGGTGAGCGAAAGAGGGGGGTTCAACCCGAAATGTATATGACCTAGTTTATTTGTAACGACCCGGAAATTTGGAAAAGGAAAATTTTGGAAAATTTGAAGGAAATGATGATTTTGCCCCTATAATTGGGCGAACAGTTGACTTTTGGTTCGAGTGGTAAAATGGACTTTGACAATGACTGTGACGTAGTTTGGGACGTCATGAGTTCATAGACATGTGGCACGTTCGATTCCGACATTCAAGGAGAAAGTTATGATGTTCGGACGTTCAGGGGTAATTCGGTAATTTGGTTAAAGGGACAATTTGTTGACTTTTCAAATGACATTGAATTTTCACGTAATTCGAAGACCGTTGGGTAGGTCTCGAGACGCTGAGTCGGTAAACAGGCGGTACACGTCAATCAGAGTTCGGACGATAAACTTACGAGCCTAGGAACACGAAGGGCATTTTGGTAACTTGTAAAGAAAAAGGGCAAAATGGTAATTTGAATGGTGAAATTTGAAACAGCCGTGGTGGATTGTTTAGCTGAATTATTTAACTAATTAAGTGACAATTGTCACTAAGGAAGGATGGATTAGTGGCTTGTTTGAGTTAAGTGGGTGTACATGTGTAGTGTGGATGTTGTGTGGAGAAGAGAGCACCGTGCAGTTGATTTGATTTAATCAATTAAGTGTTTTGAGTGAGAGAACAGAGACAGAGAGAGAGTCGATCTTGTTTAGTGTGTGAGTCGTGTGAGATCAAGTGGTACTTGTGTCTGAGATCAGAGGTTGTGTGTGTGCTGGTATTTGGGTGTGAGAGTGCACAAAGAAGGAGCTCGGGTGAGAGTGAGGTGAGGAGTACTGAGAAATAGGAACAGGGGAACCGTGCGGGTTTCTGTGAGTTTGGGAGTGAGGTGAGTGAAACCAGAGGTGCTCGTGTGTTCAGTAGGTAGGAGGTAAACTCAAGACAACGTGAGGACACGGTGGAGGCCACGACGGAGAACAGAGGAGAGGTAAGGTGTGTTGGATGCTCTGGTTTTCCCTTTTTATTCAAATGACCAGTCGACAGGTTTGGCTCAATGTTGAGTTACTGTGATGCTCGTTTTGATTCTTAAAGATAGAGAGAACACCGAAAAACATGAAAATGTGACTGGAGAGCATTGTGGTGGTCGAAGATAGAGACTAAGATTTCTGAGTTTTGGTTCGAAGATTGGGAGGTAAGAATCTGGGTTTCTTTTCGTGTTTTAGACAGTTGAAACAGATCTAAACTTTAAGACGAAGCTACTGGTGAAGGAAGGATCGAAAACGGTTTGAGAACGAGTGAAAACCGGCCCCGAAGGCTCGGTTGGACCGGACTGGTCCGAACTGGTATGGTGAGAGGAAGACGATGATGAAAAGTGCACGCGCGCGCGCAGGCCTTTTGGGCAGCACGTGAGGGCGCGTGGGGCCTGTTTTGGGGAAGTGCTCAACATGGTTTTCACTCTAATCGATGTAACAAACATTTTAAGACTGGTTTCGAATCGATCGGACATCGTCTTGATATGTTTCGGGATGTCCAAATATTTTAGGGCTCAATTAAAAATAGTTAAAAATTCAGGAAAACTACGGGACTTTAGTATAAGCGTTATTAAGTAGTTAATGACCTTCTTATGAGATTTGGACAGGTTCGGGAAAACCGGTGATAGTGGATTGACCGGGAACGGCATAGGTGCACGCGTATCGAGGCAACAGCGAAATGTGTATGAGTGGACTTTGTTTTCTAAAGTTCAATGTATGCATAATCATTTTCTATGCTTTATATTTATGAGTTCTATGCTTATGCTTATGGTAATTACGATTTCCGTATTTATACGTATTTCGATATGCAATACGTAATTGCACGTATTTCAAGACTATGGTTTCTCCTATGCATTGATAATGGTTTAATGGATGAATTTATATGATTTGTGCGTATCATATTTTGATTATGATTGTGAGTATGATTTACGATTTTGGCACGTATTTTAAGATCATTACGGATTTGCACGTTTTACGAGATTTCGAGTATGTTGTGGTTTGACCATTTTTTATGATTTGAATTTGGTATTTGAAATACGATTTGATTTCAAAGATTTAAAACGGATTTTGGGAAAAGCAATTTCGGGCTTGTTGCCCAGTTCATAAAAGTGGTTTTGATGAACGAGATTTCGAGTTTCAGAAACTTGAAAGTGGATTTCCGGGTTTGGGTTCGGAATGATTATTCTGGATGCCAGCTTACAGAATGATGGTTCCGAATTCGGATTTGGAAATGGATGACGGATATGATTTGGGATTTGAATGTGAAATTCAGACTTGAGTTCCATTTCAATTAAGTGTGATCTCAGATTTGATTTTGGAAATTGGCTTACGATGGATTCTGGATTTGCTGTGAATGACATATGATTTTGGGTTTAAAGATCCGGTACTATTGCTGGATCATGTTTTGGGTTTAAAGACCCGGTTGATTGATGACAGGAGATGGCCCTTGATTGATATGTTTTGAGTTTAAAAACTCGGTTATTGTGATATCCCCCGAGGTCTATTGATTGTGTTTTGAGTTTAAAGACTCGTTGATATCCCAGGAAGGCCTAATATATGTGAGTTTAAAGACTCGATGATTGAGATTCAGCAGATTGATTGACTTATGATTTACTGCTGATTTCCGATGTTTCGGATATGTTGGGCAATGACCCGATTTAAATGGCTTGATGGATTTTGGGTTATGTTTTGTACTTGGATTTTGATTCGGGATTTTGGGCCGAGGCCCCGTGTTTATAGTTTCGGGCTAAGACCTGTAGTTTGAGAAAAGGAAAATGATTTTGATTTTTATACACGATTTTCTTATATTGGAAATGAAATGAATTGTGAAATGATTTTCGAATTGCCAAATATTCGTAAGTTATGAACTTTAGGAGAGCAACCAAAAAGAAGAGTGTATGGGGATTTCATGTGTAAGGTGAGACATGGCATACGATTGATGAGAAAAATAGCATGTGCAGTAGTATGATACCATAAATGTAAAGGTAAATATGCTGCATTTAAGAAGGTAATGGCTGTTTTAATAACATGACGGTTTCTTCTTTCGACAACACCATTATGCTGTGGTGTGTAGGGGCAAGACATCTGATGAACAATACCTTTACTATCAAGAAATGCCTTAAATAGGTTACTAGTAAATTCACGTCCACCATCACTTTGGAACACTTTAATGGAAGAATTAAATTGTGTGAACATAAGGGAATATAATTTCAAAAACACAAAATATGCATCATATTTATTAGCCAGAGGATACAACCATATAAACCTGGTACAATCATCAACCAAAGTTAGATAATATCTAAACCCCTTAATGTAGTTACATGGTGATGGTCTCCAGATGTCATAATGAATTTTGTGATATGAGATTACAAATTTTGAATCAGAAGAAGAAAAAGACTGCCTATACATTTGCCACTCAAACATGCAATGCACAAATGCTAATTACTATCACTGGACATTTTAATTGCATAATCAAACAACATTTTGGATACAACTTCATCAGACTGTGTACCATGGAATCCTAATGCAGGGGGATAACTTGTGAATTTTACATTCCATGCTCTAGGAGCTTGTTTTAAACCATACTTTAACTTGCAAACATGTCTGGGAAAGTTAAGATCTTCAAATACTTGAGGTTGTCACATAAACACCTCTTCTTCTAGTTCTCCATGCAAGAATGTATTCTCGACATCCAATTGACTAAGTTCCCACTTGTTTATAGCAGCAAGACTTAAAATAATACAAATTGTAGTATGGCGAATCACTGAACCAAATGTCTCATCAAAATCTAAACTTGCTTCTTGACTGAACACTTGAGCCACTAGTCTAGCTTTGTACCGTGCAATGCTACCATCTGCACATCGTTTCATCTTGAGCAAATAGTGAAGAACACCTCTTCTTCTAATTCTCCATGCAAGAATGCATTCTCGACATACAATTGACTAAGTTCCCACTTGTTCATAGTAGCAAGACTTAAAATAATACAAATTGTAATATGGCGAATCACTGGACCAAATGTCTCATCAAAATCTAAACTTGCTTCTTGACTGAACACTTGAGCCACTAGTCTAGCTTTGTACCGTGCAATGCTACCATCTGCATATCGTTTCATCTTGATCAAATAGAGAAGAAGGGAATGAGAGATGATTGTGAAAGAGATATAGAGATTTGAGAGAAGAAACCTATTGCAATTATCACTGCTTTCTCATTAAAGAATCAACAAAAGTTTTTACAATGATTGACTTTATAAAGCCCACATGACTTAGAAACAGAATAGTAACAAATTCAAATGACTTAGAAAATAGAATATTAACCAACTATTTAATTAACTAAAACAACAATATTTATCTAACTAAAACCGCAGCTTAATATTCAACATTGCGTATTAATGACAAAAAAATAATTATCTTAATTTTTTATTTTAATTTTTCGGTAGGTATATATCAATCTCACTTTTACAATTTTAAAAATAGAATTTGACATGAGATATTCTTATATATATAATAATAATAAAAAAGAATAACATTAGATGAGTAATTCATTTTGACGTATTTGGTTCTGGGGCAATGCCCATGAGCCACAGAATGGGCATGCAATAATCTTACATGTAGAATATTATGACTTGTTGAGCAATGAGTAGAAAAGTAGATTCTGTGCTCCATATCTACTTCGACAAACAAAAGTAATTATCCCACCCATGACCCAACCCAACCCAACCCAACCCAACCCAACCCAATATTTGTGAGTTGCAACCCATACACTGATGCTGCACATAGCCATAGCCGCATTAATTATCTAAAAGCTGATCATGCATGTAATCATCATGTACGTTTTGAGGGCACTACCTATGGCTGTGAGAGATCGTCTTCAGACTTCACAGAGACTTAACAAGGACGCACCAAATTGCATGCATGTGGCAATGTCATTGACATTAATAATGTCCGGCCATTGTCCACTAACATTAAACAAATCTACAGTCATCACATTGCATATATTGTACCTGCTGCTAATGTCAACACACATTTTCTACAACCCAATATGGCATCGGCACTTAAAAACCAATCTGCCACGTACAAACCAGTCTCTAGATCGATTCATCTACAAAAAAGGCCAGTCGACCGGGTTAGTAGAGCGTGTTCGAGACGTCAATGTATATAAACTCTATTTACATAATGTTAAATATACATTTACATACATTAACCGATAAGATTAATTTTAATATATTTAAATTTATTTATTAATTGGATCACATATATTAACAGCAATAAATAAATGAATTATATATGTGCACAAATGACGTCTAACCATAATTAATAATTGGTGTTTGATAATTTGAATATTGATTGGAAAATGCTTGATGATGTTTCGATGATTGATACTATGATGAAATAAGATATCGATTTTAATGATGTTGGTTTGTATGTTCATATGATGATGTTGGTTTGTATGTTCATACGATGATGCTTGGATTTGAATAATATTGTTGGACGATGGTGATATTCAAACATTGGCCGCATAATGATCATCGGGTTGCATATAATTTTTTTTCCCGCGAGGGTTTTCATGAAAAGGATCTGCGCTCCCAGCAGCTAGCCCAGCCCATGCTTTAATCTTTGTTTTCTAGAAGCCCACTTAGTAGATGCCTACACCAAGTCCATCACAACAGCCCAATAAAAAGGCTACAGACCATAAGGCTGAAACAACCTAGATGGCCCAGAGCCCAGTACCCATTTGCCCAGAGGGCTGGAAGCCCAAACAGCCCAGATGGCTAGGCCACAAGCCCAGCATAAAACTGAGGCTTGAAGCCATTAGCCCAAGTCCAAGCCTAGAAGCCCAAATGACCTGGCTTAGAGCCTGGTGTCAGCAGCTCGATCTGGCCCGGCTCGGCTCAGCTCACTTTTTTTTTTTGTTTTAAAAAAGTATGTCTTTTATACTTCCGGGTCTTGAAACATGAATAGTAATGCTTGGAACATCACACAATACATTTAAATCAAATACTAGAAACATTTATTTTAATTATTCATACATGTTAGTTAGTGTTATTTACATTATTTAATTGTTCAAATGTTTCACTAGATGATTTAAACATAATTTTAGTACTCATTTAGGAAATGTATGTATTTAAATGAACTTGAAGTTCATAAACAAACTAATAGTAAAGGAACCCGAAGTTCTCTTCATAAATTCACCATACATACTAAAACTAGTAGTTTTTACATGTTATTCCATTTTATTATACTATGTTATAGAAGCTGCAGCTCTTATTCATTGCTTATGAATGAATTTTCCCAAAAGACTAATATTATTATTTACTCATGGTAGAGAATGACACATATCAAAAAGCTTGATTTTGATGCGTTGCAAGTTTATGAAAGAAACTAGTATCAATGGACCGAAGTTGTGAAGTTTTATCTCATTGCGAAAATGATTCGCTCAACCATCTATGAAGATAATGTGACTTTAGAACATAGAAAAGGTGATGTTATGATTCTTATCAGGAGGCACATGGATCAAGCACTACAACTTTATTATCTCAGTCGAGAAGACTCGAGAATAGTATGGGTTTTATTGGTAGATCAATTCGATCAACAAAAAAAAATATTTTCTTACCTAAAGTAAGACATGATTGGCACAATCTTCATTTTTTAGGATTTCAAATCTTTAAACGAATACAATTATGAAACATGCCAAATCCGGTCTCTTCTCAAATATTGTGGGGAGGAGCTCACTGAAACTAACCTCATTGAGAAGAATTTCTCCACATTTTCTTCCTCTTGTATTGTCTTGTAGCAACAATATAGGGAGAGGAATTTACCAACTTCACGAAACTGATCACTACTCTGTTGCTTGCTGAAAAGAATAACAGTTTGCTACTGAAGCATGATCAATCCCGACTTGTTGGTACAAAAGAAACACCCTTGCCTGAAGCAAATGATGTTGCTCATCGCGATTCAAATCACAAGTGGAGAAATTGGGGTCATGGTAGAGGCACATGATGTAACTGTCCTACGCATGATAGGCACCTCTACGAGTGAGATCAGCATAACCATGACCCACGTGGCCTAGGTAATCGTGGTCGAGGTCCACATAGTGGGATCCAAACTTTTTCAACCCCGAAGGCTCGAAATGAGAGGAACACTAGTTTGGCCCGTCGCCACCAAAATCAAAACTAGGAAAACCTATGATTATATATATGAAGGACGAGATCACTAGTTCTGTACTTGACATAGAACAACTCAAATTATCAAAGAGTATCACATCAAACGTAGAACTCAAGAGACCAACTTTTCTTAAAGATAAGTTCCCACATATAATACTTTTTAGATTTCTGATTTATAAATTGCCACTGGACATGATGAGAATTGAGATCTTGTGAAACATGAATATGATCAAAGTTTGTACCATTTTCAATGGATATTTGTCTTTCATTTCAGATAATTTATTGGTGATTTATATTTACTTCGAATTTGGAAGTTTGATTTTGCTAGAATATTATTTATTTTAATCCATTTATTTATTTTCATAAATGTGATATTTATTTTTTAATGAAATTTATGGTTAGGCATGTCAAGTGGCGAAGTTTGTTATCTGGCTGACAGTACTACCACACATACTTTCCTCCGACATAGGAGATTTTTTACAAACTTAATCCCTAATCATACCCTTGTGACAACTATATCTGGCTTATCAAACTTGGCTGAAGGCTCTAGCGAAGCCCACTTCATGCTGTCAAATTGTACTACATTTAGTACTGATGAAGCCTTATATTCCCCATGTTCCAGAAAAAACGTTGTTAAGGATATTCAAGCTACTGTTTATCACTTCGAAACCACAAAAGAAAAGGGTGTGGAATATCTTTGAAAAACCTCCAACCTATACAACCAAAAGCGTACATTCGAGATATTGAAATGCCTCTCAAGTGGTCTATACATGACTACAATTAGAACAATTCAGGAAAATCACATGACTAGCCAAAAGCTACCTAACATGAGCAAATACTTATCATGGAATGATCGATTAGGATACTAAGGTCAATGTATGATGCGCCGTATCCTCAATACATAACATGGGCATCCCTTTACTAATAAAGACCCTACGTTAGGGAAATACCATGTCAAGCTTACTCGATATAAAAATTGAATACTAGATCGTCATATGCAATGATGAGTAAAAAATTGACTCCCTTCTTGCAAAGAATATAAGGATATTTGGGGACCTATCCAACCACTATGTAGGTCATTTAAATATTTCATGTTTGTTCAATGCATCGACAAGGTGGCCACATGTGACACTATTGTCTACACGCAATGCAACATTTGTTAAACTACTCGCCTTGATCATTAAATTGAGGGCTAACCACCCAAATTATCCTATATGATCCATAAGACTCTATAATTCCAGAGAGTTTAAATTGAAATCATTCGATGGTTATTACTTGTCCCTTGAGATTGATATTGAACAACCGGTCCTCTATGTTCACACCCAAAATAGTCCCACAGAATCATTCATTAAGCAATTGTAAATGATTGCACGGATTTTGATTATGCACACCAAGCTTCCAATTTCTATGCAGGGCTATAAAATTTTACATACAACCATGTTAGTCTAGTTTGAGGCTCGCTGTGACAGGACCCAACCCTGAAAATGCCCCTTAAGGCGTACCCGGGCCTTACTCCTGTCTGACAAGTAACCCAAAGTGTTAATATTACCCTCGAACTTGTCAGACAAGGGATATTCATGTAAATCTCGCTAGTTCATGCCTCCGCCTCTCAAGTCTTGATTTTAGTGCAAGGTCCCTGGAGGGTCACAAAAACCAAGAAAATGTGTGAATGGACAAAAAGAAATAGTTTAAAACATAGTTTAAAACACAACCGATATTTACCCTCTATTTTACAAAACCATGCATACATTCAAAAACCATTTCAAAACCGTTCACTTTGATTAAAACAAACCTAGTTTATCATCTCAAAATACGTGAGAAGAATTCTCAAATCAAAATAAACATTAAACCATCTAAGACCTCGGTAAGTCGATATAACCAATATTCAAAACGACGCTAAGCATTCCCAGGGCAGTGAGCAAGGGCCTAGTGCCTAGGTCGCTAGGAGGGCCTAGGCGGGCGCTTATGTGGTTTTTCTTAAGGGAAAAATTCATTAAATTAAAAATATGATGGTATTACTATAAATATTTTCACATTCACAATATCACATTCTATATAAATATGCAATTAATTAATTATACAAAGTGTAATAACTTAATTAATTAGTAATTAATATGTATTTAGTTGTTGGGCTGCTCAATTTGATCCAATTCAACAATTAGATTGGATTTAGGCTCAACCCACTTGACTCAAGTTAGCAGAGTCAACACGACTCTTTACATTTCAATTTAGAAGAGGTTAGCACTTAGCATAGTCGACTTCGCCTTTAATGTTTAATCTGTGTTTTAACTCAAGTCGGTTAGCAAAGTCATCTCTTCTCGTCGACTCCACCTTCCCATAGCTTCTCCTTTCTCCCACGTCAACTCTGACCTTCGTCTCTTCTCCATTCCCCACTCTCAATATCCATTGCGAGAGAGAGCGACAAAGAAAAGAGAACATAGGCAGAGAGTGAATTAGAGACTTCGACTTCGAATCCGATTGGAGGCGGCGCCATGGCGGACTTGTGGCGAAAATTTCGACTTCGGGACTTCGCGAATGGTAGGTGATGGGTATTGGGTAGTCTGAGTCTAATTTGGGTATTTGGTATTTAGGTGTAATGTAAATTACTAAATTGTAATGCAATGTTTATGTTTGATTGTTCATTTGTTTGTTTTGATTCTTTTGAATTTATAAGTATGAATGATATTTCATTTGATTGATTGTGAACATAAGATAGTATGGAATATGGATTGATAATTGAATTTGAATGTGAGAATGATATTTCATATGCTTTGAGAATGATATTTGGGTGGTCTCACGGTGTATGATATGGGTTTGAGTCGAATTTGGTCATTTCGAAAAGAATGTTGGATTTTTTTTTAATTTCCAAATCGCCTAGCCTCTTGCTTGCGGACGCCCAGCTGCCTAGGCCGCCCAGGAGCCCCCAAGAGTGTCCAAACACCGCCCATGCTGCATAGTCCCCCTAAAATTCTTCACCCGCCATCAGCTACTGCATAGGGCTTATTTGCGGCTGCTCCTCTCCGCCTAGCGCCTAGGCTCCGCCTAATCGGCCACCTAGCCCACTGTTTTGAAATATAACCATCACACAAGATCACAACCAACAACACAAGAACAACACATCAATCCCAAACAATCAGCCCATCATCATTACAATCTCAATCATCAGGTCGCTGCCCCATAGCCTGGCACACCACAAACTCGCTCCAGAACTGGAGCCCATCTCGACGTTCGAGTCACCACAACATAGTCTCAGGAACCGGAGCCCTGCTCGACGTTTGAGACTAACCAACCAACATGCATAACCACAACATTCATCACACCTCACAAGCCATCACATCAATCCACTCAATCAATCCATAACCAACATCACCACAGAACTCACATATAGCCAACTCATCATCAATACACAAGCACAACATCAATCATCACATCACAAAGGCACCAGTAAGCTATTACATACTCACTCGGGATTCAGAGCCCAGCTTGACGTCCGAGTGAAACCCAGCTTAGGATTCTGATCCCTTGGCTTGACGTTTGAGTCACCACCATAATACCATTCTTAGGATTAGGAGCCTCGGGCTCGACGTCTGAGACTCACATCCAATCCACACAATCATCACACATCATCACAACATTAAACTTCACAAATAACAAGAAACCACACATATACATATCACAGGTTAAAACCATAATTCAGAATCTCGGGCCTATGCCTAAAATCCCACTCAATCACAACATCGAAAAACGTGCCTTCAGAAAGTATTTTCCGTAAAAATCACTGATAACCATAAGAAATTCAAAAATATCCAATATCACAAAATTTTATGTCACAAACCATATTTATCCCAAATCCTCAATTTTTACGAAATCCGGAATCATAATCTCACAAACCTTGTAAAACGCGCAACTGAAATACTTTTGAAAAATTGTCCAGAAATCATATGGAAATCAACAAAATCCAATATTATAATCTTCCAAATCACATTTCATACTAAATCCCAAAACCATATTCGAATTGGAATCCAAAACGGAATGCGCAATAAAATATTAATTAAATATCACACAAAATCTTATGTCACAAACCATATTTATCCCAAATCCTCAATTTTTACGAAATCCGGAATCATAATCTCACAAACCTTGTAAAACGCGCAACTGAAATACTTTTGAAAAATCGTCCAGAAATCATATGGAAATCACCAAAATCCAATATTATAATCTTCCAAATCACATTTCATACTAAATCCCAAAACCATATTCGAATTGGAATCCAAAACGGAATGCGCAATAAAATATTAATTAAATAATCACAAAATCACCGAAATTCACACAAAATTCCAATAAACTAAAACTCATAAAAATCACATAGAAAACACATTTAAATCATGTAATTATGCGTGCATAATATTTTAGGGAAAAGAAAGTCTGCTCACACCCGTTCGTATAATCGAGTTCCGCTTCGCACATATTTTTGTAATTTCCGAGAATCTCAAAACCCGTCATAAATCACATTGAAGGTCACAAACCATTCCAAATATATTCTATTTTAATCCCATAATTTTTCAGGATTTTTAAATGAATTAAAATAATCCCTAAATCTTTCGGACAACCAAAACTACCTCGAGACGATATCCGATCGCCTCAAAAACTCCCCTCATACACTCCCACGTGCAGCCCAAAGTGGCATCTACAATGATGACACTGTTCATCTTCCTTACTACATTTTCCCTGCAAAACGGGTCGTACAACCCGCGACTTGACCCAGTTCAAACTCTCACAACACTCAACCGTTTTCACTCGTTTTTCTTCCAATACACTATATGTTCATAACCAAGAAAGAACTACCTTAAAATCTTTGTACAAGACTACCATCCTGGGCCAGTTTCTATGCTTGCTGTTTGAACGATCCCATCGTCTAAAACATCGTCTGAGAAGCGCATTAGGATCACAAAACCTCATGGACGACGTCTCTAAACTTGTTTCCCAAGTTTCCAGTCGAAAACTGGGTTAGATACTCCAAACCCAAAAATCCTTCTTGGGTTTCAAGGTGGATTTCACAGGTTTCACTCAGTTCTCCTCCTTTTCCCATCATTTTCTCTGTCTCTTTTTATTTCCTTGTTTTTCTTGGTTTCCCTTCTCATCTCTCTCTAGTTTTTTCCCTATTTCAATTTTTTTCTCTCTTTTATCCTTCTAGGTCCAGAGCACACACACACCACACACACACACCCCACACACACACATCCACCACACACACACACACACACACACACACACACACACACGCTTAAAACACACATAATTCCATAGTCAGTGGCACAATTGTATATGAGATAAGTGACACTTGTCACTATCTTATTCAACTAAGAAAATATCTCCCAATAGAAAATTATCACAATGCCCTTCTCGCCAAATTACCAAAATGCCCCTATGTATTCTAGGTTAGGAATGAAACCAAAGTGTGGAGAATTTTAGATCTACAGAGTGTAGCTAATAATAAGAAAAACGCTTTCGTTGATCTAGCTAAAATGATAAGAGGACATATACCTATTGTAAATGTGTTTGCAAGGATGTCGTCCTCATAGGACGCTAACCAGTCATATTTCCTTACCTAGAAGCGAGGTAGACTAATAGGTTCGAAGCATTCTCATCCCTGAAAGAGGATAAAATTGAAACCCTGAAACATCTTAATATCAAATGATTTATCTCATGAGATAATTTATTATACGTCTGTCCTAGAAGACACGACTTTGGGGGATGCTCCAACGTCAGTATCTACTCTCGAGGATAGATTGATCTTAGTAAATTATGTATGATTATGTAAGATATGTAATTAGAATGATATTATCTTCAATGATATATTTGTATACGTAGTAGTTACCAAAATAATAACTAGTGATATATCGAAACTTACTTCGTTGATGAATACCAACGTAGAGAATACTGGCCAAAATGGAAAGAAGTAATCTATGTCAAATTAAATTCATTAACAAAAAGGAAGGTGTTTGGACCTACCATTCCTACACCTCCCCATGTTAAACATATAGGATTTAAATGGATATTTGTAAGGAAGCATAATGAGAAAAACCGGATTGTGAGATACAAAGCTTGTTTAGTGGCGTAAGGATTTTCTCGAAGCTCTGTGATTGATTATGAGGTGACATATTCTTCTGTAATGGACGTCATAACCTTCAGCTACCTTAAAATTTGGTAGGTTTTGAAAAATTGAGTATGCAACTTATGAATGTGGTCACATCTTATCCTTATGTGGACTTGGATACAGAGTTATATATGAAAGTTCCCAAAGAACTTAAGATACCTGATACAAATAGTTCAAGACCACAAAACATGCCCTTAATTCCTTTAAGGCATTCAATTAACGAGTCAAAACAATCCGGACATATGCAGTATAGCCATCTAAGTGAATATTTGGTCAGAGCGGGATATGTGAATAATGGATTATGCCCATGCGTGTTTATTAAGAAAACGAGTTTCAAGTTTTCTATTGTGCCTATTTTTGTCAATGACATGAATTTGATTGGCACTCTTGAAGAGTTCATCAAAACCATTAAACATATGAAGTTAGAATTTGAAATGACGGATCTTGAGAGAACGAATTTTTGTCTAGGCATAGAAATCGAGCACCATGTAGGCAGGATTTTAGTCCATTAATCGAATTACATCCAGAATGTAATGACCCGTCCCGAATTTCAGAATTAGATTAGTGACTAATCAAGGATTAGTGAGGTTAATCGGTGATTAGTGGGCTACTTTCGGATGGACGGTGCAAAATGACGATTTTGCCCCTAGAATGGGCGAAACGTTGACTTTTTGTTTAGGAGGTCAAATGGACTTTGGACAATGATTGTGACATAGTTTGGGACATCACGAGTTCATAGACAGGTGGCACGTCCGATTCCGACAGTCGAGGAAGAAGTTATGACGTTCGGAAGTTCATGGGTATTTTGGTAATTTGGTTAAAAGGGCCAAATAGTTGACTTTTGACCTGGAAGGTCCGATGGCCGAGGGCCGAGGACCGTTACGTAATAGGGTCGATATGAATTCATAGACAGGCGGCACACCAAAATTGGACTTCGAACGGGAAAGTTATGAGTCACAGAAGTTCGATTTCACTATGCACGTACTACGAGGCGACGATGAGGTGGCAATATCTGATTGGGCAGATATCTTAGTAGGACCTATGGATGAGTGACAAGTGTCACTCATCCCATTGGCCAATTCCCTAAAAAGTGGATCTATACTAATTAAATATTATTATTATTATTATTATTTTATAATTAAACCTCACCCACCTTCCATCTCCACCCTTCATCTCATCAACTCTCTCAATCTCCACCGTCCATTTCCCCTTCTCTCTCACTTGATCAGCCATTCCTCTCTGCTCCTTCACAAACTGAAACACTCCCTCCATTCTTCATCTTCATTCGAACAAAACAAACACCAGCACACCTCACTCCCCCCAAAACCTCATCCAACACTAATGACCTGTGAATGAAAGGTGAAGAGGAGACTGAGCTGAGGCTAGTAGGGCCACCGTGGAGAGCCGTCGTGGATGGTGGCCGTGGGCTCCATACGCGGGTAAGCTTTGGTTTGAAATTGGAATTAAGGGTTTTAGTGAGTATTGATCGATATTAATGAAAGAAACATGTTTTGGAAGATGAAAGGAACTTAAAGAACGTGAATGCATGACTGGAGATGGTCTGGGTCGATGGTGGAACGTGGTTGTAGGAAACAGGTTCGATCATGCGTTTGGAAGGTAAAGAACAGATCCTCATTTCGTATTTTGATTATGTAGTTAGATGGGAAACACTTAGACAAGAGTTTAGGAATCAAAAAGGGAAGGATTGGATTGAAAATGAACCAGATTGGACAGTGAACCGGTTGCGCCAGTTCAGACCGGTCCGATCCGGTTCGAACCAGCCGAACCGAGTTCGCTGAAGGTTGAAGAAGGTGAATAGTGACTAGCGCTTGGGCTCACACGCAGCCTCTTTGGGCGGCGCATGAGGGCGCGTGGTGGGTCCTATGGGGAAGTTTTCAACATGACTTTTAATCTATTTGATGTAATGAACATTTTGAGACTGGTTTCGTGTCGATCGGATACCGTCTCCATAATGTTCGGGACATCCGAAGGTTTAGGATCGAGTTTAAAAATAGTTAAAAATTTGGAAAAATTACGGGGCTTCAATGAGAGGTTAATAAGGTAGTTAGTAACCCTCTAGATTGATTTGGACAGGTTTGGGAGTCCCGATGAGGACGATTAGCCCGGTGAGGCTTACGACACCCAAATCGAGGCGGCAGCTTAGGACGGTTTGTGAGTGGACCTTGATTTCTAAAATGTGATGCATTCATAAATGTTTTATATGTTATATGGATATGATTCTATGATGTTGATTTGGATATTGGTGAATTACATTGTTTCACGCATTTTGAGGCCATTTACGTGCTTGCACCTAAATCGAGGTTTACGATTTTGCACTGATTTTCCATGCTTATAGTTTTGGAAATGATTTCATGAAATGATTTTGGATTTGAAAAGGTAAACTCGGGTTCGAGACCCATTTGTTTTGGAAACCCTCGGACTCGAAGTCCTTTTAGCTACGTTATCGAGCTAGAGGCCCAATTGGTTCTTGAATCGATTTCAGATTTGGAAATATGGACTGGGCACGAGACCCCTTTGATTTACGAACTCTCAGACTTGAAGTCCATTTGGTTTACGAAATCGGGCATGAGGCCCAGTTGGTTTATGATTCAGGCCGGAGGCCCAGTTTGTATGTGGATTCGGGCTTAGGGCCCAGTTATGTTTTAAGAATGTGATTTCGGGTCAGGGACCCATAAATGGATTTATGGTTCATGACGGTTTATGGGGACCAGCATGAACCCTTGAAAGGTTTTTATTGGTTCATGACGGCTTATGAGGGTCGGGCATGAACCCTTGAAAGGTTTTAAGAATGATTTCAAAAGGTTTTTCGTATACCATCCTTTCTATATGAATTGTCTCATCTAGAGAAGGTCGTTGGCATGGGTGGACCCCGGAGTAGTCATGGAGCACTGACTGAGTGGAGTCGCCCCCGTTGGGTTCCTTACTCTCAGAAAGGCTATGGTTTATAACCCCCAGGGAGGGTCATTGATCTACGGACATTGACCTGGGTGGACCCTGGGGAGACTTGGGCTTTGAGACCCTGGGTAGTACGCGCGTAGCTTTAGATACCGTGACATAATTGGTTATATGAATTGGATAAACATGATTTCTTGGTTTTGCGAAATTGTGTTTTATGATTGATAAATGGATTTATGGATTTGGGTTGAGATCCCACATATGTTTACTATGTTATGGTTTTCTGTAAATGGTTTTGGGCAGGGGTCCGTATGGATGTGGTTGTTTAAACATATGTGATTGGATAAGTCTTTTTGTTTTCAATGCCCTTCAGGTTGATTATGGTGCGGACTGTAGCAGAGACCGAGAAATCACATATCTCCTTCGGATCCTGGCGTACTTTGGAAGCCTTCGGGCTAAAGGTTCAAATTTTCCCTGGTTTGACACTCCGTGTCAGACGGGATCAGGAGTGTCCCTCGTTAATCCCAGGGGGATTGGGACGGGTCCTGACACAGAATATGTTGAGATACGCACATGCTCGTTGTGGTCAAGATCCTAAGAAGGACCCATTTCGTCTCGTAGACAATAAAGAAGAAATATTGACACTAGAAGTTCCATATCTGAGTGCAATAGGCACATTATTGTACTTGGCTCAATGAACTAGGCTGGACATTTCATTCGCTGTGTAACGACACGAGTATTTCAGAAAATGAAAACTAACGATTTTGCCCCTAAAGTTAAAGAGTTGACTTTTTAACCCGTATACTTGTTGGACGTTTCATGAAGACCTTTACGAAGGTCTCAAACTCTTGAGTCTATAGACAAGCAGTATGTCAAAATCGGAGATCGAATAAGTCCAGTATGGGTCAAAAGTAACTAGGGGTATTTTGGTAATTTTGAACATAAGGGTATTTTAATAATTTTGGCATGAAGAACCTAGAATATTCTAGATTTGTCTTTATTCTTCCACCGACCTAAGCCCATTAAATATATACCTATATTTGTGTAGTGAAAGGAAAAAAATAACATAACCATTAGGAACTTGAAAAAGAAAAACAGAGAAGAAGAAAGGAAGGAAGGCCAGAGAAGGAAGAAATGAAGATTTAAGGATGAAGGATGAGAAGAGGGGAAGATAGGAGGTCTGGGTAGAACCCAATAACTAAACCCAAGATACATAAAACGTGATCCATAAGGTGATAAGTTTGTTAGTGCGTCCAAGCTCAAAGCAAAGCTTGTCATCATCTTGTTTGAGTTAAGGGGGTCATGAAGAGCCAAATCTTCACGGTTTGGCATGTAGGGAGGCTATAGGCTGTATGTAACACCCCGGATTTTCGAGAAACAAATAAAATTTGGAAAATTGAGTGACAAGACAATTTTGCCCCTAAAGTCAAATAGTTGACTTTGACCAAAAGTTAAAATATTGACTTTTAATTGGGACATCTCTTAGGAACTCCAAAAGGACCGTTATGAAGGACTCGGCCTCTTGAGTACATCGACAAGCGGCATGCGCCAAAATCAGAGTTCAGATGAGGATGATTCGGGTCAAAATCCTTAAAGGGTAATTTGGTAATTATTACATAACGGACATTTTGGTAAATTTTGCTTGAGAGATAACTTTGGATGGTGACACCTCTCTCGAGAAATCTAGAACCTTCCTTTATCTTCATTTCCATTGACTTGGCTTGGTTATATATATATATATATATATATATATATGAGTTGGGTTTTTGGTGGGAGGTGGCCGAGAGCGAGAGAAATACAAAACCTTCACCACTCATGAAGAAATGGAGCCAGGAAATGGGAGACAATTAGGTCGAGAAAGAAATGAAGGAAAGGGGGAGAAAATTGCGTTAAAACAGAACGAAAAAGGGTGAAATAGTGAGCCAAAAGTCATGGACCCGCGAGGTTAGAATAGGCATTTTGGTTTCAAGAGAGGGACGTCTAAAAAAAGTATCCCTGTGTTTTTCTGATGTCTCTAATGTCTCCCTAAGCCCAAAAGTAGGAAGGTTGGGACCTTGGATTGTAATAAGAAGGAACTGTCGCTGTCAGGACCCGACCCTCCTTTGTCAGGACCAGACTCATCTAACACAATATTGTCCGCTTTGAACCTCCTTGCCCTTACGGTTTTGTTTTCGGGAGCTCACGATGCAACTTCCCAGGGGGTCACCCATCATGGAATTGCACCAGCCTCAACTAGTTTAACTTTAGAGTTCCAACTGAACCTAAAGCCATTGAGCTCCCAAAAGGCCTCGTGCTAGATAGGTGTGTGCCTACAACTTTAAGGCACACCACCATTCCCCTCCCACACCATTCCCCTCGCAGGAATGTGGGATCGTTCACCGTTCCCTCCAGGACATGGGTCTTACAATGTCAGGACCCGTCCCAATCCCCCTGGGATTAACGCGTGACGTTCCTGATCCCGTTTGACACAGAGTGTCAGACAAGGGAAATTCTGACTTTAGCCCTCTCGGGCTTCAGAGTACGCCAGGATTTGGAGAAGGTATGTGATGTCTCGGTCTCTGCTACGGCCTGCATCCTCGATTAACCTAAAGGGCAGTCAAAACATTTAAAAGCTGTGAGTGGACAAAACAATAATTTATAAAAACATTTTATCGAAGACATTTGTGCCCTTCACTAAAAAGCATGCATGCATTTGAAAACCAACTTATCAAACTAAAAGGGCCTTAGCCCAAAACCTTAAATGAAACCAACCATACAGGCCACCGCCCAAATCTGCCAGGACCCGTCCTAAATCCCCGGGGATTAACGTGGGACGCGCCTGATCCTGTTTGATATGAAGTGTCAGACCAGGGAAATTTCCGTCTCTAGCCCTCACCGGCCACCAGAGTACGCCAGGATCGTAGGAGGAGGAGTGTGATGTCTCATCTCTGCTACAGCCCGTATCCGCGATCAACCTGAAGGGCATTAAAACATCAAAAGTCGTGAGTGGACAAAATAATATTTTAATAAAACCATTTTCATTTTAAGACATTTTTGCCCTTTACTAAAAGCATATGCATGCATTCAAAAACCGTTTATCAAAACGATCGTAAAACCATTTGTCAACCATATTCAAAACCTTTCCAGGGTTCATGCCCGGTCCCCATAAACCGTCATGAACCGTAAATCCATTTATGGGTCCCCAACCCGAAATCACAAACTTGAAAACATGGAACACGGTAAATCAAATCAATAGGGACTCAGCCCCAAATCATGTCACGTGGGTCTCAGCCCAAAACTATTCTCAGTGAAATACCAAAACATAAAATACGGGGTCTCCGCCCCCAAATCACTTTCTAAAACAAAAAACATGGAATACGAGGTCTCCGCTCCCAAATCACTTTCATAGAACCTCATACATACGCATACGTATAACCCATTCGCAAGACTTCCGAGAAGATGCCAACTCGGGGCACATATCCCCTAGGGAACACATCCCCGATAAATGTCACGATATCATCTTTATACTAGTGTGCACACTACTTGGGGTCTCACTCCGAGTCTTGTCCCAGGAATTCTCCATCTGAGAGGCTCTATCTTCGGATCTAGTCCAATCATCTCTCCGGAATCTGGTCCGGGACCACAACATAAAGCGTAACCCCCACTCCTGGAACGGGATCCCTATGAGGATACCCATTCTGGTCTGTGGATCGTGACTTTCCAGGTCGACGTTTGGAGGAGACCATATAATCATATGGAGGGTGTAATACATTTTCAAATCATTTTCTTTCTCAAAACATATTTCAACTGGGTCTCATACCCGATTCATGTCAACAGGATTCCTCGAATCCGATTCAAAATCATTTCACAGGCCTCGACCTAAATCCACAGTTCAATAGGGTCTCATTCCTGAATTCTTATTTCATAAATCGAACTGGGACTCAAGCCCGATGTTACGACTAACTGGGCCTCAAGCCCAATACCACAGCTAACTGGGCCCTTAGCCTGAAACCAAAAATCAACAGGGCCTCAAGCCCAATTTCACAACAAATAGGGCCTCACGCCCAATACTACAGTCAAATGGGCCTCCAGCCCGATATTACAACCAAATGGGCCTCAAGCCCGGATTATAAACCAACGGGACCCTCGGTCGGATCGTATAACTCAAATGGACCCTTGGTCCGATTTCTCCTTTAATCAAATGGACTCCAAGTCCGAGAGTTTGTAACTCAAATGGGTCTCATGCCCGATTTCATATTTCCAAATCCAAAATCCATTTATCAAACCCTCGTTGAAAACCTAGCACGTATAAGCATCGTATAAAACTGGAAATCTCGAAATACGTGCAAATACGTAAATCCTAGGCTACCACAAACAAATGCACTCATGGCATCACAAACATGTATTAAAAAAATTATAAAACATTTATGCATGCATCGAATTCATAAAACAAGTCCACTCACAGACCGTCCGAAGCTGCGCCTCGATATGCGTACCATAAGCGTCTCCCAGGCCAAACGTCACCTCCGGGATTCCCGAACCTGTCCAAATTAATTTAAAGGGTTACTAATAGCCTTATTAAGCTCTCATTGAAGTCCCATAATTTTCCCGATTTTCTAGCTATTTTTAAAGCAGATCCTAAACCTTCGGATGTCCAGAACTATATCGAAACGATGTCCGATTGACACGAAACCAGTCCCAAAATGTTTGTTACATCGAATAGATGATTTCACGTGTTGAAAGCATCCTCAAAATCCTTGCCACGCGCTCGTACGGGCTCCAAGGATGGCCTGCGCGTGGGCCTCACGCGCTAGCGACTGTTCATCTTCCCTAGCGAGTGAATTGGTCTAAACCGGTCGGTTTAGTTCAGGGTCTGCAACTGGACCGGCGTGACCGGTTTAGGTCTATATTTTCCATATTTGTCATCAAATTCCTTCCTTCTCAATCCCAATCTCCCTAATTCAGTCCTAGCAACCTAAATACATGATTAAAACACCCAAAAACCGGTTTAAACCCAACGGTCCAAACTTGAACTCACGGTTTTGTTTTCCCAATTACTCCCCAGGGGTTCCTCGACCTTTAACCTTTCTCAAAATCATCCCATTACACTCCTACTAACCCAACAATTCCATCCTAATCATCTAAAATCAACCATAACGTTTAAATCGAAATAAAACGAGATTTGGGTCTAACCGTGAAATTGGTGGTTTACCTTTGCACCACCGCCGTCCACGGTGGCCTTGTCCACGGTCAGCCACCACAACACGTCCTCAGGTCACTTCCTGGCTTCACACACGATCAGATGGGGAAAAGGATTTGGATTAGGTTCAAATGGTCGATTGGTTTTGGGTTGGTATGCTCGAACAAAGAAGAAAGGGGTGATATGCATGAATGTAAAGGGGTGGCCAGTGGAAGGGTGACACTTGTCACTCATCCATTGGTCCAATAACAAATATCTGGGCCCCACTTAATTCCAAAA
Organism: Prinsepia uniflora; assembly: GCA_032719365.1. Classification (NCBI taxonomy): domain Eukaryota; kingdom Viridiplantae; phylum Streptophyta; class Magnoliopsida; order Rosales; family Rosaceae; genus Prinsepia; species Prinsepia uniflora. The sequence continues at coordinate 14,487,791 of CM064865.1, read as the reverse complement.
AGCATCCGTCTCGAATTTCATGCAATCGTACGTTCGTACTTCCGTGAACCGTAACTTCTCCGTCGAACGTCCGAATTCAACGTGTCGCTTGTCTACGGATTCGTATCATCCTGATCTACGTAACGGTCCTCGGCCGTCTGACCTCCCGGGTCAAAAGTCAACTATTCACTCGTATTCACCCAAATTACCAAAATGCCCCCGATCTTCCGATCGTCACAACTTCTTCCACGGGTGTAGAAATCCAGCGTGCCACCTGTCTATGAACTCGTGACGTCCTGAAATACGTCACAGTCATCGGCCAAAGTTCATTTGACCACCTGTACAAAAAGTCAACGATTCACCCATTCTAGGGGCAAAATCTTCATTTCGCCCTGCTCGTCCGTTAATCTTCGTCTAATCCCCGATTAGTCTATCTAATCTGTCATTAATCGTTAATTAATCCTATTAATTCGGGACGGGTCGTCACAAAATCCAAGTGGGACTCAGCCCAAAACCTGTACATCATATATCATATAACATATACATATAAATCACATAACCAATCCTGTCATGGTTTCTAAAGCTACGAGCGTGCTACCCGGGGTCTCAAAGCCCAAGTCTCCCAGGGTCCACCCAGGTCAATGTCCATAGATCAATGACCCTCCATGAGGTTATAATCCAAGCCCTCCTGAGAGTAAGGTACCCAACGGGGGCGACTCCACTCAGTTAGTGCTTCGTGACTACTTCGGGGTCCACCTAGGCCAACGACCCTCTCCGGAGGAGACATTCTAAATAAGGAAGGTATATGAATATATATATATATATATATATAACGAAAACATTCATGCCCGGTCCCCATAAATCGTCATGAAACTAGAAATCCATTTAGGATCCTCGACCCTAAATCATAAACGTAAAGTAACTGGGTCTCGTGCCCGAACTCACGACTCAATTGGGCATCGTGCCCGATATCTCAAGGCCAGTCATGATTTCGATCGTAGTGATGTGTGCAACCATCCATTCAAGATCGCTCTCAATCCCGGTATGTCGCCGTGAACATATCAACTGACGCGACCACCTCTAGATCATGGGGTGTAACACCCCGTCCCGTAAACCAAGATTATATTAGTGGTTAATAACAGATTAGTGAAGATAATCATTGATTAGTTGGATAATTTCGGATGGACGGTGCGAAATGACGATTTTGCCCTTGGAATGGGCAAAAATGTTGACTTTTCTTTTGGATGGTCAAATGGACCTTGACCGATGACCGTGACGTAGTTTGGGACGTCACGAGTTCATAGGCAGGTGGCACGTCCGATTCCGACATCCGAGGAGAAAGTTATGATGTTCAGAAGTTCGAGGGTAATTTGGTAATTTGGTTTAAATGGGGCAATTGGTTGACTTTTCATATGACATGAAATTTTCACGAACTTTGAGGACCATTAGGAATGTCTCGATGCCCCGAGTACAATGACAGGCGGCACATCATCAACAAGCTTTGGATGAATTAGTTACGGGTCTAAACATGCCAAGGGTATTTTGGTTATTTTACCTCAGGGTATTTTGGTCATTATCCTACATTGGGATCTGTGCCCAATGACTAATGGACAAGTGGCTGCTCTGGGGAGTGATGTTCACTAAGTTTGGGACATCTGTCCTTCTCTGGAAGGCAAGAGAACCTATCCTACCGCCTTACTCAAATGTGTCCTCCATTTAAATCGAATGGTGTAAACAGCTTAAGTTCTGAGAAAACAGGGGAAATGTGATGCCCGTGCTGTCTAGGGGAGTGAAAAACCAGAGTCCACCTCGTGTTATGAGGGTGAGAAACAGAGACAGAGAGAGATGGGTGTGGTGGTGATACTACCTAGAGACCGTCGTGGACGGTGGTCTTCGACTCACGAGGAACAGGGGACAGCGTGACCTTGGATCCAATCTTTTCGAATCCTCATCAATCAATTGAGTCCTATGAACAAAAATTGGAAAGGAGATTGAGACAGACTCATTGGGCTCGAAGTCGACTCCTAAGATGGACGTTAAGGTAAATTTGCCGTGGATTTCTTAAGAACTCAAAACATGGTACTTTCAGTTTTACACGTTCTTACTCATAATTATTGATTGGATGAGGGTCTGGAGAACTTAAGGAACTGAATAAGCTCGAAAGGAGGGAAAATGGTGGTCGAACTCGCAAGAATAGAGAAGAAAGAAATTGAATTGTGTTTCTCGATTTGGAAGGTAACAAACAGATCCCAAGTTCTTGTTTTGATCATGTAAATGCACAGGAAAGGGATGGATGAAACTAATAGGCTATTAGGACTTAAAACTGATTAAAAATTGGACAAAACCGTGAACGCCGGTTCAAAACCAGACCGGATTTGCAGACCGGTTCAGACCGGTCGACTGAGGAAGACGATGAACAGTGCGCAGGCGCGTGGTTCCCATGCGCAGCCCCTTTGGGTAGAGCGTGTGGGCACGTGGCACGTATTTCGAGGTTGGTTCCAACACGAATTTTTAAGTATTCGATGTAACGAACATTTTGGTGCTGGTTTCGAGTAAATCGGACATCGTCTCGATAGTTTTCGGGATGATCGAATGTTTTTGGGCTCGTTTAAAAATAGTTAAAAATACGGGAAAATTATGGGGATTTAGCATGAGTATTGTGAAGTAGTTAGTGACCTTAGTATGAGATTTGGAAAGGTTCGAGAAAGCTGAGGATAGCGGAATGGCCGAAAACGGTGTAAGTGCGCGCGTATCGAGGTGACGTCAGAATGGTCTGTGAGTGGGTTTTGCTTTCTAACTCTTGATGCATGCATATATGTTTTTATATGTTTTCTATATGTGATTCTATGATTTGATTTATGATCTTGATGGTTTACGATTTTGCACTATTTTCGAGATATTTACGTATTTGCACGTTTTTCGAGGTTTCGATTTCTATTATGATTTGAGCACGATTTTGATGATTTGAAATGGATTTCGGAAAAGTGATTTTGGGCTTGGATCCCTGTTCATGGGATTTTGATATATGAGCTTTCAGTTTTGAAACTGGATTTCGGAAATGAGATTTCAGATTTGGTTTTGAGATTTGGAAAGGAAGTCTGGATTTGGGTTCGGGATGATGGTTCCGGATGCTAACTTACGGAATCATTGCTGTGAATTCGGAAAAGGATTTTCTGTGGTTTTTCACTGTTGTTTGAAAAATGGTTTTGGGTTTAAAGACCCGGAAAAAGAAAAGAAAAACCGTTGGATCTGGTTTTGAGTTTAAAGACTCGGTGGATTGACGGGGGGAAGGCCCTGGATTGATTTGTTTTGAGTTTAAAGACTCGGTATATGTTTTGAGTTTAAAGACTCGGATATGATACCCCCCGAGGTCTGTGATTGTGTTTTGAGTTTAAAGACTCGTTGATATCCCGGGAAGGCCTGATTATTGCACATGGTTTTGAGTTTAAAGACTCAGGCGCATTTGAGATCCAGCAACTTGTATGATTGAGGTTTTTCACTGGTTTTTCGATGTTTTGGGCAGTGGCCCGGATTTGGGACTGAGTTCCCATATTTGAGATTGCCTTGTGATTTGAGGCTGAGGCCTGGATTTGAATAACGAATTTGATTCGGGGTTCTGATAATGGTTTTCATTAATGGTTTTGGATATGAAATGGTTTTATGGAATGAGTTTTATATGCATGCATTGGTTTTTAAATGGAGGGTATAAATGTAATTGTGTTTTCTGATAACTGTTTTCTGAACTTTTTACTTATTTTTGTCCACTCACAGTCTTTTGTGTTTTCGATACCCTCCAGGTTGTTGCGGTGCGGGCTGTTGGTTGAGAGAGACGGAGACATTACACTAGCGATCCATAATAGAGTCTACGTGCCGACGGTCGGTTCGAGAATCTCTTGTCTGACTTACGTGTCACATGGAGGTTGGACGTCGGTTTAGCCTTAGTGTCATGCGTAAGTTAGACGGGAGCAGGATTCAGCCCTTAATCCCGGGGGATTAGGGGTGGGTCTTGACAGGGGGCACCCATCACTGATCGATATCCTGAACCGTCAGCTCTCTGGAGTCGAGCCTCCATCGGCTACCAGACAACGGATCGTGCATCGTGACCTCTCCGGAAGGAACACATCCCAGTCCGGAGGCGAGCGTCTTATAGTTCGTTGCCGTGCACATAGCACTTTCCACGACCACGACTCAGACCCGTAGGTCACCAATAGGGCTACATGCTCGAGATAAAACCAAATGGGTCTCATGCCCGAGTTTATCCTTTTTAAATCCAAAACCATTCATTTAAATCATCGTAGAACTACAAACCCGTATAGGCATCGTATAAGGCCGAAACCTCAAAATATGTGCCAATATGTAACCACACATAAATGCACTCACGGAATCACAAAACAAGTATTAAAACATATAATAAACATTTATTCATGCATCAATTTAGAAAACAAGGTCCACTCACAGACCGTCCGAGCTGCCGCCTCGATATGCGTGCCATATGGCTCTCCCGGGCCAATCACCGTCACCGGGACCTCCAAACTTATCCAAATCGTAATAGAGGGTTACTAACTACTTAAATAACCCCTCACTAAAGCCCCATAATTTTCTCGAATTTTTAACTTTTTTTAAAGCCGATCTTAAACCTTCGGACACCCCGAAACCTATTGAAACGATGTCCGATCGACACGAAACCAGTCCCAAAATGTTCGTTACATCGAAATGATGATTTTTTTGTGTTTGAAGTTTCCCCAGAAAGTGGGCCACTCACTCACACGTGTCGGCCAAATCCCCTGCGCGTGGGAGCCACACGCCGGTGCATAGTTCTCCTTCTTCCTCGGTCAGACCGGTCCAGTGCAAAACCTACAACTTGACCGACGTGACCGGTCCAGGGCTATCCTCTCCTCATTTTTCGTCCAATCTCTTCCTAATTGATTCCATTCTTCCTATTTCATCCTTAGCAATGTTTTTGAATGAAGAAAACAAAGAAAAACCACCTAAATCCCATCCGTTCTAAACTCCCCATTTCGATCCAAGTTTCCAGTTTCTCCCCAGGGCCTCCTTGGCCATGAAACACCACCAAAACCATCATATTAACTTCCTTGAAACCTAATAAACTCACCCTAAGCATTAAAAACGGCCCATAATGTCACAAATCGAAAATGGAAAGAAACAGGAACAAACCGAGTTACCTGCACGATATCCCTCCGTCGTCCACGGTGGCGCTGCCTCCCTGCCGTGCCTCAGCTCCCCAACATCTCTCTGTCTCTCACTCAGTCTCTCCAGTTCACTCAAGCAAGGGAGGAAAAGGTTTTGGGGGATTGATTTTGGGTGAGATCGGGGAAGAACAAAGAAAATGAAATGGGTGATATGCATGAACGTGTTTGGGCTGTGCAATGGATGGGTGACACTTGTCACTCATTCATTGGTCCTTCCTAAAATATCTGGCGCCCTTAAGTACAAAAGCTCCCTGTTTCGTAAAACGTGCAATAGTGACCCAAAACTTTCGTGAGACATAACTTCTCCGTCGAATGTCTAATTTTGACGTGCCGCCTATCTATGGATTCGTATCAACCTGATCTACGTAACGGTCCTTGGCCCTCGGCCATTTGACCTCCCGGTTAAAAAGTCACCATTTTGCGCACAACTAGGGGCAAAATGGTCATTCTGCATCGTTCGTTCGATTTCGCCCAACTAATCACCGATTAAACTCACTAATCCTTGATTAGTCTCTAATCTAATCCCAGAATTCAGGACGGGTCCTTACATACAATACACCCCCTTAGGGCCCAGCGTCCTCGCTGGCACACTTCCTGGTCGGGATCTAGCTCTGATACCCTTCTGTCTGGACCCTACCCTTCTCTGTTAGGACCCGACGTATCTAGTACGATAATGTCTGCTTTAGACCTCCTTACCCTTGCCCTCACGGTTTTGTTTTCGGAAGCTCACGGTGCAACTTCCCAGGGGGTCACCCATCATGGAATTACACCAGCCTCAACTCGTTTAACTTTGGAGTTCCAACCGAACCCAAAGCCATTGAGCTCCCAAAAGCCCTCGTGCTAGATGGGTGTGTGCCTACACCTTTAAGGCACACCACCACTCCCTTCCCAGACCGTTCCCCTCGCAGGAATGTGGTGGTGTGCGATCCTAACGCTTGAAGGCAACCTCTACGCAGGCACGTGAGACCCAAGCGCAGAGGCTATCCTCAGCCTCTAAAAGCACATGTGGTGGTGTCAGTCAGAGTTTGGGAATCAGATCAAAACAAAAAATGTTCATCTTTGTCTTACAATTCCAATGGTATTGAATTTGGATTAATTGGATATCTTTTGACGAAGTTATGGCTGTTCAAAGTCTTGTTGTTTATTCTTAAAACTCCTAAGTAATTTTGGAAAGTTACTGTGGTTATAATATAATTAAAGGGTGAGTTGTGATAAATAGGATAATTGGGAATTAAAACCTATGCTTAATATTGATCCTTTAACGATGACTTATTGTAAATATTTTTAACTTAGTACCTAGTTTGAGTTATGGTAGTTTACTTGAGTCATGGAATTTGGAACGTTAAGAGTTAAGAATAAAGGGTGATTATGGATGTTGTTTATATAATTAATTGAAGAATAATGTTAGTATTTTGATGAAAAGAAGGATTTATGATTAAATGTTAAGAAGTAAGTTTAAGGTTAATATTGATACTAAATCCTTATAATAGCTTAGAGCACGTCTAGCGCTGCACTTCTTGCCCAGGCAAGGCTCCATATACCCCTCAGCCTCTGCATTTTATCTTCTAGTGGGTGAATTCTTGCCCATGCAAAGGAAAGCCCCTGGGCTATTTTGGCCCCCTTGACATCTCGGGCAAGGCTGCTACCCTACCAACAAAAAGGTTGTAGCCTCCTTGTCATTCTCTGCATCTCCTCCTCGTCATTATTTCCTCTGTTTTCACCATCTCATCTCTCATACTCTCTCTGTTTTTGTCTTCAATTTTCTCAATCTGCTTCTTTGTTCTCATTTGATGAAAATAAGAAGGGGGAAGGATATTTTCCCATGAATGTCGAGGATATCGACGAAAATTGACCGGTTTCGGAGATATCGACCAATTTCTGTTAATATCCTTGACTTTCCCTCGATTTTCATGTGTTGTGTTGATAAACTAGGAAAGCCCAATCAAACAATTCAAGTATTGATTCACGGATGAACATAAATCAACAACAAATTAACTTTACAAATTGAGAAATTTGGGCCAATTTGGGTAAATTGGGGAAAATCAAAATTCACTCACCATGCCCTTCGAAGAGTGTGGTGCTTGCTTCAGTCTCTATCTCCCTCCCTCTTCAATTGAAGCTCTCACATTTTCGGCCATCTTCGAATCACAGACAATATCGATCGATCTCTCTCGGACTCACGATCTTTGTTCTTCTCCAACCTTCTCGACCGCTCTTTCTCGGGCTCACTGTTCTTCTCCAGCCTCAAGGTTGATCTCTCTAGGCCTCACCGATCGATCTAACCTCTCCACCTCTCAGCCTCTCCGTTTCCCATCACTGTTCGCGGCCTCCTCTCAGTTTCTGTTGCGAACTCGCGATCACTACAAGAAATATGGAAATACACTACACCCTATATACAAAACATATATTAAAAACTGTTGTATAATGTAGTTTAGACATCAGTTTAAATTTGGTGTTGTCTAATATATGATATAACAACAGTAAATCTAAACTAGTGTTGTCTAATCCTAATATATAACATCAGTAACAATATACTGTTGTCTATTGTATCTTTTAACAACAGTAAAATTAAATTTACTGATGCAGTTTTTTTTAAAGATGTTGTCTATTCTTCAGCAGATCCTGGGTTCGAGCAAATAAGGTGCTAATAAACTTCCAATTAAACCTAAAAACCTAGATAGGAGCGCGCCGAAGTTAAAGTGCAAAGCGCGAATTGGCATTTTTTGCTAAGAAGTCGCACTCTCTTCTCCCCGCGGCCGCCAGTTCGTGAAGCAACCAAAAACTTCCTCTTCTTCTTCCTAAACAGAAACCACCAGTACTCGGCCTTCTCTTCTCTTCTTCTTCTCACCGTATCTCCTTCCAGGTCTGTTTACTTCTCAAACGTGTGGCGACCGAGAATAACTCTCACAGCCTACGGTTTCACGATTCGCACAACTGCAAACTCAGATCCTTCGCGAACACTCAGAATTGGAGAACCAACCACCACAAATACGGTCTTGCGGACAACGTGCCTAGGGAGTCTTCCGTTGGTGTTCTTTGCAGTGGGAGGGGTGGAGGCGCGGGCAAGGTCGGCCTTCCGGTGGTGTTCTTTTCATGTTTTCTTTTCGGCATTTGTTGAATTAATGGGTTATGTTGAATTAGTGGGGTTTTTTTTTGGGGTGATAATACCCCGGTAGGATTGGCTTCATCGTTAGCCAGAGGGAACCAGTTCCATCATTTCCTGAACACATGCTTCATGTATGAGTTTTATTATGATTTTCAATCTTTTTATTTTCAATGTAGTTATGGGTTTTTGAATTAGGATCTATGTTCATCAAATTTTCCAACGTTTGATGAATTAATGGGTTATGTTGAATTAGTGGGTTTTGTTTTGAGGTGATAATATGCCGATAGGATTGGATGCAAAAAATTTAAAGGTGAGATCGGCGGCTCCGTTGTAATCGACCTACTCGGTTCATCGTCCTCAACGCCGATGAACTCTTCGTCAATTACAGTTCCGCCTCTTTCACTCAAGAAGACACAGGAACCAGTAAGAGGGAGAGCTTTCATAGCTTTTTCGGTGATGGATTGGTTGGGATTGCTTGCATTATTGTGTTCATACGTCATGATACTCTATGAGGTTTCGGGACGGGATTTGACTGGCTATGCCATGTATAGCACCATGATGGCCTTGATATTCGTAGTGGTAGTGATTATTAACAACTTACTTCTTTTAATCGTTGTCTGCCTTCTATTTGTAATTTTGTATTGCTTTACCTAAGATACAATCGTAAGCCTTGGCATTAGGGTTTTCTTTGTAAATGATTTATTAAGCATTGAGGATAATATCATCAGCAGCAGATTGATTTACAAATTGATTTGTGTTTACTTCATTATCATCATCAGCAGGTGTCTTTTGTTTGCCTACTGTTATCTACTATCTTGGTCATATAAGTATGGAGAGTTGGGTTTGTAGAGGAGTGGAATCCAAGACAAAATAACGGAGAAGCTGATTTTCTTATGGTTTCTAGTCAGGGGGTTTAAGGCTACGGGAGGGTATTTGTAAAAATCCCCAAAAGTGATTGTTCGAGCCACAATTTTCAAGTAAGCTTTTTTTTCTGTTCATTCTCCGTTCATCCTCCATTTCTTCATCCAATATTCCAATCCCTAAAAATTTATGTTTTGGTTTGAAAATTTGATTTATAGTTATTCCAATCCGCACTTCGTTCAATGCAGGATTCCACTCCTCATCTTCAATTGCGTATTCACCTCCGATCTCAGGTATTCATCTCAGTTCATCCTCCATTTCTTCATCCAATATTCCAATCCCCAAAAATTTATGTTTTGGTTTGAAAATTAGATTTATGGTTACTGTTTGTTGCTTTTATACATTTTCTTGGTGATTTACTTCAATTGGGTTCGGTAAGCTTTACTTCCAACTTTTGGTGGATTATAGAAAATAATTTTGGTTTTATGAACTTTTTAATTCTTGAACTTTACTTCGTTATTTAGTTGAAGTTTACTGGATCTTCATTTTTTTTGTTTGATAGTTTAATATGGCTTTTCCTTATGAACATCTTCTTTCTGGATTTCATGATTGAAACTTTGCATCTTTACAATCATTTGAATCTTTACCGATCCCTCTCTGGCCATATGTGTTCGAGCATTCTAAGGTACCTAAATATTTCAATTTCCCACTTTGATTTTACCTTTTGCAAGTTTTATGGTTTCAATTGTTATTGGTTTACCTGTTATTTTTTTTTTCTTTATTTAGGCAGGCCACAACGTAGAGAACACGACCCAGATTAAGAGTGCAAAGTTGCCTCACATCTTCATTCTCTCTCAGTTGTAGCCGCAGGCGCTTTTGCTCGCATCTGAGAGCAAAGATGAAGGTTGTGCCTTTACCCCTTTTCACCCTTTGATTTCTCTGATTCCACTTTCTTGCTTACACTTGGAGGTTGGGGTTTCAATTTTCCACTTTGATTTTATCTTTTGCAATTTTCATGGTTTCAATTCTTATTGGTTTTCCTGTATTAAAAAAAATTGTTCTTGGTTTAGGTCAATTTATAATTTTGGGGCCTCAGTAGATTGTGGTGATTTACTTCCATTGAGCTCTATAATTTTGGTTTTATGAACTTTTATATTCATGCAGTTTACTTCGTTATTTAGTTGTATTTTACTTGGATCTTCATTCTTATGGGTGATTATCTAAAAACGTTATTTAATACTTTGTTATTTTGTTATTAGTTAGGTGTGAAATATGTAACAGGGGTCCTGAAAAAGTTCAATCCTTGATGGATCTGATGGAGGAGAAGATCGAGGGGATCATCAAAGAGAAAAGCATAGTTAACCAATATGGAGTTAAGGTACATTTTATAGGGAAAACTAAGCTCTTGGATGAACTTGTGAGGTTGGCTGCAGAGAGGGCTATGGCAGCCACTGCCAATAACTAATTAAATCTATAACCATTTATTAGTATTTGTGTGCAGATTCTATGGAAGTAATTCCAATTGTAGTTTTTTTTTTCCGAAAATTATGATCATTCTCTCTCATGAGTCATTATTTGTAGTTTTAATTCCCCTCAACCATCCTTTGTCCCCATTGCCATCTTCCCCAATCTTATATATATATATATATATATATTTCCTTTTGAAGTTTTTTCCATCTTGATGCTCATATATCCTCCTAGGAAAAAGACAGTTATATAATACCTTATTCTAATTCTTCAAGGATTAATTGCTAATAAATGGTTATAGATTTAATTTGACCTGAGGGTAATATGTTTATTATGAATAACCAATTGTAAACAGATTTAATTTGGCTTTTAGCTTTGTTATTGTTGTTTATTTAATTACATCTCAATAAACTCTGATTTTGATAACCTTTTGTTGCTTTAATTCACTAGGTTTACAGATTTTATGTTCATATAGGTAACCCAATTTTCATTTCTGATATACAAGGATTTTTGCTTTTGATTCTGAAAAGAATTTTCAATGTTCTTTCACCTTTGTTTCTTATGCTAGCTTTTGTTTTGATGAATTTGGGTCCAATCGAGACATTTTGATTTGTTAGAAAATCATTGGAAGGTTGGGTGTCTTTGTTGTGGTGAAGATAATTCAGCTATATTGGTGATTGATTGGGTTCAGAAAGCTGGAAATTTGACAGGTAGTGAAGGTTCATTACACCTTTAATGACCTTGATGAGGTGCGAGAGGAATTGGCAGATCATCTAATATCAAAATGGGTGTAATGGTGGTGAAAGTACAACTATGTTAGCATTGATCCTCATATGGTGTGTTTGTTTCCTGGTGGCTAGATTTTAGAATTGTTGCAACACTTGCTTATTTATTTAGAACATACACATATTTATGATTTCGATTGGCTTTGATTGAGTTAGGTTGCAGAATGTACTATGAGTACTCTTCAAATCTTCATTGTGATTTTATATATTGTATTTATATGAAGTTCTTTTTTATTTGGATTGGTGGAGAATTGTAATATGAATTAATTTTATGTTATGATATAGGATTTTAATATGATTTTTTGTTGTGTAAAAAACTTTAGATAATGGTATATTTTTTTTATTAATTGTTGTGTAAAGTACCTTGTAGACAACAGTATTTTTGAATAAACCGTTGTGTATGACACCCTTTAGACAACAGTATTTTTAAATTCAGCGTTGTATATAGTCACTTTATACCACGGTATCAACAAAAGACTGTTGTGTAAAGGGTACTTTACACAACGGTATATATTTATACCGTTGTCTAAAGTACCCTTTACACAACAGTCTTTTATATACCGTTGTCTAAAGGGTACTTTAGACAACGGTAGTTGTGTATAAACCGTTGTTCAAAGTCCATTTAGACAACGATATTCATAAATACTGTTGTCTAAAGGATATTTTAGACAACGGTTTCAGAAAATACCGTTGTCTAAAGTATACTTTAGACAACGGTATAAATAAATACTGTTGTCTAAGGGGTACTTTAGACAACGGATTTTCTCCGTTGTCTAAACACCCTCTTTAGACATCAGGGGCAATTGCAACGGTATTTATGGGGAATAGACAACGGATTTTATCCGTTGTCTAAAGGAAAATTTCTTGTAGTGGATGATTCGCGAAGAAGAAAATAGAGATGGATACCTCTATTTAATGAGGGAACAAAATGCTGTGTTTAGAGTGTTTTAATTTTTTTTTGCTTAACCTTCAAATTATTAAACTTATTTTAGTATAATATATAGTGTTTCTTTTATTTTATTATCTTTTTTTATTATTTTATTATAATATATAGTGTTTTTTATTTTATTTTATAGTGTTTTTTTATTCTAGCATAATATATAGTGTTTCTTTTATTTTACAGTGTTTATTTTAATTTTAATTTTATTTTAGCATAATACGTAGTGCTTATTTTATTTTAGTATAAGATATACTGTTTCTTTTATTTTAGCATAATATATAGTGTTTCTTTTATTTTATAGTGTTTTAAAATCTCTAATTTTTTTTTTCAAAATCCCTCATTTTTTAATTGGTAATATATGTTTTAATGTAGAATAGGGCTTAACTCACATATTTGGTAGTTGAAAGTCTAACTTAGAATATATGTTTTAATGAAGTTCAAATCAATTCATAAAAAAATTTGAATTCTTGCCCCTTGCCTCCCTCCCCATTAGAAACACAAAAAATAACATTGGGAAAAATATGATGAATAATGTTATTTAAGGGGCTAAAACTTGCCTTTAGCCTCATTCCCATTAGATATGCTCTTATGTTAAAAGGTTTATAGGGTGATAAAAAGGTGTTACATAAAGACTTACATCCTAAACTAATGCAGGATTATGTTTGTTGACACCATATCTGACCAGACCTACTGGGCCGTATACTTAAAACCCAGACTCCGTTCAAGGCCCAAAACTACCAAACTGACACAAGCTCTAACCCCGGGCTCAATGCGGGATGCCACGTGGAGATCTATCCACCCTCGATCTACGTAACACGTGTGGGCACGTAAATCGAGGAGCATTTGTCCCACATTGGAACTTTGGGAATTGAACAACCCACCTACCCATACATAAGGGGTACACATTTCCCAATAAAGGTAAGGAATATTTACTATTCACAATTACTCTACCAAACTTATCGTTTACTATTTCCTCTTATGAACAAAGTAACTGACTTGACCGTTGGAGAACCTTAGGCTGGCACCACACCGGTGCTCGTACTAACGGAGAACCCACGTTCTATTTAAGTTGACAGGTTACGAGGAAAGACATGCGTCATTCAGTGATTGGGCAACGAGTAATCGACGGTTGGAGCATTTCACGCTTCAACAATGTTATATGTTGTTCTAATATAAAGAGGAAAAGCCAAGGAATTTATGACCAAATATATATTTGTTTAACTATCGGCAATTCCACTATTTGTTGGGGTAAGTGGGTAGGATGTGGGCGGTACCCCGCAAGAGTGGGTTTAATTTGGACATTTTACTAATTTTAACGTGGTTTTCAATTGTAAACTATCCCTTGTTTGACAGTCCGGAGTTCCTTTATCTTTATCGTTTTACTTTGAGTGTGGGTTGATGACTTAAACTGTCAGACGGGAGCAGGTATACTCAGTTTTCAGGATGGGTCCTATTAGGTTGATATCAAAGGCATATTATTGGTTATGTGATTTCTGAAATGTGTTGATTCGATTGGCATTTTAAAATGATTTGGTTGATCTGTGAGCAGCGTAATTTAAATTTGGTTTTTGAATTGTTATTAACCTGTTTTGGGAACTTTAAGTGAATTACTAGGATACAAAAGTATGGAAACTAAGTCTAAGACATATTTTACGAGGTTAAGTGTGCTTTGTGCTCTAGGCCGGATTTTGAGGTATGTAAATGAGTTATGAAGCAACTATAAGTCGGTGATTTCTCGATATATGATGATGGTTTGTGTATGAAATTTTTAAAATTGATTCTTTGATGATTTTATGGAATTATTTGAATCACATGTTTACGAGACCTTTATGAATGGAATTGGGCTAAAGTTGATGTGATTTGAGAAGTAAGGATAATGTATGAATTGTGTGAGGGTAATTTGGAATTAGTTGATGATTTTAATTTTATCTTAATTCAAACGCACGCGTTGTGAGGATCAAAAGAATTAGGGTAGGTGTTTTTATGGAAATATGTTATCATAATAATGTTTGGCTAGTAAGAATAAGAAATATGTTGACGTAATTTAAAGGTGCTTTTATGGAAATTGTTTTAAGGTACAATTTACTAGATTGTAAAATTGGTTTTTCTAAATAGATAGATGTGGAATATATTGAAATAATTTGAGCATCATTGTTAAAAGGTTACCCGATGATTTTCAGAAATTAGAATGTCCTTGTGATAAATTATGACATGTTAATGATATGGAAGATAGAACGATGTATACTGATGGTTATTTAATGTCATGGTGAAAACGATGATTGGTTATTATGTTTACTTCATGAAGTTTTGGTTTTGTATGAGTTTGACACAAATTTGGAATTGTAAATGTGAATTTCAAGAATGAGTATTTGTAAGCAATGTCTGTTTTCTTGATATTGGTGTGGTGCTGTGTCATGAGCAGGTCACTTTGGATTGTGGGATTACGCTCGGATGCTCTATCCCTGGGCGGCCATTCGAATGATGTATCCCCGAATAGTTGAGTTATGGGATTGACATCCAGATGCTGTATCCCTGGACGACCACTCAAATGATGTATCTCTGAGCGGTTGAATGATATGATTGACACTCAGATGCTGTATCCCTAGATGGCCACTCGTACATCGAGCTGGGCTCTGTAGTTCTCGAGTGATTATATGGTATGATGTTGGCCTACTGGTAGTGCCACATGCTTATATGTGTGACACCCAGATGCTGTATTTCTGGGGTGGCCGCTTGGATGCTGTATCTCCTAGTGGTTAAGATGTGAGATTGGCGCTCTGATGCTATATCCATGAGCGGACACTCGGATGCTATATCCCCGAGTGGTATGTTGGCCAGCAGTATAGTGATAACCCAGAAAATGAGATTTGAATGACGCACTACGCGTAGTGATATTATGCATTGAGTTGAGTAGTTAAGTACTTGATTGGTTAGCCTGGATAAAAGATGCAATCAGTATGGTTAAGGGAAATTGACATGAAACAAATTTATCTGGATATACTACGGAATAATTCCTAGCGTATTAAAAGTTCCCTTTATTGTGAGAACCTTGTTGAGATACCTTTTGTGTGGGAACTTGAGTGAAGCTTACCTGTTATGCTTGTGATATAATTGGTTTGAAACTAGAGTCTTAGTTATGCATATTATCTTTGTGTTTAGCATTTCTTTTTCAACAAATTGTTCCCACTATGATGATTGTGGATAATTCTCCATGAGGTGCTTGCGGGTTAGTAGTATTGGATGTCGAGCCGAGGCTCCAGATATCGAGTTGTGTGCCTAATGGTAGTATGGATATAGTGACTGATATTGTACGATCGATGATGGGTTGAATAAGATTTGGTTGTGCAGGATTGAATGTGTGAGTGGGTTTTTTTTTTCTAAACTATTATGCATGCATATGTATGTGATTTAAATAGTTTCCTATATGATTGTATGGATGTGTAAGTGACTGGGAATGCTATATGATTTTTGATGATATTTACGAAAATTTCGTTATGAAATAGTATGATCTTAGAATATTTATGAGATTTGTATGATTTCTGGTCTGTTTTATAGAAGATATGTTAATGGCATGTTTCAGGAGACTGGTGTCTAAGTTATGATTTTGGGCTTAGGTCGAAGATCTAATCGTGGTTTTAGTTTGTGATGTGGATGCGAATTTTCAGTATTCGTAAAGTTATGATAACTTTCTGGACGAAGTAGGTTTTTTTTTGGATCAAACATGATTATGGTGATAAAATAAGTAATCATGAGATGGTATGTGTTGATAAATGATGGAAACATATTTGAGAGCATAGTCAAGGAGATGACCTGAATGACACTTGAAAAGGTACTTAGTAGAATTTGATTATGAATTGATATATGAGTTACCATATGTGTGAGATTATACTTGAAATGTCAATGCTAACTTTATGGAAATGCTAAATTTATGGAAAGTGAAAAGGAAATAAGATAGGCCTTGGGTAGTTCTATCTGAGTATGTGAAAGATAATTAAGGAAAAATAGTGTTGGGTATTATTGTACTTCCTAAGTATGGATACCAATGGCTTGTATCAATATTAATTATTGATATATCTCGTTGTTCATCAATTAGTCATTATGAACTATGAATTATTGATGGTTATTATAAGGTAAATATTAGTTATGGCTAATAATATCATACAATGATATTATTACGGCATACACTAATATTATTTACCTATCATTAATTATTGATATTGTTTACCTTTGGTTATGGTTATGGCTCTTCTCCCCCTTTTCCCTAAGTATGATATTCGTTACCATTGATATTCATTATTGATCGAGTTTCCTTCATAACCATTGATGATATTGGTTTGTGAACTAATTTAGGTTTATGAATTAGCTCCCCGTATGGGTGATTATCTAATTGATGATGTCCTAATATTGGATATTAGTTGAAAATTATTCAATAGTTTGTTACTTTCCTGATATGTTCAAAAATCTGTTTATATTAAGATTTGGGATACAAGTAGAGTATACATGTGAGTTTTGATAACTTGAAAAGGAAAAAAATGGGAAAGAAGTGAATGTGTGAAACTATATTTGGAATGTAAATGGTAGATCTATGGAAAAGTGGTGCTTGGTATAGTGATTAAGTTGGGATATGTTGTAACGAACCGTCCCGAATATCGGGATTAAATATTAAATAATTAGGATTATCATGACTAATCCCTGATTAGTTGGGTGAATACGGACGAATGGTGTGTAATGACCGTTTTACCCCTAGAATTGGGCAAAATATTGACTTTTGACCTGGATGGTCAAATGCACAAAGACCGATGACCGTTGCGTAGATCGAGTCAATACGAGTTCGTAAATAGGCGACACGTCGAAATCGAACATTCGACGAGAAAGATACGGGTCACGGAAGGTTCGGGAAACTATTGTACGAATTACGAGACATGTGGGATTTTGTCTTGATGGGCCCCAGATATTTGTTTCAGGCCCAATGGATGAGTGATAAGTGTCACTCATCCATTGCTCACCTAACATAGATACATGCATCTCTCCCCTTCTCTGCAGCAGCGAGGACTGTCGTGGACGGTGGCTGGAAATCTGAAACGGTAAGAGTTTAAATTCGAAATTTCAAGTTGCGTTCTAAGGAGTTTTGGACGTTTCTAATGATCCAATCTTATTTCCAAGGATCATACGATCTCACAGAGATCAAAAGGGAGGAATTCAGTAGCCGGAATCGAGAGAACTCGACGCAGGAAGGTTGGCCGTTTTGCTCATCGACCAGGGAGGTAATTTCTTGTACTTTTCATAGAGTTCCGGGTTGGTAGATCAATTAAAAATGGTGAGACGAAGCTTTAGGAATTAATGGGTTCGTAAAAGGTTTAGAATCGAAGGAGTTTGAACCGGGTCGGGTCATCGGTTCGGTTGACCCGAAAAACCAATGAACCGAGTTTGACACGAGGTTGACGATGACACTGTTTCAGCGAGTGGCTTTCACGCGTAGCTCCTTTGGACTGTTCATGAGGGCGCGTGAGCCCGATTCTCGAGGCATGGTCAACACGTGACTTCATCCTTTCGATGTAACGAAAATTTTGGCACAAGTTTGGAGTCGATCGGACACCGTTTCGGGGTAGTTTTGAGTGTCCGAAGGTTTAGACTTTATTTTAAATACGTTTAAAAATCTCAAAAAATTGGGGGATTTAATGTTAGGTTATTGGAAGTAATAGTGACCTTCGAGTATGATATGGACATATCCGAGAGTTCTGGAGATAGTGATTTAGCCCGGGGAGGCTTATGACACGTGTATCGAGGAGATAACTAGGACGGTATGTTAGTGGACATTGATTTCTAAATTGATGCATTACTGTTTTATATGTTTGAATATGTGATTTATGATGGATTTGATTGTGGTATTGATGATTTACGTACTTGCATGTATTTCGAGATTTATGGTTTTATATTGTGTTTATACATGCTAGTATTTCTATGATGGTTGAATGAAATGGCTTTGGATTTGGAAATATGGATTCGGGCATAAGACCCATTTGATTTGGAAAATATTGGACTTAAAGTCCATTTGATTTAATGAGATATCGAGCTGGAGACCCATTTGGTTTACATGATCGGGCTTGAGGCCCAGTTGGTTATGATATCGGGCATGAGTCCCATAATGGTTTATAAATGTGATTTCGGGTTCGGAGACCCTAAAATGGAATTTGAATTTGAGAAATTGGATTTGTGGATTTACGATGGTTTTATGGAAATCCCGGGCATAGCTCTTTGAATGATTTGAGATGATTTATAAAATGGTTTTCCATATACCATCCTCACGAGTGGTTGCCTTCTAGACGTCTCGTAGTATCCTGAAGTGGTTGGTTGTCTCCTCTAGACGTCTCGTAGTATCTCGGAGTAGTCATGGAGTATTGCTTGCGAGGGGTCATTACACGGAGCGACCGGTCTGTATAGTGACTCAGGAGTAGGATTGCTAGAGGTTAAAACCTCCCCCAGGGAGGGTCATTGATCTGCGGGTTATTGAACTGGGTGGACCCTGGGGAGACTTGGGATTGAGACCCCGAGTAGCACGCGTAGATTTGGAACCTTGACGGTATTGATTGTGACATCTGGGATGTTAGGCATCAGGGATACCGAGGATTGGTTTTGGGCTGAGTTCCCACATGATTGGTTTTGGCCTGAGTTCCCATATGCTTTGGTTTACGGTTTTGGGCTAAGGCCCTAATGATTTAATTAAAGTAAATGGTTTGATTACTAGTTTTCGAATGCATGCATGCTTTTTAGTGAAGGGCATAAACGTCACTGGTCGTTAGGGTAATAATACGAGAGTTAGTGGAAATGAATTGTGGATAGTTTTGGTTCGGAATTTGGCCCCTGAGTATGCCATAGTTATGTAGTGGTTTGGCAGTGTGGGACCCTACTGAGGGATGAACGTAATAGTGCTTTAGAGTCTTGACCATGGGACAGTCATCTTGGGATCGTCTATCACGATATTGTAGGGTCGGATATGACAAGATTGCAGTGTTGGACTGTTAGTCAGTCATGTCAGGATAGTGGTGCTGCTGATAACAACCGAGTTCCTCGAACCCTAGTTGTGATTGGTGGTTCACGAATGTGAATCCGCTAGTTGTTTTGGGATCATATGACTTTTCTGAGTGGTGATCTATCCATGGTCAGGTTAGATTGGAGATGAAGCTACAGAGTGCAACTGAGGCCGTGAATGAACCTAGTGAATTTAGTTGGGCCTAGTGGATGACTCTAGTTGAGTCTAGTTGAGTCTAATTGAGACTACGAAAATCGATTGGTCAGATATGGTGGTATGTAGAGATTTGGCTGCAGATCACAGTAGGAGCCTGTTGTGACTCTTCAATCGAGCGGTACATCAGGGGAGGGTGAATTGACATCCTTTTGGATGTGCATAAGCGATCTTCAACGTACCGACGAGTTGGGTGTTGTGACGATCAAGAGGATCAGGATGATAGAGATGATTGTGGCAACCATGAGTCGAGTAGATCGAGGTCTGGTTGTCATCGGGGAGAATCGTGCTGCTGATTATGCTAAGCTAGGAGCAGAATAGAATCATATTGTAAGACATTTGAGGAATCTTTTAGAATAATTGGTGAGAAGTTAAGACAGAGGTTGGATATGGGGATGTGTGTATGATTTGTCTTGGATATATGGATGAGTATGGATCTTGGATCTACTTATTCAGACCTGACGTGTCAGTGATGGTTGGGTGGAGACTATCTCCGTAAGTGAGGTGTATTACTGGGATTGGCTTCCTTTCGAAGTCGGTCTGGTATGATATGGAAATCGAATGAGCAGGTATCCAGTAGGACCAAAGTTGGTGCATCAAGATAGACATGGGTGAGATTGGATACTCATTGGATATGAATGGGTACGCCTTGGTAGACGTGATTCAGATTGGTACGTATTGGATGAAGTGATTGGGAGTAGACGTTCTGATGCTGGTCAAGTGACCAGGAGACTCAGAATGGACTCGAAATTGGCGTGTATGGTCTATCTTATACGGGATTGGACATATAGACTCCAAAATTGACCCATAAAACGACTGCACTATGATTCTCACTAGAGTTAGTGTGGATTGCTGAGGGAGTTGACTGATGTGAGTACCGAAACCGATAAATACTGCAGCTTGAGTATGGCCTGCGAGGTGAGGTTCGTGCCATTGTGACGGTAGGATCTAGCAGATGGTTGCTTGATCGGACGCTGAGCAGGTTGTCAGCTTCAATTGTCAGATGAGAAGGGTTGTCAGGTTGAAAAACCGATTTAATGTCAACTAAGTATAGCTACTTGTCAGAGTGGGTGACAAGCGAGATCGACGAGTGTCGGTATCTCGAATGAGGCTTATGATCCAACATGTGGCTATGTCGGACGTGTACAATTACACAAGGGTGCCCCTAGTGGGAGACAGGATTGGATTTTCCACGGTTGAGTTGTTGAATTGGATCAGTTTGAATTTCGAGGACGAAAGGACGAAATTCTTTAAGGAGGGAAGGTTGTAACGACCCGTTCCGAATATATAGATTAAATATTAATTAATTAGGATTATCGTGACTAATTCCTGATTAGATGGAAGAATACAGACAGACGGTGTGAAATAACCGTTATACCCTTGGAATTGGACAAAATATTGACTTTTGACCCTGATGATCAAATGCACGAAGACCGACGACTATTGCGTAGATTAAGTCGATAAGAGTTCGTAGATAGGCGGCTCGTCGAAATCAGACATTCGACGGGAAAGATACGGGTCACGGAAGGTTCGGAAAACTATTGCACGAATTACGAGATGGGTGGAATTTTGTCTTGAGTAGGCCCTAGATATTTGTTTCAGGCCCAATGGATGAATGACAAGTGTCACTCATCCATTGCTCACCTAACACAGATACATGCATCTCTCCCCTTCTCTGTTTCATTCTCCCTAATCCGAAACTCGTACACCAAATCCCATACTCACTACCCTCAATCCTCATCTGTAGCTTTTGGATCGTGAAGAAAAGTGAGAGAGTGAGAGAAGATGAACTGAACGGTGGTAGCGGCGAGGAACGTCGTGGACGATGGCCAGAAACCCGAAACGGTAAGAGTTTAATTTCGAAAGTTCAAGTTGTGTTCTAGGGAGTTTTGGATGTTTCTAAGGATCCAATCTTATTCCTAAGGATCATACGATCTCACAGAGATCAAAAGGGAGGAATTCGGTGGCTGGAATCGAGAGAACTAGGCGCAGGAAGGTTGGTCGTTTTGTTCATCGATCAGGAAGGTAATTTCTCATACTTTTCTTAGAGTTATGAGTTGGTAGATCGATTAGAAATGGTGAGATGAAGCTTTAGGAATTAATGGGATCAAAAAAGGTTAAGAATCAAAGGATTTTGAATCGATTCGGGTCGTCGGTTTGGTTGACCCAGAAAACTAGTGAACCGGTTTCGACGCGAGGTTGACGATGACACTATTCTGGCGCGTGGCTTTCACGTGCAGCGCCTTTGGGATGCGCGTGAGGGCGCGTGACCCTGATTCTCGAGGCATGGTCAACATGTGTCTTCATCCTTTCGATGTAACAAACAGTTTGGCACAACTGTGGAGTCAATCGGACACTGTTTCGAGGTAGTTTTGAGTGTCCGAAGGTTTAGGGTTCATTTTAAATACGTTTAAAAATTTGAAAAAATTGGGGGATTTAATGTTAGGTTATTGGAAGTAATAGTGACCTTCGAGTATGATTTGGATAGGTCTGGGAGTTCCGGAGATAGTGATTTAGCCCGAGGAGGCTTATGGCACGCGTATCGAGGCGGCAGTTAGGATGGTATGTGAGTGGACATTGATTTCTAAATTGATGCATGCATAACTGTTTTATATGTTTTGAATATGTGATTTATGATGGATTTGATTGTGGTATTGATGATTTAGTTATTTGCACGTATTTCGAGATTTATGGTTTTATACTGTGCTTAAATGTACTGGTATTTCTATGATGGTTTAATAGAATGGTTTTGGATTTGGAAATATAGATTCGGGCACGAGACTCATTTGATTTGAAAACTATCAGACTTGAAGTCAATTTGATTTAATGAGATATCGGGCTAGAGGCCCATTTGGTTTACATGATCGGGCTTGAGGCCTAGTTGGTTATGATATTGGGCATGAGTCCCATAGTGGTTTATAAATGTGATTTCGGGTTCGGAGACCCTAAAATGAAATTTGAATTTGAGAAATTGAATTTGTGGATTTGTGATTTCGGGTTCGGAGACCCTAAAACGAGACTCTTCCTCCCGCGGGTTTGCGATTCGGGTCTTTGCGACCTGGCGGCATGACCCGACTGGAAATCACTTGTTTTACGTCCGATTTTCATAAACTTTGGTTCTATTTTGTTCGTTTTAATCAAATAATGAGATCTATGGGCTTAGAACGAAACAAAATATCAATATTTCGCTCAATTTCTTCCCCCCCTCTTATGTGCCGCCAGCTGGAAATCGCGATATATCGGTCGATATATCGACGATTCCGGCGATATTTACTTCCATGCATCTGGGATGTTAGGCATCAAGGATGCCGAGGATTGGTTTTGGGCTGAGTTCCCACATGATTGGTTTTGGGCTGAGTTCCCACATGATTGGTTTTGGGTTGAGTTCCCGCATGATTGGTTTTGGGCTGAGTTCCCATATGCTTTGGTTTACGATTTTGGGCTAAGGCCCTAATGATTTAATTAAAGTAAATGGTTTGATTACTGGTTTTCGAATGCATACATAGTTTTTAGTGAACGTCTTTTAGATAAATGAGTTTTTATTTAATTATTGATTTTCGTCCACTCACAGATTTTAATTATTTTTAATGCCCTTCAGGTTGATCTCGAATGTGGGCTGTAGTAGAGACCGAGACATCACACTCCTCCACTGATCCTGGCGCACTCTAGAAGCCCCGAATGGGTTGAGATTTTGAATTATCCCTTGTTTGACTCTTTGTGTCAGACGGGAGCATGACACATCCCGCGTTAATCCTGGGGGAGAGGTGGGGGATTGGGATGGGTTGTGTCATATGTTCTAAAAGTTTCGAGGACGAAATTTTTGTTAGGGGAAGATTGTAACACCCCGGATATTTGAGAAAAGGAAAATTTGGATAATTGAGTGAAAAAAGAGAAATCTGCCCCTAAAGTCAAAGAGTTGACTTTGACCAAAAGTCATAATGTTGACTTTTGGCTAGGTCATCTCTGAAGAACTCTGAAAGGACCGTTGTGAAGGTCTTGGCCTCATGAGTACAAAGACATGGGGCATGCCAAAATCAGAGTTCGGAAAAGGATGATTAAGGTCAAAATCCTTAAAGGGTATTTTGGTAATTATTAAATAAATGGCATTTTGGTAATTTTTTCTTGAGAGATAGCTTTGGATGGTGACACCTGTCTAAAGAAATCTTGACCCTTCCTTTTCACTTCCACCGACTTGGCTTGGTTATATACATATGAGTTGGGGTTTTAGTGAGAGGTGACATGACTCGTCTCAATCCCCCTAGATTATAGTGGGATGTGCCCTGCTCCCGTCTGAAAATCAAACTCAAAATACTGAAAATGACCCTTAAGTTTTAAGAGAAATAGTTCAACCACTACATTGTAAGACAAGGGATAAGTATCTATATATAATCAAGCATACATGTCAGTACAATAAAAGTACCAAATCCTACCTCGAAAGGTATTTAGATGCGCAACGGTACTCTCTATGCCTCAACCTCAGTGTCAACCCCTGCCTCTGTGTCACGACCTAGAGGGTCAATAAAATAGTCAAAGTGTGAGTGGATAAAAATAAGCATTTTTGAAATAAGATTTAAGAACAATACCATTTTCCCCTCCGTTTTATAAACATGCATGCATTTAAATCAGATCCTATGAAAGTTATTCAAATCGTATGTGTATATATATATATATCTGGACACACATCTCAGTAAAACACAATATAACCAATCCTCGACATCCGCGATGTCTATAACCAGTAACTGTCACGATTTCAAATGCTACGCTTCCAACTCGGGGTCTCATCTCCAAGTATCTCCCCAGGATCAACTCAACGACGTCCGATGTGATATCATAATGGAGTGTCTTCCCCGGATTTACCACGTCCGAGGTGATATCATAATCTCGCACTCCTGAGCTTGAGCCTCTCCTCGGAGCTACTCATCCCAGACAGTGCACCGTGACTACTACAAGATCCTCAATGTCTAGAGGAGACAATCTAACTCACATAGGATGGTATATGTGGAATAGTAACCAAATCTGGTAGAAAGTCATTTTAAAACCATTTATATCTCAAATCGAGTAAAAAATACTATTCAATTGGGCCTATGCCCGAGACCTAACTCCCACAAGCCTTTTCCACAAAATCGTTAGAAAACAATGTCCATTATTAATTTATAAATCCAGATTTATCCAAATTGATCTTGCCAAATAGGTTATTCAAATCACCTCAAATCACAGTATTTTATTCAACTCCCCGTTTGACTCTAAATCTAAGCCAAAACGTAATCCAGTTGGGTCTTAAGCCCAAAACACAATTTTCATGCAAATCCGTAAAATCCTTTATAACCTGATAAGTAAATCCACAACATCATCAAATAATGATATCAAATCATTTCAATCTTAAATCATATTATAAAGCATTTAAAACATTTATACATGCATTGTAGTTGTAAAAGAAAAGTCCACTCACGCTCGGTCCATACTGCGTGCTCAATATCTGCGCTGTAATCTAGCCGAAGCTTATCCAAAGTCTTCGGGATTGTCCAAATCATATCCGAGGGTGACTAATGTTCAATACAAGTCTATACATTAAACCCTCCCAAAGCCCGATACTGGAAATGCGTCCCAAACACGCTTCCCAAGGCTAAAAACCCATAAATAACCTATCAAACGATCTCTGATCGACCTGAAACCACCACCATTGGATTCAGATCGTCAAAACTTTTCAAACAAGACCAGTTTGATCTCGAAATTCATATCCACGCACCTTCACACGTTGATCAAAGTTCGGTCAATGTTGATGTGGACTTGCCACGTCACCTGCTACGTCACTTTGACACCTTCTGACAGGTTGCCACGTGGCCACACCTCCACTGGTCCATGTGGTCTGACAACGGCTGACGTGGACTTGCCACGTCAGCTGCTAACTGGGCCTAATAGCTTGCATGTGGCATCACCTGATTTTCCACGTGGACTAACAACGATGATGTGGACTGCCATGTCAGTACCTTCAACCATTGATTGGGTTGACCCGTTTGACTGTAATGGGTCGTTTGACTGTAATGGGTCGTTTGACCCGCGACCTTAACCCGGCCATATCTCCCTCATTTCTCAACCTTTTCACTCCATTTTTCTTCCTACATGCTCGTAATCATTCCAGGAAGAGATCTATGGGCTTAAAATTAAGAAACAAAGGCTGAAATTACCTGTTCGAGCTTGATGCAATTCGAGCAAACTTCAAGCTTGATTTCTAGGTGATCCCAGCAGTCTCCTTTCACGATGGTGGCTCCTATGAGTTCGTACAGTCCCAAGGAACCATTTCTAATCATTAAAATCATCCAATAACCCGTCTAAATCGAACTCAAAATTTTGACCCATACTTGGTTTTGGGTTTACCTGATCCGTGGGTTCCTCAGCTACTTCGCTGTGCACAGCCATCGTCCACCGGCGTCTCTGGTCCCTCTTCACTCTCTCAATCTCTCTCAAGCACAAGGATGAAGTATGGTGGTTGTGTGGGTTGGATTTTGGATTTCGGGTGAGGATGAAGGAAGAAAATGAAGATGAAGATGATGTGCATGCATTTGGGTAGTTGGGACAATGGGATGAGCGACACTTTTCACTCATCCATTGGTCCAAGTTGGGATATTTTGACCAATTAATATCTGCCACTGTACCCGTCTCGTAAAACGTAAAAAATACATGATTTCTTTCGTGATTCGTAACTTTCCCATTCAATGTCTGATTTTGAGGTGTCGACTGTCTACAGACTCTTGACTTCTCGATCTACGTAATGAGTCTTGGTCAAAATCTAAATAGTCTCCCAAGTTAAAAGTCAATATTTTTCCCTTTTTAGGGGTAAAATGGTCATTTTACATTTAATTTCCGAATTTTTCCGAATTTACATTTTCTTAAAAGTTCAGGTTGTTACAGGTGGTGGTGGAGAGGGAGAGAAATACAAAACCTTCACCACCCGTGAAGAAAAGGAGCCAGAAAAGAGGATACAATCAAGGAGAGAACGAGAAGAAGGAAAAGGGGAGAAAATGGTGTGAAAACAGAAAGAAAAAGGGTGAAATAGTGAGCGAAAAGTCATGGACCCGTGAGGTTAGAATCGAGTGTTTGGTTTCAGGAGAGGGACATTGAAAACAAGTACCCCCGTGTCTTTCTAGGGTCTTTAAGGTCTCCCTAAGCGCAAAAGCAGGGAGGTTGGAACGCTGGATTGTGATAGGAAGGAACTGTCGCCATATTCGAAAGTTCATGGTGTTGGTCTTTGTGCTAAGGTAAGTTTTACCTGGTTCTAATGTTACAAATCTTTTTTTGGTTTCAATTAGGCTAAAAAGACGTAAAGTATGTGACAAGTTGTATAAAAATGAAGAATTTACAGTTGGGTTGGGGTCGCTGGGTAGAACGAGTAGAATCGCAAGACCTACGAAAGGTTGAAAACAACCTCTGTGTAGGCACTTAAGGTCCAAGCGCATAGGCTGTCCTCAGCCTCTGAAGAGACGTGTGGGCGCGTCAGTCGGAGTTTGGGAATCCGATTAAAACAACAAATGTTCCTCTCTATCTTATGGTTCCAATGGTATTGAGTTTGGATCAATTAGATATCTTTTGAAGTAGTTATGGGTGTTCAAAGTCTTGTTGTTTATTCTAAAAACTCCTAAGTAATTTTGGAAAATTGATGTGGTTATAATGTAATTAAAGGGTGAGTTGTCATAAATAGAATAATTGGGAATTAAAACCTATGCATAATATTGATCCTTTAACGATGACTTATTGTAAATATTTTTAACCTAATACATAGTTTGAATTATGGTCGTTTACTTGAGTCATGGAATTTGGAACGTTAAGAGTTAAGAATAAAGGGTGATTATGGATGCTGTTTATATAATTAATTGAAGAATAATGTTAGTATTTTGATGAAAAGAA
The DNA here is from genome assembly GCA_032719365.1 of Prinsepia uniflora. Classification (NCBI taxonomy): domain Eukaryota; kingdom Viridiplantae; phylum Streptophyta; class Magnoliopsida; order Rosales; family Rosaceae; genus Prinsepia; species Prinsepia uniflora. The sequence continues at coordinate 14,460,298 of CM064865.1, read as the reverse complement.
GTATTTATGATTAAATGTTAAGAAGTAAGTTTAAGGTTAATATTGATACTAAACCCTTATAATAGCTTATGTTAAAAGGTTTATAGGGTGATACAAAGGTGTTACATAAAGACTTACATCCTAAACTAATGCAAGATTATGTTATATGTTGTTCCAATATAAAGAAGAAACCCTAAGGAATTTATGACCGACTCTATATTTGTTCTACTGGCAATTTCACTTTTTATTGGGGTAAGTGGGTAGGATGTGGGCGGTATCCCATAAGAGTAGATTTAATTTGGTTAATTTACTAATTTTAACGTGGTTACAATTGTAAACTATCCATTGTCTGACAGTCGTGAGTTCTTTTATCTTTATCGTTTTACTTTGAGTGTGGGTTTTTGAGGACTTAATTGTCAAATGGGAGCATGTCCCCTCGATTTTTGGGTAGGGTCATGTCATTGTACACTAGAACCATGACCAAAGCGTGAAGGTATGGTTCTCTTGTTTTTAGTACTATTTATATTGTTTTAAGTATATAGAGATGTTTTTGGGCTCGAAACGATTCAAATCGATATATGGAACGTAGGAATTGGACTGGAAATAACAGTGTAATTGTCGGGTTAAGTTCGCTGGTCGGCGATCCGAGTTGCAAGAACTGGGCCAACCTGGTTCCAAGCTTGAAGAAGAATGGGAGGCACGTGGCCACCATGCACAGAGGGAAGAGGCAATACGTGAGGGCGTGCTCGATCATGTCTGGGGATTTGTTCAACATGGTTTTTTTAGTACTCTTTGAGACGAATCTAATGGTGTAGGGTTCAAGGTAATTGGACGTTGATTGGGTATAGTTTTGGATATATGGTATAATATGTTTTATTTAAATCCAAAAATTAAGACTACTAAAATACAGTATTGCCAACTTAAGACTCACCTAGACAATGATGGTTCTCTGATGATGAAATATGGTTATGGAAGGAGTGAGATCCTCGTCTTCGAGAAAGGTTGTTTAAAAGAGGTTTTCTTGTGCTTGAAGATTGATTATCAGAACAAGTCACAAAATATCTTGTTTCTAAGATTGATTCCTGTGTATAGCATGTTTATTAAAGTAAAGTTATTTGATTTATATAGTGATGGTTGAAGTATGATTTATTTTCAAATGATTCTAATACTTCAATGGAATTATTTGGAAAACACAGTTTTTTTTTTTAATTTTTTTTTTCAGAAACATTGTTGGAGCTAAAGTTTGGTTTGAGATTTGGATTTGAGTCAAGGTTATTGTCTAATTTATGTGATAACTCTTTGAACTTGCTTTTCAAGTACACGTTTTACAAGGATTTATGAAATTGTGTTGGGCTTGAACTCGAATTTCAAAATGACGAATTGGCTGTTAAAAATAGATTTTGTTAAAATAATTTGAATATGATTGTCAAATGATTACTTGATAATTTTTCAAGAAATTATTAACTGTTTATTATGCACATTTTACGAAGTTTGCTAAAAGTTTGTTGTGGTTTTTGACTGGGATTTTGAAAAATGGATTTGAATTCAAGGAATTAATACTTGTGATCAATGTATGTCTTTCTTGATATTTTTGCATTTTTGTGTTTATGAGCGGGTTACCTCGAATTGATGGGTTATGCCCAAATGTTATATCCCTGAGGGGACACACATATACTGTATCCCCGAGTGTTTGAGTTGCGTGATTAGCACTCAGATATTGTATCCCTGAGTGGACACTTGGATGTTGTATCCCTGATGGTTTGTCTGTAGTTAGTGCTCAAATGTTGTATTCCTGAGCGGACACTCGGACGCTTTCGAGTAGTATGCTAGCCAGCAGTATAGTTATAACCCGGGTGGTGAGTTTAGTATAAACTCAGATAATGGTTGTTATAATGGCCTACACGTAGTGCTGTTATGTATTATGGTTGGAAATTGAGTTGTTAGTTGGTTAAGCTTGATGATGAGAAGAGCAAGCCTAGGATAGTTATAGGGCTAAAAAGGTGAAATTATGAGTGTTTGGATGATAAGAAGTTTTAAAAGCAAGAAATTATAGTATATTTGGCCTAGATGAGCCCATTTCAGATATAAAAATGAACTTTTGGTTGAATGAATAAATTAAGGCAATAAAATGAAGAAAAGATCTTATGTCGGATCCGATATGGGTAGCAACGAACTGTATGATGATTAAGTGTACCAATAATGGCCTAGAATATGAATATCAAATTAGGACTTCGCTACGAGTTAGGATATCTAGTTAGAATTTGGATATAAGTCAAGATGTTAGCATACGACTTGAAAAAGAGTCGAAGTTGGGAAGTTAAGGTTCGAAGAAGAACATGAAAGTGGAAAAGCTGTTATAGATTGAGTATTGAATATAACTTCAAGATGGAACTCAAGGTAATGTTACATACATGATTAGTTTAGTTATACAAGTATGTTGAAATTGTGTAGTAATGTCAAGTAACTCAATAAGGTGATAGTACGTAAAAGATGCCCCCTTATCATGGATAAGTGAGATGCGGGAAAAAAAAATGATACATATGATTTGGGAAAACGTGGGCCACACATTTAAGAATTTTTTAAAACGGGTATAGTCCCACGAGCTATGGTTATCTAAAAATTGATTGTTTGTTGTGTGGATTAATGTCTAATTTATGGAAACCTTGACAGATGAGGTGTAGGGAACAAGTTCACGCATAGTTGTTTATCATAAGTAGTGTTTGAGTTGATGATTAGCTTTGTTCGGATGGCAGAGACCAGGTCAGAGGAAAGTAATGAGATTTTTAGATATGCCTAGATGTAAGTAAGTGTAGTTCATGAGAATAGCCATGCAATACTGGGTTCAGTTTCAGGGTTCCTCACGCGATATAGATAGGTTACACAAGATTCTAGGATTACTTATATTCAATGACATTGCATTTTAGTAATCCATTTCGAAAGGAAAACAACAAGTTAATTTACTTTAAAGCATTTCAGCTATCCAATTTGAGTATGAAAATAAAACATAGAGTTATTTAAATCCACAAATTAATACTACTAAAATAGGGTATTTCCAACTTAAGACTAACCTAGACAATGATGGTTTTATGATGGTGAAATATGGTTATGGAAGAAGTGCAATCATGGTCTTTGAGAAAAGGGTGTTTAACAGAGGTTTTCTTGTTCTTGAAGATTGATTATGCATAATATTATATGCTGATAATGTGATGTGTGATTCTATGTTATGATAAGTTAACATTATGATACACATAATGATATAGTAATAAGACATAATAAGGATGTGATATGAGGTGTCGAGGGTGTGATGGTAATGATGTTGCTATAATGAATAACTGCTCTAAAATTGTTATTTAGTGAACTAATGTTCGAAAAAGGTGAAATGGCAGTGTTCACCCCTTGACGGGGTTAGTGGGTTTGGTGTAGGCGGTAACCCTGCAATTATGGATTTAATTTGATTAATTTAATAAGATATCGACATGGATAAAATTGATGATATCCTTTGTCTGATAAGAATTTTCGAAAGGGAGCTGGACCGGTTTGATTTTCAAGGAAATTAGGGACGGGTTCTATCAACTTGGTATCAGAGCTAGTTACAGAATATCCTATTTCTAAGACTGAGTCATGTGTATAGTACGTTTATTAAAGTTATATCATTTATATAGTGATGGTTGGAGTATTTTTTTTTTCTTTCCAAATGATTCTGATGCTTCTATAGAATTATTTGGAAAAAACGTTTTTTTTTTAATTTTTTTAACAAACAATGTTGGAGCTAAAGTTTGGTTTGGGATTTGGATTTGAGTTAAGGTTATTGTCTGATTTATGTGATAATGCTTTGAACTTGGTTTCCAAATAAGTATTGCTGATTTATGGAATTTTGAAGTGATTTTGAGTACACGTTTTACGAGGATTTATTAAATTGTGTTGGGCTCAAACTCAAATTTCAAAATAATGAATTGGCTGTTAAAAATAGATTATGTGAAAATAATTTGAACTATTTGAATATGATTTTCAAATGATTACTTGATGATTTTAGGAAATTATTAGCGGTTTGTTGTGCACGTTTTACAAAGTTTGCTAAAAATTTGTTGTGGGTTTTGACTGAGATTTTGAAAAATGGATTTGAATTTAAGGAATTAATACTTGGATCAATGTATGTTTTTCTTGATATTTGTGCATTGTTCTGTTTTCGAGTGGGTTACCTCGGATTGATGGGTTACGCCTAGATGTTGTATCCCTGAGCGGATACACGGATGCTGTGTCCCCAAGTAGTTAAGTTGTGTGGTTAGCGCTCAGATGCTGTATCCTTAAGTAGACACTCAGATGCTGTATCGCTGAGTGGTTTATTTGTGGTAAACACTTAGATACTGTATTCCTAAGCGGGCACTCAGATGCTATATCCTCGAGTAGTATGTTGGCCAGCAATACAGTTATAACTCGCGTGGTGAGTTTAGTTTAAACTCAGATAATGGTTGTGATAATGGCATACGCGTAGTGCCGTTATGTATTATGGTTGGAAATTGAATTGTTGGTTGGTTAAGCTTGATGATGAGACGAGCAAGTCCATGATAGTCATAAGGCTAAAAAGAAGAAATTATGAGCGTTTGGATGATAAGTAAGTTTCCAAAGCAAGAAATTATAATGTATTTGGGCTAGATGAGCCTAGTTAAGATATAAAAATGAACTTTTGGTTGAATGAATAATTAAGGCAATAAAACAAGATGATTAAGTGTACCAGTAGTAGCCTAGACTATGAATATCAAATTAGGGCTTTACTAGGAGTTAGGATATCTAGCTAGACTTTGGATATAAGTCAAGATATTAGCAGAAGATTTGGAAAAGGCGAAGTTGGTAAGTTAGGCTTCGAAGAAGAACATGAAAGTGGAAAAATTGTTATAGATTGAGTATTGAGATGTGTTATGCCTAGCAATGTTTCTGCTTAGCTACTAGGCATTCTGGTGGTGGCATGGATTATGGAATATCTTATTAGGACTCATAAGGAGTTAGGATATCGAATTGGGACTCGAATGGGGTCGGGATATGGAACTATGACTCTGGAAGAGTTAGAGAGTCGAAATATTAGTTACCATTTCGAATATCGAATGAGCGTTTAGGTAGGCGCCCGAGATACTGTTGCGGGCCTTGTAACTATAGTTGTTTGATCGACTGGTTTTAATTTTGAGGACAAAATTCTCTAAAGGGGGTAGATTGTATCAATCTGTAAATTCGAAATTGGTAATTCTAGGAATTTAAAAAAGGAATTGACAATTTTTCCCTTATAGGTGAAAAGTTGACTTTTTTCCCATGATACTTTTTGAACTTTTTGTGAGAACCATTATATAGGTCTCGGAGTCCTGAGTCCATAGGCAGACGGTACATCATAATCGGAATTTGGACGAGACCATTTCGGGTCTAAAATACCCAAGGGTACTTTGGTAATTTAGAATATAGGGGAAACTTGGTAATTTGGCATTTCAAGGGGGTTTTGTAGTCCATTAAGTTAGGGACAAGTGACACCATCCCTAAGGGATTGGTGGCACCACCGTTCGTGCTATGTGTATTCGTGTGTACCTGTGTGCGCAACCAAAACCAAAATTGCATCACCATTTTGAATAGGAAACTCAAAGAGAAAGGGAGAAAGGGAAAACATAAGAGAAAGGAAACAAAAGTGGAGGTTTGAGAAGAACATCATTACCGTTATCTTTTGTCTAACAGGTGTTGAGGGTATATCCAGAATATGGATTTGGCTTTGATAATGGACACAATAAGTTTAGTTATTCAAGTACGTTGAAATTGTGTAGTAATGTCAGGTAACCCAATAAGGTGATAGTACGAAAGAGATGCCCCCCTTTACCTTGGATAAGTGAGATGCAGGGAAAAAAATGATACATATGATTTGGGAAAATGTGGGCCACGAATTTAAGAAATTTTTAAAACGGTTTAGTCCCACAAGCTACGGTTATCTGAAACGTGATTGTTTGTTGTGTTCTAATTTACGGAAACCTTGACAGATGAGGTGTAGGGAACAAGTTCACGTATAGTTGTTTATCATAAGTAGTGTTTGAGTTGATGATTAGCTTTGTTCAGGTGGCAGAGACCAGGTCAAAGGGAAGTAACGAGATTTTTAGATATGCCTAGATGTAAGTAAATGTAGTTCCTGGGCGTAGCCAGGTGATACCGAGTTCGATTTCGGGGTCGCTCACATGAAATAGATAGTTACACGAGATTCCAAAATTACTTATATTCTTACATGAAAGGAAATTCTTAAAGCAAGGAAAACAAATTAATTTACTTCAAAGCATTTTAGTCGTCCAATTTGAGTATGGAAATAAAAAATAGAGTTATTTCCCAACGTTAAATGAAATAAATTTTATTAAAGACGAATAGAAATTCTTACATCAGAAACTAGAATACTAAACAACCAAGGAGGTTCTCATCCCCTCCCGTATGTGACATCCCAACCAGAGAATCGAAAGGCCATATGCTTGATTGAACAACAGTAAGAATTGCCAGGATAAATGTAACAAAATATATTGTATATATCCAGTACGATCTAATAATAATTTAGATATGTATATATATATAATGTGGCATCAAAGAGTATATCCAAAATTTTCATCGATAAGACATCGCAAAATCGAGCATCTATCACCACGTAATGGTTTTGGCCTTCATCTTCCCGTACGTTCTCAATTGATGGCAACATAATTGTCATTTTAATTGCAACTATATATATATATATATATATACTAATGGAAACAACTTTTTAAAGTTTTGACACATATTACCTTTTTAGAGTTTTATCACATTTGCACACATGACGATGACATAGCTAGCTTCGTTTAATCAAGGCTTCAGTACCTGTCCAAAAAAACATATACAATATCCGATGCATATCCAAACTCAGCCACATATAAGTTTGGCTATTTCAATTGATGAAGACATAAAAATGAATCAGTACATGAAGTCATTGATTTATGGATAGCACAACCGGAAAAAAGCTAAGAAATGCGAGCCAGATATGACATCAATAATTTCATGCAATATATGAGATTAAACCACGTACAGGCTGTACAGCACATAGGAGTATAGGATAAAACTTAATATTTTATTCCAAGAGCAAGAGCAGAATGGCTACAGGCTCGAGTATTATGTGCTTTCTGGACTTAAGCCAGTTATTTGGCAGCTGGTAATTAAGCGAGGACAAATACTCTATTACGGTCCATCTACATTCGAAACCGTGAGTTTTCTATGCATAATCTTGTCTATTTATTCTATTCCTACCGAGTCCCAGAACATGTGTTTTCCAATTCCCAAACCTATATAAAAGCAGAAACAATGTAGTACTGGCGTCACAATTTACCTGCATTGATATCATGCATTCATTCAACAATGTTATTAGCAACTCCGGCGCCGGCGTCCTAGAGCTTTAACTACGTACTTAGGTTAGTTAGCTCAGCTTCTCCTACGTCTATTTGGATTAAGGAAGTGGGGTAATGGGTAGATAAGGAGGTCCTAATTATAATGATGAGTCGAATCGGGTGCGGCTTCCGTGCTTCCAGCAGCACCATCTGCTAAAACTAATGGAATGTTTAGAATATCGCTATTTAGAATGTGTTGCTCGCCGCCTTACAAATCATTTGGAACTCAATTTGGTACTTGAATTTGGTAAGCCTAGGTGATTCACCTTCCCGATCACCGGAATGCCACTCAGAAACAAACAAAGGAAAACTAGAAATAGGATCAGAAACTGAATCTAAAATGGATTCTTATAGGCAGAGAATTAATAAAAGGAATAAATATATTAATGAAAATTAGAAATAGGAATAGGAATAGAAACTGATTCAGCAAATTAACAAAGATCGATCTTCATCTAATTAATTAAGATCGAGATCATCGACTTCATCGATCGCCATTACCTGCAGTCACGCAAGACATTCATCCACATCGTCTCTAATTTCCTCATCTAATGAAGCCGTTTCTGCAACACCAACACCGACACCAGGTTAACTAATTAAGTGTACCTCATGGTTTTTCTTTAATTTTTTAATCACTATTATTATAACTAATGCCAAAAAGTGAGATTTAGCTCATTAGAATTTCTACATATAATTTTCTTTGATAAGCAGGATGACCTCGACTTTGCAAAGAGAGGCAAGAAAACTAGAGACTTGCTGGTGTACCAAATCAGCGAATTGCCGGATGAAGTTCTTGTGAGTATTGTGTCCCTTTTGTCGCTAAAAGAAGCAACACTAACTAGTACTGTTGTTTCTAGGCGATGGCACCATGCATGTTTGGACATACACGATGTCACTTAACTTTGATGTGAAATTTGACGTTGGTAACTATTTTCGGCTCTTTAGTCGCCTCCGAGTTCAATTGTATGACCCGTGTCATAGACCAACATATGTTGAACGATTTAGTGTTTGTTTTGATCTCAATTATCGTTTCACATGTTCAATTGATAAATGGATTCACTTTTCAATGACAAAAATTATTCAAATACTAGAATTGAAGCTTTTTCCTACTCATGTTCGTTACGATGACCATTATAGATTCCCTAATTTTTTTTCTGCAATGGACCAATACAACAACTTAAATCATGTTGGCATTGGCGGCTTTAAGTCACTCAAACAAGCTGAATTCGAATGCTCGAATTTGACTACTGAAACTCTTCATTATTTCTTCTATAACTGCCCATTACTCGAATGGTTAGTAGTGTCAACTTCCAAATTTACTTCAGATACTATAATAAGAGTGGTCAGTCCATCAGTTGCGTTGAAGCACCTAGCTAGACATAAGTTATTGCGTTGGAATCAAAACCATTGAGATTCGTGAAACAAAGCTTGTTTCATTTATATTTCATGGTTGTGCAATAAATTTGCTTCTTAGTGATGTAATGCACCATTACTCACTGAGGTATCCATTCGTGAGATTCACTCCAAGGACATTTCCATAGGACTTTTCCTCACCAACTTTCATGTGTTGCTTCTCAGTTAAAGAATTTCATGTTGGATATCAGATTCAATATTGTACGTATTATCTTAAGTGGTTTTCTTATTTTTATTTAGTTTTGATTTTCATTGTGTTGGAATATCTTATTATTATCAATAGCTTGCTTACTCTTTGCGTTAGTTAATTTGCTTGCAGTTAATTCCTTCCACTTGACAAGCCTATATTACCAAATGTCAAGCATTTGGAATTAAGAATTGATGCAAATTATCGTTCAGTTCTTCTTCAATTAGATTCTTTCTTGATAGGATGTCCCTACAATTGCATACGCTTGCATTGAAGGTGTATATATATATATATATATATATTGAATATCATTGATGACGATATATAATAGCCATTGAACATTGTTCTTGACAAATGGCAATACCATGAACACTGTGTGTCTTGGCTTTTGATTCTCAAGTACTAACTAAGTTTCTCTCTGTTTTGTAGGTCTGCTTGATCGATCAATGGAACAGTGCACTGAAAATGGGATTGCTGAGTGTGCTAAAGGTAATGTTTCAAATCCTTTACACTAAAAGGATTGGGAGTAGTTTTAGGTGTAGAATGTATATAGGTTGTTTTTGGATGGATTGTAATGGTGTTTGCTTGGAAGAAGATTGGAATGCATTGTGATATACACCAACTGTTTGTAAAATTACCTATGAGCAATTCAACACGATTTTCAGAACTTTTTCTTTCTTTTCTCTCTGCTCATTCACTTCAATTATCCCACTCACACACACACACAAAACTTTTTCTTTCTTTTCTCTCTGCTCATTCACTTCAATTATATCACACACACACACACACACACACACACACACACACACACACACAGATTCTTAGCCATGCTTACATCAAATAGACGGTTACAATTCATGATGTCACTATGATGACATTCAACCAATAGAAAATAGTCTAGCCATAGACCTATAGGAAGATGACACATGTTCATCTTGCTCCCCAAGTTAATTGAATCTGTTAAAACAGATTCACACATTTCCCTTGAGTGCCACCTCACTTAGGTGCTTGCATTTTGCTACTCTCATATACTTAGTGCAATCAATGATTGCTTAGGAACTAACACTCCCCCTAAGCAATTCACTGATTTCACTCCAAACTTGTCCCTAAGGTATGAGAACCTTTCCTTAGGTAATGCTTTAGTAAACACATCTGCAAGTTGTTCTTCTGACTTACAATAGATCAGATCGATCTCACCAGTTTGTATTGCTTCCCTGATAAAGTGATACTTTCTTTTGATATGTTTGGATCTCTAATGGAAGACAGAGTTCTTAGACATGGCAATAGTAGCTATATTATCACAGTAGATTGTTGTAGGTTCAGTGACTTCCACACCTAAATCCTCTAGGAAAAACCTGAGCCATTTAGCTTGTGCAGTTGCCTATGAGACACTCACATATTCTGCCTCAGCTGTGGATAGTGCCACATTGTGCTTTTTAACATAAGCCCAAGAGAAAATCCCACTTCCAAATGAGAATGCATACCCTGAGGTGCTTCTCATATCATCAACACTTCCACTCCCATCAGAGTCATAGAAACCAATCAAAGTAGTTGACTTTCCCTTTTGATACTCAAGCCCATAAGTAATGGTACCTGAAATGTACCTTAAGACTCTCTTTGCAGTCCCAAAGTGTTTCTTAGAGGAATTGTGCATGAACCTTGATAGGAGGCTGGCTGGAAACATGATGTCAGACTTGGCTGCAATTAGATATAGAAGACTACCAACCATTTGTCTGTAAGTCCCTTCATCTGCAGCCTTAGAACCATCCTCTCTGGACAATTTATCATTTGCAGCAAGAGAGGTACTAACAGGCTTGCAACCCTTCAAGCCAAACTTACTTAGAAGAGTTTGAGCATACTTCTTCTGATGTATGAAAATGCAATCCTTGGTTTGAACAATCCCCATGCCAAGGAAATGATGCAGAAGGCCTAAATCTGTCATCTCATACTTGCTCATCATCTCCCCTTTGAATTCTTCCTTCAAAGACTCACAGTTCCCTGTGTAGATGATATCATCTACATATATAGACACTATGAGTATCTTGCCTTCCCTTGTGGTCTTGATGTACAATGTAGCCTTACTAGGACTCCTTTCATAACCACACTTGAGCAGGTGAGTGTCAATCTCACCATACCAAGCTCTAGATGTCTGTTTGAAACCATAGAGTGCCTTATGCAATCTGTAGACCCTGCTATCTTCTGCTTCTGTGACAAATCCCTCAAGTTGTTCCACAAACACCTCTTCCTCTAGTACTCCATTTAACATTCAGCTGGTGCAAACTCCAGTACTTTTGTGCTGCCAAGGCTATAAGTGTTCTGATTGTATCCAACCTTGCCACTGGTGCAAAGGTTTCATTGAAGTCTATTCCAAGCTTGTGAGATTACCATTTGGCCACTAATCTAGCCTTGTGCTTCTTTACAGAACCATCTAGGTTGTGATTGGTCTTGTAAATCCATTTTACACCAATGACAAGCTTGTCACTTGGTCTCTCAACAAGTTCCCAGGTTGAGTTCTTCTTAGTCATCTCCAGCTCAGTTTTCATGGTCTGTCTCCAAACCAGATCCTTAGATGCTTCTTGATAGGTTTTAGGTTCTATGATGGTCATAAGATACCTAGCATAGATGTTTGCCAAACTTCTCACCTTCACTGGAGTATTACTAGGAGTTGAAGGTTCTGAATCTTCTGATTTCTGAGCTTGAGTTTCTTCTGTCCCTTCAATGAACTCCTCACCAGCTTCTGCTCCTTTTGCTTGTTCAAACACATAAGGAAGTACAACCTTGACTTCCTTATCTTCTTCCTAATTCCAGCAGGCCATCTCATTAAAAACTACACTTCTTGACACCATGATTTTCCTTGTCTTCAGGTTATACAACCTATAACCTTTCTCACAGGTACCATAGCCCACAAACACACACTTCATAGATGACTCATCCCATTTCTGTCTTAGTTGAGTAGGGACATGTGCATAACAGATGGAACCAAAAACTTTCAGGTGTTTCACCCCTGGTTTCCTCCCACTATAGACCTCAAAGGGTGTCTTTTTCTCTAATGCCTTTGTAGGACGCTTGTTGAGTAGGTACACAGCTGTGTTAACAGCTTCAGCCCAAAAATGACAGGGCATAGTCTTGTCATGTAACATAGACTTAGCCATTTCCATTATTGTCCTGTAACGACCCGTCCCGAATTCCAGCATTAGATTAGTGACTAATCGTGATTAGTGAGGTTAATCCGTGATTAGTTGGGCGAAATCGGACGAACGATGCAAAATGACCGTTTTCCCCTAGGCGTGGGTAAAATGTTGACTTTTCATTCAGGCGGTCAAATGGACTTTGACCGATGACTGTGACGTAGTTTGGGACGTCACGAGTTCATAGACAGGTGACACGTTCAATTCTGACATTCGAGGAAGAAGTTATGACGTTTGGAAGTTCAAGGGTACTTTGGTAATTTGGTTGAATAGGAGCAAAATGTTGACTTTTGACCTAAGAGGTCTGATGACTGAGGGCCGAGGACCGTTACGTAGATCGGGACGATACGAATCCGTAGACAAGCAGCACGCTGAAATCAGACTTCGAACGGGAAAGTTATGGGTCACGGAAGTTCAATTTCACTATGCACGTATATCGAGACGATGATGACTTGGCTCATTCTGATTAGGCAGATATTTTAAGTGAGACTCATGGATGAGTGACAAGTCTCATTGGCCCAAACCCCTAATTTGTGGATCTAACATAATTAAATATTATTATAATTATTATTTTATAATTTCCATTTATCTCATCTTAAATCCTAGCCGTCCATTCCATCCCTCAATCAATCATCACCGTCTATCTCATCTCTCCCCTTCTGATCAACATCCTCATCATCCAATTAATCTTCCTTCTCTCCCACAATCACCATTTCATTTATTCTTCTTCTTCATTCAAAAATCGGACACACACACATAACACCATCACCACCCCAACTCATCTTCATCTGTTTTATGAGCGGCTGACCGTGAGGAATGAGAGGCTGAGGGACTGAGGACGATGGTGGTCCACGGTGGCTCACGGCGGGGGAGAAACCCGAGAAGGTAGGCTTGGCTTTGAATTTCGAAACTTGGGTTTTAATCGAACCTAACGGTTGGGTTTTGCTTCTGGTGGTTTTGTGAGTCGAAAGGGATTGATTTTGAGGCTTAGGACGGTAGGGAAGGACGGTGAACGGCGGAGGAAGCCGCCGTCGCCATTGTTGACGTATGGAGGTATGGTTTTCCTTAGTATTCAAGTGTTTTCAATAACTAAAAAGGTAGGAAATAAGATTAGGAAGCTTTAGGGATTAAAATGGGAAATAATGGATTAGAAATGGATGAGTTTGGGCCTTGAACCGGTCCAGACCGGTTCGGCCGGTTCAGAACCAGTAGAACCCAGTTCAGTCGTTTGGGAAGAAGATGAATAGTGCCCGCACGTGGGCTCACGCACAGGAGGTTCTCGGGCGTGTGTCCCATCTTATGGGAATGTTTCCAATATGTGAAATCATCTATTCTATGTAACGAACATTTTGGGACTGGTTTCGTGTCGATCAGACATCGTTTCGATAGGTTTCGGGGTGTCCGAAGGTTTAGGATCGGGATTAAAAATAGTTAAAAATTCCAGAAAATTACGGGATTTTAGTGGGAGGTTATTTAAGTAGTTAGTAACCTTTTATTACGATTTAGACAGGTTTGGGAGTCCCGGTGACGGTGATTGGCTCGGGAGAGCCGTATGGCACACATATCGAGGCAGCAGCTGGGACGGTCTGTGAGTGGACCTTATTTTCTAAATTGGTGTATGCATAAATATTTATTATATGTTTTAATACATGTTTTGTGATGCCATGAGTGCATTTGAGTGTGGTTACGTATTGGCACGTGTTTCGAGGTTTCGACCTTATACGGTACCTATACGTGTTTGTATTTCCTTATTGGTTTAAATGAAATGGATTTGGATTTCCAAAGGATAAACTCGGGTATGAGATCTATTTGGTTTTGTCTCGGGCATATGACGCTATTGATGGCCTACGGGTCTGAATCGTGGTCGCGGTGAGTGCTATGTGCACGGCGACAGACAATACGACGCTCACCTCCTGACTAGGATATGTTCCTTCCGGAGAGGTCACGATGCACGATCTTTGGTCGGGCAGCCGATGGAAACTCGACTTCAGTGTGCTGACGGTTCAGGATATCGATCGGTGATGAGTGCACCATGATCTTGTGGTGGTCGCGTCGGTTGATTTGTTCACGGCGACATATCAGGATTGAGAGCGGTCCTGGATGGATGGTTGCACGCATCACTACGATCGGAGTCATGACTGACCCTGAGATATCGGGCACGATGCCCAGTTGTGTCATATGTTCTGGCACGAGACCCAGTTACTTTCCATTGATTATTCTGGGTCGGGGATCCAAAATGGATTTCTAGGTTCATGACGGTTTATGGGAACCAGCATGAACCCTTGAAAGGTTTTATGGTTCATGAATCATGACGCTTTATGGGGACCAGGCATGAATCCCTTGAAAGATTCTAAGGATGTTTTCTATATTTATATGTATATATATTCATATACCTTTCTTTACTTGGATCTGTCTCCTCCGGGGAGGGTCGTTGGCCTGCGTGGACCCCGGAGTAGTCACGGAGTACTGACTGAGTGGAGTTTCCCCCGTTGGGTTCCTTACTATATCACCTCGGAAATTTGAGGATTATAATAATGTAATTTAATGTATGAATTGACGTTTTTACCCTTGTGATTGGTATGGCCAAATTGTTGACTTTTTGATTTGAGGGTCAAATGGACTTTGACCAATTACCGTGACGTAGTTTGGGATGTCACGAGTCCATAGACAGGTGGCACGTCCAATTCGGACGATCAGGGTAAAAGTCATGACTATCGGAAGTTCAGGGGCGTTACCGTAATTTGGACGATAGGGGCAAAAATGTTGACTTTTCGTTTGACAACTAATTTTCACATGACTCAAGGACCGTTAGGTAGGTCTCGACGCCCTGAGTCCGTAGACAGGCGGCACGCCGAAATCGGACTTCATATGGCTGAGTTACGGGTCTAGGAAGTGAGGGGCAGTTTGGTAATTATTGAACCAGGGGCATTTTGGTCATTTTACCCCTGGTTACTGTAGCAACCGCGGGGGACCATGGGCGGCACCACCATGTGCGGTGGTTCAGTGTGCAATTGTTTATGCAAGTGTGTGCTGGAAAGAAAGGGATGTCTAATGCTTTAGAACGTGGACTGATTCATCCACCCAGCAAAGGCTACATAGTTTAATTCGATCGAATCTTTTTCGGGGAACAAATCTCAGTGGATAGATTGGACTTCCACGAGCCTTTGGGACGGCTTAATTGTTTAAAACTGATTAGGAATTGAATGTGTTTCACTCTGCCATTGAAAGAACTGAGAATAGGTGAGGAACCAGAGAGAAACCATTTCGGGAAAATTTGGAGGGAAATCGGGTTTTCAATTTCTGGTGACCGTTGGACCAAACCAAGGCCTGGTTTAGTCTTCTGGGAGTATTTGGAACTCAACCACATCAAAATCGAGGGGAACCAGCCACGGTTGAGCTGGGACAGAGGCTGCCGTTTTCAGAGAAATTGCAGAGCTTGGGACGACAACCTTCAGGTACTTTCAGGAAAAATTGATCATTCATTTTAGTTCGTTTTGATCCTATTATGCTTCCTGTGAAGTTAATTGGAGAATGGGTTTGAAACCAGGGAGTTCTTGTGATGGACCCGTTTGGTTGATCACGGGTCGATGAGTCGATTGGGGACTTGTCGAGGTTGATTAATGTCTCAGAACCTAAATTGGATAGTTAATGAACATGTTAGGATCAAATACGAGTGAAATCGAGTGGAAATTGGGGGTTAATTAACCGGGTCAAGCCGCGGGTGGCAGGCCCGTATTACAGACAAACGGGTGAAGGTGGTGACACTGTAGCCACAGTGTCAGACGCGTGACTTTCACGCGCAGCCATTTTGGGCGGCGCGTGAGGGCGCGTTGGACCTTATCTCCGATCACGATCAACATGAATTTTGTTCCTTTCATCATTTTGAACATTTTTGATGAATTAACCATGTTGATCTGAGATAGTTTGGGAGGGTCAGTTTAGGGCCAGTTGTCTCGGGAAACGTGTTGGACGGTTTCCCCGAGCCGGTTTCTGTTTTGGACCTTTTGGATAAATGTGTAAGACTAATAGTGACCCTTACGTGTTATTTGGACTGACAGGAATTGTACGATAATCCCGGTACAAGTTCGTACGCGCAGGTTCACCGCGGGATCGTACAGTGAGTGGGCCCGATTTCATTAAACCCTTGCATGCTTAAATGTTTTCCGATTTACTTATATGTTAACATGCTGGAATCAAGAAACGGTTTTGATGATATTAAAATTATGGTTATGGCACGTTTCACGGTATTTGGGCTTGAGACCCTTCTGATGAAACTTAAAGATCGGTTTGGATTTTATCTATGTATATATATGTTTTGCATGTGGATATCAATAAAATGTATTTGGTACTGCACTGTATAGATCCATTCTTATGATACTGTCTCTTCCGGATGTGGTACCCCGGAGTGGTCATAGCGCATTGCCTGCGAGGGGTCATTCTACGGAGGAACCGGACCGTAAAATGACTCAGGAGCAGGATTGCTTATTTGACGTCAGGGACGTCGAGCGTCTAGGACGCTAGGCATTTGAGATGCCGTACCCGGACAGGGTTCGAGGATTGGACTCGGAATTGAGACCCAAGTGGCACGCGTAGCCTTGAGACTGTGACCTTATTGGACGTCAGGCATCTGGGATGTCAGGATCGGAGCATATAGTGCAGTAGCTAAAATTTATCTTATGATTTTATTACATGCCTTATGGTTTGTACTATATGATTTATGGTTTTAAATTCTAATGCATGCATGTTTGGAAAACGGAGGGGTAAATTATATGTTTTACTTATTAAATGGTTTTATAAACTTGAGTTTCGACCCACTCGCCCTTATTGTTTTGGTAACCCCTCCAGGCGGTGCTACTGAGGTAGAGGAGGATCCTGAGGCTGAGGCATAGATCTACTTCTGCGTACCTGAACCCCTGTTGGGTGGTTTACCCGCAGTTTTATTTTAGAGTCGTGCTCGCAACTTGTAATTTTGGATTTCATCCCTTGTCTGACATCTGTTTAATTCGGATTTGATGTATAACTTAAATTTGGTTATTTATACATTTGATTATTTGAGGTTAAAATTGGTATGTTTTTGGGTGTCAGACGGGAGCAGGGCACGTCCCCTTGTGGTCCCTGTGGGATCGGGACGAGTCCTGTCAGCTTGGTATCAGGGCACTAGGTTGTGGTCAGCATACTAGAATAGCGATTAGTACTAGTTACTTCTCGAGTTTAAGGATAATGTTAACTGATCTATGCCTCTTGACAGTTGGTTATGCCTCCAAGGAGGATTCCTCATATACGAACTGACGAGGATTTGGAAGGGGAAATGGAATGCGCAAGCATTGAGCGGGCTCAGCGTTTGGGAGCCACTCCTTTTAGCGGGGGATCAAACCCCGAAGATGCTCATGATTGGATCACCAAGTGGGAAAGGATCTTCACGGTGATGCACTGTCCTCCGGGAAAGCGGGTGACCTTGGCGGCCTTCTTACTGGAAGGAGGTTCCTACCAGTGGTGGCACGGCCTCGAAATGTCTGGATGGTCTGTCCATACCACTACTTGGGAGGTTTTCCGTTCCCGATTTCTGGACCAGTACTACCCGCGATCGTTTTACGCGGCACGGGAGGCAGAGTTCCTGCGGCTGGAGCAGGGGGATATGTCCGTTGCGGACTACGAGCAGTTTTGGGAAACTATCCCGGTTCGCTGCATCATTCGTGAGCACGGAGGAGGACAAATGCCAAAGGTTTGAGCTTAGACTCCGAGGGGAGATCCGGGCAAGTGTGACTGCTACTACTCATGCTTCTCTGAGAGATATGGTTGACGCTGCGGTGCGTGTCG
This sequence comes from Prinsepia uniflora, assembly GCA_032719365.1. Classification (NCBI taxonomy): domain Eukaryota; kingdom Viridiplantae; phylum Streptophyta; class Magnoliopsida; order Rosales; family Rosaceae; genus Prinsepia; species Prinsepia uniflora. The sequence continues at coordinate 14,442,299 of CM064865.1, read as the reverse complement.
AGGCCAGTCTGGTCGCACACCAGACACGACAGCCTTCGGGCGAGGGGCGGCGTCAGGATCGCCCACAACGTGGGCCAACGGGCCAGAAGAACAATAAGGGAGGAGGCTATAGGGGAGCACCCTCATCCTTCAAGGGTCGTGGCTGGTCAGGTCGACGTGGAGGCTCTCAGGGCAGAGGATCTGGATACAACTCTGGGCAGCGTTCATCTTGGAGCGGTGCTTCTAGTGGGCATTCGGACAGGCCAAGGCCAGTAACCTATTTTGCTTGCGGAGAGGAGGGCCACTATGCCTGTGATTGCCCGCTGTTGTCCAAGAGCAACAACGCTGGGGGCTCTAGTGTGGTGCAGAGCACGGCTTCCCACACTAACGGAGGTCGAGGTCAGGGAGGTGACCGTGGTGCTGGGCGTGGCGCGCGCATGCGTGGACGAAATGGAGGGCCTAGGGCTCAAGTGTTTGCAATGACCCAGCAGCAGGCGAGGACCGACCTAGGCGTGGTTACAGGTACACTACACATCTTAAACCTTCTTGTACGTGTGTTGATGGATGCGGGGGCTACACATTCTTTTATTTCGAGGAGTTGTGCTGGTATGCTTGATTGTGTGGTATCAGCCTTAGATTGCGAAATGGGGGTTGGCACCCCGATGGGCATCGTGTACCTTGTGAATCAGGTGATTCTGAGGTGGCCGGTGAGAATTGAGGATGTGGATTTGCCAGCGGACTTGATTATTCTGGATATCAACGACTTCGATGTAATTTTGGGGATGGATTGGCTATCGGAGCATGGGTCGCTCATCGATTGCTGTAGTAGGCAAGTGATTCTGCGGAGCCCGGGTTTGACGGAGGTTATCTTTCAGGGGGAGCGTGACGGTTCGCCTCCTAAAGTGATTTCTTCACTTACTGCTACCAAACTTCTACGGAAGGGATGCCAGGGTTATCTAGCGCATGTCGTGTCGGAGCAGGTTGATACTCTAGGTATCGACGAGATACCGGTGGTATGTGAGTTTCCGGATGTGTTCCCGGAAGACTTACCTGGATTACCACCATCGCGGGAGATCGAGTTTACAATTGAACTACTCCCCGGTACCCGACCTATATCCCAGGCACCATACAGGATGGCGCCGGCCGAGTTACGAGAACTCAAAACTCAATTGCAGGAGTTGGTGGATTTGGGATACGTCCGACCGAGTACTTCACCATGGGGAGAACCGGTGTTGTTCGTAAAGAAGAAGGAGGGGAGTCTCCGTTTGTGTATTGACTATCGACAACTCAACAGGGTGACACTGAGGAACCAGTATCCCCTACCCAGGATCGATGACCTTTTTGACCAGTTGCGGGGAGCACAGTGCTTTTCGAAGATTGATTTGCGGTCTGGGTATCACCAATTGAGGATTTCGGAGGAAAATATTCCGAAAACTGCTTTTCGAACCCGTTACGGACACTACGAGTTCCTAGTAATGCCTTTCGGCTTGACGAATGCTCCAGCAGCATTCATGGATCTGATGAACCGGGTCTTCCGACCCTATTTGGATAAATTCGTGATTGTGTTCATCGATGATATCTTGGTGTACTCGAGGAGTGTCCGAGCACATGAGGAACATCTACGGTTGGTGTTGGAGAAGCTGAGACAAGAACAGTTGTACGCCAAGCTGAGCAAGTGTCAGTTTTGGCTGAGCAGTATTGGTTTTCTGGGACACGTGATATTGACGGATGGGATTAGCGTGGATCCCCAGAAAACAGAAGCGGTGACCAACTGGGCTAGACCGACAACAGTAACGGAAGTGCGGAGTTTTGTCGGGTTAGCAGGTTACTACCGAAGATTCGTGGAGGGTTTCTCCAAAATTGCTGCATCATTAACTCGATTGACTCGGAAGGGAGTGAAGTTCATTTGGGACGAGCAGTGTGATCGGAGTTTTCAAGAGTTGAAGGATCGATTGACCATTGCACCTGTCCTTGCATTGCCGGATGACAGTGGAGAGTTTGTGGTCTTTAGTGACGCATCACTACAAGGTTTGAGCTGCGTGTTGATGCAGACTGGAAAGGTTATCGCCTACGCATCTCGGCAGCTAAAGACTCATGAGTTGAACTACCCTACCCATGATTTGGAGTTGGCAGCGGTGGTTCATGCCCTAAAAATCTGGAGACATTATCTATTCGGCGCAACGTGCCGGATATACACCAACCACCAGAGCCTAAAATATCTGTTCACTCAGAAGGAGCTTAACATGAGACAACGGAGATGGTTAGAGATGCTGAAGGATTATGACTGTACAATTGAGTACCATCCGGGTAAGGCCAATGTGGTGGCAGATGCACTCAGCAGGAAGTTAGCAGGATCTGTTGCACACCTGGGGATGGTGTATCTTCCTTTGCTGGTGGAACTCCGGAAGGCGGGAGTTATTTTGGATACAGATGAGCATGGAGCTTTGTTGGCCAGCCTCCATGTAAGACCTGTACTGATTGATCGGATCATCGAAGCACAACTTCAGGATCCGATACTCTGTGTTTACAGGATTGAGGTCGATGCGGACGGGAGACAGGATTTTACCATCCGGGATGATGGAGCACTTGTGAAGTTGGGCCGTTTGTGTGTACCTGCAGTGGCAGAGTTACGGGCCGAGATTCTGGAGGAGGCCCATAGTTCGGCTTATGCTATGCATCCGGGAGGTACAAAGATGTACCGTACCCTCCGGAACCATTATTGGTGGTCAGGAATGAAGAAGGACATTGCGGAATTCGTAAGCAAATGCTTAACCTGTCAGCAGGTCAAGGCGGAACGACAGAGACCTTATGGGGCTATGCAGCGACTTCCGATTCCCGAGTGGAAGTGGGATCACATCACCATGGACTTCGTCTTTAAGTTACCCAGGACTTAGAGTGGAGTTGACGGAGTATGGGTGATTTTGGATTGGTTAACCAAGTCAGCCCATTTTTTGCCAGTTCAGGAGACTTATAAACCTAACCGATTGGCTCAATTGTTTGTAAAGGAAATCATACGATTGCATGGTACGTCAGAATCCATCGTGTCCGATCGTGATCCGCGTTTCACTTCCAGGTTCTGGCAGAGTTTGCAAACTACTTTGGGGACAACCCTACGTTTCAGTACTGCTTTCCATCCACAGACCGATGGACAGTCTGAAAGGACCATTCACACCCTGGAGGACATGATGAGGTCTTGTGTACTACAGTTTCAGGATTCATGGGATACTCATTTGCCATTGATGGAATTCTCTTACAACAACAGCTATCAGGCAAGTATCGGGATGGCACCCTATGAGGCACTGTATGGTCGACAGTGCAGGACACCTATCTGCTGGATGGAGATAGGGAAGCGAGCGGCCGTAGGGCCAGAATTGATGGACTTAACCCAGGAAACTGTTCGGGTTATCAAGGAAAGATTGAAGGCGGCACAGGATCGCCAGAAGAGTTATGCCGATCGACGAATTCGAGACTTGGAATTTGAAGTGGGAGATTTTGTCTTCCTGAAGTTATCTCCGTGGAAGGGGATTATCCGTTTTGGTCGACGGGGGAAACTGAGTCCTCGTTTTATCAGACCATATGAGATCGTGGAGAGGATTGGCCGGGTTGCATACAGATTAGCACTACCTCCAGAACTTTCTAGAGTTCACGATGTTTTCCACATATCGATGCTGCGGAAGTACGTACATGATGCTTCTCATGTACTGGAGGAACAACCTATCGAACTCCGAGAGGATTTGAGCTTTGAGGAACAACCAGTGCAAATTTTGGATCGGAAGGACAAGGTATAACGTCGGAAGACTATCCATCTCGTGAAGATTCTCTGGAAAAACCAGAATGTAGAAGAAGCCACATGGGAGCCCGAGGCTCAGATGCGAGAGCAATTTCCTTATTTGTTTCTTTGAAATTTCGGGACGAAATTTCTTAAGGAGGGAAGGTTGTAACACCCCGGAAATCCGAGGATTATAATAATGTAATTTAATGTATGAATTGACGTTTTTACCCTTGTGATTGGTATGGCCAAATTGTTGACTTTTTTATTTGAGGGTCAAATGGACTTTGACCAATGACCATGACGTAGTTTGGGACGTCACGAGTCCATAGACAGGTGGCACATCCAATTCGGACGATTAGGGTAAAAGTTATGACTATCGGAAGTTCATGGGCGTTACCGTAATTTGGACGATAGGGGCGAAAATGTTGACTTTTCGTTTGGCAACTAATTTTCACATGACTCAAGGACCCTTAGGTAGGTCTCGACGCCCTGAGTCCGTAGACAGGCGGCACGCCGAAATCGGACTTCGTATGGCTGAGTTACGTGTCTAGGAAGTGAGGGGCAGTTTGGTAATTATTGAACCAGGGGCATTTTGGTCATTTTACCCCTGGTTAATGTAGCAACCGCGGGGGATCATGGGCGGCACCACCATGTGCGGTGGTTCAGTGTGCAATTGTTTATGCAAGTGTGTGCTGGAAAGAAAGGGATGTCTAATGCTTTAGAACGTGGACTGATTCATCCACCCAGCAAAGGCTACATAGTTTAATTCGATCGAAGCTTTTTCGGGGAACAAATCTCAGTGGACAGATTGGACTTCCACGAGCCTCTGGGACGGTTTAAGTTGTTTAAAACTGATTACGAATTGAATGAGTTTCACTCTGCCGTTGAAAGAACTGAGAATAGGTGAGGAACCAGAGAGAAACCATTTCGGGAAAATTTGGAGGGAAATCGGGTTTTCAATTTCTGGTGACTGTTGGACCAAACCAAGGCCTGGTTTAGTCTTCTGAGAGTATTTAGAACTCAACCACATCAAAATCGAGGGGAACCAGCCACGGTTGAGCTGGGACAGAGGCTGCCGTTTTCAGAGAAATTGCAGAGCTTGGGACGACAACCTTCAGGTACTTTCAGGCACAATTGATCATTCATTTTAGTTCGTTTTGATCCTATTATGCTTCCTGTGAAGTTAATTGGAGAATGGGTTTGAAACCAGGGAGTTCTTGTGATGGACCCGTTTGGTTGATCACGGGTCGATGAGTCGATTGGGGACTTGTCGAGGTTGATTAATGTCTCAGAACCTAAATTGGATAGTTAATGAACATGTTAGGATCAAATACGAGTGAAATCGACTTGAAATTGGGGGTTAATTAATCGGGTCAAGCCGCGGGTGGCAGGCCCGTATTACAGACAAACGGGTGAAGGTGGTGACACTGTAGCCACAGTGTCAGACGCGTGACTTTCACGCGCAGCCACTTTGGGCGGCGCGTGAGGGCGCGTTGGACCTTATCTCCGATCACGATCAACATGACTTTTGTTCCTCTCATCATTCTGAACATTTTTGATGAATTAACAATGTTGATCTGAGATAGTTTGGGAGGGTCAGTTTAGGGCCGGTTGTCTCGGGAAACGTGTTGGACGGTTTCCCCGAGCCGGTTTCTGTTTCGGACCTTTTGAATAAATGTGTAAGACTAATAGTGACCCTTACGTGTTATTTGGACTGACAGGAATTGTACGATAATCCCGGTACAAGTTCGTACGCGCAGGTTCACCGCGGGATCGTACAGTGAGTGTGCCCGATTTCATTAAACCCTTGCATGCTTAAATGTTTTCAGATTTACTTATATGTTAACATGCTGGAATCAAGAAACGGTTTTGATGATATTAAAATTATGGTTATGGCACGTTTCACGGTATTTGGGCTGTTGACCCGTCTGATGAAACTTAAAGATCGGTTTGGATTTTATCTATGTATATATATGTTTTGAATGTGGATATCAATAAAATGTATTTGGTACTGCACTGTATAGATCCATTCTTATGATACTGTCTCCTCCGGATGTGGTACCCCAGAGTGGTCATAGCGCAATGCCTGCGAAGGGTCATTCTACGGAGGAACCGGACCGTAAAATGACTCAGGAGCAGGATTGCTTATTTGACGTCAGGGACGTCGAGCGTCTAGGACGCTAGGCATTTGAGATGCCGTAACCGGACAGGGTTCGGGGATTGGACTCGGAATTGAGACCCGAGTGGCACGCGTAGCCTTGAGACTGTGACCTTATTGGACGTCAGGGACGTCAGGCATCTGGGATGTCAAGATCGGAGCGTATAGTGCAGTAGCTAAAATTTATCTTATGATTTTATTACATGCCTTATGGTTCGTACTATATGATTTATGGTTTTAAATTCTAATGCATGCATGTTTGGAAAACTGAGGGGTAAATTATATGTTTTACTTATTAAATGGTGCTACTGAGGTAGAGGAAGATCCTGAGGCTGAGGCATAGATCTACTTCTGCGTACCTGAACCCCTGTTGGGTGGTTTACCCGCAGGTTTATTTTAGAGTCGTGCTCGCAACTTGTAATTTTGGATTTCATCCCTTGTCTGACATCTGTTTAATTCGGATTTGATGTATAACTTTAATTTGGTTATTTATACATTTGATTATTTGAGGTTAAAATTGGTATGTTTTTGGGTGTCAGACGGGAGCAGGGCACGTCTCCTTGTGGTCCCTGTGGGATCGGGACGAGTCCTGTCACTTACTCTTAGAAAGGCTTGTATCATAACCTCAGGGTGGGTCACTGGTCTACGGACACTGACCTTAGACTCTGAGAGACTTGGGTTTGAGACCCCGGGTAGCACGCGTGTAGCTTTGGAAACCGTGACAGGATTGGTTGTGTGATTATATGTATATATGTGATATATGATATATGATATGTGATGTGTACAGGTTTTGGGCTGAGTCCCATATGGATTTGGACAGTGGCCCGCATGGTTGGTTCTTTATGGTTCTTTCGATTATGGATTTGGGCAGTGGCCCATGTATTATTTTCATTTACGATTTTGGGGTAAGGCCCTAATGAACGGTTTGATAAATGGTTTTCGAATGTATGCATTCTTTTTAGTGAAGGGTACAAATATCTTCGATAAACTGTTTTTATAAACTCTTTGTTTTGTCCACTCACATCTTTTAAATGTTTTGACTACACTTCAGGTTGACAGCGGATGCGGACTGTAGCAGAGACCGAGATATCACATGTCTCCTTTGGATCCTGGCGTACTCTGATAGCCCAAGAGGGCTATGGTTTGAAATTTCCCTTGTCAGACACTTCGTGTCAGATGAGATCAGGGCCGTCCTGCATTAATCCCGGGGGGATTGGGACGGGTCCTGACATGTCCTATTTTTCCTCTCAGCCACCCCATTCTGTTGTGGTGAATAAGCCACAGTGAGTTGTCTTGTAATCCCTTCAGTTTCATAGAAGTTGTGAAACTCATGTGAAGTAAATTCATCACCCCTGTCACTCCTTAGAGTCTTTATCTGATATCCACTTTGCAGTTCACTCATAGACTTGAATTTCTTGAACACATTAAATGCACCAGACTTATGTTTCAAAAAGTAAACCCAGCACATCCCAGAACAGTCATCTATGAAGGTAATGAAGTACTTGTTACCTCCCATAGTTTATGTTTGCATTGGTCCACACATGTTAGTGTGTATCAGCTCCAAGGGTAAGATTGCCCTCCTTGCTTTGTCTTGATCAAAGCTTTCCACATGATGTTTTCCTGATATGCACCCTTCACAAACCTCCTGATTTCCTTCTAGAGTAGGTAGCCCTAGGACCATGTCTTGTGTTTGCAGCTTATGCAAGCTATGATAGTTCAAATGACCAAAACATCTGTGCCATAATTCCGAACTCTCTTCTACTATTGCTCTTTGAGTAATTGTCTGGATACAATCCAAAGACAGTGGGAAGCACCTGTTTCCCAGCATAGGAATTGAAGCAACAGACTGCAACATCTTATCATCCTCATAGATTTCTGCACTGTTATTTCAAAACCTGAGGTGGTAGCCATGTTCCACCATTTGTCCTACACTGAGTAAATTGGCATCAAGTCCTGGAACCAGCATTACTTGATTAAAGACCCTGTCACCATTATGTGTTTTGATCATTAGTGAGCATTGTCCAGTAGCTTGTACCAAGTCACCAGTTCCCATTTTCACCTTAGCTGTGATGTTTTTGTCCACATTGATCAGTAATGCCTCATGTAAGGTCATGTGGTTGCTACAAGGACTGTCCACATACCACACCCCACTCCCCTCATAAATTGTTGCAGAATTGCAGGCATAGAACATCACTCCATCCTTATTTTCTTCCTCCTGCTTTGCCATATTTACCACTTTCCTCACCATGCAATTCTTGGCAATGTGGCCCAATTTATTGCACTTGGAACTGTTAGCAATATAACATTCAATATCTAGTCCACATCAGTCAAGAGTGCATCATGGTTCTATGATGATGCAATGCAGCCGATCACCACTACAGATGTTAGTTAGAGTTTGATTATGTATGAGCTGTAGTTAGTTGTAGACAGTTATAGGTTCACCGAGTCATCAAGCTAGAGTTGATCAAGTATAAAGCTTAGGATCAATGTAACAGTGAAATTCATTCAAGCAAAATCAATTGAATCGTTTTCTTTTCGATTCTTTTTCTCTCACACTCTCTTTTCCTTCTTCCATAATCTCTCAATCCTTCTCTATTCCTTTTCTTCTTTCTCTGGTCTGATAACCAAACATGGTATCAAAGCTTGGCTTCATGATCTTGGCTAACCACCATACATGATCGATTCTGGTGCTTCCGCTGAAGAAATACAAATTAGTTCTTCTTCTGTTTATCTTCTTGAACTCACAAATCAGCTCTCTTCTTCTTCTTGAATCAGGATTCTGTACTTCTTGATCTTTCTTTCTTAAATCTTCAGCTGTTAAACTGTGCACTCTACGTGCTTGTGTTTTTGCCTCTCTCAATTCTTCTAGTCTGTTTGAATATCATAATGGTATAGAACCATGGTTACTGCCTCACAACTTCAAATCCTTCAATCTCCAATATCCTCTCTTATTCCAACAATTGGAAATGCTGTCATAGTTAAACTTGATGATCACAACTTCATCACATGGAATTTTCAAATGGAGTTGATGCTGAATGTCAACAACATCATGAGGTTTGTTGATGGTACTCAATGTTGTCCTAATCATGTGCCAACTGAACCTGGTGTACAGAATTCCTCTCTGCCTTCTGATGAATATTTGGTATGGAAAATGCATGATCAAGAACTAATGCAACTAATCACATCCACTTTGTCTCCTACTGCAATTTCCTATATTATTGGATGCAAAAGTGCTCAAGAAATGTGGCTTAGCCTTAGGGACAGGTTTGCCTCCTCAACAAAGACCTCAATCTTCCAAATGAAGACTGACTTGCAAAACATCAAGAAAAGATCAGAGAGCATGACCCAGTATCTACAGAAAATTAAAGACTCAAGGGATCTTCTTGAGTCCTGTAATGTCACTTTTGGTGATGATGATATTGTGATTCTCACTTTGAGAGGTTTGCCTGCAGAATTCAATACTTTCAGATGTGTCATTCGTGGCAGGGAAAGTTCAATTAGTCTTAAAGATTTCAGGTCCCAGTTGGTAGCTGAAGAATCTGGCATTGTACCTGAGATTGGTCCTTCCACCTCTTTTCCTTCAAATGCACTTCCTGTCAGTCCTAGTCCATCACAATCATCTCAAATTAGTTTTCAGCCTTAGCAACATACAACTGCTTCTGTTAATCAAGGTCATTACCCGTAGTTTTCTGATGACTTTCAGCAATATGGGTTCACTGGAGGGTATCAGCAAAACAGTAGTAATTTCAGCAACAATTACAAGGGAAATAACTATAAAGGAAGGAACAAAGGCAAATGGAATCCCAGTTATAGCAACTCTGGTCCCAGACCTTGGAACAACTCAAATCACAGCAGAAATGGTGCTGGCATTCTAGGGACACCAAACCAGCAGTTTTTCCCTTCTCCCATCTGTCAAATATGTGGAAGAAAAGGCCACACTGCTGCTGATTGATATCACAGACATCAGAATGATCCCACTCAAACTGGAGATGGAGAGCAGTGCCAAATCTGCTTGAAATTTGGTCACTCAGCTATCAATTGTTATCACAGAGGGAATTATTCTTATCAGGGATCATCTCCATCTCAAAATCTTACTGCAATGAGTGCTCAAGGACCTTTTCCATCTCAGCAGCAAGGATATTGGATTGCTGACACTGGAGCTACGACACACATGACTTCTAAACTCTCTCAGATCCAAAGATCCTATCCATCTGAGTCTACTGATGTCATAACCACTGCTGGGGGCACAGGTTTGAAAGTGGCACATGTTGGACAATCTACACTTGTTACCTCTCAACTTACACCTCACTGTTTTGATTTACATGAAGTTCTTCATATCCCACATATCTCTGCTAATTTGCTTTCTGTTAACCAGTTATGCAAAGATAATCATTGTCGTTTTGTTTGTGATGATTCCACTTTTCTCATACAGGACAGAACCACAGGGACAACACTCTTCCAAGGACTGAGTAGGAATGGCCTCTATCCACTTCCTTTTCCGAATATCTCTCCTATTCATTCATATCCTCAGGTTGCATTTCTTGGAAAAACAACACAAATTCAGCTATGGCACAGAAGGTTAGGCCATCCCTCAAATCAGATTGTAACCTGTGTTCTTAACAAAGCACAAATCCTGCATTCTAAAGATACCACTCAAACTGTATGTGAATCATGTCTTGAAGGAAAATTGTCCAAATTGTCTTTTTCAAGTTCTAGTAATAAATCTTCTATCCCTTTTGATGTTATACATTCAGATGTATGGGGACCATCTCCTGTTACCTCTCTTGAGGGTTTTAGATACTATGTGAATTTAGTTGATGAATGTACCTGTTTTACCTGGATTTTTCCAATGAAAAACAAGTCAGAATTTCACTCTATCATTGTTCATTTCTTCTCTTATGTTTCCAATCAATTCTCTGCCTCAATTAAGACCCTTCAAAGTGATGGAGGGGGTGAATACATGAGTCAGGCTCTTCAACTTTTCTTGTCTAGTAAGGGAATAATCCATCACAGATCTTGTCCTTATACGCCAGAAAAAAATGGTCTTACAGAGAGAAAACATAGACATATTCTAGAAACAGCTATAACTTTACTTCAAACTTCAAAACTTCCTGCCACATTCTGGTTTCATGCTTCTGCAACAACAGTTTATCTCATTAACAGAATGCCATGTTCTAATCTTGATATGCATTCTCCTTTTGAATATTTTTTTCACACATTACCTCTCATAACTCATTTGAAAGTGTTTGGATGCTCATGTTTTCCCCTTCTTCGACCATATAACAATACCAAGTTACAACCCAAAACAAAAAAATGCATCTTTATTGGTTATGCTGAAAAATACAAGGGTTACATCTGTTATGAACCTGTGTCAAAAAAACACTTTGTCTCTAGGCATGTTCTATTTGATGAAACTCAATTTCCCTACTATAGTTCCAATCTTTCTCCTCAAACCTTTATCTCTAAGAACACTGGTGTACTACCCTCCTCTATACAGTCTTCTGTTTTTCCATCCTTGTTTCAAGTTCATCCCACTCCTACTCAGTTCACTCAGACTTCTGTGGTTCTGCTCCTGCTGAGGACAATGAGGTACATCCTTCCCTCTTATCACCTTCTCACTCACCTGCTATTTCCCATAGTCTGTCAGTTTCTCAAGCAGATTCCTCAGACTTTCAGACATCCATTGGACCTGATTCTTCATCTGTGCATCCCAGTAATAACACAGATACTGATTTTCAGCCACAACTTCTGGAGGTGGTTATTCCAATCACAGGTGTTAACATGCATCCAATGCAAACCAGGTCCAAGAGTGGAATTGTCAAACCTAAAGCCCTACTGTCTGCTTACACTTCCTCTCCTGCTACTAATTTCACTCAAGTTGAACCTACTACCTACAAAACAGCTTCTGTGATTCCCATCTGGCAGCAGGCAATGCAGGATGAGATGAATGCTCTATACAGTCAAGACACCTGGACCCTGGTTCCTCTCCCTCCTTCCAAGAACCTGGTTGGGTGTAAGTGGGTGTACAGAATCAAAAGGAACTCAGATGGCACTGTTGCACGTCACAAAGCAAGGTTAGTTGCTAGGGGTTTCACTCAAGAGGAGAGCCTTGATTACAGTGAAAATTTTAGTCCAGTGGTGAAATCCACTACAGTTAGGCTAGTACTTGCTTTGGCTGCCCAATTTCAGTGGAATCTGAGACAGCTAGATGTTAAAAATGCCTTTTTTCATGGAGAGCTTAAGGAGGAGGTTTACATGTCTCATCCAACTGGTTTTGAAGACATCAAGTATGCTGACTATGTCTGCAAACTGCAGAAGTCCCTCTATGGCCTTAAACAGGCCCCTCGAGCATGGAATGACAAGTTCACTGGTTTTCTGCCTGAGATAGGTTTTCAGACAACTTGGGCTAACTCCTCCCTATTTGTCAAGCAATTCTCTTCTGCTTTAGTTGTTCTCCTACTATATGTAGACGACATAATCATTACAGGGAATAGTGATCAGGCCATTTCTGAGGTTATCTCAGCCTTAACTGCTGTTTCAATATCTAGTCCACATCAGTCAAGAGTGCATCATGGTTCTATGATGATGTAATGCAGCCGATCACCACTACAGATGTTAGTTAGAGTTTGATTATGTATGAGCTGTAGTCAGTTGTAGACAGTTATAGGTTCACTGAGTCATCAAGCTAGAGTTGATCAAGTATAAAGCTTAGGATCAATGTAACAGTGAAATTCATTCAAGCAAAATCAATTGAATCGTTTTCTTCTCAATTCTTTTTCTCTCACACTCTCTTTTCCTTCTTCCATTATCTCTCAATCCTTCTCTATTCCTATTCTTCTTTCTCTGGTCTGATAACCAAACAGAAACACTTAGGTTTATTCTTAAGCCAACATTCACCATAATGCAGCTTTCCACAAATTTTGTAGGGGTCTTTAGAGCTAGTAGAATTGCAAAAACCAGGTTTAGAAACCTCAGTACCTTGATTTTTTTTACATTGCTATAGGACTTGCCTTTCCAGCCTTTGTTTCCTTTGTAGTTTTGTTTGCCTCTCCCATACTTCTTGTGTGATCTGTCATGTGAACCTTAATTCACACTCAATGCAGAGAATGCTTTCTCTGTGTGAGTTTCTGAGTGCATCTCCAACCTTTGATCATATGCTCGTATAGATGCTAGCAGTGTGTCCAAATCCTTGGTTTCTTCAAGGATTGGCACAATAGGGTCATAGACTTTAGTGAGACTGATCAGGATCTTTTGCACCATTCTTCTTTCTGTTACTTCCTCACTATAGGATCTCATCTGATCCACAATGGTGTAAAGCCTAGATGTGTAGACTGAGAAGGACTCATCATCCCTCATTCTTACATACTCAAAGTCTTTCCTGAGTGCTTGAAGCTTCGCTGCACGAACTTTCTCATCTCCTCTATATTCTCTTTTCAGCCTATCCCATGTGGACTTTGCACTTTTTTCATTTGAGATTCTTAAGAAGATGGAGTCCACCACAGCTGTTTGGATCATCCCAAGAGCACGTGCATCCCTGATGTAATCAGCTCGAGTTGGCCTAGCAACTTCTGGAGGCCTAGCAGCTCCAGGATCTGCAGCTTCTGGTGGTGCTAAAGCAGCAGGTAAGTCTTCATTCAATCCTTTCTCCACATACTCCCATAGATCATGAACTCGCAGAATTGTGCGCATTTTGATGCTCCAAAATTCATAATTAGAACCATCGAACAGTGGAACTCTCAGTTCCCCACCCGCAGCAGCCAATTGCTTTACTTGCTAGCTAAGTTTACACTATGATGCAACTTCTCACAGTTTCACGTCCGAGTAAATCAGATCGATTCACTGCTCTGTTACCATCTTGGCTTTTGATTCTCAGGTACTAACTAATTAGTTTCTCTCTGTTTTGCAGGTCTGCTTGATCTCTCAATGGAACAGTGCACTGAAAATGGGATTGCTGAGTTTGCTAATGGTAATGGTTCAAATCCTTTACACTGAAACGATTGGGAGTAGGTTTAGGTGTAGAATGTATCTAGGTTGTTTTTGGACGGATTGTAAGGGTGTTTGCTTGGAAGAAGATTGGAATGCACTGTGATGCACACCAACTGTTTGCAAAATTGCCTATGAGCAATTCAACACGATTTTCAGAAATTTTTCTTTCTTTTCTCTCTGCTCATTCACTTCAATTCTCACACACACTTACACTGATTCTTAGCCATGCTTACATCAAACGGTTACAATTCATGATGTCACTATGATGACATTCAACCAATAGAAAATAGTCTAGCCATAGACCTATAGGAAGATGATACATGTTCATCTTGCTCCCCAAATTAATTGAATCTGCTAAAATAGATTCCCACACTTCCCTTGAGTGCCACCTCACTTAGGTGCTTGCATTTTGCTACTCTTATATACTTAGTGCAATAAGTGATTGCAGTGATTGCTTAGTAACTAACAGTGCGCATACTGAACTGAATGATGAATGATGTGTTGAGTTAATGTCTCCTTAGTGGATTATTAATGCATTGAATTTGATTATGTATTGGGAATAAATACATGGTGTTGTTCATTCAACCTTGTAGGAAAAGATTGATGTGGAAGCTTCATGAAGAAGAGCATTAATTGAAGAAGGTGCATGAATGGACTTCAATGAAGGATGTTGAAATGTGAGGAAAATGTCCCACATTGGAAAAGCACAAATACAACTTGTGCCTTAAGCACTATATAAGGTGGAGAGTTTGGTCACATTTCAACATCAAGGAGAACACCTCACAAGTGAGTGGGTGCTTCAAGAGTGTGTATAGCTCTTGGGCTAGAGTGATCTTCTTGAGCACTTCAAGAGTGTGTATAGCTCTTGGAGTAGAGTGATCTTCTCGGTTAAGAGAAGGTGAAAGAGTGTGTATAGCTCTTTGGAGTAGAGTGATTTTCTCGGGTTGAGAGAGGGTGTACAAGGGGTATCCTATTGGATACAAGGGCTCGAGTTGGGTATAAACTTGAGTAGTGTAATCTTGTATTTTGTATTCTCTCATAGTGAGGAAGAAAACTCTCCGAGGACGTAGGCAAGTTAATTGGGTGAACCTCGTTAAATCTTTTGTGTTCTTAGTTTCTTTATTTCCTTTTTTCATCTTTATTGTTAGCACTTGCGTGGTGGAGGATTAATTTCCTAACATGATGAATATCAAATGTACGTACTGAACTGAATGATGAATATGAAATTGTTGCATGTTTTGGCGTACAGTTGGAATACTCAATATTCAAGATAAAACAAAAGTTTAAGAAACCTCCGAAATGCCCGCATCATAATTATCGTAGAAATAGAAGGGTATATATCGTGCTCGAAAATGTACCCTCAAACAAGTCATCTACTTGGTAGACAAAGCTGTAGCACTGGAGAAAATTATTATGGATCCTATCAGGCATTGGTCGTGTGCAGGAATGGATAGGCCAATTAAAGAAGTCAACAAGGAAATGAAGGCAAGAGAGTATGCTCTTCAACATATTCAACACAAAGTGCCTTCAACCATTGAATTCCTATGCCTCTAGCTAGCAGTTCTACCTAGTCTCTACAACTCATTCCACCACCACCACCAGAATCGTCACCGGCCCGCCCCTCGCCCTCTATCGCCTCATTCCACTGAGGCCACGTACCTGAAAACAAAATCCATCCGGCCGCCGCTGGAAACGCCACTTAATTTGGATTAATTTTGCTATACAAAAATGTTTAATTTACTCACAAGGGATATTAATTATATCCTAGCTTTTCTTTTAAATATAAAAAAGAAAACGAAAATTGTGGTCCACTGCTATAATCGCTTTAGTTCTTTTTGTTTGTTTTCCATCTATACTAATTAACTTTATTTTGTTTTCCATTTATGCCAATTAATTAACTTTCTCGTTAGTTAATTAATTATAGGCTACTTTAATATCAATCGTAGTACGTGCATGTGCGCATGTATATATGTTGTGATGGAGAGGGAAAATTAAAAAGGTCACTAACAAAATATAATCGACTATTTAATATTGTACCACGGTACACTTCAAAAGTGCATAGTTCGGTTTCTGTTGTTGTAGAATACATATTAATAAAAAAAAGGTTATTTATTTTTGTGTAATTAAGGGTATTTTAGTAATCAAGCTAGTTTTTATACTGGTTTATAGAAATTAGTAAACAATAGCAATGAAAATTAATCTCATTAATGCCCTAATTCTATATTGTTAGTAAACAAATCAATGAGAATGATAACTTACTTCTGCGATTACCCGACCACTTCTTCAATTGCCTACTACTTATCCGATTACCCACTTTCCAATTGCACACTTCTCCAATTGACCACTTTTCCTATTCCTAACAAATAAACCTACCCTAAGTCTGCTTGTATATGGGGCAATGCTATTTGGACACTCTAAATTGACCACATTTAGTGACTATGTTGATGTGGCAATCAATGAATGGTCTAATATAAATATAGAATAATTTCATTTATTAAAATAATACCATTCATTGAGCCGTTGGATACGACGAAACGGAAAAAGTGAGGGACATACTTATATAATATGCTCCAATAATTCGAAAATATATAGTAACTAATGTTCCATATATGCTAGAGCCACAATGCCCCAGCATCTTTTAGCAATTTCTTTAGGGACCCATTGAGATGAAGTGTCATGACAGTATTGGCTGAGCCCACAAATTTGCCTCCGATGAAGACAGCTGGCACTGAGGGTTGGCACCCTAGTTGCCTCATCAAAGCCCACTCCATTTCTCTTCCTCTCGACTCTTCATCGAGCTCGTAGATTGCTGGGCTCACGCCTTGCTCGTAAAACAGTCTCTTGATTGCATGGGACATGCAGCACGAGCTCTTGCTGAAGATCACCACTGCCTTTTGTGATGCCAATTTTGCCACACGATCCATTTGAGGAATTAGGTATGAAATGCAGTTGCTAAAGATGGATGGAATTAGACTGTTTTGATTGGAAGGCAAGAAAACTATTGTATTAATTAGGATTTAATTAGGGCGTAATAACTCGACGTACGTATAGGAGTTTTGATTGGAAGACAAGAGGACTAGATGAGATTAGAACTGACAGATGGAATTAGGGTTTAGGGTCTTATAATAAGTTTAGGTACGGGAATTTTGATTGTAAAGCAAGAAACAAAGATACTAGCTGGGAATGTGAGGGAAAATGTGGAGAAATTAAGGTGCAAATGTAGGTGATGAAGTTTGTGGGGTTTGTAAGTTATTAGGTGTTTGATGATGGAATTGGATGTGCAATGTGGATGTGTATATATATATATATATACAGTGTAGCCAAAAGGGAATATCAATCTTAGGGTATTGGAGGTTTTAAATAATGTATGCATCAATTTCATCACCATATAGAAAAGGTTGGGGGGGATCAAGCAAAAGCAGAAGGTTCCTTTAGATATTTGGATTGATGCCCAAACTGCCCTTGATATGAAAGGCACTTGAGTGGCTAGCTTACTATAAAGAGCTTCCTTATTTTTTTTTATCAGAATAAAGAGCTTCCTTATTTACCTCTAGTTGTGCTAAGATTCTAAGATACTAAAAAGATAAGCCAGTACGTGGCCGAAAGTTAGCTATTAAAGAGAATGAAAAATCATATTAAATAATGGTTACCTTGTGTGGGATGATTAACTTATGACGTGGGACATTGGACACGGAACATAAACTATTATTTTTTGATAATTTTCATCGTTTTATAAGCATAAATTTTTTAAATTCAATTTGCAATGAATAGTGATAATTTATATCAGAATATGGTATCTATCTAATCATATGTGATTCATTGTAGAGCAATATAATACCCTTCTCGCCTTATAACATGTTTACCGTGTGTGTATATATATTAGTACGTATGAGAAGAAATGAAAAAAGAATAAGTATCGGAGATGAATTAAGAGTTTCTCGTTAGTTGATTTGATATATATGATTCTACGAGAATTTCAAATTTAACACGTACCCATATCAATAACTCGTGAATTAAGATGATATACTTAATGGATTCTCTTTCATATGCTTAATAAGCAAACACAGCTAGCTAACATTTGGATATATACAATGTCGTTGTATTTTTTTTGGACGAAAACACCCTTTGTATAATTTGAGAAGGACTATATATACATACATGATAGCGAATGTCAACTTTCGGATTTAATTTAGGTGAGAGATGCATGAAGACGCGCACGAATAGTTGCATCACAACTGAGAGGAGAATCGATATATAGGGGTGCTGTACGTGATGCATGCATATATATGCAGAAGTTACGTATAGAGATTATGCAGGTAGTGCAACCTCGTGGCTTGAGTGGAGGTTTATTTTTATTTTTTTTCTAGAGGACTGTAGATCAAGTGGTGCTTGTCAAGTATGGAGAGTTCCTTATTGAGGTGTAGTTAGGGATGATGTGAAGCAATTTAACTGGCGTATGTTTGGGATTTACGCTAGTAAAGATGAAAAGAAGTGGGCCACTCAGTAGAAATTGTTGTGCAATATTGTCTGAGGAACAAGGATGAAAATATCGATATCGATGGATATATCGCTAGTCAAATTTACGGATATCTCGCCCCAAATATCGGTATCGATATCGCTTACGGTCAATAAAAATGACGGAAATTCGGTCAAAAAGTTGGAAATTTGGAATGAAACGTTAGGAAAAACTTAAGTACCCAATAATGGTTATATAGGACTAATAAAACTATAAAATGACTTTGGTATAATAAATATATGATGAATCATATGATAGAATATAGGTCTGCCGATAACTAACAGTATAAAATCTTAAGCCGATAACTAACAGTATAAAATCTTAAAGATAAACTTAAATTAAAACATAATTTTATTGATAATGTTGCACTAAGAATACTTTACACATTGAACTTCATTAAAAACAAGTAGAGTGTCTATCAGATTGAAAATTAGATTGGTCTTCATCTACCAAGACACAAAAGTATTGCCATGTGATGCTACTTGACCAAACATAAATGTATTGTTGGACATAGTATTCGTATATCTCATTTGAATGGCCTACTCTTCCTCCATAGATAGGGTAGTTCGGATTTACCCAACTAACTTCTCCATAATCTTCATTGAGATGAGGATCTTCATAGCCTTCATAACCATGTGGCATTTGAGGGAGATGGTTGTCTAACTAGTGGCAACCATATTGACCATAAGCATATGGATCATTTGGGTTGTTACTAGGTTTGGTGCCTAAAATCATTGACTCAAAACTAATTGTCATGGAATCCTCAGAAGATGGGTTTGCATAACCTTCATATATGTTGCATGTCCGAGTGTAATCTTTCCCAACACCACCGATTCCTACCCCACATTCTCTACATCTATAATCATAATCTTGGGTTCCATGAGTGAAATCCGCCTCTCCAGTAAATGGGCTCAAGGGTGCATATGTTTCGGATACATGTTCATTTCCCTCGTCATCATCCCCTCCGTCATCCTTGTCTTCATCGTTTGTCTCAACATCATCTCCTTCATCATCATCATCATCATCATCATCATCATCATCATCATCTGTAGATTTATTTTGATGTAGTCCCTTACTAGTAGCATCAGCTCTCAAGTCACTTCCAGCGGTAGAATCAAGCGTTGATCTCTCCCATGAAGACATCTCCCGCTCACTTCCTACTTCCTCACTCCCCACTTCTTCAGATAGCACTCTATCGACATTAACACCGTGTTCACTAGAAAGATGGGCTACTCAAGGGTTAGGCCTGCTTGATATTGATATCGGGGATTCAAGTAATAAGCTGCAAATCATGAATGAATTTTTCTTAGTAAACAACAATAAAATAAAATATTAACTAATTCAATAAGATAGAAATATACCAGTGACATGTAAGGGATGAACTAATGTTTTTTTCTCATCGCTCCTGTATGATTTTGAGGACCCACTTATTTCCTTTAAGACGGATTATCGTTTCTTTCATTCGATTGAACATATCATACATGATTGGAATGGTTGGGACTACCTCTATATCAACAATTCGAAGGCTGCTGTATAAAGGTTCATATATTGACTACATCATCTCCAAGGACTCCCAGAATCTTTGGTCGAGGATATGAGCCTCAACCCTTTTGCCTTCCACTTTCCTACTCAGTGGGCTATCATGCCATTGATCACTTGTAAACAATCTTCTAAGGCCAACTTTACGCTTAATTATACTGTTTATACAAATATAGTTGGTTGCGAACCTTGTTGCGCTAGGACGAACCAAGTCTCCTTGACAGAAATCATGCATCTGAGCTAGTAACCATAGATGATTTAAATGTAGTTAGTTACATGCCTAACATTTTTTATAATGGTCGACATTGTCTCATTCTTCCTAATATCTTCAAATATTAGGTCTATACAATGGGCTGCACAAGGAGTCCAATAGATTGGATACGTCTTCATCATTTCTTTTCCAGCCTTCTTAAAGTTTGATGCATTATCAGTAACGATCTGTACAACATTTTGTACTCCAACCTCCTGAACAACTTCCTTCAACAAATTTTGTATGTACAAATAGTCTTTATGGCTTTTGGAAGAATCAAATGACCTGAAAAATACAGTTGAACCCTTACTATATACCATGAAGTTGATTATGGATCACTTCGTTGGACCGGTCCAACCATCACACATCATGGTACATCCATAAGTTTCCCATTGTCGCTTTTGTTGCTCCACATACGTCGTCATATCTTCATACTCCATATGAAGATATTTATTTTTCACTTCATATGGAGAATGAATGGACACGCCTTCACCTGCAAACCAAAACATAAGTTAGCATTTAATGCTATTTCATAAGTTAAATAAAAATATATCATAAATAAATTTATTAAATACCTGATTGTTGGGCTTCAATAATCATATTCTTAAAATGATGAGAGTTGGTTTCATTTGGAGCCACACTTTCATATATAAATTTTTTTTTTATGTATCGACCCAACTTCTCTTTCGTCTCTTTTCACATAGATTTTACAGTCTTCTGTTGACTTCGTAAGGTCTTGTAGAGTTTTGGTTATGAAGGAATTGGAAATGGATCACGCAAACTTTGTGACCGACATATCTGTTGAGATTGTTAATGACTGCTACTGCCTCTTTGAGCACCACGCATGGTACTAACTCCACAAGTGTCAACACTTCGCCGTGCCTCATCCCTCGATGCATTTACAGTAAAGCGATATGCTGCTCTCTCAAATCTATGCAAATCTAGTGGATAAGCGAATCCATCATCATCATCGCTATCATCAATCTGAATGCTCGTTTGAGTGACCATTGGATCTTCTCTCAAGCCAGCTCGTATGTTCTCACCAATCATTGTCTTATTATGTTTAGTAGTATCTTTACTTTTGATCCATGCTTTGACCTCATCCCTAAGAGCTTTAGGTGCATATTTACATTTTTGAACATTTTTTTTGGATCAAAACCTACTAGATGAAACTTTAATCGTGTTATGCCTCCACTTTGGAACTGATGTTGACAAAACGAACATATGACACCGTTTTTATTTTCAAGAATTGCAATGACATATTTCCATGCTAGGTCAATTCGTCCAGGTCTTGGGCGGCTTTCACTTGCACTTCCACTAGCCATATTTTACCGTCTAATTTACATGAAAAATAATTAGATTTTGATAATGACAAATAATCATAATAATAAAAATACAAATAATAATAATAATAATAATTTATAATCACGTTATTTAAATTATTTCAATTAAAATATTCATTCCTACATTAAAACATATATGCTAAATTATAACATATTTTACCGTCTAATTTAAATAAAAAATAATTAGACTTTGATAATGAAAAATAATAATAATAATAATAATACAAATAATAAAATAATTATAATAATTCTAAATTATAATCACGTTATTTAAATTATTTGAATTAAAACATATATTCCTACATTAAAACATATATTCTAAATTATAACATATTTTACCATCTAATTTAAATGAAAAATAATTAAACTTTGATAATGACAAATAATCATAATAATAATAATAATAATAATAATAATAATAATAATAATTCTAAATTATAATCACGTTATTTAAATTATTTCAATTAAAACATATATTCCTACATTAAAATATATATTCAATATTCTAAATTATAACATATAAAAAAGGGGTTAAGGATAAAAGTAATATATAAAAAAAAAGGGTTAACTCAAGCTTAAGGATTACTAATATATGTTTAAGCACAAATGATAAAAATAATAATCTAGGTTTAAAATTTTAATCATATAAAAAAAGGGTAAAAGAAACAAAACAAATGAAACACAACGTTTCATTCAGTTGGGTATATTTATTTTACTCAACCCTTTGATCGATCACGTCTGTTTGGAGAAGACTGAGACTGTGAGGGCGAGAGGCAGATGGGGCGAGGCTGCGGAGAACTGAGACTATGAAGGCGAGAGGCGGCGCGAGCCAGAGAGAGGACGAGTTGGGTGGTGGAGTGGCCGTCGAGGGTCGAGTCAGTCGTCGAGGATGCGTTGAGAGAAGCGGAGCTACAGAGGTTGTTCGAGTGGGTTGTGCTTCGGCGTTGACAGATCAGGAGTTGGGGTGGCTTTTTCTTCGATGTTGCCCCCAATTTATGCTTTTCCCGAAAGCTAAGGTGCTGAACTGCTGGTGAGTCTGTGAATCATTTTTGTTGTTTCCTTCCCAAATTCTGTTTGTCCGTGGCAATTGAATCATTGCCTTTTTGAATTTTTGAATCCTTGTGTGTATGATTGAAATTGAATCGATTAAGTGGGTCAATTTCTGTTCAATCCGTGATTTTCATGTTTCCTGTGTATGATTTTGGTTTTTGTTTGATTTCGGTCCTTTCCTGCCGAACTTCAATCGTGTGTTCGATGGGTGGTCCAAAATCAGGCTTTCCGTCCAATATCGAGGATTTTGGCCAATATCGACCAATATCGCCGATATTCACCGATATTGCCCGAAATCACCTATATTTGGGGAAGATTAACCTTCACCCCCTTTTAACTGCCAGTGGCCGAAAAATGCGATATATCGAGTGATATATCTGCGATTCCAACTTTATTTTCATCACTGCTTAGGAAGCACATATCCTTATTGTTTCATAGGGGGCAAGCTAATGTGAGCATGAGATCGTTCCGAGGTCTTGTGGTCAATGCACACTAACAAAACCTTTCCCAAAAATGATTTTATAACTATGATGTGTTTTGCTCCCGTCTAACAAATAAACCGAAGTTTCGAAATTACTTTCAATACCTGTCAAACAACAAATAATAAGTACCAATGTCCCGCTCATGCCTCTATCTCTAAATCAGCCCCTATCTCTCTAGGACAGTAGATGGTCCAAGTAGTTCAATTTCGAGCTGTATGCTCCGCCGAAGTCCTGAGCGCTATTTGGCCTTGAATTCAAAACCCTGTCCTTCAATTTTCTATCAAACTTCGAACCGTTGTTCTACATCCTTCACGCGTCTAAAACCTTCCCGTTCTTGGTTCAAAATGATTGCAGAGACTCAACGAAAGTGTTATGAAGCTTAGTCTCAAACTTGCAAGTCCCGAAATGGTTCGATGATTCATAGGTTAAATTTTGGGTTTCTCGAGTGGTTCCTCTCCTTTCTTCTTCCTGGTTCTTCCTTTCTTCTCTCTTTTTCCCTGTATAGTTCTCCTTCTTTTCCTCTCATTTCTACTTTCTTTCCTATCAATTTTTTATTGGGTTTTGCTCTCAGCTTTGTTTGTGTTTGACATCAAACACACATACATACACGATGCCATAAAGGGAGGAATGTGCAAATCCCTCAAAGGATGGTGACACTTGTCACCATCTCATAGGGACAATACAACAAAACCCTCACTGGTCAAATTACAAAATGCCCCTAACGAGCTACGTACATGAATACTTCATTCTAGACCAGTACGATTCCGTCTGAACTCTGATTTCAACATGCCGCATGTGTACAGACTCAATCTCTTGAGTCCTACTTAACGATCCTCGAAAAATATGTAAAACGTACTCCAATGAAAAAGTCAACTGTTCGCCTCTAATATAAATAAGAGTAAAAATGTTAATTTACATTGAAAACGTCCGAAATTACATTTCTCGAATTTCCGAGTCATTACAATTTAACCCACCTTAAAGAATTTTGTCCTCAAAATTCAAACATGTCCCTCTACCAGCTCTAGATATAAGGCCCATACAAACACTACTAAAACGTCACATGAAACATTTCAAGAACTCTCAAGAATTCTAAAAGCAACACACTCAACTTGAACCACCATTTGGTGTTTTTAGTATATCTTGTTGTGTAATAGAAAATACCCAAGCCTATGGACCTGAAATTCGACCATGCGCTCACTATCTACCTTCGGCCCTGCTAGTCTTACTGGTAAGAGTTTGACTCCCTCATATTTTGTCCACTCAGAAGTCGATGCTGCTCTTTGTGACACGACCTACCCCCAATCCCCTAGGATTAAGGGCTAAGTCATGCTCCCGTCTAACTTATGCGTGACACGAAAGCTAAACTGACGTCCAACCTCCATGTACCACGTAGGCCGGACAAGAGATTTCCAAAACGAACCGTCCATAAGTACCAGACCTCCCAGAGAGCACATAATCTACTGTGGAACGCGTGTGTGATGTCTCCGTCTCTCTCTACCAACAATCTGCACCGCAACAACCTGGAGGGTAACAAAAACATAAAAGACTGTGAGTGGACAAAATAAAAGATATATTCGGAAAACAGTTTATAAGAAAGTACTTTTATACCCTCCACGCAAAAACCAATGCATGCATATGAAAACCAACTCACAAAACCATTTCATATCCAAAACCATCATTGAAAACCCGAATCGTTTCTTTCCTCAAATCCGCAATTCAAATCCAGGGCCTCAACCTAAAATCATAAATTCGTACCAAAGTACGAAAATTCAGCCCAAAACTCATCAAATCCAAATCATCCGGGCCATTGACCAAATCAGCTGAAAACTAGTAAAAAGCTAGTGAAAAATATCAATCAATCGAGTTGCTGGATCTCAAGTGCGTCCGAGTCTTTAAATTCAAAACCATGCACATAATTAGGCTTTCTCGGGATATCAACGAGTCTTTAAACTCAAAACACAATCAATAGGCCTCGGGCGATATCACAATAACCGAGTCTTTAAACTCAAAATATATACCGAGTCTTTAAACTCAAAACATATTAATCCAGGGCTCTTCCCTGTCAATCAACCGAGTCTTTAAACTCAAAACCAGATCCAGCCGTTTTTCTTTTTCCGGGTCTTTAAACCCAAAATCCTTTTTCAAGCAAGTGAAAACCATAGAAAATCCATATCCGAATTAGTCATAATGATTCCGTAAGTTATCATCTGGAACTATCATCCCGAACCTAAATCCAGAATTTCTCTTTCATGTTTCAAAACCGAATCAAGAATCATCTTTTCAAAATCCGATTCCAAAATCGAAATCTCGTTAATCGAAATCACATGAATAGGGCTCCAAGCTCAAAATCACTTTCCAAAATCCGTTATAAATCATTGAAATCAAATCATATTTCAAATTCCAAAATCAAATCATCAAAGCCATGATCAAATCACAATATAAATCGAAAACTCGTAAAACGTGCAAATACGTCATTATCTCGAAATACGTGCCAAAACCATAAAGCATCAAGATCATATCATAAACATAGAAATCTCGTATAGAAAACATATAAAAACATATATGAATGCATCATAAGTTAAAAAGAAAAGTCCACTCACATACCATTACACCGTTGCCTCGATACGCGTGCACTTACGCCGTTCCTAGCCAATTCACTATCACCGGCCTTCCTGAACCTATCTAAATCCCATACTAAGGTCACTAACTACTTTATTAAGCTTCTACTAAAGCCCCGTAATTTTCTCGTATTTTTAACTATTTTTAATCGAGCCCTAAAACCTTCGAACATCCAGAAACATAACGAGACGATGTACGATCGACTCGAAATCAGTGCCAAAATGTTCGTTACATCGAATAATTTAAAAGTCGTGTTGAAAACTTCCCCAAAAGGGGTTCCACACGTCCTCACGCACCGCCCAAAGGGGCTGCGCGTGGGAGCCACGTGCTGGCACTATTCATTATCTTCAACCCGTGATCAATCGGTTCAGACCAGTCCAACAGTCCGGCCGATTCAAGTCAATTCCTCCATTATTTTCAACCCGTTTTTAGTCCAATTAACTCCTAACTCAACGTTAAACCATGCCCTAATGATCTAAGACCTCAAAACATTCGAAATGAAACGAAAAACTTACCTTATTGTATAATGAATATGATGAGTAAACCGGCCCCAAACTCTTTCTTTGTTTCCAGCCTCCTTAGCCCGTTGTTGGTCTCAAAACCATACTCAAAACCTTTAAACAACCTTCAGAGATCCAAACCACACATTCAAACCAATCCACAACTCCTAAAAGCCAATATCCAAGTATGGACTCGAATACGTACCTGTTCATGGTGGTGCCGACCACCGTCCACGGTGGCCTCCCTTCCTGTCCCTATCGACTTTTCAAAATGTCCAAAACCTCCTCCTAGTAATCAATACGATCAACAATCACTATAGCCAAAGTTGCCATCCTTAAAGCAAAACAGGACAGACGTGGTTCTTACCTTACTCTCACAGCTGTACACGGCGACCTTTCACAGCAGCACCACCACCCTCCTCATCGTTGTTCTTCCTTTTTCCTTCACTAGGTATCCTCAATAGATGAAGAATCATGGGTAATGGTACACATTTCCCCTTGCTCTGTTTCACGGGTACAGAGCCACCGTCCGTGACGGCTCAACACAGTGGTACCACTCTACTCCTCCTCTCTAGTCTCTCTATTTCCCACATTCCTCATACAACAGTTCACTCTGATTTTCACCCAGTCACACACACACAGAGCACTGGGCTCTTCTCTTTCGGCTAAGACAGAATGCAGGACTCACAATCCCTTCTGCCCTGTTTTTAATCGATCACATTGGGGGAAGGGGCTGGAACCAACCAGAGAATGGACAGGTGGCCACATCTCATTGTTCCCAGGTGAAAATATCCAACCCCACTGGGACAGATGTCCCCATCCTATTGAACCATTTTTAAAATCAGCCAAAAGACCATTTTGCCTTCGGTGCACAATTTACCATTTTGCCCTTCACATAATTAGCCTCATAACTAAACCGTCTGACGTCCGATGACAGCGTGCCGTCTGTCGTTGTATTCAGGGGATCGAGACCTACCTAACAGTCCTAGAAATATGTGAAAATAACTTATCGTATAAAAAGTCAACCATTTGCCTTTTCTTAGCCAAATTACCAAAATACCCTCAACCTTCCGAACGCCATAACTTCCTCCTCGGATTTCGGAATCGGACGTACCACCTGTCTATGAACTCATGATGTTCTGAACTACGTCACAGTCATTGGTCAAAGTCCATTTGACTGCCGGAACAAAAAGTCAACGTTTCACTCATTCTAGGGGCAAAATCGTCATTTCGCACTGTCCGTTCGAAATCACCCAACTAATCACCGATTAACTTTACTAATCCGTCATTAATCACTAATCTAATCCTGATTTCTGGGACGGGTCGTTACACTTTGACCCTAGTCTGCAGCAACATGACCTGACGCACTACTACCTGGTCAATACGGACAATCCCTACGAATGCAACCAGGCTCCCCATAGTGATAGCAAGTGGTTGTGTTAGGTCATACAGATCGAGTACTCTGCACTCCGATCATCGAAACTAAATGCTACTAGCTGATGCAAGAGGCCTCGATACAAAACCCTAAGTACTTTCCTATCTGGCTCCATTATCACTCGAACTTGATCGGGGACCACCATAAAATCCAGAGCTAAAACTAGTTCTCTTCGGTGTTCCCTGTCTCATAAGTTCAAAATCCTGATACTCTTGGCGTCATCTAGAGATCATAAACTGCCCTTGCACAAGCAAAATTACCTCAACTCGAATAGCAGCATCTAATAAATCTTGAAGGGTGGAGTATGATCCTACCACAACAATGGCCCTGATCTCATCCCATAGACCAAGTTCAAAATGTCAACACTTATCTACCTCAATTGCCACAAGTATTGAGGCGAAATAAGACAAATTCAGAAATTTTTGCTCATACTTAGCCATTGTCGTATCCTCTTTGCAATTGCAGAAACTTAATCTCCCTAGCATCGCGATATGAGCAAGGATATAACTGATTTAAAAACCACTCCTGAAAAGCTTCCCAGGTCATAGGGCGGACGTCCCAACTTGTCATCTACAACCCATACAACCACTGGTCACCCAAAAGGATAGTGACTAGTAGAACGAGATCATCTAGGGGGCATCGCATCATCTCAAAGATTCGTTCCAAGCGAGTAATCCACTCATCGGCCTCATTTGAGCCCGTCTCACTTATAAACACAGTAGCTCCTAATTGTTAGGCTCTCACAATATCTGACCCCTTACTACTCCTCGTAGTATTAGTCTCATCATGAGGCCGTGCACAGGGCTCACCTCTTGGAGGTATGATATTAACTAAAGAAATACGAATTAGTACCACAATACTCTGATAGAAAATTGACATGATCCTTCCCAAAATGCTTTGATAATCATGTCTGGTCCTACTCATGTTTGACAAATAAATAGTAGGTTCGAAATTACCCTCAACGCATGTCAGATAAAGGATAACGGTACCAATGTTCTGCTCAGGCCTCTATCTCTAAATCAGCTCTGATCTCTCTACAATGGAAGATAATTTAAGTAGTTCAATTTCGAGCTATACGCTCCTCCGAAGTCCTAGGAGCTTTCGGCCTTTGAATTCAAAACATGATCCTTCGCTCTTCGGCCAAAGTTCAAACCATCGTTCTACGTCCTTCACGCGCCCAAAAATTTCCATATCCTAGTTCAAATTGATCTCAAGGACTCAACTAATGTGTTAGGAAGCTTGGTTTCAAACTTGAAAGGCTCGAAATGGTTCAATGGTTCACGAGTTAATTTTCGGGTTTTATTGGTTTTCAATTACCCGAGTGGTTCGTCTCCTCTCTTCTTCCTAGTTCTTACTTTCTTCTTCTTATTCTTCTTCTTGTTCTTCTCTCTCTCTCTCTCTCTCTCTCTCTCTCTCTCCCTCTCTTTCCTTCTCTAGTTCTCCTTATTTTCCTCCCCTTTCTCCTTTCTTTCCTCTAGATTTTCTCTTAGGTTTTGCTCTCGGCTTTGGTTGTGTTTATAACACATCAAACACACGCACACATACACGATGTCATAAAAGGAGAAAGGTGCCACTAATCCCTCAAAAGATGGTGGCACCTGTCACCATCTCACAAGGCCAACAAAATATAACTCCCACTGGTCAAATTACAAAAATTCCCTTACCAAGCTACATACACAAATACTTTATTCTAGACCAGTACGATTTTTTCTGAACTCAGATTTCAACATGTCTCCTATCTACGTATTCAGTATTTCGAGACCTGCATAATGGTCCTCGAGAAATATGCAAAACTTACTCCAATAAAAAAGTAAACTATTGACCTCTAATATAAATAAGATCAAAAATGTCAATTTACATTCAAAGCGTTCAAAATTTTATTTTTCGAATTTCTGGGTCGTTACACATATTGCTAGATTTAGGGTATACTGGGTGCCCATTCTCATGGAGAAATAAGAGGGAAGGAAGATTTATCCAAGCCCGTCTTGATAGGAGTTTAGCCTCTAATAATTGGATTTAGTTATATCCAATTCTCAAGTTAAGCACCTAGTTCTGAAGGCTTTGATCATTCTAGGTTATCGTTAGATACTGATCTCGGGGAAATTCAACCAACAAAACCAATTCATATTTGATCCACGATGGAGTAAGGACCTGCAATGCCAAGAAGTGGTGCGACAACAATGGATTTGACCTAACCATGTTAAGAATAGGGATGGAATGGATGAGAAATTGAAATGGTGTGCAATGGCATCTTAGCTTGGAGGAAAATGAAGAATCAAAAGCAAACAATCCAAGAGTTGTTGGAAAAACTTAGGGGCTACTACGAAGCTTAGGTCTATGAAGGGGAGCTAGTTAAATCCCTTAAAAAAGCGGGCAATGATGAAGATAATAGGTTGAACTTCTAGATCTTCATAGGATTAGTTTGTGCAGAAAAGAGAGAGTGAGGGTTTTCTTAGGAAGAAGATGGAGAGAATTGGACATGAGAGAAAAACTGTATTTTGGTATTGAAATTGTCTCAGTTATTTTACTTACATCAAGATTATGATCTATATATACTTAGCACATCCTAATTACAGTGACTTAGAGGCTAAGCTATCGTTTATAACTAACCTACACGTGCTTAGCTAACTAAATGGTAACTGTCTAACAGCTAAGACAACTATGGAAGATGGTGACATCTCAGTGGTGTTGATCACGTGAGATGGGGAGTACAAGTTCGGAAGTGGAAAATACTATCAGGCCTACATGATCACCTGGAACGCCTGCATTCTATCTAGACAGGACCACATGATTCATACTATACAGCCTCACCTGAACGTCCTTTGCAACCTTACATTCCCTTGCAACCTTACATCCCCCCTCAATATGATGGGAAGGAGTCTATAAACATCATATTGGAAGAGTGCTGCATGAAGAGATCATCTGCTAAGGCCTTAGTGAAGATGTATGCAACCTGATCACACGAAGCAACATGTTGGACATCAATATCTCCCTGAACAACACTTTCCCGGACAAAATGATAGTCGATCTCAATATGCTTGGCCGGTGAATGGAAGATAGGGTTGGCACACAGGCTAGTAGCCGATGTACTATCACAGTAGATCAACGGCAGTTTCAACAAAGGGAAGTGAACAACACAAAGCAACTGACGGATCCATGCAATCTCAGCGGTAGTGATGGCCAGTGCGCGATACTCAGACTCAGTACTTGACCTACAGACAGTTGACTGCTTCTTAGACATCCAGGAGATGAGGTTGTTTCCAAGATAGAAAACCACGCCTGTAGTGGATCGACGATCACTAGGGTCACCTGCCCAATCAGCATATGTAAAAGCTACCAGATCGAGGGAACCAGGTGTGATGGAGAGACCACGATGCTGAGTGCCCTTAAAATACCGCAAGACGAGTTTAACAGCCATAAAATGAGATTCTTTAGAGGAATGCAGGTACTAACAGACCTGATTGACTGAGAAAAAAAAATGTCAGGCTGGGTGAAAGTTAGATACTGCAAGGCACCAAAAATGCTACGATAGTTGAAATGATTGTTGTAGAGAGGGCCAGTGTTCTTCTTGAGTTGAGAGCTGGGGACATTGAGGGTTTCAATCTCCTTGCTGTCTAGCATCGAAGTCTTGAGAAGAAGATCATGAACATACTTCGATTGAGAGACAAATAGGCCTGTGGAGGTGTACCTGATCTGAAGGCCAAGGAAATAGTGCAAGGTACCCAAATTCTTCATGTCAAAGTGAGAACTTAATGCAGTGATGACCTCAGTGATAGCAGTGGAACTACTGACAGTAAGGATGATATCACCCACATAGAGAAGGAGAATCACAACAGCAGAAGTGGTTTGCTTAACAAATAAGGAAGCATCTGACCAGGTGGACTGGAAACCAAGTTCAGACAGAAAGCTAGTAAAGGTATCATTCCATGCTAGAGGAGCTTGTTTGAGACCGTAGAGGGACTTTTCGAGCTTTCATACATGATCAGGGAAGGAGGAATCCTGAAAACCAAGAGGTTGACACATGTAGACCTCCCCCTTATGCTCTCCATGGAGAGAGGCATTCTTCACATCCAATTGCGTAAGAGACCAGTGAAAATGATCAGCTTGAGCAAAGATCAATCGAACAATGGTGGTTTTGACCACGGGACTGAAGGTCTCACCATAATCTAGGCCCTGTTCCTGACTGAACCCCTTGGCAACAAGCCTAGCTTTGTGTCGAGCTAGTGTACCATCAACATTCCTCTTAATCATGTAAACCCATTTGCAGCCTATGAGGTTCTTAGATGGTGGAAGAGGAACCAGGGACCAGGTGACAGGACCCACCCCGAGTATCACCACGATAATCGGGAAGCATCCTGCCCCCGTCTGACAATCGAACACAAAGACCAAAATAACCACAATAATTACATCACATACATTGTCAGACCAGGGAGAGCGTACGATACAACAAGTCAAAAGTATCACAGAGCATAGTTAACTGTACAAGATAAACATAAAACCCTACTCTGTGAGCTATACACACAATGGGAAAACTTTATGCCTCTGCATCTGCCACGGCGTTAGCCCCCAAACTCGTACCACGACCTGGAGGGTAGTTAAACATGAAAGTGTGAGTGAACTAAAAATAAAGAGTTATAGAAAACAGTTTTAATGAAATCAGAGTTCACCCTCCGTTTTCAAACACGCATGCATAACTAAGTATCTGAAAACAATTACATGAATCGTATCAAAACCGTTACATCAGATAGTCATAAAATCATGTAAAACCGAATGCAACATCAACAAATCAAACATGCTGGATCTATCTGAGTCTTTAAACTCATATATCAGGCCTTCCCGGGATATCAACGAGTCTTTAAACTCAAAACACAATCAATAGGCCTCGTGGGGTATCACAGTAATCGAGTCTTTAAACTCAAAACTTATCAATCAAGGGCCCTCTCCCGTCACATCAATAACCGGGTCTTTAAACCCAAAACCAGATCCAGTCATATCCGGGTCTTTAAACCCAAAATCATGTGTAAGTATATAGAAAATCCAGAATCCGTCGTAAATCAAATTCCAAAACTAATCCGAAATCACATCTTATCAAAATAGAACTCATATCGAACTTCGCGTTCGGATTCCAAATCATGTTCATAAATCATAATCAAAACATCAATAACAACATTAAAATTTAATACGCACAAATCATATAAAATCGTCCATCAAACCATCATCAAAGCATAGGAGAAATCATAACCTCGACATACGTAAAAATGCGATAAATCACATCGAAAAGCATGCCATCACGTAAAGCAAGAACGTCATAATCATAAGCATAAAATCATATATCGAACTATAAAACAAGTGAGTAAAAACAATTATGCATGCTCGATCAGAAAACAAAAGTCCACTCAAGAAGTCTAACCGCGTCAATCGTGTCCTGCACGCCCCCTAGACTCCTCAGAAATATTCTGGCCTGTCAAAGATCATAATTTCGGGTCACAATTACTTCTAATAAGCTTACATTAATTTCCCCAAATTTCAAGATTTTTCAACGTAATTTAATTAAAATCCTAAGCGTTTGAACACTCAAAACTATCCCGAACGACGTCCGATTGACTCGAAACTTGTTCCAAAGTGTTCGTTACAATGAAAGAAGAAAATCACATGTTGACGTTGGCCGGAGATCTTGCCTCACGCGCCCTCACGCGCCACCCAAAGGGGCTGCGTGTGAAAGCCACGTACCGTTCACAGGAAGCTACAATGTCATCTTCTCTGCCCGTTTTCCTGCTAAACGTGTCACGAACCTGCGAAAAGACCCGTTTCAATCTCCTTCAATTCTAGCTTAATTCTTGTAATTCTTCCACCAAAATTCATCTATGTTATCTTAATTTAGGTTCTCTATCAGTAATTACACCAATCAAGCTCTTAATCCATGACTTCGCCAATGAACATTCAAACGGTTTCAAATTTCTAATCTCTATCAATTCGACTTAACTTTCTAATTAATTGATACAGAAGCATCCTAAGACTTAAATAAACGTTCTACCATAATCAATTCCACAAATCGTTACCTGTAGGTAGTCGTACTCAACCTCGATTTTTTTCCCAGAAATTGAACTCCAGTTCCCGGTCAAACACGATCAATTGCCTTCGATTTCTATATGGCTAGACTCGAAATGAGTCCAGAAGGCTATTTTATATCTTTGTTTGGCTCCTCTCAACTCACAAATTGAACTTCGAATTTCCCTCAATTTTTTTTCTTCTGAAATTCACTGTTTTCTGGGCCTCTCTGTATTCTCAGTCTCAATTTTTCCTTTCAATTTTGATCCTTCAGTCTCTCCAATCTCTCTGTTTTCTCTCAGTTCCTCACGATAACTTCAATTACTTTAGTTCACTAATTCAATCAAACCTGATCGTTTTCAAACGGCAAACGGTGCCATTTCTCTCACGATCACACCTGTGCGCATTACTCTGCCCAGCCAAGACACTAATTCGTCTTCTCTTAATGACAAGTGTACCTTAAACAATTAATCAGCTAGGACTAACAATTGTTTCCCTTAATCAATTACACGGCTAGCAAGTGATTCATTCCATTAATTAAATAACCAACTCAAACAACTAACATTTACTTAAAACAGCTACAGTAATATCCACTTTAGCTGATTTTAATTTTCACTGTCTAATTACCCTTTTACCCTTCCTTCACATCATTAATTACCAAAATGCCCTTCCTCGTCCTAGAATCATAACTCCTTCATCCGAAGTCCGATTTCAGCGTGCCGCCTGTCTACGGACTCAAGGAATTGAGACTACCTAATGGTCCTTGAATTGCGTGAAAAACACGTGTTGTTTAAAAAGTCAACTTTGACCACATTATATCCAAGGGTAAAAATGTCATTTTATATATTATTTTATCAATTTACATTCTTTGAATTTCCGGGGCTTTACAACCTCCACCCTTAAGAAATTTCGTCCCCGAAATTTTAGTGAAATAAATACGGATACTGCTCTCGCATCTGTGCCTCGGGTTCCCATGTGGTCTCTTCTACATTTTGATTTCTCCAGAGAACCTGTACAAGGGGAATAGTATTTTGATGAAGCACCTTATCCTTTCGATCCAAAATCTGTACAGGTTGTTCCTCAAAGCTTAAGTCTTCGTTGAGTTCAATCGGTTGCTCTTCTAGGACATGAGATGCATCATACACATACTTTCGCAGCATCGACACATGAAACGGATCATGAACCCTGGAAAGTTCTGGACATAATGCTAATCTGTATGCCACCTGGCCAACCCTTTCAACAATCTCATATAGTCTGATGAAACGGGGGCTCAATTTTCCTCGTCTGCCAAACCGTACTATGCCTTTCCAAGGAGATAACTTCAGAAATACCCAATCTCCAACTGCAAACTCAAGGTCTCTAATCCGACGGTCCACATAGCTCTTTTGTCTATCCTGAGCTGCCTTGAGTCTATCTCTGATGAGTTTAACTTTCTCCGTTGTCAACTCCACCAATTCAGACCTAGTCAATTATCTTTCGCCCACATCAGTCCAACACAAAGGGGTTCTGCACTGCCGTCCATACAAGGCTTCGTAAGGTGCCATCCCTATACTCGCTTGATAACTATTGTTGTAAGTGAATTCCATCAATGGTAAATGTGACCCCCAAGTACCCTGGAATTGCAAAACACACGCTCTCATCATATCCTCCAAGGTTTGGATGGTTCGCTCCGACTGTCCGTCTGCCTGAGGGTGGAATGCTGTACTAAAATGTAATCTTGTTCCAAAAGCTTCTTGTAAACTCTGCCAGAATCTGGATGTAAATCGTGGATCTCGATCCGATACGATAGAGGCAGGAGTTCCATGTAATCGTATAATCTCATTAATGAACAATCTGGCATACTGTCTCATCTGAAAATCTTCTCTTACAGGTAAGAAATGCGCTGACTTGGTGAGTCTATCCACAATCACCCAAACTCCATCATGGCCTCTGGGCGTCCTAGGAAGTTTAAACACAAAATCCATCGTTATATGATCCCATTTCCATTCTGGGATAGTAAGTGGTTGCAATGCTCCATATTATCTTTGCCTCTCAGCCTTTACCTGCTGACATATCAAACACTTACTAACATACTCAATGATTTCCCGTTTCATACCCGGCCACCAATAATGTTCTCAAAGCGTACGATACATTTTAGTCCGACCTGAATGCATAGCATACGCTGAACTATGGGCTTCGTCCAGAATCTCCTTCTTTAATGTTACATCTCCAGGCACATATAACCGTCCTTCCTTTATTAAGGCTCCATCATCTCTGGCTGTATAATCTTGCCGTTCTCCTACTTCCACTTCGATCCGAAGAATACATAAGATAGGATCTTGGAATTGGGAATCAATAATCTGGTCAATTAAGGTTGGTCGTACCTAAAAACTAACTAGCAAAACACCTTGGCTATCAAGTCCCAAATTAAGGCCAGTTCTACGGACTTCAACCAACAGGGGCAAATGGGTCATTCGTAGATGTGCCACAGAATGTGCTGACTTCCGACTCAACGCATCAGCTACCACATTAGCTTTTCCAGGATGGTATTCAATCGTGCAGTCATAATTCTTAATCAGTTCCAACCATCGTCTTTGCCTTACATTTAACTCCTTCTGCTTGAACAAGTACTTCAAACTTTTATGATAGGTAAAAATCCTACAAGTCGCACCATATAAGTGATGTCTCCAAATCTTTAGGGCATGTACCACTGCAGCTAGTTCCAAATCATGGGTAGGATAGTTGCGTTCATGGGATTTCAACTGGCAGGAAGCATAGGCAATCACTTTTCCATGCTGCATTAACACACATCCCAATCCTTGTAATGATGCATCACTGTACACTTCAAATTCCCCACTATAAGGGTCAACACAGGAGCGGATGTCAACCTTTTCTTCATCTCCTGAAAACTCTATTCACAATCCTCATTCCAAATAAATCTGACTCCCTTCCTTGTCAGCCGTGTCAACGGAGTAGCAATGGTAGAAAATCCTTCTACAAAACGCTTGTAATAACCAGCTAACCCTAAGAAACTTCTGACCTCAGTGACTGTCTTTAGCTGTTACTACTTTTCTACCGCCTCAATCTTTTGGGGGTCTACACTAATTCCTTCAGCCGAAATCACATGCCCCAAGAAGCTAACACTAGTCAACCAAAATTTACACTTACTAAGCTTTGCATACAACTGATTCTTCCTTAGGGTACCAAGCACCATCCTTAAGTGTTTTTCGTGCGCCTTTACACTCTTTGAGTAGACTAAAATGTCATCAACGAACACAATAACAAAATGGTCCAAATATGGCCGAAACACTCGATTCATTAAATCCATAAACGCTGCTGGCGCATTAGTTAAACCGAAGGGCAACACTAGAAACTCATAATGACCGTACCGGGTTCTAAAGGAGGTTTTGGGTACATCCTCTTCTTTAACCCGCAATTGATGATACCTAGAACGAAGATCGATCTTGGAAAAGTGTTGAGCTCTTCTCAGCTGATCAAACAAGTCATCAATCTGAGGCAAGGGGTATTTATTCCTGATTGTCACCTTGTTCATAATCAATGCAGAACCTCAAACTTCCATCCTTTTTTCGAACAAACAAAACTGGAGCTCCCCAAGGAGACACACTCGGCCGAATAAATCCCATATCGACCAACTCTTGCAACTGCGCCTTCAATTCCTTCAACTTAGCTGGAGCCATACGGTAAGGAGTCTGAGAAATAGGTTGCGTACTTGGAATAAGATCGATGATAAACTCAACGTCTCGGTGGGGTGGGAATCCCGGTAAATCCTCTAGAAAGACATCTGGGAACTCTCGCACTATCGGAATATCCTCCACTCTCAATGGTGCAGCACGTGTATCCACCACGTGAGCCAAGTATCCCTGGCACCCTTTCCTCAACAACTTACTTGCTTTCAAAGCTGAGATCACACTAACAGGTATGGCTCGCTGCTCTCCCTGAAAGGTAGTTTCCGGTAACCCTGGACTCCGAAACGTTACCTTCTTATCGAAACATTTGATGGAAGCATGATGTAATGTCAACCAATCCATCCCCAAAATAACATCAAAATCATGCAAATCCAGCAATATCAAATAAGCTACTAACTCAACGTCACCTACCATTACAGGACACTCCCTCAACACCTGATTTACCATATACACCTCCCCTGTGGGCATACTCACACCCATATCACAACCCAGTGCGGACACCTCTCTACTCGCTAACAAACCACAACCCCGGGATATAAAAGAATGGGTAGCTCCGGGATCTATCAAAACACGTACATCATAGCCAAGAATTGTAAGTGTACCTGTCACCACACCAGGTGCTGCCCGGGCCTCCTACTGGGTAACTGCAAAAACTCAGTCCTGTGGTCCTGATGACCGACCACGACCCCTCAGTCCACTAGTAGCTCCAGCACCTCCTCTAGTACTCGCTGTCCCAGACACTAAAGCTGTACTCCGCCCCTGCTCCACTACACCCCGACCTGCACCACCACCCTGTACTAAAGATGGACACTCTCTCTGGTAGTGGAAACAAGTAACATTAGAAACATCTCGACCCAATCCACCACTCTATCTTCCACCGCTCTAGCTTCCTGTGGAAGCAACTGATGTCGCACTCGCCTGCGGAATCGGTTGTGCTCTGGATCCTCTGAACCCAGAACTCTGGAAACTGCTAGGCCTACCAAACTGATCACTGTTAGAAGATGAAGCTCCACTATAACTGCCTCTCTTAGGGGCTCTTTGACTCGACGATCCAGAAAACGGGCGCTCACGATGTTGTCCGCCACCTGAGAACTGTGGACGTGTCGGCAGACTAGCCACCACCCGTACTGCCGCATCCGATAGCTCTCTAAGAGTAGTAAAAGATCCAGCTGTCACAATGGCACGTATTTCACCTCGTAGGCCAAGCTCAAACCTACGACATTTATCAGCTTCAGTAGATACAAAGGCAGGAGCAAAACGTGCTAACATCTGAAACTTCTGCTCGTACTCTGTTACTGACATACTCCCCTGTCAAAGCTGAAAAAACTCGGCCTCCTTAGCATCTCGAAACGAACGGGGATAGTATTGATCAAGGAACCGCTCACGAAAAGTCTCCCAGGTCACTGTGTGAGCATCCCAACCTGATAACTCTAGGGTATACCACCACTCATAAGCAGCCTCATCCAGCAAAAAGGTGGCTAACACAACTAGCTCCTCCGGAGGACATCGTATCACAGCAAAAATCCGCTCAAACTAAGTAATCCATCGGTGAGCTTCCTCAGGATCCGCCCCACCGCTAAATACCGTAGCCCCAAGGTGTTGGGCTCGCTCAATCGTGACACTCTCAGCGTCTCTAGCAATGTCTTCTGCAGGTCGTGGAGGGGGTTCACATCGCGGAGGCATGGCCGATCATTCTCTGAAAGAGACATAAATTAGTACAACAACCTAGGCACATCAAAAATGCCAGACATAAACCGTCAACCTATGCTCTGATACCTCGATAATCGGGAAGCATCCTGCTCCCGTCTGACAATCGAACACAAAGACCAAAATAACCACAATAATTACATCACATACATTGTCAGACCAGGGAGAGCGTACGATACAACAAGTCAACAGTATCACAACGCATAGTTAACTGTACAAGATAAGCATAAAATCATACTCTGTGAGCAAACTATACACGCAACGGGAAAAATTTATGCCTCTGCCTCGGCATTAGCCCCCAAACTCGTACCACGACCTGGAGGGTAGTTAAACATGAAAGTGTGAGTGAACTAAAAATAAAGAGTTATAGAAAACAGTTTTAATGAAATCAGAGTTCACCCTCCGTTTTCAAACACGCATGCATAACTAAGTATCTGAAAACAATTACATGAATCGTATCAAAACCGTTACATCAGATAGTCATAAAATCATGTAAAATCGAATGCAACATCAACAAATCAAACATGCTGGATCTATCTGAGTCTTTAAACTCATATATCAGGCCTTCCCGGGATATCAACGAGTCTTTAAACTCAAAACACAATCAATAGGCCTCGTGGGGTATCACAGTAATCGAGTCTTTAAACTCAAAACTTATCAATCAAGGGCCCTCTCCCGTCACATCAATAACCGGGTCTTTAAACCCAAAACCAGATCCAGTCATATCCGGGTCTTTAAACCCAAAATCATGTGTAAGTATATAGAAAATCCAGAATCCGTCGTAAATCAAATTCCAAAACTAATCCGAAATCACATCTTATCAAAATAGAACTCATATCGAACTTCGCGTTCGGATTCCAAATCATGTTCATAAATCATAATCAAAACATCAATAACAACATTAAAATTTAATACGCACAAATCATATAAAATCGTCCATCAAACCATCATCAAAGCATAGGAGAAATCATAACCTTGAAATACGTAAAAATGCGATAAATCACATCGAAAAGCATGCCATCACGTAAAGCAAGAATGTCATAATCATAAGCATAAATTCATATATAGAAATATAAAACAAGTGAGTAAAAACAGTTATGTATGCTCGATTAGAAAACAAAAGTCCACTCACGAAGTCCAACCGCGTCAATTGTGTCCTACACGCTCTCCGGACTCCTCAGGAATATTCTGGCCTGACAAAGATCATAATTTCGGGTCACAATTACTTCCAATAGGCTTACATTAATTTACCCAATTTTTCTGGATTTTTCAACGTAATTTAATTCAAATCCTAAACGTTCGAACGCTCAAAACTATCCCGAACGACGTCTGATTGACTCGAAACTTATTCCAAAATGTTCGATATAATGAAAGGAGAAAATCACATGTTGACTGGAGATCTTGCCTCACGCGCCATCACGCGGCGCCCAAAGGGGCTGCTCGTGAAAGCCACGCGCCCTGTACAAGAAGCTACAGTGTCATCTTCTCTGCCCGTGTTCCTACTAAATGGGTCACGAACCCGCAATAAGACCCGTTTCAATCTCCTTCAATTCTAGCTTAATTCTTTTAATTCTTCCACCGCAATTCATCTATGTTATCTTAATTTAGGCTCTCTATCAGTAATTACACCAAGCAAGCTCTTAATCCATGACTTCGCCAATGAACATTCAAACGGTTTCAAATTTCTAATATCTATCAATTCGACTTAACTTTCTAATTAATTGATACAAAAGCATCCTAAGACTTAAATAAATGTTCTACCATAATCAATTCCACAAATCGTTTCCTGTAGGTAGTCGTACTCAACCTCGTTTTTTTCCCAGAAATTGAACTCCAGTTCCCGGTCAAACACGATTAATTGCCTTCAATTTCTATATGGTTAGACTCGAAATGAGTCCATAAGGTTATTTTCAATCTTTGTTTGGCTCCTCCCAACTCACAAATTGAACTTCGAATTTCCCTCAATTTTTTATGAAATTCACGGTTTTTTGGGCCTCTCTGTATTCTCAGTCTCAATTTTTCCTTTCAATTTTGATCCTTCAGTCTCTCCAATCTCTCTGTTTTCTCTTAGTTCCTCACGATAACTTCAATTACTTTAGTTCACTAATTCAATCAAAACTGATCTTTTTCAAACGACAAACGGTGCCATTTCTCTCACGATCACAACTATGCGCATTACTCAGCCCAGCCAAGACACTAATTCTTCTTCTCTTAATGATAAGTGTAACTTAAACAATTAATCAGCTATGACTAACAATTGTCTCACTTAATCGATTACACGGCTAGCAAGTGATTCATTCCATTAATTAAATAACCAACTCAAACAACTAACATTTACTTAAAACAGCTACAGTAATATCCACTTTAGATGATTTTAATTTTCACTGTCCAATTACCCTTTTACCCTTCATTCACATCATTAATTACCAAAATGCCCTTCCTCGTTCTAGAATCATAACTTCTTTATCCGAAGTCCGATTTCAGCGTGCCGCCTATCTACGGACTCAGGGAATCGAGACCTACCTAATGGTCCTCGAATTACGTGAAAAACACGTGTCGTTTAAAAAGTCAACTTTAACCACATTATATCTAAGGGTAAAAACGTCATTTTATATATTATTTTATCAATTTACATTCTTTGAATTTCTGGGGCGTTACACCAAGTCTGCTGACTGTAAAAGACATTCATTTCTTCTTCCATAGCCTGCTGCCAAATAGGAAAGGAGGATCCAATTTTGATTGATGCTGGCTCAGTTTGTGCAAGATCAACTTCAAGAAAGGAAACATTAGTATACAGAAACACCCTGCGCTTGATAATACCATCTTTGGACCTAGTTTGCATAGGATGCATATTTTCCCCTGTGATAGGGAGCACCACCTCCAAGAGTTGAGGCTGAAAATCTATATCAGTGGCACTACTAGGGTGGTCAAGGGTCAGACCAGAAGAGTGTGCAGGAGACAGACCATAAGGAGAAGACTTAGATGAGAAGACAGGATCTGTAGGATTATTCAGCTGAGGGACTTGTAGGTCTGATAAAGATGGATCAGAACCCTCCTAGGAGGAGAAAGTGTGAGAGGACTGCAAAGTAGGTGCTAAAACAAGTGAAGGAAGAGGTGGAATATCAGGACAAGAAGATGTCTTTGAAGTAAGGGGAACAGAAGATGTACTGATGAAGTGTTTAGACAAGAAAGGATATGGGAATTGCATCTCATCAAAGAGAACATGTTGACAGACAAAGGTCTTGTGAAACAAGAGATCGTGACAGATGAATCCCTTATACTTGTTAGCATAACCCGAAAATATGCACTTTCTGGTTTTGGGTTGAAGTTTACTAGAATTGTAAGGTTTGAGAAGGGGAAAACAAGCACAACCAAAGACCTTAAGATGAGTGAGAAGTGGAAGTTTAGAAAATAAGAGTTCATAGGGAGACTTCAGATGTAACAATTGGCAGGGCATTCTATTAATAAGATAAACAGAAGTTGCACAAACATTAAACCAGAATGCAGAAGGAAGAGAGGCTGTTTGCAGAAGAGTGAAAGCAGTTTCCATGATGTGTTTGTGTTTCTTCTCAGCCAAACCATTTTGCTCTGGAGTGTAAGGACATGATCTATGGTGATTGATGCCTTTCTTGGAAAGAAAAGTCTGAAAATCCTTACTGGTGTATTCACCACCCCCATCACTCTGAAGTGTTTTGATAGAAACAGAAAATTGATTAAGAGTGTAAGAACAGAAATGCTCAAAAATAGCCTGAACTTCAGATTTATTTTTCATTGGGAAAATCCAAGTGTATCGTGTACATTCATCCACAAGGTTGACATAGTACTTGAATCCTTCACTTGACATGGTGGGTGAAGATCCCCATACATTAGAATGGATTATCTCAAAAGGAATTGATGACTTTGAGCTAGACACAGAAAATGACTGTTTTGACAACTTGCCTTCTAAACAAGACTAACATATAGTTGAAGAGAGGTCCTTTGAGACTGGCATATCAGCTTTATGGAGAGTAACTGACACAATCTGATTGGAATGATGGCCTAGCCTTTTGTGCCAAAGCTGACACTTTGTGTTCTTGCCAAGAAGAGCAACTGGAATCTGGCTCTGTGTAGCAGCAAGACCTTTATTTGGCAGGTGGTGGAAAGGAAGAGGATACTGACTATCCTTACTCAGTCCCTGGAAGAAAATTGTTCATGTGAGCCTGTCCTGAATGAGAAAAGATGATTCATTACAAACAAATGAGTAGGGATTATCCTTAGAGAGTTTATTCACAGATAGAAGATTGGTTGTAATATGAGGGACATGGAGTACGTGGTGTTGAATTAAAGGTTGTAAGGCTAGAGTGGCCAGTATGAGCAACTTTCAAACTTGAACCTCCTGCAGTTGTGATGATATCTTCAGAAGAAGAAGGACTTGGCTTTTTAATCTAGGATAACTCAGAGGTCAAGTGTGCAATGGCACCTGTATCTGCAATCCAGTAGCCTTGTTGTTGACTAGGTGAGGCATGTGCACTCATAGCAGTGAGATTAGATGGAGGAGATGAGCCTTGGTAGGAGTAATTCTCTCTCTGGTAGCAGTTGATGGCTGAGTGTCCAGTCTTCCACCATATCTGACACGACTCATTAGCTTGAGAAGGCTGATTTGGATGTCGATAGTAGCAGTCAGATGTTGTATGTCCCTTTTTTGTACAAATTTGACAGATTGGTGGTTGTTGATACCCATTTTGAGGAGGTGCACCAAGAACACCAGTAGTGGAGTTGTTATAGCTATTTCCCTTTCCATTATTCCAGTTTCCTCCATTGTTCCAGCCTCTGGGATTATCACTAAAGTTGTTGTTCCATCTTCCTCTATTTTTGTTTTTGTTTCCAAAATCTCTATTTCCACTGTTAAAGCCATTGATGTTATGTCCATTATTTGGATTAAAACCTCCAATGTAACCAAAGTGCTGAAAGTTATCAGATACATGTTGGAATTCTATGACCTGTGATCAGGCATTGCATTGCTTGGCATTGCATTGCTTTGGTAACCCTGTGATCTGTTACTAGGCAGTGTAATGTTGGAGGGAGCTGTATTGTTGAAGGTGTCAACGTTAGACAGACCTGAAATGTTGTTCTCAAATTCTATTGAGGGACTAGGGGAAAGGCCATTCTTTGTTACTGTTAGTGCAGAGAGAAAGGAATTCTGTTCTGAGGGCTGCTCAATCACTGCCTCTTCAACCAGGAGTTGTGATCTAAAATCCTTAAGGCTTACATAACTCTCTCTACCATGAATTACACATCGAAATGTGTTATATTCAGTAGGAAATCCTCTCAGTGCAAGAATGACAACATCATCATCTCCAAAATGTACATTACAAGAAACTAGGAGATCTCTTGCATCTTTGATTCTTTGTAGATATTGAGTCATGTTTTCAAAGCCTTTCCTAATGTTTTGCAAGTCAGTTTTAAGCTGAAAAATAGAAGTTTTAGTAGATGATGCGAACCTAT
The DNA here is from genome assembly GCA_032719365.1 of Prinsepia uniflora. Lineage (NCBI taxonomy): Eukaryota > Viridiplantae > Streptophyta > Magnoliopsida > Rosales > Rosaceae > Prinsepia > Prinsepia uniflora. The sequence goes on along the minus strand of CM064865.1, from coordinate 14,397,745 downwards.
CTTTTAAGTTCATCCACATTTCTTGCGAGCTTTTTCATCCAATAATGCAAGAGATTGCAGCAGAGGAGAGAGTTGAAGTGATAAGCTGCATCATTGCCTGGTCATGCATCTTCCAAACCAGGTAAGCATCAGAGGGAGAGTGCTCTGAGCCTGTCTCTGTAGAATACTGAGGGGGACAAGTATTGCTACCGTTTACAAACCCTATAACACCATTTACATTGAACAGAAGCTCCATTTGGAAGTTCCAAGTGATTAAGTTATGATCATCAAGCTTCACAGTTACTGCATTTCCAATGGTTGGAATAAGAGAGGCAATCGGGGATTGAAGAATCTGTAATTGACTAACTGTAACCATAACGAGATTGAGATTCGATTCTTGATTTGAAGACGAGAGAGAAGGATTCAAGAGAGCACTCGATCGTACAGGTGGAAGGAGCCTTTCTTGATTCAAACAGATTTCTTGTTCTTGAGATTTTGAGCGTTAGCAAAGAGCCTGGGATCACTCGTGAATGGTGTTAACCATGTATCACGAGACCAGCTCTGATACCATAATAGGTTGAACTTCTTAGGAAGAAGATGGAGAGAATTGGAGATGAGAGAAACACTGTATTTTGAAATTGAAATTGTCTCAGTTATTTTACTTACATCAAGATTATGATCTATATATACTTAGCACATCCTAATTACAGTGACTTAGAGGCTAAGCTATCGTTTATAACTAACCTACAGGTGCTTAGCTAACTAAATGGTAATTGTCTAATAGCTAAGATAGCTATGCAAGATGGTGACATCTCAGTGGTGTTGATCACGTGAGATGGGGAGTACAAGTACGGCAGTGGACAGCACTATCACGCCTGCATGATCACTTGGCACGCCTGCATTCCATCTGGGCAGGAGCACATGATTCATACTATATAGCCTCACCTGGACGTCCTTTCCAGCCTTACATTCCCTTGCAGCCTTACAGAAGAGACTTATTGGAAGCTTAAAAACCTAATTTTTTTTCATTCCAAGACTGTGAAACGAAGGAGACATAACCAAATAAAGGGTCTAAATGATTGTATAGGGGTGTGGCACGATGACGAGGAGAAGGTAAAAGAGATTGCACAGGGATATTTTCAAGTCCTATTCACGTTTTCTAACCCAGGACGGATTGAGGAAATTGTGGAATGTTTGGCCTATAGGGTCACAACTGAGGAGAATACAAGATTGGTGAGGCTAGTGAGTGGAGAAGAGGTGCAAAAAACACTGTTGCTAATCAACACAATTAAGGAACCATGGCTTGATAAGTTTAGTTCAGTGTTCTTCCATCACCATTGGATTATTATTGGCAGATATGTGGTTAGGGCAATGCAACTCTTCTATCAATTTGAGCACATGTCGAGTCAATTTAATCTTGCACTTATACCGAAAGTTACCAGCCCATGACCTAGCTTCGATTTATTTATGTATGCAACGTGGTTCATAAAATGATATCAAAAGTTCTTACGAATTGGCTTAAAAAGTTAATGAATCGTATCATTGATTCCACACAATCTGCATTCATTGTAGGTAGACATATTTCAAATAATATTCTAGTGGTTCATGAGTACATGTATATAATTAAGATATATAACAGGGAGGATGGGCCTAGTATGGTTAACAAACTTAATATATCTGAAGTATATGGCAAGGTGGAATAGAGCTTTCTGATTGCTATTATGAGACACCTGGGTTTTAGTGAAATATTTTGTAAGTGCGTCTTAGAGTGTATTCCTCCCTTTGTATTGGATCCTCATCAACGAGGTCCCAAATGGTCTATTAGGCCAAGTCGTGGTCTTCGACAAGGGGACCCTATCTCACTTCTTCTATTTTTTTTTTTTATTTGTGTAAAGGGGCTTTGTGGGCTGTTGTAAAAAGGGAGGAAGAGGGAACATTGGATGTCATTGAAACTTCCTCAAGTACATTTAGGCTATCCCATTTGCTACTTCTGATGATTCATCTTTCTTTTGTAAGGCCATGGAAGAGGGTGCAAGGTGTATTAAAAACCCTCATATGTTATGAGGCAAGTTCAAGGTAGTTAGTGAATTATGAGAAGGTCTTGATTCTTTTTGGAGCTGGTTGTCCTAGGGTTCATCGTGATAAAACTGTTCATACATTGGAGATTCAATGTAAGGGAGGTTTGGAAAATATCTTGGTATTTAGTTAGATTTTGGGGCCCCTAAGAAATCTGTTTTTGAAGCAATTAGACTCAAGGTGGATGTTAAATTACAAGTATAGACTGAATAATTCCTATCCCCGGTCGATAAGGAAATTATGATTAAATCGGTGGTTGGTATCCTCCCTACTTATGTTATGTCATGCTTCATGCTTCCAATCTCGGTGTGTAAGTAGGATATTGAAAGAGGTTTGGCACGATTTTGGTGGGGTAAATCATATACGCAACGCCGGATTCATGAGACTTCTTCGGAAAAATTTGCGAAGAATAAAGTGATGGTGGTCTAGGTTTAGGAGATTTTCAGTTCTTTAATTTGGCCATGCTCGCAAAAATTGGCTGGAAAATTTTAGGGGAGATTGATTCTTTATTGGCCCATGTATTGGGAGCCAAGTATTATTCTAAACACACATTTATGGCAGCCAAATCGGTGCAGGACTCCTCATTGGGGTGGAAAAGGAGTGCTGGTTAGTAAATAGGCGCTTCTGGCAAGATGATGATGGCAAGTAGGGCCTAGTATGAATATCAAACTTAAACGTGATCCATGGATTCTGACTAAATGGCCATTTAAAGTGAAAAATATCATCCAAATCTGCCTGAGAAGGTTGATGACGTGATTGATCACATGGATAGGCGCTAGAATAAGGAACTGGTGGACCAATAGTTCCCCATGGATGAAGCTATTGACATTCTTACTATACACATTAGCTATTACGGGGCTCCAGATCAACTGTTATGGCATTACAAAAAAAAAATGGGGAGTATTCAGTATGTATTGGTTACCTTCTAGTAATGGTATTGCATCAAAATGGAAAATTTTGTGGCAATGAATGTGGAGCATCGAGTAATGTTGAGGCTCAGTGTCGATTATGGAAGCATTTATTGGGGCTTGACACACCTCACAAGCTTCGCCATTTCATGTGGAGAGGCTGCCATGATCTGTTAGCAGTCCGTAGTAATTTGGTGCAGCGTCGTATTCAAATTGATGCCCGTCTTCTGTGTGGGGAGGATGATGAGACACATGTGCACCTCTTTTTAAATGTGTTTATGCAAATTTATTCTGACTTTATACCCCATTGCAGCTCCATATTGGTTGTCTAGATGGTGTTGATTTCCGATCTTGTTGGTTTGAGTTAATGGCCATGTTCTAGAAGCAAGAAGATTTTGATCAAATTCCCCAATGCCTAGTGTTTTAGGCGAAGGTTATGGAAATGCAGAAATAATACAAGCTTTAAAGAGATTGTTTGGGAGCCTAATATTGTTGTGGTACACTTGCAACTGCAGATGAATGGTTTCCATGATGCTATTGATCAACAGACCCCTATTGTACAACATAGTACTATGTTGCAGTGCCAAGATGCTACTGCAAGGTAGGAATCTTGGTGTAGGCTACATTATGATTTTTACAAGATCAATTGTGATGGTGCCTCGCTAGCTACTCTGAAATGTGGTGGAGTGAGGTGGCTAGCTAGAGGCTTCGATTGAGGCTTCCTGGTGGCAGGTGGTAGGGGTCGTGCTCCTTGTGCCTCAAGTCTACTGTCAGAGCCAGTGGCTACAAGGCTAGCGCTGCAAGGTTATTGGAGAGCAGGTCTGGGAAAAATCTTGTAGAGTCAAACTCAAAGAATTTGGTGGCGCTGCTCCAAGATGGAAGGGGCTTTAATACCTCGATCAATCCTATCATTCAGGATGTTTTTGCTTTAGTTCCTCAATTTCATTTTGTTTCTTTTACTTTCGTCCCTTGATACTGTAATAAGGCAGTCCATCTGATGGCTGCTCATGTTTGAAAGTATGGTTGTAGGCATAGATGGGAAGGTATGGAGCCAGAATGGTTGTTCAATACCTTGGCTGAGGACGTTAATGTTTTTATCCGTCTATGATTCAATAAATTGATCCATTTGACAAAAAAAAAAAAGATTAGGGTTAGGCAGTGAATAAAAATAAAAATAAAAATAAAATGAAATAAAAACATAGGAGAAAAATTAAAAAATCCCATACTACCTAAAAGTGAAGAAGTTAAAAAGAGCGACAACCCCGTCAAAAATAAATTAATGTAAATATTCTAAATTAACGCGTGGCTGATTAAGTAACCTAATTTGAGAAAAAAGGACTGGAAGGTGAATGATAGGAATAAAGTAGTTAAATGCTTAACTTATTGTTCGCACGTGTTAACGCTGATAATAGAATCAAAGATGAGAATTACTTGATTCTAATTACCACCTTCCTTAATAATTACCACCTTCCTTAATAAGAAGATGCCAACAGTACACCAACACCAACACCAATACGAACAACAATACAGCATCACGAATCGCCCACCTCCAATCTTCACAATATTTTTCCACGTTAACTAATAAATTAAAACTATGTTTTATGGAACAAAATTGTACTATAAAAGTGAAATCATTCCTTCATAAAGGATGCCAAATCCATTGATAAAAGGAAAAATCTAGAGGATTTATTAGTGGCTGTCTCATCACTAAATCCAATTTGGGTCGCTTTGACAGGACCCGTCCCAACTGGACTTTGATAACCGTGCCAGGTCTAACTCCCGTCTGACAAGTCAACTGAAGTTCCGAAATTATCCCTCAGCACCTGTCAGACAAGGGATAACTGCACTGATTTCCACTCATGCCTCCATCTCTCGATCAACCCTGAACGTCGCGCAACGGCCTGGAGGGTCATCAAAACAGAAAAGGTGTGAGTGGACAAAAAGAATAGTCTTTGAAAATACATTTCAAATAGACCATTTCCCCTCCAATTTATCAAACCATGCATGCATAGGGTAAAACATATGAATAACAATCACCGGCTTTCCAGCCAAATCACATTAAAAGTATCAAATCCTGGCTCTCAAGCCAAAACATATGAAAATACTAACCTGGCCACAAAGACCGAAACCCGTACTCCATACCAGTACGCAACGAATGACCAAAACCCGTACTCAATACCAGTAGCAATCACAATCAACATCAAACAGCACTACTCACAAATGGGCAATCAATCAATCAATCAATCAAGTAATCCGTACTACTCACAAGTGCACAAACAATCAATCAATCAAGCAATCCGCACTACGCATAGGCCAACTCGGGAACCACACTCAGGCACCATCCGAGTCATGTCTGGGAACTTCACTCGCACCATCTAGACGTACCACATACTCGGGAATCGCACTCATGCACATCCGAGTAGTCACATCTAGGAACTGCACTCGCCTCATCCAGACATATACCAGTATCGACAATCACATACACAATCCATACCACAAACACATATCAATCATATCCTTGATTTCAAACCAAGTCAAAAGCATTCCCGACAAGGTCTCAAGCCCAAAAGCCATTTACACATAAATCCTTAAAATCTCATTTGAAAACATTAAAATAATCCAGAAATCATCCTTGACTCATCAACTAAGTCAAAATATCATTTTTGAAACCTTTTTGACTCCGGGCCTAGCCCAAAATATCATTTGCACATTCCTCGTAAAACGTGCTCAAAAGACTGATTACAATAATCATTAATCACCATTAATCATACCAAATTACCATGAAACCATTGCAAACCAAATCATGCAATAAATCATGTAAAACATTTAACTATGCATGCATAACAGTTTATAAAACAAACGTACACTCACACACCGTCCAAATCGCTCAATTCCGAGCTGCATGCCTTTTCGTAACTTCCGGAAATCCCGAATCCTTGGGAATCGTGCCCACGAGCCCTCACGCGTTGCCGTAAGCGACTGAGCGTGGGAGCCACGCGCCTGCTACAGTGAAATGCTACAGTCGTCTCTCCCGTCCGTTTGACTTTAAAACGGGCTCGGTTGGCCCGCGACTTAACCCGGCTGAATTTCAGTCAATTCCTCATTGATTTCTTCAATTAATTCATCGAATAGAATCTTTAGGAGTCTAATTAGGGTTTTGTAATCTCACTTCCTGGAGAATTTACCTCAATCCCTCAATTGAAAACCGATTTGTCGAAGAACACTCAAGGACTGTTCATCCTTCAATCTCGACCAATTCCAAGTGTTTTCTTGCCATTGATTCACCCAGAAGCTTCGCAGGATTCATCTAAACCTAGTTCCAGTCTCAATTGTAACTTTAATTCCTGCCAACCATTCGAACTCAACTCAAAATTTGTAAAACGAATACAAGGTCCGTCTGGGCTTGTTTCTTTACCATTTCCCTCAATTTCGATTCCATTTGTAACGACTCGTCCCGAATAAGCTGAATTAATTAAGTATTAATGACAGATTAGCGAGGCTAATCAAGGATTAGCGGACGTTCAAGGCGAAATGACGAATTATCCCTAGAATGGGCAAAACGTTGAATTTTTGTTCGGATGGTCAAATGGACTTTGGCCGATGACTGTGACATATTTTGGGACGTCACGAGTTCATAGACACGTGGTACGTTCAATCCTGACATCCGTGGAAGAAGTTATGGCGATCGGAAGTTCGGGGGTATTTTGGTAATTTAGTTGAAAAGGGGCCAACGATTGACTTTTGACCCGGGAGGTCAGATGGCCGAGGACCTAGAACCGTTACGTAGATCAGGATGATACAAATCCGTAGACAGGCGGCACGTCGAATTCGGACGTTCGATGGAGAATTTACGGTTCACGGAACTTCGAACGTACTATTGCATGTTTTACAAGATGGGGACTATTTGGCAGCAAGTGGGGCCCAGATATTATTGGACAGGCCCAATGGATGAGTGACAAGTGCCATCCATCCATTTACCATCCAAACCAACTCATGCATATCCCTTTTTCCTTCATCAATCATTTTCCCCCACCAAACCAAACCCAAACCCAGTCACCTTGCATCCCAAATCCAAACCCTTCAACCCTTAGACCATGATGGAGACCAAGAGGATGAACGGAGGAGTTGAGGAAGGTGGTCGCCGGCCAAGGCAGCGCCACCGTGAACGGCGGAGGAAAACTCGACCCAAAGGTATCGTTTTGTCCGATTTCCATTTTCTTTGGGTTCAATCATTATGGATGTTTTTAATTGATTGTATTGAGCTTATGGGGTTATTAGGAAGGTATTAGGTAAATTTTGAGGGTGATTAGAGGATGAGGAAGCCCTGGGACAATTCTGGGAAAATTGAACAGTGGAGGAAGATTTGAACTGATGGGTTTAAGATGTTTTTAATTATATAGTTAGGTGTCTAGAAACAAATTAGGAGGATTGGAATTGAATAGGAGAAGAACGGATGAAAAACAAGGAAGAAATAGGGCTAGACCCGTCATGCCGGTACAGTTAGACAGGAATTCCAGAGAAAACCGAACTGGACAGTCGGACCAGTCGGCTGGTGGACAGGGATGACCCTGTGCAGTGGCGCTTGAGGCCCACGCGTAGGGCCATCTTGGTGCACGTGCAGGCACGTGGTGAAGAATTTGAAGGTGGTTCCAACATGTGAAATCATCTGTTCGATGTAACGAATATTTTGGGACTGGTTTCGAGTCGATCGGACATCGTATCGATATAGTTCGGGTTGTCCGAAGGTTTCGGTGCGCGTTTAAAAATAGTTAAAAATCCTGGAAAATTAGGGAGCTTTAGTAAGGGGTTAATTAAGTATTTAGTAACCCTCTAAAGTTTTTGGACAAGTTTGGAAGTCCCGGTGACGGCGATTGACCCTGGAGAGCCGTATTGCACGCGTATCGAGGCGGCAACGCAGACGGTCTGTGAGTGGACTTTCTTTCAGAAATCGATGCATGCATAAATGTTTTATATATGTTTTCATATGTGTTTTGGGATGACTTGAGTGCATTTTGGTGTGTGTTAATGTACGGGCACGTAATTTAAGGTTTTCAGGTTTTATACGTCCTTACGCTTTCGGTTTTCATGAAATGGTTTTGAAAAGGTAAAACTGGGCATGAGACCCATTTGGATTTGATTTTGACTCGGGCATATGGCCCTATTGATAACCTACGGGTCTGAGTCGTAGTCGCGACGGGTGCCGTGTGCACGGTGACGGACGACGTGACGCTCGCCTCCGGATTTGGGATGCGTTCCTTCCGGAAAGGTCACGATGCACGTTCCGTTGTTGAGAAGCCACTGGAGCCTCGACTTCGGAGTGCTGACGGTTTAGAGGATCGATCGGTGACGTGTGCACCATGATCTCGAGATGGTCACAGTGATGTGTTCACGGCGACATACTAGGATTGAGAGCGGTCCTATATTGATGGTTGTACACATCGTTATGATCGGGATTGTGACTGACCCTGAGATATCGGGCTCGATGTCCCATTGATTTACGAGTTTGGGCTCGACGCCCAGTTACTGTGAAATAGGGCTAGAGGCCCTGTTGAGTCTTATGTTCGGGCTGGAGGCCCAGTTGCTTTATGTGATCGGGCATGAGTCTCGTATTATGGTTTTCTATACTAGTATATATATACCATCCTTACGAGCTTATTGATTGGTCTCCTCCAGACGTCGACTTGGAGAGTAACGATCCACAGACCAGAGTGGGTATCCCCATAGTGACACGACCGATCCCAATCCCCCCGGGATTACCATGGGATGTGTCATGCTCCCGTCTAACACGAAGTGTCAGACAAGGGATAACCGAAAACCACTGCCCAAACGAGGCTTCCAGAGTGCGCAAGGATCGATGGAGGAGGCATGCGATTTCCCAGTCTCTACTGCAGTCGCATCCGTGATCAACCTGAAGGACATTAAAACAACAAAGGCTGTGAGTGGACGAAAATAAATAAGTTCATAAAACACATTTCACAAAGATATTTATGCCCTTCATTAAAACGTATGGATGCATCGAAAATCAGTAAGCAGAATATTTACTAAAAGCAACCATTAAGGCCTTAGCCTAGAAACCATAACTCGAAACCAAATGTGGGAACTCATCCCAAAACCGTAAAACCAAATTCCAATTCCACGTGGGCCATCGCCCAAAACCATAACCATAAATACCATTCAAGAAAAACATGTTTAAACCATCCTGGGCATCCCAGATGCCTAGCGTCCCAAATGCCATAGCTCACGGTATCAAGCAACGCGTGCTACCCGGGGTCTCACCGGGTCAATATCTCTGACATCCCAGATGTCTGACGTCCCAGACGTCCAATCATAGCATTCCTGCTCCTGAGTCATCATAGGTCTGGTAGCTCCGTATAATGACCCCTCGCAAGCAATGCACCGTGACTTCCCCAGTGTCCCAGACACCTGGAGAAGACCATCACATATCCTCGTATCAAGATGGTTTATGGAAAACCATTTATCAATCATTTCAAAACATCTCAAGGGCCCTGTCCAGAATTTCCACAAAACCATCACAAGTTCAAAGATCTGATTTTCAAATCCAAACCATTTATTCAAATCCATTTAGGATCCCCGACCCTTTATTACATTTATAACCAACTGGGCCTCATTCCCGATTTCGTAAACCAACTGGGCCTGTGGCCCGATTTCGTAAATCAACTGGACCCCTGGCCCGATTTCATAAATCAACTGGGCCCTTGGCCCAATTTTATAAAGCAATTGGGCCCCCAACCCAATTATGTAACTCAAATGGACTCCAAGTCCGAGGTTTACAAAAAAATTGGGCCTCATGTCCGAGTTCATCTTTCCAATTTCAAGACCATTTCATTCAACTATTTCTAAAACCATAAGTACGAAAAATCAGAGTAAAATCGAAAACCTCGATTTACGTGCAAGCACGTAAATCGCCTCGAAATACGTGAAACCATATAATTCACCAATATTCAAATCAACATCATATAATCACAATCATAATCCATATAAAATATTTATGCATGCATAACGGTTTAGAAATCAAAGTCCATTCACAGATCGTCCTAAGTTACCGCCTCAGTTTGCGTGCTGTAAGCCTCACCGGGCAAATCGTCATCACTAGGACTCCCAAACCTGTCCAAATCAATCTAGAGGGTTACTAACTACCTTATTAACCTCTCATTGAAGCACCGTAATTTTCTTGAATTTTAACTATTTTTAATCTCGATTTGAAACCTTCTGATGCCCCGAACATTATCGAGACGGTATCTGATCGATATGAAACCAGTCCCAAAATGTTCGTTACATCGAATAGAAGATTTCACGTATTGAACACTTTCCCAAACAGTCACTCACGCGCCCCCACGCGCCCTAGGAAGCCTCTGCGCGTGAGATCACGCACCTACTGTAGCATCACCACTAACCTCCAGTCGAACCAGGTTCGACTGGTTCGAACCGGACCGGACCGGCTCGACCGGTTCATCGTTCAAACCGTCCATTTTTAATCCCATTTCATTCCATTTTCAATCCTATAGTTTCCTATGTTCATTTCCTATCATTTTGATTATTAAAAACGGAAAGAAACCGTAAAACCAGTACCTTCCAAGTTCAACAATGGTGGTTGTGATTTCCTCTGCCGTTCACGGCCGTTCCAGGCCATCCTACCTTCCTTTCTTGATCTCAAATGGTCCCTAAGACTTCCAGAAACCGTTTCCAATTAATAGAATAGATTAAGGCTCCCTAAAACTCATTTTTCAAATTTTCAAAAACTTACCTCACGATTTCGGGTTCCTCCGCCGTGAACCGCCGCTGTGGCCCAACACCACCGTCCAGTCTTCCCATTCCACTAGCCTCTCACTCTCCCTCAGTCGCACTCAGAGTAAATCACACACAAGATGAAGGATGGTGGTGGTGTATGTTGTTTCAGGTTTTGAAAGAATAGAGAAGATGACATTTTGATGAGAGGGGAGTGAGATAAACGATGAGGATAAGAGGGATGATTTGGGATAAAGGGCTGAGATTAAAAACTGAGGGAAATGGGAATTATAAAATAATTAAAATATTATTATTATAATCCAATCTCACCAATCAAGACATAGATCCACATTTTAGGGTTATTGGCCAATGGGATGAGTGACACTTGTCACTCATCCATAGGTCCCACTTAAAATATCTGACCCAATCAGAATAAACCAAGTGTCCTCGCCTCGTAATATGCGTATAGTGAAATTGAACTTCCGTGACCCATAAATTTCCCATTCGAAGTCTGATTTCAGCGTGCCACCTGTCTATGGATTCGTAACATCCCGATCTACGTAACGGTTCTCGGCCCTTGGCCATCGGACCTCTCGATCAAAAAGTCAACATTTTGCCCCTTTTACTCAAAATTACCAAAATGGCTTTAAACTTCTGAACGTCATATCTTTTTCCTCGAACGTCGGAATCAAACGTGCCACCTGTCTATGAACTCATGACGTCCCAAACTATGACTCGGTCATCGGTCAAAGTCCATTTGATCGTCCGAGCAAAAAGTCTACGTTTTACCCACGGCTAGAGGCAAAACGGTCATTTTGCATCGTTCGTCCGATTTCGCCCAACTAATCACCGATTAACCTCACTAATCATGATTAGTTACCAATCTAATCCCGGAATTTGGGACGGGTCATTACACATAGGGATCCCGTTCCAAGAGTGGGCGTTATGATGTGGTCCCGGACCAGATTCCGGAGAGATGAGCCTCCCAGATGGAGAATTTCTGGGAGAAGACTCGGAGTGAGACCCCGAGTAGTATGTATACTTATATATATATATATATATATATATATATACATTGTGACTATATCAGGGATGTGTTCCTAGGGGCTATGTACCCCGAGTTGGCATCTTCTCCGGAAGTGCCTAGGATGGGTTATATATGTATATATGTATATGTGTATGAGTTTTCATTGAGATGGCGTTGGGCTGAGACCCACGTCTATTAGTTTTGGGCTAAGACCCATATGAGATGGCTTTGGGACGAGTTCCCACGTGTTTTGGTTTGGGCGGAGATCCCATGTATTGATTTACGGATTTCTGGCCAAGGCCCAAATGATTTTATGGTTCATAACGGTTTATGCGGACCGGCATGTACCCTAGAGATGGTTTTTGAATGCATGCATATGTTTAATGAAGGGCATAAAGGTCTTTTATGAAATGTTTTTATAAAATACTTGTTTTGTCCACTCACAACTTTTGTGTTTTGAATGCCCTTTAGGTTGATCGCAGATGCAGGCTGTAGCAGAGATGAGACATTCACATTCCTCCTTCGGATCCTAGCATACTCTAATAGGCCCGATTCGGTAAAGGACGAAAATATCCCTGGTCTGACACTTCATGTCAGACGGGAGCAGGCACGTCCCATGCTAATCCCGAGGGATTTGGGACGGGTCTTGTTCGTGTCAGACGGGAGCAGGCACGTCCCATACTAATCCCGAGGGATTTGGGACGGGTCCTGTCACATTCAACTCATTTAAGTCTCTATAAGCTCATTCTCATATCTGTTTCCATCAATTGATCTTCCAATTCAAAATTCGATCCCAAGTCATCAATTCAAGGTTTTCGGGTGGGTTTCGGTGTTTATGGGTTTTTCTTTCCTGTTCTCTCACGACTTCATGTCAGGACCCACCCCGATTCCACCCCGAAAATCGAGGTAAATCCTACTCCCGTCTGACACCCCGACACACAGACTAAAGTAACCTCACGAAAACCACAACTTTACATTATTAGACGCAGAAGATTTAATACAACCCAGAGTCAAAACTAGCATAGAACTAAACAAAAACAAAGTGAAACCGATACACAGAGTACACGCACAACGGGAAACCAAACCACTCCGGGGTCACTCTCAAGTACTCTATGCCTCTGACACTGCCTCGACGTCGACCCCCACGCTAGCTCCACGACCTGGAGGGTAATTTAAAACAAAAAATGTGTGAGTGGACCATAAACAAAAATAATAGTTTCGAAAACCGTTTTATAATCAAACCAGGGTTTTGGCCCTCCGTTTTGAAAACATACATGCATAACTCATTAGATGAAAACAGTTATAAATCACGTAATAATCACCATGAAAACAGTTAAAGAAATCACATCATAAGCATCATAAAACCGTATCATAAAATGTAAATACCAAGCAATCATTATCCGATCAAACCTGTTGGACCTATCCGAGTCTTTAAACTCAATCCAAGCCTCAATAATATCCGAGTCTTTAAACTCCGAGTCTTTAAACTCAACAGGCCTAAGGGGGAAATATCAATATATCTGAGTCTTTAAACTCCCGAGTCTTTAAACTCAATCCGGGTCTTTGAACCCAATCCGGGCCCGTCCCCCATCAATCACAATATCCGGGTCTTTAAACCCAATAACTAGATCCTGCAAATCCAATATAAGCCATTTGAAAACCATTTCGAAATCCGCATCCAAACCCGAATCCGAAATCATTGGTCTGATGCCTTCCGGCATCCAGAACCGTCATTCCGAACTTAAATCCGGAATTCCACTTTTCAACGTTAAAACCAAATCTCGATTCTCGAAATCCGATTCTAAAAACGAAAACCCTTGATCCTCAAATCATGTATCAAAATCCACTTATAATCACTGAAAATCACTTATCATTTGAAATCCCAAAATCATGGCATCGAAATCAGAATTCAAACCTTTCTCGTAAAACGTGCCAAAAACCGTACTTTCTCGAAAAACGTGCAATTAAGTAAAACAGTTATAGCATATTCAAATAATGATGAAATCACACATAAAACCATAAATCAAGTAATTAAAAGCAGTTATGCATGCTCAGTAATAGAGAAGGGGTCCACTCACAGATACCGGGTACGTCACTCGCGTCCCGTACGTCTCGTACGTTCCTCGACCTTCTCAGAGATTCCCGATCCTGTCACAAGGCACCAAGGTACGTCACTAACACATTAACGAAGATCCTCCTAATGTGCCCCAACAATCTCCGGATTCTAAACGTAACGAACCGAGACCCTAAACCTTCAACCTTGTCGAACTAACCTCAAACGACGTCCGATTAACCCAAAACATAGTCCAATAGACTCGTTACAACATCTAGACCAAAAACCTAGTTGACACTTTCCCAAGAAACCGCCGCACGCGCCTCCACGCGCCGCCCAAAGTGGCTGCGCGTGGACCTCGTGCGCCTGCACAGGCCCTGTTCATCTTCAACCTTCGAACCTGTGCACTGTTCCAGACCAGCGTGGCCGGTTCTCCACCGTACGTCCACCATTTTCCTCCTTCTTTCCACTATTCTCTTCGTCCTCTACCCAGTAATCGATTCCCTTACTCCACACACTCCAATCCTAGCTCTAACCCGTCCTCCCTAGTTCGAAACAAAAACCACCCGTACCCCTGTTTTTCTCTCCGACCACCCGTACACTTCCCCTTCACGGCTTCGACACCAAAAGGTTCCTAAGGACCTAAGGAATCCAGACCGCTCGACTCGTACTCAAAAACCACGACTTTAAGTTTGAACCCAAACTGGAAAACAGAGAACACGGTAAACTCACCGTCGTTCTAGCCCCTGCCGTGCAATCCCCCGTCACGGATGCATAACCAGTAGCTACCTAGGACCCTAATGAACTCACCAGACCTCACCAAACACCTCGACTCAGCCCCTACCGTCACGACTATCGATTTGAGCAAAACAGGAAAAACAGAGCATGTAATTGGGTGAAAAGAATTACATGTGTCCTGCTCTCCACCGTGAGCTCCACCGTGCTCACGCGACTCCTCTAAGCCTCCTCCGTCCTCTAGACACCACCACCAGCCTCGATTGACCAATTACACATCAACACCACCAAATTCCCTCTCTGTTTCCCTCAGAATTCACCCTCACCTCACACCAGTTTTCCTCACAATTCTCTCATTCCAACTCACTAATCAGGTCCTACTTAAACTCTACTCTCACTCACCAGAACACATGTAACAACCCGTACCTTCGGGAAGGGTATAAATGTAATTTTTGTAAATATTTGTATGAAAGGACGATTTTGCCCTTGTGAATAGTAGGCCAAAAGTTTACTTTTTGAATTACCGATTGGAGGACTGTTGACCCTTGACCGTGACGTATTTTAGGACGTCACGAGTCCGTAGACAGGTGGCAGGTTTGATTCGGACAATCGGAGAAAAAGTTATGACGTTCGGAAGAGTGAGGGCGTTACCGTAAATTTGATTAAGTGAGGAAAATGTTGACTTTTTGGATGACTTGTGATTTTCACGTAGACCGAGGACCGTTAGATAGGTCTCGACGTCCTGAGTACAACGACAGGCGGCACGATGTCATCGGACGTCGGACGGAATATTTACGGGTCTGGGAAGTACGAGGGTAAAATGGTAATTTTGTGCAGGAGGGGTATTTCAGTCTTTTCCCTCAGACCAATCAGATAAGGGCAAGTGGCAGGGATATTTTGGCTGAACCATGGGGTGTTGACATGTGGGGGACACTAGATGGTTTCAGGGAGTACTAACGTGTGCACGACCACACTTTGCACGATTTCAAACTGTGCAACCGTGCTTGAACACACAGAGAAACAGAGAGAAGCAATTGGAGAGACAGCGATCGATTCCGTGCAAGAGTGAGTGAAGAGTGAACTGAGAGAGTGACAGAGAGGCAAGGCGGAGCTGGTGATCGTGTTTTGGTGGAGGAATCGTGCCTGGAGACACGGTGGTGGTGCGGCGGAGTTCTGAGAAAAACAGGGAGATTGTGAGACAGGGGTGGCAGTTGTGCCGTGTGGTGGTTCAAACCAAGACCGTGGGAGGTTCAGGTGGCTGCAGGGAGTCCAAAAAGCACCGTGGTACGCGACGATGCTCACGGCGGAGACTGAATCGAAGGGTAAGACTCTTTCCTTTGTTTTTCCCGTGAATTTCAAATCGAAAGTTGTAGAGTTGGGCTTAGAGTCGAGGGATTTGGAGGCCAGGGTGAGACTCCTGGAGGTCCCAGGAGTCGTGTGGTTGTGGTGCCGTGCCGGGGGAGGACCTGGGCGGCCGGCGGCCAAAACAGGGGCCACGGGCTTAGTTTTTCGAAGGAGAGTCGTGAGGTTTTGGGCCGTGATTCTTCGATCTTAGGACTTGGTTCGATTTCTTAGGATGGGATGAAGCTATTGGGATTGGTTTGGATGGAATGGATGGATGAACGGCGGAGAACCGGTCACGCCGGTTCAACTGTGTTGAACCGGGTGACTCGAGGTAGGAGGAGCACTGTAGCAGGCGCGTGAGGCCCACGCGCAGCCACTTTGGGCGGCTCGTGGAGGCGCGTGGGGAGGATTCCGGCCAAGCTTCCAACATGGATTTGGTTCTAAATGTCATAAGGAGTTCATTGGTATGGTTTTCGGGTGAATCGGACGATGTTAAAAGGTTGTTCGGGAATCCGGACGGTTTAGGGTCTAGGATTAAAATATTAATAAATTTCCGAAAAATTGGGGAAAATAGAGTTAGTATCCTTAATGTGTTTGTGACCCTATTTGGTGCATATTGACAGGACGGGAGGCACCTGAGACGGTCGAGGAGCGCACGGAGCGCAATTGACTCGTCCTGATTTGTGAGTGGACTATTTCTTTAAACTCGAGCATGCCTAACTGTTTTATGGATTTTTTATGATATTAAATATGTTTTTATGCTTTTTTAATGATGATTATATGTGGTTGATATGTTTGCACGTTTTTCGAGACATGTTTGGGATTTTGCACGTTTTTTGAGAAAAGCTGGTTTCCGGACTTTGATGCCATATTTAAGGATTTAAATCTATGAATATTCTCTGATGATGATAAATGGGTTATGAAATATGATTTGTGATTACATATGATTTTTAGTATAATAATGGATTTCCGGATTTGGGTTCGGAATGTTGGTTCTGAACGCCGGAAGGGCTTCGGACCGTGGATTTCGAATTCGAGTTTGGCGATGGATTTCGAATTTGGTTTTACTTTGAATTTGGATTGGATTTTCTGGATCTGGTTATTGGGTTTAAAGACCCGGATATTCTGATTAACGGAGGACGGGCCCGGATTGAGTTTAAAGACTTGGGAGTTTAAAGACTCGGACATTTATGATCTTACCCCCGTAGGCCTATTGAGTTTAAAGACTCGGGAGTTTAAAGACTCGGAATTATATATGAGGCCTGGTTGAGTTTAAAGACTCGGATAGGTCCAGCAGATTTGATCAGAAATGATGGTTTGTTGTTCATGGTTTATGCTATGGTTTCTGATATACATACCATGATTTCTATATCCGTTTTATAGTGTTTCTGTTTCTTATGATGTTTCATGTTATGATTTTCTAATACTTCGTTGGGCATGCCTGTATTAAAAAACGGAGGGAACAATTATTATTATTTCTCCTTAATTTTGATTTGGTGATAAACTGATTTTAAAACTTTTAGTTATTCTAGTCCACTCACACTTTTGGTTTTAAATTTTCCCTCCAGGTCGTGGTGATAGCGCTGGGGTGAACGTTGAGGCAGATATTGAGGCATAGAGCTTACGACGTTCTTCCGTTGCGTGACTAGCATAGTAGGATTTTGTGCCCATTTTGTAGAACTATGCTCTGACTTACAGTTGTATATATTTACTCATTCGTCTGATAGTTATGCTTATTGTAGTATGGACGTTATCTTGGTACTTTAGGTATGATTGTCAGACGGGAGCAGGGTTCGTCCCGGGTATCGTGGTGATATTTGGGACGGGTCTTGACAACACAGCACCTCACACCGCCCTTCACCTGATCGATTGCCCTCTCAAACCTCACTCTGTTTCTCTCTTCTTCGAACACGATACACAACCCAAATAATTGGAACCGTGCACATGCCTAGAACCCACTAGAGCAACCCCACGTGTCACCATCCCCTCCGCCCTCTCACAAAAAATCCCAATCTTCACTGTACACTTGTCCTGATCCTATTTACACAAATCCCAATTTACAAATGACCAAAATGCCCCTATGAGTTAAAATTACCGTTTTGCCCCTCACCGTTCTAGACCCGTAACTAATCCGTCCGACGTCCGATGAGGGCATGCCGCCTGTCATTGAACTCAGGATGACGAGATCTACCTAACGGTCCTCGGCCTTCGTGAAAATGACCAGTCTAGCAGAAAGTCAATGTTTCCCCCCTATTTCAACCAAATTACGGTAATGCCCCCAACCTTCCGAACATCATAACTTCCTCCTCGGATGTCGGAATCGGGTGTGCCACCTGTCTACGGACTCGTGACGTCCCGACCTATGTCACGGTCATCGGTCAATACCCAATTGACCGCCCGACTAAAAGTCAACTTTTTGCCCAAACCAAGGGCAAAATCGTCATTCTACACTAACGGACCTATCAGAACCAACTAATCACCGATTATGCTCACTAATCCCATCTTAATCATTGTCTTAACCCTAATTTCCGGGACGGGTCCTTACACTTCACCTCCTCAATACCTCTCGGTTCTCATAAATTTAGCATGAGGAATCTTGGCTTTTTGCACTGATCAAGCACACCATCTGTACTCTGTTTTGTTTTCAAATGTTTTCACCACCGCCCACACCAATTTCACGATCACACACGTACACCACACACTAATCCCCTGCTCCTAGTGACATGTGTCACTTAATAGACTGAATGAGTCACCCAATTGGCTGATTCATCACATGGCCACATCAAATTACCATTTTACCCTTTGCTCGTAAAATTACCAAAATGCCCCTAGCAATCATCAATCCATAACTTTTTCATCTAGACTCCGATTTCCGCGTGCCGCCTGTCTACGGACTCAGCTTCCGGAGACCTATCCAACGGTCCCTCCGGAAAGTCCAAACAAGGTCCCCGATCAAAAAAGTCAACTTTTGCCCCTTATAACCAAGGGCAAAATCGTTTTTTCCTTCCAATTTTTCCAAATTTTTTTTTTTCCTTTTTTGAATTTCCTGGTCGTCACACGCTTTCAATTCTATTAAGAGGAAAAAAAGTGTAAGACATCATGAACCAAAGAACTAATTGACAACTCGTACAAAAATTTTACCGGTTCATTTTTTTGATTAAATTAAAGATTTCCAAAAGAAAAAGCAAACTAGGGGGAGGGTTTCCTCTTCCCAGTAGTTTTTCCTTTTTTTCTTTGGGTTAGTAATAAAAGTTATTTTGTAGTGGCTATATGGTCAGAGTCATACTTAAATTTATCGCCATCATGTAATTTTGTCATTTTTTAATTCATCCTCTTATCTAAAATATTTCTTTAAAATTTATTTATTTTTCCTAAATATTATTCTACCTATCTGTTAGAGGAGTTTCCGCAAATCTCTCATTGATTTTGGACATAGTAGTTAAATTAGGATTTTTTGTTATTTATTTGCTTTTATGCGGAATTGGCTTACTAGAGATCAAATATTCATCAGATCTGTCATGCTCTTGAGGTTCTTTAAAACCAGATATGATGGATTTGACAACAGTGACTTTTTTTTTTTAGTAGAGGTAGTTTGTTTAAGTTGTAGGCATCATTAGGGGTTTGGTTGTTTTAGGCTGTGTAGGTTTGATTTGTAAGTTTGCATAATTTCAGTGATGTGTGTTTGTTAGATGTTAGTACTGCTTTGTCCATGCTAATATTGCCTTATTGACTTGTCGGTTTTGCTATCATAGTTTGATTTTAATAGTATGGTTTTTTATGATATACAATAATATTATTTTTTATTTAAAAAAAACACAGAACGAACTAAATTAAAGTTAGATTGCAAATTATATTGCGCGATATTTTTTTTTTAATCTGATTCCATTTCTTTTAAAAAGAAATCGATATCTATTAATAGAAAAAATAATTGAATATATTTTTTGCGTTTATAAATGTCATATTTTTAAAAATGTAGTAAAAATTTCAACTTATCGAAAGAAAAAAAATTCTCACACTAAATTTACAATTTGATATATTTAAGCAAGCAGCACATTGATGATCCTAGCTCAAACCATAGTAAAATCCATAGGTAACCAAAGGTTATAGTTAAGTGGGTGCATAAATCTGGATGATGATTAATTTGATCGATCCCTCTAGAAAGCTAAAGCTAGCTAGTGAAGTGGTGATCGATGTAATATTATTGTTCGATAGTAGAAATGACATATATATTCAGAATATAAGTCGGAGAAAGATTTTGATTCTTTGTTTCTGCTTTGAGATTTTTTGGAAGGAGAAGTATTCTCTCTGTTTGGTATCCACAAATAAAGCACCCAATATTCTGCAAAATATTAAAACATAAAGGCAATGCATTCATTCTTTCAAAAATATTTATTGTACACCATCTTGGATAAGGGAATTATCTAAACCTATTTACACTAGAAATCAAATATATATTTTAATATCAAATACACATATATATACATATATATATATATTACATATATATATACATATAAATTCTTGTTATTGAAAAAAAAAAATATATCATAGGGCAAGAATTTGAATTCTGGCTAGTTGAGCTCCAACCACCTTAAGATATAATATATATTTTTTTGTCAATAAGATATATAATATTTATCAGTTGTAAACTTTTGATGAATTCTGATAAGAGAAATTTACTAAAAAAAAATTGAGTTTATAATTAGTTCACCTATTTCAATTATGACTTTGTGCTTGGATATCACTATATGCGCAATTAATTCTTTATGCATGGCTTGATCGTTTGATGAGAGAGATTGGATTAAAGTTGATAACGCATCAATATTGTTATATTTTGTATATAAAAATGTATGTGTTTACATGGTAATTAAGGAGATTAAAAGAAGTAGATGTATAATAAAAATTATCCAATCCAATCGTCTTAAAATAGTAAGATTAAAAATGCAAGTATATGTCTAATCTTTCTAATGCTCCCACAATGAAACTACATCAATTTTTACGTTTAAAATACATCAAATTTAGACGAAAGTCATCCAATCTAATCCTACGCAGCAAACGTGATCTCTTAGTTTATTATTTTTTCTCTATTATTGTGAGACGGAGTAAAAATAAGAGAAGTACATGGCCTGCATGTACCTCATCATCATCATCATCATCATTATCATCATCATCATCATAACCACACCAACCCAAAACCCTACCCTAATAATCAAATTGTGTGGTGTGAGTGTGGGATGATGCTGCCACTTGTGCCAATGGTATTATAATTAACTGTACTGTGGGTGTGGGTGTGGGCGTGGGTGTGAATGTGTGATGCCACGATCCGCCCTCGCATACCGCCGTGTTTGAATAACTTTTCTTTTGCTTAAAAGTTGACATTCTATCTCTCCAACTTACGCCACCCAAAAATACCTTATCCTGTATTTCCTTACACTAATGACTGGTGATGAGTAATGCATTCATGCATATTGCATGGCACATAATTATTTATTATTCTATGTGATATCGGTCGTACTATGATGTTTATTGCGTATCACATCGAGAACATGTTGACGAGTCATCAAAATATTCATTTACTTTGTTTTCAACACGTGATTTTGTCTTCCAAATTCGTCCACGGGACCACCAGATGCTCTGAAAAATGTATAATATTTGTGTTAATCGAAAAATTTACTCATTTTACATTTTAATTTTAAAAATTTCTCTATACGTAAGTATATGATAACTTGAATGATTTATCTATTAATTAAATCATTTAGTTAAAAGATTATCTTTAAATAAAATCATCAATTAAATCGAAAATTATTCAATTATTCATACATATCACCTAAAATCGGCTAGTTTAATGTCATGATTTGAATCTTTGTCTAAGCTATGTTGATTTGATTGATGTATATGAATAGTTAAATGATATTCAATTATCATTAATTTATCTGTGAAAATTATCTTAACATGATAAATTAGAAGATGAGTGATTTCGATTATAACATAAAGTCTACGAAAAGTTAAGAAAAATTAGAAAGCTTTCCTTATAGGTTCCTAAAAAACAACGTACTGGCCTATAGTTATATTTTGTTAACAATATGGTAATATCTTAAGGGTATCACACCTCGGTGGCACCTTCTCAAACTACCCTTTCGATTTATCGAATTGTTTTTGTACATATATCATAATTGGAACCATTCATTCTCTAAATCATTATGTCAAGATCATCTCCGTAAAAAATCAACAAGATTTGAGGTCGTTTAGTCATTTATATATACCAAATGTATCAACGGTTTTAGTAAGAATTAAGATCATGGGAAACCGTCCATTTAGTTAATATATATGAATGACTAAACGATCTCTAATCTTGTTGACTTTTTTATGGAAATGATCTTGACATGATGATTTAGGGAGTAAACATTTTTTTATTATGATATATGTACAAAGATAATTCAATAAATCGAAATGGTGGTACGAGGATATACCACCAGAGTGGGATGCAAGTATTATCCATATGTTAAAGCATCAATACCGTTATAGGGACATACAGTTAAACATGCATTTATAAATAATAGCTTGAGATTAAGAAATTCTATTAAGTTAGCAAAATATTAATTAAAAGAAAATGAGTAGATTTTTGGTTCACCTTTAATAACTTTTACTTTTACTTAAAACCTTTATATTTTAATTTTTTTTTATTATGAAGTCTTTCAAACAATTAAAAACAATATTGTCTTCTTTGGCCCTCTTTGCCCCCATGTGTCATTTAGTGTTTAGCATTTTTGGCCCCTTGGGCCCTTTATTATATTATACATAAAATAAATATTATATATATATATATATATAAATTGCAATTGAATTTTTTTCTATGAAATTAAGAATAAAGTCTGTATTGTCTGACGTTCAACGTTAGGGTATAGAAAGTTTTTTGGAGGGGGTGAGGTGGTAGTGGAAACATACAACTTAGGGTTTAGGGTTTAATTCTTGGATTTTGGCTACAAAATCTAAGAATTAAATCTTAAATTATAAGCAATTAACCAAATTATTTAATATCAGATAATAAATATTTTTAAAATTTAAAGTTTAAAAGTATTTTTGAAGAGTTCTTATTCATAATTATTTTACTTTAAATTGGATTAGATACTCAAATTACTCTTTAAAATGAACAAGTGAACAAAAATATATTATAAATAGGAGTAATGTTTTCATGATTAGAAAGGAAAAAACCACTAAATAAGGATTAAAATATTCTAAATAGGATGTTTAAATATTTATTATAGGTTAGGGACTAGAAATTTTAACAAATATAGTTAGTGAGTTTTGAATAAATATTGATGTTGTTAAGAACTAATCAATGAATAATATATAAAAAATTAATTCTCATATCACTACAAGGAAATCGATATGGTTCGGTGAAGGGGCTTCATCGAGCAAGCACCTACCTATGCTAGGCAACAGGTTAACCTGGCGAATCTCCTCGAGGCAAAATATGTCGTGCAAGTCTTGTTGGGCTAGGGTCTTGCTCGACGGCAAAGATGATTCGTCGAGTAAGATCAAAGTCAACAACGGTTGCCCAGAGGACGTATTCGCCAAATAAAGCCATCGAAAACAAGACAAACAAGCAGCCTTTCAACGTTTGCCCTGTGGAGGTCCGTTGAGCAAACGTTGAATAGTGGGACTTTTCTCAGCGAAGATTCACCAGGCAAACTTTAAAGAATAAGATGTGGCCCGCTGGGCAAATTTTAAAATACTTTTATAAAAAAAAAATATATTTAATTTTTCAATAATTATTTTAAAAGTTATTTTAATATTTGAATAATTATATATATTTAATATTAATGTATATTTAAATAAATGAAATTAATATAAAATTAGAAAAAAAATTAAAATCATAATAATTAAATGAAATTTTTATATAAAAATAAATGTAATATTTTTACATAATTAAAAATAAAAAATCTAATAAAACTAAATAGTACCCCGGGGGGGGGGGGGGGGGGGGGGGGGCCTGATCGTTCTGGGCAGGCTGTCAACTCGAGTCCTAAGATTGCGAGCTAAGGCCATTCAGCACACGCGGACCAATTTGGCTAAATATGAGCGATAACTGGGCCTGAATTATCGTGTTTATGCCTGCATTTGCTCGTGCTGGGCCTCAAGGCCCGTATAATGGGCCTTAAGCTTGAAATTCTCCACTTGTAGGTTCTCCATATTGCCCTCAGATCAGAGACCTCCTCGGGATGCATTATTTAGGAAGAACATAAAGGTTGGCTCAAGGCATCCAAAAAGAACCCTTCCCCAGCGCCCCGAACAACCTTCCGGGGTTGCTTTCCAAGCTGACGCTCTAGGATGGCAATCGACCTCTCAGGATTCGGTAGCTGGTCCTGCAGCGGGACCTCAGGTTGTAGTGGGTCAGCTATTCTTAAGTCTACTGCACATCCTCCACCATGACCGCCTACAAATTGGAATAATTTAATATTTAGAAAATTAATTAATTAAGAAAATTAAATATTCAATGACCGCAAACATTGAACTTAATTACGTGAATAGCGTCAACCACCTGACCGCCGTGGCCAGCACCCAGGCGTCTACTTCAAGGAATAGTGACCCAACCGAGCGACGGGACTCATGTTGAGCCAATAAAGGGCGTGATCCCCTATGGTGCTCAAAATTCTTCTTTGCCGGTTCGCCTTATTGGCCCTTAATTTTATCTGCACATTAGAAAGACAATAATTACTAATACGGAATTACGTAAATTAATATTCTCAATATAAATAAATAAAACGATAAATTACCAGATATTTCTCATTTATCCAATGGTTGCATAGCCAAAGCCACTCCACCAGTTTGTCCCCCTACATCTCTTCTGGAGGATTTGCCATAGTCTTATCATGCGAACTCCAAAGTTCGTAGTACGCATGGAGTTCGAAATTGCAATCCGCATACCGCTTCTGCCAATGGTGGTTTATATGGGTCATGAGACCGGGGTAGGTCTCATTGTAACGACCGGTCCCTAATTTTAAGAATTAATTAGGGATTAATGTCGGATTAGCGAGGCTAATCGGGAATTAGTAGAGGATTAACGGTCGTTTAGGGCAAAATTACGATTTTACCATTAGACAAGGGTAAAAAATTGACTTTTGACCCCTGAGGTCTGATGGCTGAGGGATGAGGACCGTTACGTAGATCGCGTCGATATGAATTCGTAGACAGACGGCACGTCGAATTTGGACGTTCGACAGAAAAGTTACGGTTCGACAGAAAAGTTACGGTTCACAGAAGTTCAAACGAACGATTGCACGTTTTACGAGGTGAGAGACTTTTGGCAGCAAGTAGGGCCCAGATATTTTGGACAGGCCAATGGATGAGTGACAAGTGTCACCCATCCATTGCCCATCCCAAACATGTTCATGCATATCCCCTTCCCCTTTTCATTCGATCATCGAAAATTTTCCCAACCAGACCCGAGCAACCTGATCAACCCAATCCAAAACCCCTCCCCATCTGATCTTATGTGAGGACCAGATAGTGAAGATATTTTGATGGTGGTGGCTAGCTAGGAGCAACGCCACCGTGGATGGCGGAGGCAAACCGTGCAAGGTAGCCGGTTTTGCCCATTTTCTTTCATTTTTAATTCTTGACGTTGGGGGACGGTTTTAATCGATTAGAATGAGTTTAATAGGTTGATAGGAAGGTTTTAGTAAGGTTTTGGTGGTGATTAGTGTCTGAGGAAGCACTGGGGAAAAACTAAAATTTGAACCGTGAGGGAGGAAAATCGAACCATTGGGTTTTTGTAGGTTTTTGGTTGTTTTGATGGGATAGAAAGGTTCCTATGATCAAAATAGAAAGATTTAAATCGATTAGGAAGAAAAAGGATGAAAATTGAACTTTTTAGAGTCCTGAACTGGCTCCGGCGGTTCGACTGGACCGGATTGCAGGGCTTGAACCGGACCGGCCGATCGGACCGGTCGGCTGGAGGTTGAAAATTACTCATGTAGCTGGCGCGTGGCTCCCACGTACAGCCACTTCAGTCGGCGCGAGTGGGCGCGTGGTGGAAAATTTGGGGAAATTTCCAACGTGTAATTTTATCTATTCGATGTAACAAAAATTTTGGGACTGGTTTCGAGTCGATCAAACATCGTCTCGATATAGTTCGGGTTGTCCGAAGGTTTAGGATCGCGTTTAAAAATAGTTAAAAATCCCGAAAAAGTAGGGGGCTTTAGTGAGGGGTTAATTAAGTAGTTAGTAACCCTCTAAAGTGATTTGGACAGGTTTGGGAACCCCGGAGATGAAGATTGACCTGGGAAGGCGTACGACGCGCGTATCGAGGCGGCAACTCGGACGGTCTATGAGTGGACTTTGTTTTACAAATTGATGCATGCATAAATGTTTTATAAGTATTTTAATACATGTTTTGTGATGCCTTGAGTGTATTTTTGTGTGTGTTTACGTATTGGCACGTATTTCGAGATTTTTGGGCTTTATACGTTCTTATACGCATCTATAGCTTCGATTTTAAATGAAATGGTTTTTAAAGGTAAAACCGGGCATGAGACCCATTTGGTTTTGGTTTTGACTTGGGCATGTGGCCCTATTGATGACCTACGGGTCTGAGTCGTAGTCGCGACGGGTGTTGTGTGCATGGTGACGGATGACATGACACTCGCATCCAGACTAGGGATGTGTTCCTTCCGGAGAGGTCACGATTCATGTCCCGTGGTCGAGTAGCCACTGAAAGCTCGACTTCGAAGTGCTGACGGTTTAGGAGAGCGAACGGAGATGTGTGCACCCTGATCTAGAGGTGGTCGCGGCAGTGATATGTTCACGACGACATACCAAGATTGAGAGCGGTCCTGGATTGATGGTTACACGCATCACTATGATCGGAATCGTGACTGACCCTGAGATATCGAGCTTGATGCCCCGTTGATTTACGAGTTTAGACTTGAGTCCCAGTTAATTGTAAAATCAGGCTAGAGACCCCGTTGAGTCGTAAGTTCGAGCTGGAGGCCCAGTTGACTTGTGTTATCGGGCGTGAGTCCCGAGTGTGGTTTTCTATACTAGTATGTATATACCCTCCATTAAGAGTTAATTGGTCTCCTCCAGATGTCGACCTGGAGAGTAACAATCCACTACCCGGAATGCGTGTTCCCCATAGGGAGCCCATTCCAGGAGTGGATGATATGATAGAATCCCGGACTGGTTTCGGAGACAGAGCCTCTCAGATGGAGAATTCCTAGGGGTAGACTTAGAGTGAGATCCCGAGTAGTATGCATACTTATATATAGAGAAATCGTGACATATATCGGGGATGAGTTCCCTAGGGGCTGTGTGCCCCGAGTTGACATCAGAAGATGTTTAGGATGGGTTAAATATGTATATATGTATATGTGTATGAGATTTCACGGAGATGGTTTTGGGCTAAGACCCACATGTGTTGGATTTGGGACGAGTTCCCACTTGATTTGGATTTTGGGCTAAGGCTATAACGACCCGTCCCAAATTCCTAGATTAGATTAGTGATTAATCATGATTAGTAAGGCTAATCTATGATTAGTTGAGCGAAATCGGACGAACGATGCGAAATGACCGTTTTGCCCCTGGGCGTGGGTAAAACGTTGACTTTTCATTCGAGAGGTCAAATGAACTTTGATCGATGACCGTGACATAGTTCGTGACGTCACGGGTTCATAGACAGGTGGTACGTTCAATTCCGACATTCGAGGAGGAAGTTATGACGTTTGGAAGTTTAGGGGCATTTTGGTAATTATGGTTAAAAGGGGTCAAATGTTGACTTTTTGACCAAGAGGTCTGATGGCCGAGGGCCGAAGACCATTACGTAGATCGGGACGATATGAATCCATAGACAAGCGGCACGTCGAATTCGGACGTTCGACGGCGAAGTTACGGTTCACGGAAGTTCAAGTGCACTATTGCACGAATTACGAAACGACCTAACTTTTGGAATTTAGTGGGCCCAGATATTTAATGGAGGCCCAATGGATGAGTGACAAGTGTCACCCATCCACAGGCCACCCAAATTGATTCATGCATCGACCAACCTTTTCATTTCTTCATTTCAAACACAAACAACCATTACCCGATCTCATCCTCTGTGCAACCCAAACCCATCCAATCCAAACCTTCACCCATGACCATCTGAGGAACCAGGGAAGTGAGGGAAGGACTGAGGATGATGGTGGCCTGCCAGGAGGGAGCCACCGTGCACGGCGGAGACCCGAACCCGAGGTATGGCTCAGTTTTGGTTTTTGAACCCAAAATCATGTTTTTGTTGTTATGGGTCTATTTGGATGATTGGTTTGAAATAAATAGGTTGCTAGGGACTTAATGTGAAGGTTTTTGATAGGTTTAACGGCTAGGAAGCCATGGAAGGGAAAATGGAAAACCCCTACCTTGAGGTCCATTTTGGGTTCACGGGTTCTAGGCGGTTTTAAGGGTTTTGGTTAATTAGGTTAGATAGGAAACAGGAAAATAGGATTTTTAGGATTGAAATGGGACAAAACGGACGAGATTTGAGGGAGGAACCAGGCCGGACCGGTCACGCCGGTCCAGGAGAACCAGTGAACCGGCCAAACCTGGTTCGATCGCTGAGGAAGATGACTATTCATCGAAGCGTGAGCCCACGCGCAGGGCTCTTTAGGTGGCGCGTGGTGGGGTTTCTGGGGAAGTATTCAACATATGAAATCTTCTATTCGATGTAACGAAGATTTTGGGACTGGTCTCGCATCAATCGGACATAGTTTCGATAGGTTTCGGGTTGTCCGAAGGTTTAGGATCGGTTTAAAAATAGTAAAAAGTTCGAGAAAATTACGGGGCTTTGGTAGGAGATTAATTAAGTAGTTAGTAACCTTATATTAAAATTTGGAAAGGTTTGGGGGTCCCGGTGACAGTGATCGGCTCAGGAGAGCCTATGGCACGCAAATCAAGGCTGCAGCTCAGACGGTCTGTGAGTGGACCTTGATTTCTAAACTGTGATGCATGCATAAATGTTTTATATGGTTTATGATTGTGATTATATGATTATGAATTGGATGGTTGTGAATTAGGTGATTTCACGTATTTTGAGAAGATTTACGTGCTTGCACGTAAATCGAGGTTTTCCGGTTTTACTCTGATTTTCCATTCTTGTGGTTTTGGATATGATTTCATGAAATGGTTTTAGATTTGAAAAGGTAAATTCGGGTACGAGACCCATTTGAATTACGAATTCTCAGAATTGAGGTCCATTTGATTTAACGAGGCATTGGACCGGGGCCCAGTTGGTTTACGATTCAGACTGGAGGTCCAGTTTGTATGTGGATTCGGGCCTAGGGCCCAGTTATGTGTTATGATGGTGATTTCGGGTCAGGGACCCTAGATATGGTCTTTACGGGTCATGACGGTTTATGGGAACTAGCATGAACCCTTGAAATGGTTTTTATGGTTCATGACGGTTTATGGGAACCGGCATGAACCCTTGAAATGGATTTACAGGTCATGACGGTTTATGGGAACCGACATGAACCCATGAAAGGTTTTATGGTTCATGACGGCTTATGAGGGCCGGGCATGAATCCTGGAAAGGTTTAAAGAATGATTTCAAAAGGTTTTTCATATTCCATCCTTTATATATGATTGTCTCCCCGGGGAGGGTCGTTGGCCTGGGTGGACCCTGGAGTAGTCACGGAGCACTGACTGAGTGGAGTCGCCCCCCAGTTGGGTTCCTTACTCTCAGGATGGGTATGGTTCGTTACCTCCAGGGAGGGTCATTGATCTACGGACATTGACCTGGGTGGACCCTAGAGAGACTTGGGTTTGAGACCCCGGTTAGCACACGTGTAGCTTTATTTTACCGTGACAGGTTCTTGGATATGAAATATAATGGATAAACATGTTTCAAGTGGTTTGGGAAATTGTGTTTACAATGATAAATAAATTTGGGGCTGAGACCCTAATTAAGGTTGTTTAAACATATGTTATTGGATAAATGGTTTTCCTATGCATGGATGCTTTTTAGTGAAGGGTATATAGGTCTTTGATGAGATATGTTTTTATAAACTCTTTATTTTTGTCCACTCATAGTCTTTCTGTTTTTAATACCCTTCAGGTTGACAGTGGATGTGGACTGTAGCAGAGACCGAGATATCACATGCCTCCTCTGGATCCTGGCGTACTCTGATAGCCCGGGAGGGCAAAGGTCGGAAATATCCCTTGTCTGACACTTCGTGTCAGACGGCAGCAGGGTCATCCCGCGTTAATCCCGGAGGGATTGGGATGGGTCCTGTCAAAGGCCCCGTGTTCTATGTGTGAGAAATGGTTTTCGAATGCATGCATAATTTTTAGTGAAGGACATAAAGGTCTTTTTATGAAAATGTTTTTATAAAATTATTTGTTTTTGTCCACTCACAACTTTCGTGTTTTGAATGCCCTTCAGGTTGATCGCGGGTGCGGGCTGTAGCAAAGACGAGACATCACATTCCTCCTCCTCATCCTGACACTCTCTGATAGTCCCGGTTGGGTAAAGGACGGAATTATCCCTGGTCTGACACTTCGTGTCAGACGGGAGCAGGCACGTCTCACGTTAATCCCAGAGGATTTGGAATGGGCCCTATCACTCATCCCATTCAAAATTAATCTGCAATAAAATATTAAAATATGTTAAATTATTAAAAATAATAAAAATCTTAAGAAAACATTCATACCCGTAAAGCAGACCAACATATAACGAGCGGCGTCAGGGATTGGGTTCTGAAGGTGTCTACCATCATCTCCGCTTTGGTGCAAATAATCTCACTCATGTCCTGCACTAGCAGAGCATGCACGTTGGAGGTATGGTGATTGCAGTCGTTCCAGCCACACGACCTGGATCTTGCTGCTTGTCGTCCTACAAATCTACTAGGACTTTAACCCCTTGCTTATGTCGCGCACTTTTATGGCTCCCCCTGAAAATTCGGTTAACATTAGTAAATATTTTGAATAAAAAATAAATACAAAATTTGAAATTAAATCAGATATTGAACTTACCTGACGGGAGCTGTGCATCAACCCCTTCTTGAATATCAAGTCTAGAGGGCCCGGGGTCAGTATGGGATTGCCCACGTTTCTAGCTGGTGCGGCTCCTCGCTGACGTGCCCCTAGTATCACCCGATCGTCAGGAATGACAGGGGATGCAGAGGAAGAGGTTAGATGTTATGTCGATGATGATCCACCAGTAGGAGATGGTCGCTCCATAGGGGACGGTGCTAATCCTAGAGATGGTTGCTTTGCTGGCACGTGGGATGAACTCCCGAAGTGATCAATCTACGCTACAACATCTACAATACAAAATTTTAAATAATTAATATTAATTAAATAAATAAACCAATAATTAAATAATTTCTAATAATTTTCAAAAATTGAAATAATCCACTAATTTCAAATAATTTCCAATAATTCAATAATTTAATAATCTTCAATAATTTTCGAAAATTTCCAAAAATTTGATAATTTCGAAAAGTATATAATAATTTCTAATAATTGCTAATAAATTTGAAGCATTTCCAAAAATGTCATTAATTCAATAATTTTCAAAAATTTCAAAAAATCTCAACAATTCAATAACTTCCAATATTTTCCAATAATTCAATATTTTCCAATATTTTCCAAAAATTCAATAATTCAATAACTTAAACTAATTTTCAATAATTACCAAAAATGTCAATAATTCAATCATTTCCAATAATATTCAATAATTTCTAATAATTTCAAATTTTCAAAAATTTAAAAATTCTCATTAATCAGAATTCAATTCAATAATATCCAATAGCCAATTCAGTAACTAATTCAATAACCAATCCAATAATATCCAACGTAACATTCAATTTTCAAACATTATTACAAATTTCAAACAATATTCAAAAATCAATCCAATATTCAAACATCAATCCACTAATCAAACATTATTCCAAATCTCAAACAATATTAATTCAATATTCAAGAATCAAGAACAATATAAAAAAAAAACATAGTTAATGATAGGACTTACAATAAGGAAGAGAGAGGGGCGGTTGGAGCTTTGGGTTTGGAGGTTTGGGTTACGATTTTGGGCCGCGACAGTGGAGGAATTCGCGATTTGGGTCACATGTTGGGATTTGTTGTGGGTTGGGCTTTGGGGTGAGGGAGGGAGGGAGTTTGAGTGAGAGAGTGAGCTTGAGTGATAGAGGGAGGCTGAGTTGCATAGAGGGAGGCGCAGCTGTGTGTGTTTGTTGTATGTTTTGGAAAATGAAGAGGAAGAACGAAAGGGAAGGGTCACGACTGTTACTAAGTGAGTGAGGACTTTGCCCGTTGAACCCCTCCGTCGGGCCATCTTTAATGATTCATCGGGCAAAGATGGGCAGAAAAATCAATTTTCCGCTAAATATTTGGAGAAATTTTTGCATTTTCGTAAAATTTAACTTTGCTTGGCAAATATATCCCATCTGCCAGGTAAAGTCTTCAATGGTACTATTTTATGTTCGATTGATATGCGAATGTGTGAATTTGAAAAATTCGACCCTTCAGTTTGTGATACGACATGCCTAGACCTTAGCTGTCGAAAATCGCGATGTTTTGAGGACTTAAAGCCATTGGATCAACAAATAATTATTTTTTACTAACAAGACTCGACCTAATATTGTTTTGATAACCGTGTTTGGTCTTGTTCCCGTCTGACAAGTCAACCGAAATTCCAAAAACACCTTCATCACTTGTCAGACAAGGGATATTTGTACTGATTCCCACTCATGCCTCTGCCTCTCGATCAGCCCCAAACTTCGTGCCATGACCTGGAGAGTAATCAAAACAACAAAAGTGTGAATGGACAAAAATAACGTCATTTGAAAGTACATTTTAAAACAAACTCTTTTACCCTCCAACTATAAAACATGCATGCATAGGATAAAATATGAATCCCGTAAAATGGAGTATTGTATTGTGAGGTTACTTGGGGATGATAATCACCCTTAGTGGTGGTTTTTGACACGATTGGTGATTCCTAGAATTTACGGAGGATCGTATGGCTCGAAATTGAACCATGTGGACGGTGAGTGAGTGAACGTTTTTTTTTTATATATAAATTGTGCTGCATGCATAACAAAATGTTTTATATGATTTATTGCATGATTTGATTGCAATGATTTGAGTAATGGTTTGAAGTGATTAACTGATGATTTTATAGATTTATTTATCGATTTTTGGACATGATTTACGGTGTTGATGGAAATGATGTTTGGGCCGATTTGAAAATGATGATTTGATTTGGAATGTGAGTCAACGATGATTTTGTGGATTTATTTGCTAGTTTCTGAACATGATTTTACGGATTTGAGTGAAAATGGTATTTTGGGCTTGAGATCCGGCTGGAAATGGTTTGACTTGGTTTTAAGTCAAAGATTGTTTTGAAACTAATGTTTTAGGTTCATGCTCAGTGCCCTAGATGTGTAATTCCCGGGAAAACCCGAATGTGTAATTCACAGGAGAGCTCAGATGTGTAATTCCCAAAACGTCCCGAATGTGTAATTCCTGGAAAGCCTTAATGTGTAATTATCGGAAAAACTTCGGATGTGTAATTTCTGAATTGCCCTCAAATGCATAATTCCTGAGTTTTAAGTATAGGATTGTGTTTGATATTGATTTTGTATCCCCGTGTTTTATGATGATTCTTTGAAATGAATTTTAGGAAATATGGGCCACGGGCTTATTGTGGGTCCCACGATTTGTGATGTGATATGATTTGAAATCTAGAATTTGGTATCAGAGCCCAACCTCAGCCAAAATTGATTGTGTTAACGAGGACACTGAGGTGGATTGTAATGTCCTAGATCCCGCCTAGGAGGGGGGGTCGTAAGGGATGTGCCTTATATGTGTGGGTACGCCTCTATCCAATGCAACGTGTTTTAAGGGTGGGATCCCCAGGAGAAAATCCATGCGGCCAAGGGTCCACGTGTGTTCGGGCCGGTTAGACCATGTAGGGCCGACGTCTGGCGGGGCCCAAAGCGGGTAATATCACGTTGGAGGAGGCGGGCTGTGACAGTTACCGTCAATTCATTTCGCACTGCTACCTAATCTCAGGACTTTCAAGTTCCCTAATTTTTTGCAGAGATGATCTATGAGTATTGCTCATTAATGTGGACAGATAGATCAATCGAACAATGAAAGAAAATCCTAGAAAATCGTAAAACCACCAAATCCTTAACACTTATAAACTTTTGAAGGTAACTTCAATAGTCATTTCTTTTTTTTTTTTGTTCGATTGATATGCAAACGAGGTAATTTGAAAATTTTGACTGTTCAGTTTGTGATACGACATGTCTAGATCTTACATGTCGAAAATCGCAACATTTAGAGGATTTAAAGTCGTTGGATAAAAAATAATGATTTGTTACCGTCGATTCGTTTCGCACTATTACCTAATCTCGAGACTTCCAAATTCTCTAATTATTTGCGGAGATGATCTATGAGTGCTGCTCATATCTATATTAATATATTTAATTATTATATATATATATATTAACATTAACCGTGTTTGACACAAACCCAAAAGAAAAACAAAATATGTTCACCTTGCAGGGCAAATCAGGTTAATTTGTTGGGCTTTAAAGGCCTGGCTCGATGGATGTTATTAAAGCAAGATTAAAATTAATATACTATATTAATATATATATAATTAACAATAGATTATTAACAAAAAAATCCAAAAAAATTAATCATAATATTCATCTTGCTCGATGAATGTTATTTCTTTCCTGGGTAGTGTTGCTCTAGCTCGACGGATGTTCGTTGGGCAAGATTAACATTAATATATTTATATTAAATTATATATTATTATAACATATATATATTTATTTATATTAACATGACCCGTTGTAAGACCCGTGTCTTGGGAAGAACAGTGAACAATCCCACATCGCTCGGGGAGGGAAATGTGAAGTGTCTTATATGTGTGGGCATGTACCTTCCTAACACGAGGCCGTTTGGGAGCTTACTGTCTTTGGTTTGGTTGGAACTCCGAAGTTAAGCAAGTTTGGGCTGAAGGAATTCTAAGATGGGTGACCCACTAGGAAGTTGTGCGTGAGTTCTCAAAAACAATGCCGTGAGGACTGGGCCAAAGTGGACAATATCGTTCTAGGGGAGTCAGGTCGTCACAAAATGGTATCAAAGCTGGACTCCAACCGAAAGTGTAACGACCCGTCCCGAAATTCGAGATTAGATTAGTGATTAATGAAGGATTAGTGAAGTTAATCGGTGATGAGGTCGGTGATTTCGGACGGACAGTGCGAAATGATGGTTTTGCCCCTAGAGTGGGCAAAACGTTGACTTTTTGTTCGGGCTGTCAAACGGACTTTGGCCTATGACTGTGACGTAATTCGAGATGTCACGAGTCCGTAGACAGGTGGCACATCCGATTCCAATGTTCGAGGAAAAAGTAATGATATTTGGAAGATCGGGGGTATTTTGGTAATTTGGTTAAAAAGGGGCAAACTGTTGACTTTTCATACGTCATGGATTTGTTAAGCATTTAGAGGACCATTAAATAGGTCTCGATCCCCTAAGTACACCGATTGGCGGCACGTTGTCATCGGACTTCAGACGATTCAGTTATGAGTCTAAATACGAGAGGGGCAAAATGGTAATTTGTGAAGGCAAGGGCATTTTGGTCATTTTGATGCATTGGGATCTGTGCCCAATTAGATTTGGACATGTGGCTACCTTGGGAATTGTGCCCATAAGATTTTGGACACCTGGCTTGTCCTGGATGGTTGTAGAACTCTCTCACCGTCTCTCATCAGATTTTAAAAATAGATTGTGGTTTTGCATGATTATGGGAAAAAAAAAACATAGTGAAGAACTGAGAAACTAAGTGTGATCGTGAATCCCAAACCTCCCTGAAATCTCATCAATGCCCATAATTTGCGAAGAAAAAAGGGAGAAGACGGTGAAAGGATTATGGTGGCTTAACCATGACGACTATCGTGGACGGTGGTTTTGGATTCGTGAGGAACGGAGTGAGGAAGTGTAATTACACGCGTATCGAGGCGGCGGCGTAAACTGTCTGTGAGTGGACTTTGCTTTCTAACTTATGATGCATGTATAAATGTCTTTATATATTTTCTATACGTGATTTCTATGTTTCTGATTATGATCTTTATGATTTCTGTTTTGCACGTATTTTGATATATTTACGTTTCTACACGTTTTACGAGATATGATCTTATGCTCCGATTTGATGTGATTTCGATGATTGGATTTTGGATTGAGTTATGATTTGATTTCAAGGATTTATAAATGAATTTTGGAAAGTGATTTTGGGCTTGAGGCCCAGTTCATAAAAGTGGTTTCGATAAACGTGATTTTAGTTTAAAAGTGGATTTCAACTGTTGATTTCGGATTTGGTTTCGAAAATTGGATTTCGATAGATTTCTGGCTTTTCTATGATTTACACTTGGTTTTGGGTTTAAAGACCCAGTAAATGGCTGGATCTGGTTTTGAGTTTAAAGACTCGGTTGATTGATGACGGGGGAAGGCCTTGGATTGATATGTTTTGAGTTTAAAGACTCGATGATCTATTTTGAGTTTAAAGGCTAGGTTATTGTGATAACCCCCGAGGCCTGCTGATTGTGTTTTGAGTTTAAAGAATCGTTGATATCCCGGGAAGGCCTCATATATGTGAGATCCAGTAGCTTGATTGATTGATATTTTACTTTTGTTTTTCACTGGTTTTCAGATATTTTGCGATGTGGCCCTTTGATGATTGATTTATGGATTTTGGGCTAAGTGCTCGTACTTGAGTTTAGTTTCCGGTTTTCATTTATGGTTTTCTTATCTTGGATATGAAATGGTTTTCATATGCATGCATTGGTTTTTCGTGGAAGGTATAAATGTAATTTCTTATAAACTGTTTTCAGAATGTATTCTTTATTTTTGTCCACTCACAGTCTTTTGTTTTTCGATACCCTCCAGGTTTGATGCAGTGCAGGTTGTTCTTAGAGAGACAGAGACATCACACACGCAATCCACAGTAAGTTCTGTGCACTCTAGGACATCGGAAGGTATTTTTGGTACGTTGGCTTGGTATCCCTTGTCCAACTTACGTGTTACATGGAGGTTGAACGTGACAGGACCCACCCCGATTATCACCTCGATAACCGGGACGAACCTTGCTCCCGTCTGACAATCACACTCAAAAGACCAAAATAACCTCAACAATCACAAAGCATACATTGTCAGACCATGGAGAAGTTATAATACAACTAGTCAACAGTAATATATAGCATAGTAATAGTACAGGATAAGAACAAAAAGTCCTACTGTGAGCTGACTAAACGCGCAACGGGAAAACTCTATGCCTCTGCCTCTGCCTCAACGTTAGCCCCGATACTTGCACCACGACCTGGAGGGTAATTAAAACCATAAAAGTGTGAGTGGACTAAAAAAAATAAGAGTTTCAAAAACAATTTTTATAAACAAACCAGGATTTTTACCCTACGTTTTAAAAACATGCATGCATAACTAAATATCTGAAAACAACTATATAAACCGTATAATAATCGTTATGGAAACATCATCATAAAAACATGAAGTACAAAATATCATCATCCAATCGAACCTGCTGGATCTATCCGAGTCTTTAAACTCCTGAGTCTTTAAACTCAATCCAGGCCTCAATATAATCCGAGTCTTTAAACTCAACAGGCCTACAGGGAAAGATCAAAATATCCGAGTCTTTAAACTCAATCTGGTTCTTTAAATCCAATCTGGGCCCGCCCCCGTCATATCATATTCGAGTCTTTAAGCCCAATAACCAGATCCAGCAAATCCAAACCAAAACCGTTTTTAAATCATTTCTAAATCCATCTCCAAACCCGAATTCAAAATTACTATTCTGAAGCCATGCCGGCGTTCAGAACCATCTTCTTATTCCAAATCCGAAAATCCCTTTTTCAAGCTTAAAAACCAAATCTTGATTTCTGAAATACGATTCTAAAACCAAAAACCCTGATTATCGAATCATGTTTCAAAACTCATTTATAATCATTGAAAACAATTTATATATTTAAATCCCAAAACCATAGCATCGGAATCATAATCAAATCGTATCTCGTAAAACGTGCCGAAATACGTATAAATCTAAGAAACATCTCGAAAATCGTGCAATTATGTAAAACAGATATAGAATAATCAATAACATAAAATCATATTTAAAAACATGGAACAAGTAGATAAAAACAGCTATGCATGCTAGGTTAGAAAATAAAAGTCCACTCACTAGGTCCGAACACGTCAATCGCGCTCCGTACGCTCCTCGACTGCCTCAGGAATATCCCGACCTGTCAATTACCACAATTCCGGGTCACAAACACTTCATTAAAGCTCACACTAATTTCCCCAATTTTTCGAGATTTTTAAACGTAATTAAATTAACTCCTAAACCTTCGGACACTCAAAACTAATCCGAGACGGTGTCCAATCGACTCGAAACTTATCCCAAAATGTTCGTTACATCGATTAGAGTGAAAACCGTGTTGAACACTTCCCCAAAATATGCCCCACACGCCCTCATACGCCACCCAAAGGGGCTGCGCGTGGGAGCCACGCGCCTGCTACAGTGTCATCGTCAACCTCCAGCCAACCCAGTTCAGACCGGTCCGGTCCAACCGAGCCGGCGAGGCCGGTTTTCACCCATTTTTAGGATATTTTCAGTTCTTTGTTCACCACTAGTTTCTTCCTTGAATTTATGATTGATTCTACTAACTAAAACACGAAATGAAGCCCTAAACCTTACCTCCCAAACTTCGAACCAAAACTCAGAAATTCGACCTTCGGATTTCAGCCACCCGTCGCCTCTCCAGTCACAGTTTCACTTCTAGGCACCTTAGTAACTCCTAGGACGATAAATAATTATCACAGTGATTTAAAAAGGAGCTAACCCATCGACTGGTCATTTGAACGAAAGGGAAAAACAGAGCATCTAACATACCTTACCTCTCCTTTGTCGTCCGCCGTGAGCTCCACGGTGGTTCATTGAGTCCAATAAGTAATCCTCAGCCCTCTAAACAGTCCCACAGACCAAGTTAGATCAATTTGATCGATTGAGGTTGCACCACGACCCACGACTCCCTCTTTGTTTTCACTGGTTTTCTCACCTCTCACACACACAGCCAACCCTTATGTTTCCCTCCACACGATCACACAACCACTTGCACTCACTCAAGCACAAAGAAATCACACGACGCTCACACACTCACTGGAAATGGGTCGATGTTCTCTCTGTCTCTGTTTTCACATTTGTTCGATTTATAATCCAATTTAAAATTTGGCGTAACCGTGAGAGTAAGCTGGAAGCCTCTAGGAAATGGCCAGGTGTCTATCACCCTGTGGTCTCAGCCCAAAATATCCAATTACATTTTCCCAAATGTCCTTATCCGGTTAGTCACAACTCCCTAGATGTTAAAAGACCAAACTGCCCCTGAAAGTCGAAATTACCATTTTACCCCTCACCTATCTAGACCCATAACTTAACCGTCCGACGCCGATGACGGCGTGTCGCCTGTTGTTGTACTCAGGACGTCGAGACCTATCTAACGGTCCTCGATTTGGATGAAACTAATGGTCAAACAAAAAGTCAACAAATTCCCTCTTTTTAATCAAATTACGAAAATGCCTTCGACCTTCCAAACATCACAACTTCTTCCTCAGATGTCGGAATCGGATGTGCCACCTGTCTACGGACTCGTGATGTCTCGAACTACGTCACGGTCATCGGTCAACGTCCGTTCGACCTACCAATCAAAAGTCAACATTTGACCGTCTTATTCATAAGGGTAAAATCATCATTTTATACAAATCTTTTCCAAATTTACATTTTTTTCCCTTTTTGAAGGTCCGGGTTGTTACAGAATGACATTTTAGCCTTCGTGTCACACGTAGGTTAGACGGGAGCATGACTTATCCCTTAATCCCGGGGGATTGAAGGTGGGTCGTGTCAAAAAGTGTGTCAGTGAGGACGTTGGGCCCTAAGGGGGTGGATATTAAGACCCGTGTATTGGGAAGAATAGTGGACAATCTCACATCGCTTGGGGAGGGAAAGGTGAAGTGTCTTATATGTACGGGCATGTACCTTTCTAGCACGAGGCCATTTGAGGACTTTTTGCCTTTGGGTTTGGTTAGAACTCCAAAGTTAAACGAGTTTGGCTGGAGCAATCCCAATATGGGTAATCCACTGGGAATTTGCGCGTGAGTTCCAAAAAATAAAGCCTTAAGAGCTGAGCCCTAAGTAGATAATATCATGCTAGGGGAGTCGGGTCGTGACACTCGTCCCTAGTCCTACTCTCGTCTGACAAAACTTATCAGACTAGGGGTTTTCTTAATCTGATTCCCTTATTTTTCGTTTAATACTTGACCAACAAAATTTATCTCTGGCGGGGTATCGTCTACATTTGTCCCACTTACCCCGTGACACGACCCATCCCAATCCCCTTGGGATTAACGCGGGATATGACAAGCTCCCGTCTGACACGAAGTGTTAGACAAGGGATAATTCAAAACCTTCATCCCAACCGGCTTCTAGAGCGCGCCAGGATCAGTGGAGGAGGAGTGTGATGTAACAACCCGTACCTTCAAGAAGGGTACAAATGTAATTTTGTAAAAGAATTGTATAAAAGGACAATTTTGCCCTTGTGAATAGTGTGTCAAAAGTTGACTTTTTGATTTACAGGTTGGATGAGTGTTGACCATTGACCGTGACATAGTTTAGGACGTCACGAGTCCGTAGACAGGTGGCATGTCCGATTTGGACAATCGGAGAAAAAGTTATGACGTTCGGAAGATTGAGGGCGTTATCGTAATTTTGACTAATCGAGGGAAATGTTGACTTTTTAGTGGACTTGTGATTTTCACGTAGACCGAAGATCGTTAGATAGGTCTCGACGTCTTAAGTACAACGACAGGCGGCACGCTGTCATCGGACGTCGGACGAAATAGTTACGGGTCTGGAAAGTTTGAGGGTAACATGGTAATTTTTAATACTAGGGGCAATTTGGTCTTTTTTCCCTATGACCAATCAGATAAAAACAAGTGGCTGAGTGGGTGTGGATATTTTGTACTGAAGACCATGGAGAAGTGGACACGTGGGCTTTGCTGGATGATTCTAGGAGAGTCTCACATATACACGGTCACAAAGTGTTCATTTTGAACCGTGCATTTGGGCTTCGACACAGAGAAACAGAGAGTGAAGAATTGAGAGACGGTGATCGATTTGGTGTGAGGGTGAGAGTGTGGTGAGTT
Source organism: Prinsepia uniflora (assembly GCA_032719365.1). Lineage (NCBI taxonomy): Eukaryota > Viridiplantae > Streptophyta > Magnoliopsida > Rosales > Rosaceae > Prinsepia > Prinsepia uniflora. Next base: position 14,356,596 of record CM064865.1, on the reverse strand, counting down.
GTGAGAGTGACAGAGAGAAGAGAGGGAGCTGGTGATCGAGTTTTGGGAGTGAGATCGTGCACGGAGACACGGCGGTGGTGAGGCTGAGTTCTGAGAAAACAGAGGAGCCGTGGGACTGAGGCGGTGGTTGTGCTGTGTGTTGGTTCAATCCAAGCTGCTAGCAAGCTCAGACGACTGCAGGGGACTCAGTGAGCATTGTGGCACGCTGTGATGCAGACGGCGGAGGAGGAATCGCAGGTGAGGTCCCATTCCCCTGTTTTTCCCATTTATTTCAATTCGAAAGTCGTGGAATTTGGGCTAGAGTCGAAGGTTTTGGAGGTTAGGGTGAGACTCCTGGAGGTCCCAGGAGTCGTCTGAGTGTGGTGCCGTGACGGGGGAGGACCTGGGTGGCTGGCGGCCAAAACAGGGGTCACGGGCTGTGTTTTTCGAGGTTGAAGATCATGGCGGAAAATCATGGCGGAATTGCAGAGAACCGGGTGACTCGAGGTTGAAGATGCACTGTAGCTGGCGCGTGAGGCCCACGCACAGCCACTTTAGGCGACGCGTGGGGGCCCGTGGGGAGGAGTTTGAGAAATTGTCCAACATGATTTTGGTTCTAAATGTTCTAAGGAATCCATTGGTGTAATTTTTGGGTTAATCGGACGATGTTACGGGATAGTTCGGGAATTCGGACGGTTTAGGGTCTAAGTTTAATTTATGTATAAATTCCCGAAAAATTTGGGGAAATTAGGGTAGCATATTTGACGTATTTGTGACCCTATTTGGTGCTTATTGACAGGACAGGAGATGCCTGAGACGGTCGAGGAGCGCACGGAGCACGATTGACACGTTCTGATTCGTGAGTGGACTCTTTCTTTTCTTACGAGCATGCCTAACTGTTTTTATCTATGTTTTATGATTTTAAGTATGTTTTTATGCTTGTTAATGATGAATATATGTGATTGCTATGCTTGCACGTTTGTCGAGACATTTTCGGGTTTTTGCACGTTTTTCGAGTAAAGCGGGATTTCTGATTTTTGATGCTATACTTTGGGATTTCAAATTATAATTGCTTTCTGATGGGTATAAATGGATTATGAAATATGACTTTTGGTAATCGCGATTTTCGGTGTAAAAAGTGGAATTCCGGATTTGGGTTCGGAATGACGGTTCTGAACGCCGGAAGGACTTCGAACCGGGGATTTCGGATTCGAGTTTGGATATGAATTTGGAATTGATTTTAAATTGATTTTGGATTGGATTTGCTGGATCTTGATATTGGGTTTAAAGGCCCGGATTCTGATTGACGGGGGACGGGCCCGGATTGAGTTTAAAGACTCGGGAGTTTAAAGACTCGGATATTTACGATATTACCCCCGTAGGCCTATTGAGTTTAAAGACTCGGGAGTTTAAAGACTCAGATTACATTTGAGGCCCGGTTGAGTTTAAAGACTCGGATAGAGCCAGCAGGTTTGATCGGACCTTGATATTTGTGGATTTGGTTTTATGATACGATCTTAGCATACTGATTATACTGTGTTATGTTGTGGTTTTCTAATACTTCGTTAGGCATGCATGTTTTTAAAACGGAGGGAAAAACCTGATTGTTTTCTCTAAACTGTTTTATTCTTAAATCGTGTTTTGAACCTTTTATTTCTTTTAGTCCACTCACACTTTTGTTTTTAACTTACCCTCCAGGTCATGGTGATAGCGCTGGGGTGAACGTTGAGGCAGGAACCGAGGCATAGAGCTTACAACGTGTTTCCGTTGCGAGATTAGCCTAGTAGGGTTTTGTGCTTGTTTTGTATAAACTATGCTCTGAATTACGGTTGTATTATATTCTCCCTTGTCTGATAGTTATGCTTATGGTTGTGTTGAGGTTATTTTGGTACTTTAAGTGTGATTGTCAGAAGGGAGCAGGGTTCGTCCCGGGTATCGAGGTGATATTTGGGACGGGTCCTGACATGTGATGTCTCAGTCTCTGCTACAGCCCGTATCCGTGATCAACCTGAAGGGCATTAAAACATCAAAAGCTATGAGGGGACGAAAATCAGTAGTTTAAGAAACCACATTTCATAAGAAGACATTTATGCCCTTCACTAAAAAGCATGCATGCATACGAAAACCATTTATCAAACCATATATTCAAATAACCATTATTAGGGTCTCAGCCTCAAATTCCGTAAATCCAAATCATATGGGCCCCTGCCCAAATTCATTACACAAATTCATAATATATCAACCATATGTGGGAACTCAGGTCAAAACCATAAATTCGAGTATATGGGTCATTGCCCAAATCCATAAAACATAGAAATACCATTTCTGAAATCCAATTACCATTTCATAAATCCAACAAACCATGTTTACCAAATATCATATAACCAATCTTGTCACGGTTTCCAAAGCTACGCGCCTACTACCTTGGGTCTCAAATCCCAAGTCTCCCTAGGCTCCACCCAGGTCAATGTCCACAGATTAATGACCCTCCCTGAGAGTAAGGTACCCCACAGGGGCGACTCCACTCAGTTAGTGCTCCGTGACTACTCCAGGGGCCGCCCAGACCAACGACCCTCCCCGGAGGAGACAATCCATAAATAAAAAATGGTATATGAAAAACCATTTCGTAATCATTCTCAAAACTTTTCAAACCTTTCAAAGGATCCATGCCCGGTCCCCATAAACCGTCACGAAACCAGAAATCCATTTTCTCAAATCCAAATCTATTTATCCAAATCCATTAATGGGTCTCCGACCCAAAATCACATTCATAAAACACCATGGGGCCTTATGCCCGATTTCGTAAACCAACTGGGCCTCAAGCCCGATCATGCAAACCAAATGGGCCTCCAACCCGATGCCTTATTAAATCAAATGGACTCCAAGTATGAGAGTTCATAAATCAAATTAACTCCAAGTCTGAGAGTTCATAAATCAAATGGGTCTCATGCTCGATTCCATATTTCTAAATCCGAAATCAATCCACGAACCAATTCTGCCCCTGGCCCGATAATGTAACTAAAATGAACTTCGAGTCCGAGGGTTTCCAAAACAAATGGGTCTCATGCCCTAGTTTACCTTTTTAAATCCAAAACCATTTCATTAAACCATAAGCACGTATAATCAGTGTAAAACCAAAAAACTCGATATACGTGAAAATATGTGAATCACCTCGAAATATGTGTAAATATGTAAATCACCAATATCTCAATCATCATCATAGAAATCACATATGTAAAACATATAAAACATTTATGCATGCATCTCAGTTTAGAAATCAAGGTCCACTCACAGACCGTCCTATGCCACCGTCTCGATATGTGTGCCAAACGCCTTCCCGTGCTAATCACCGTCACCAGGACTCCTAAACTTGTCCAAATCATACTAGAGGGTTACTAACTACCTCATTAACCTCTCATTAAAGCCGTGTAAGTTTTTCAAAATTTTAACTATTTTTAAACTCGATCCTAAACCTTCGAACATCTCGAACTATATCGAAACGATGTCCGACTGACACGAAACCAGTCCCAAAATGTTCATTACATCGAATAGATTAAAATTCATGTTGAAAAAATTCCCAAAATACCCCCCACGTGCCCCCACACGCCAAGCATTGTTCATCGTCAACCTCCAGCGAACTCGATCTAAACCAGTTCACTGGTTCGGCCCTATTCAACCAAATCGACGGACTGGCCTGGCCGATTCTAAGCTAATATCCAACCATTTTTCATCCTGTTTGATCCTAAAGCTTTGCCTATCCATTTCCAATCGTTCTATAATCTCAAAAAGTTAAGAAGCACACGAGAAAGTACCCCCTCGATCGAAGAATGGCGACCGTCCCTGCAACCTCATTCTGTCGTCGACTTCCACCACCATTCCCTTCGAAATCGAGTCCCTTGTGTTCTTCTTGATCCCTAAATCATGTCCCAGTCCATCAAATAGATCAATAAACCCCTAAAACCTAACCTTCAATTTTTGAATCAAAACTCATACCTCGACGGTTTTAGATCACCGTGCATGTAACGACCCGTCCCAAATTTCGGGATTAGATTAGTGACTAATCAAGGATTAGTGAGGTTAATCGGTGATTAGTGGGGTACTTTCGGAAGGACAGTGTAAAATGACGATTTTGCCCCTAGATTGGACGAAACGTTGAATTTTCGTTCAGACAGTCAAATGGACTTTGGCCGATGGCTGTGACATAGTTCGGGACGTCACAAGTTCATAGACAAGTGGCACGTCCGATTCTGATGTTCGAAGAAGAAATTATGACGTTCGGAAGTTCTGGGGTATTTTGGTAATTTGGTTAAAAAAATGGGCAAATAGTTGACATTTGACCCAGGAGGTCTGATTGCACGCCAAAATCGGACGTAGAATGAGAAAGTTACGAGTCACGGAAGTTCGATTGCACTATGCACGCATTACGAGGCAATGATGAAGTGGCAATATCTGATTGGGCAGATATTTTAAGTGGGACCCATAGATGAGTGACAAGTGTCACTCATCCTATTGGTGGCTTCCCTAAAAAGTGGATCTAACTAATTCAATAATATTAATTTAATTATTTTATAATTTAATCCTACCCACCTCCCATCTCCACCCTTCATCTCATCTAATCACTTCATCCTAACCGTCCAAACCTCCCTCCCTCACACCTGAACACCAGTCATCCTCTCTGTTTTCTCACAAACCCGAACACCTCCATTTTCATTTTCTCTAAACAAAGCAAACACACATATCACCACCACCTCCCCTAAACCTTGTCTGACGTTGGTGGCCCATGAAGGAAACTTTGAGAGGGAGATGAGGCGAGCACGACGGTGCTAACCGTTTGGACGTTAGACCACGGTGGCCAGAAACCCGCAGGTGAGAGGTTACATATTCAAAAATTGTAACCTCGTTTTTAATGCTCACCAATCGATTTTATTGATTGGAAATGGTTTCTGGCGAACTTTTGGGAAGGTTTGGATTGGTTTCGAGGGCTATGGTGGCTGGAGTGGACGGTAGGATGAGGTTGCAGGTAGCCGGTTCGTAGTTCGATCTTGGAGGTTGTTTTTCAACCTGGTTTTCATGATTTTAGTGGCTGGATAGATTGGATTTACGGTTAAGAACATGTAGGAATCAAAATGGAACGAAATGGATCGAAAATGGATGAAATAGGGCCCTGGATCGGTCCAGACCAGTCCGGTCCGGTTAGAACTAGCGAACCGGGTTGGCGAGAGGTAGACGATAACACTGTAGCGAGGCGCGTAGGCTTAACGCGCAGCCCCTTTGGGCGGCGCGTGGGGGAAAGTGAAGCATCCTTTGGGGATGACTTCAACATGTGAAATACTCTATTCGATGTAACGAACATTTTGGGATTGGTTTCGTGTTGATCGGACACCGTCTCGATAATGTTCGGGACATCCGAAGGTTTAGGATCGAGTTTAAAATACTTAAAAATTTGGAAAAATTACGGGGCTTCAATGAGAGATTAATGAGGTAGTTAGTAACCCTCTAGATTGATTTTGACAGGTTTGGGAGTCCCGGTGATGACGATTAGCCCGGTGAGGCATACGGCACGCAAATCGCGGCGGTAGCTTAGGACGGTCTGTGAGTGGACCTTGATTTCTAAAATGTGATGCATGCATAAATGTTTTATATGCTTTATGGATATGATTCTATGATGATGATTTGGATAATTGTGATTTATATGGTTTCACGCATTTTGATGCGATCTACGTGTCTGCACGTAAATCGAGGTTTACGGTTTTACACTGATTTTTGTGCTTATAGTTTTGGAAATGATTTCATGAAATGGTTTTGGATTTGAAAAGGTAAACTCGGGTTCGAGACCCATTCATTTTGGAAACTCTCGGACTCGAAGTCTGTTTAGTTACGTTCTCGAGTCAGAGGCCCAATTGGTTCTTGAATCAATTTCGAATTTGAAAATATGGAATCGGGCACGAGACCCCTTTGATTTACAAACCCTCGGACTTGAATTCCATTTTATTTAACGAGGCATCGGGCTGAAGGCCCAGTTGATTTACGTATCGGGCTCGAGGCCCAGTTGGTATACGAATCGGGCTCGGAGCCCAGTTGACTTACGTATCGGGCACAAGGCCCATTTGGTTTACAAAATCGGGCATGAGACCTATTCAGTTTACGAATTCGGGCATGAGGCCCAGTTGGTTTACGATTCGGGCCGATGGCCCAGTTTGTATGTGGATTCGGGCTTAGGGCCCAGTTATGTTTTAAGATTGTGATTTCTGGTCGGGGACCCATAAATGGATTTATGGCTAATGACGGTTTATTGGGAACGGCATGAACCCTTGAAAGGTTTTATGGCTCATGACGGTTTATGGGGACTAGGCATGAACCCTTGAAAGGTTTCGAGAATGCTTTCAAATGATTTTTCGTATACCATCCTTATTATATGAATTGTCTCCTCCGGGGAGGGTCGTTGGCCTGGGTGGACCCCGAAGTAGTCACGGAGCACTGAATGAGTGGAGTTGCCCCAGTTGGGTTCCTTACTCTCAGAAAGGCTATGGATTATAACCCCTAGGGAGGGTCATTGATCTGCAAACATTGACCTGGGTGGACCCTGGTGAGACTTAGGCTTTGAGACCCAGGGTAGCACGCGCGTAGCTCTAGATATCGTGACAGGATTGGTTATATGATATTGATGAACATGATTTCATGGATTTGCGAAATTTTGTTTTATGATTGATAAAATGGATTTGGGCTGATATCCTACATATGTTTGTGAAATGGATTTGGGTAGGGGCCCGTATGATTATGGTTGTTTAAACATATGTGGTTTGATAAATGGTTTTAACTATGCATGCATGCTTTTTAGTGAAGGGCATAAAGGTCTTTTATGAAATGTATTTTACTAAACTTATTACTTTTCATCCACTCACAGTCTTTCTGTTTTCAATGCCCTTCAGGTTGATTACGGATGCGGACTGTAGCAGAGAGACCGAGACATCACATACCTCATCCAGATCCTGGCGTACTCTGATAGCCAGTCGAGCTAAAGGTTCAAATTTTCTCTGGTTTGACACTCCGTGTCAGACGGGATCAGGAGCGTCCCTCGTTAATCCCGGGGGGATTGGGACGGGTCCTGACAGTGCATTTCCATCCCAGTCATTTTCATCATCGTGCTCATCTCCTTCTCCCCCTCACTTTCATTCACGGGTCGTCAGTATTGGATGAGATTTTGGGGAAGTGGGGTGTGCTGGTGTTTGTTTGTTTAGGAAGAAAGGTGGTGCACCGTTTGAAGAAGAAGAAATGAAGTTTAATTGTGATGATGATAATGAAGATAATAGCTTATAATGATAATGAACGGCGAGGATGAGTGATCTGAGGGAAATGGATGATAGGTCGTTAAATAAGCATTATTTTATACCCTTTATACTTAACTTTTAATATTAAAATAATAAAAAATTAGACAAATTAATTTATTTTGTGATATTTTTGTAGAAATAAATAAATCTTGGAATTTGGAGCATTTTGGTGAAAGAATCGTCCCGATCGGAATTATAACGAAGAAATTATGGACGAAATATGAGAAGCCACCGAAAATCACATGGAAATTCGGTGGGAAGCAGCTGAAATCCAGCAGCCCAAGCCAAAAACCAGCAGCCCTATTTCCTCATTTTCAACCATTTTGGTTGATTTTTCAAACATCTTTTCCCCAAAATCAGCATCTCTTCCCCAAAAATCGCTCAATCTCATCATTTCCATCACTTCTTCATATATTATTTTATTGTTATTTTTATATTTTAATTCTGTACTTTTATTTAAACAATTGTGGCACTCCCTCTATAAATAGGGAGGCCATTTCATGTATTTGAAGCCCCCATTAGTCCCCCATTAGTCCCATTTTCCAATTTCTTCCATTTTCTTAGTTTTTAGTTCTTGGTTTAGTTTTTTTTATTTCTCTCTTTTGAGGGACATTTTTGGGGACCATTTTAACTTCTTGTAGATTTTCTTATTAATTAGCTTTCTTTTAATTCTTGTTCTTAATTTATGTTACTTTTATTTTTCTTAATTTCATTTCTTCTTTACTTTGTTCTTGTGATATTTCTTTAAGATCTCTTAAACACATTTTCATACTTTCCTTAAGAAATACCTAGGCCAAGTAATTCTAAGGCAATTCAAGAGTTTTAAGACCGAATTCCTCGTATTTCTTCTTCCATCTTCACAAGTTTCATGCCGCTGTTCGGTGATTCTTGTGAAAATCCATACTTTTCTACTTAAATTCTTGTTATTGTTATTGGTTTTACTTATAATTCAATATATGTGTTGGTATTTTCTTTCTAACATTTGTAAGTAAGAATGCAATCTGCATGTGTTTTACTTTTTGAATTTCTTTTACTTCATATGTTTTAGTGCTTAAATTTAAATTCGAAGTTAAATGTTGATCCGTTGTTCGGGGCATTTAGAATAGAGTTGAAGAGATTTAATGTTTGATCGATGTTCGGCACATTAAATCACTAACTTAAGGTGAATCATATTGTAAGTAAATTCCGATATTTCGGTGCATTTATAATATGAAAAATGTATGCATCTATTTGAGATGATTAAGGTAGAATTTCGTGATTGGTTCAATATGAGCATGATGTTAGAGTGTTGGTAAAAATATGTGTTTGAAGAAAGTTCACTATTACAAAAGTTAAAGTAGAAGTAGAATTAAGTATTTAATTATTTTTACTTGTTTTCTTTATTTTATATTTACAACCCTTTCAAACCCCCCATATAATTCTTTATTCTTTTATTATTTTATTTTATTGTTTTATTCTTTATTCTTTTTTTCCCTTTATTCTTTAATTAATTAATTCTTTGATTATTTAATTATTTAATTCATTAATTTATTCATTATTCTTTCCCACTAACACATTATTAATGTTCCCTAATTTCTCCGGTTAATAACGATCTCTATTTACCAATACTACATCTACACAAAAAGGGTTTAAATTGCATAACATTCAAATTACGTATTTAATTTAATGCGTAATTTGGGTGTTGTCAATGGACGACTGTGAATGAGAGAGAAATATGAAGGGAATTAGAAAATAATATTATAATAATTAATTAAATATTTTAATCCTAATTAATCACCCAATCCTAGGCTAGATCCACTTTTTAGGGAAGCCACCAATGGGATGAGTGACACTTGTCACTCATCCAAGGGCCCCACCTACAAATATTAGCCAATCAGATTTTAATTAATATTTAATTCGAATCCCGATAATTAAGTTCCCGATTTCGATCCTGTGGCCATTACTTCTCCGTTCGACGTTCGATTTCGACGTGTCGCCTGTCTTCAGACTTGTGACGTACTGATCTACATCACGGTCATCGGTCCTCGTACGTTTGCCTTCTCGAGTCAAAAGTCAACATTTTTCCAAGACCAAGGGCAAAATGGTCATTTTACACCATCTATCCAATTTCGCTCAACTAATCACCGATTAATCTCACTAATCCTCCATTAGTCACTAAACTAATCCCGGAATTCGGGACGGGTCGTTACACCTCGTCAAGCAGAGGACTTTTCCCACTTCGCCGCTTACGGGCCTTATTCTCATTTTTAATAAAGGTTATGATTATTGGTAAGATCATAAAGGTTATGTATATCTAAAATAAAGATTAAAATGGTAGCATTTTAAAAGATACCTAAATTTCTAATTGCAACGTGTATGAGTTACAAACATATAGTAAATTCTATGATAGCTTTGCGTTATAGCTTGGTAACCCACATATATACATATACTTAGTTAATCATCTCCCATTAAGGTTTGGGGAAAGATCATAACAAAATTAATATTCAAATTTAAACAAGCATAATCATATAATATGCCGTCTTGCCACTTTCATCCCCAACACAAGACATGTGATACTATCTGACCAATATTCCTTTAAGGTAAGTACAAACCATACTAAATCCTTTTATTCATCAAAATATGTCAACAAAATTCATTAACAATATTCAAGTGAGCTAATCTTTAATTAAGCATTTCTTTCTCACCCACCAAATATAGTAAAATTATTAATAATAGCTTATCACATACTTACGGGATCAACATGAACAATTACTCTTGAGAACAAACAATTCATTTAAATACTTACTTCTTGTATAAACAAACCCCTCATAAGTTTCCCATATATTATTAGGAAATTTCAACTATAAACACATAACTTTGTAACTCCATAAATATGCTCAAATGATATCCAATGTACTTAATTATTATACCACTAGACTCAGAACAGGAAGATGAACGTTTTACCTGTTGACCGTTTCCCCAAAAAACGCCGCACGCTCCCGCGAAGGCTCTCTGCGTGTGGGGGTCACACGCTGCACAAGGTCATCGTCTACCTTTAGACCCATTTGTATGATAATCGGGTCGCTCGACCTGCAACGTGACCCGGTTCCAAAACACGATATTCACAGTCGTTTTTCATTATTTAATAGTCTAAACACACCTACTCAATCCCATTAGTCAATCTATAAAATCAAAACCAAAAACATTTACCTCGAGCTCACATCCTAAACTCCCAGCTTTCGGCCATGGAGTCCAGCAGCGGTTCAGCAGCTCCCCCATGTCTGAAGGCATTCCCTTTTGAGCTCAGAAGGGTTGTGTGACCTTTAGGAACACTCTTGGTTATCATGTTCCAAGCTTCTTGTCCCAAAAACTGGAACCCGAAAATGGAACTTCATAGGTTCCTTCGTAACCCTCATTGTTTCTTTCCCTTTTCTACCCAAATCTCACCAGCTTCTCCCTCACTATTATATATATATATATATTAATATAACTTATTATATATATTAATATATATAGTTAATAATAACTTATTAACAGAAAATCTCCAAATAAAAACTCATAATATTCACCTTGCTTGACGAATGTTATTTGTTCGTCAAGCAGGATTTCTCTTACTCGACGGATGTTCGCTTGGAAAGATCAATTATATATTTTCTATTAAAAAATACATATAATTGATATTATTATACATGTAATCTATAATAAAAAAATACAAAATAATAATAATAGCAAACAGAATATAAAATATGTAATATATAAATTGAAGGTTTTTCTAGACAACTGTTAGTCAATGTCGGTTTCACTATCCCTCTCCCAATCACCCTCGTCATCTGAGTCATAGCAAACAGAATATAAAATATGTAATATATAAATTGAAGGTTTTTCTAGACAACTGTTAGTCAATGTCGGTTTCACTATCCCTCTCCCAATCACCCTCGTCATCTGAGTCATGCGTACTGGTTGTTTCCTCGGCGTCACTTTTAATTGGTTCAAAGGTACCGAGATCAATAAAAATGTCATCAATCGCAACTAGCATGGTGAAGTCGTCGGTGCGTACTCCTTCCACGTTTATGGCGGGTGCTGAGGAATCCTGCTGGTAAACAACTTCGTCATTTTCGGTTTCTCCACCATTTTCATGGTGCTGGTCATCCAAGTCCCATATCTTTCTATACTTCACCATCTTAACTACTTTCCAACCAGCACCAACTTTTGGATTATCAACGTAGAAGACTTGTTTCACTATACTAGTTAGGATGTATGGATCACTCTCATGACACTGGTTGTTTGTGTTGACAGAGATACATAAATGATCCTACTTGGGATACTTGGGTCCGTATCGAACCAATGGCACTTGAACAAGACTACTACCTTAGAGTCCTCATAAAACACATTTACCGCATTTAATAATTTACCGTAAAACCCCATATTAGCATTTACTTCATCCCCCAGCACGAAGACCCCACTATTTTGAGTAGATAACTTGTCATCTCATTCTATGTACATGAACTTAACTCCGTTAATATGACAACCAGCGTATGTTTCTCCTCGAAATGGGCCAATTGCAAGCTACATCAATTCTTTGCAAAACTTTGGCGAGTTTTAACCATCAACTGTGCCATCTGATACAAAAACATAAAATGTTAGTCTGGTTCATTTAAAAATAATTTAATATAATATTTGACTTACATGTGTAGAAAACCGAAGTGGAAACAATTGTTTGTCTATTTCCTCCCAATTAGAAGGATATTGGGTCTTCATAAATAAATCGTGATAGTCGTGGAAAGGCCATACTTCATCACCGTTGTTCAATATGAACCAATGACCCACTGTCATTTCCTTATCAATAAAGGGCTCTGAGACTGGATCATTGCCGAACGGTCTTGCGGGTTGGACAAATATAGATATGGTCTCCTAATGTTTATCACCATCATCATTGCACGGGGCTCTATTGAAAGAAGTTTCAACATTTCAAAGGTATATTACGCAAAATGTAAGTGACTCTTTTGCAATATATGCCTCCACTATAGAGCCTTCAAGATGTGTCTTGTTGCGGATATACCGCTTGTAGGTACCTAACATTCTGCAACAAAATATACAAAATGATTCACATATATATTGTATATTAAGGAAATAATACCAGTATTAGGAGTATTCTATACCTTTCAATTGGGTACATCCAACGATAATGAACCGGCCAGCTAGCATTGCCTCGTTTGGAAGATGTATTAGTATGTGTACCATTACATCAAAGAATGCTGGTGGAAATATTTTCCTCAAGCTGACACATGATATAGACAATGTCTTCTTTAATTGTTTCGAGGTCCACATTTACTAGCAACTTGACACATAGTATCTGGAAAAAATGAGACAACTAAACTATCGTCTTAAAAACTTTAGACTCCAAATAGGGCTGAATGCCAATTGAAATGAGTCGTTATAACAAAACGTGATAGTCATGACTTTTCATGCCAGATAGGGTGCCGCCATCAGTGCTAACATTTTGGGAGATATTGCTTGCATAACCATCGGGAAATTTCACACTCCACAACCACTTAAGAAATTTTTTTCTTATTTTATGGCAGAAGTGTATAACCTGGATGAGCCATGATGTATTTTTCATTCACAACTTTTGGCCACAAATGTCGTCGAATGCCCATGTCTTGCATACCCAAACGAGTTTTTTTGGTGTCTTTCAACTTGCCCTTGATAGGTAAAATTTTTTGTACAAGACTCTTGACAACATTCTTCTCAATGTGCATAAAATCCGCGATGTGTTTGATTTTCAAATTCGACTAATACAGTAACCAAAAGAATATACTTTTTTTGTCCAATTTTCCTGTTCAATAGGTTTTGGGCCGTTTGTGATGAATGTGGGAATGTTGTTTAAAATGTCCAATATCTCATGACCGAACATCTCCCTTAGTTATGCCCATAGCACTGTTTTTCCATCAAATGAGTCCGACTGCATACTCCATCAATAATCTCAGGGTAGAAATCTTCTCGCATCCATATAACAATATAACATACCTTTATGTGTGCCAAAAGGATATTGTGCTTGGTCCACATATTGGACAAGCAAGATAGCCCTTGGTGCTTCATCCCGATAGCATACCTTAAGCAGGAAAATAATTAATTGTCCACATTATGGATACTCGTATAGAGAACATTCCTCCACTGCACTTGTTGTAGGTTCAAACACTATTTTCCCACAAATCCACAAACTCATCAATCAACGGCTGCAAATAAACGACGATGAAATTACTCGGCGATTTGGATCCTGGAATCAAAGTACTGAGAATTATGAATTTTTTTCTTCATGCATCTTCGAGAAGGTAAGTAATATGAAACTACAACTACCGATCAAGTGTTATAGGGCCTTGAAAATCTTCCAAATAGAATAAAACTGTTAGTAACAAGTCCTAATATGAGATTTCTTGGCTCTGAGGCAAAATCGGGATACATCTCATCAAATTCTTTCCAAGCATTTTCATTAGTCGGATGCCTTAGTGAATCCTCATCAGTTCATTCATCCTTGTGCCACCTCATCATGGGCTCTGTGAGATGACATGAAGAATCTTTGTAACATTGGCTTCTATGGAAAATAATGCAACACCTTGTTCGGAATCTTATTCTTTTGAAACTTAGGCTCATTACACATAGGAAATTTTTTGAGTTGCTCGAATTCACCGAAAAATGATGCACAGTTTTTCTTATATGCATGAATCTTCACATACCCCAAATCGAGACCATTTAAGAGCTTCTTCGAGCTATAATGATCTTTAGGGAGAGTGTTCTCTTCACGGAGAAATCGGATGATGATGTCCATCATGTGATCAAAATGCTTGTTCGTTTGATTATACTCAACTTTCATGTGCATCAATTCCACAATTGCCCCTAGAATCGAAAATGATTTACAACAAGGGTATAATTCGGGTTGAGCTTCTTTCAACAACCTCTTGTAATGGAGATTTGACTCTTCGGGTTGAGACCTAGGGGCATCATTATCCATATCATCAGATGCAGGAAGAAAAACATCGGTTAACATCTTAACAAATTGATCATTATAACACCAATTATTCGAATCACTATCATCTCGACAGGTCCCGTGAACTGAAGATGTCGATGCAGTAAAATTTTGTTCACCGTGATAGATCCAATTAGTGTAGTTATGTACAATCTCGTTCCATGCCAGATGCAAATGGACATTACTCAGCAGCATCCAACAACAGTTGTTACATTTACAGAATGGACATAAGATGCGCCTTTGATCACTACAATGACTATGTGCAAAGGAGATGAAGCTGTCAATCCCATCCAAATACTAATCAGACGATCTATCCAATATTTGCATCCAGCCTTTTATCCATTGTGCCTGCTTCCAAAAAATAGAATCAATGTAAGTAAATAATTAAATATTGTCTCGTAATTGGAACAAATTAATATCCAAACCCGCTCGTCTCCTTATTCCTCCAATGATTTGGTCATTTCCCATTCGAGAGTGCACGTTCTATGATGTATAGTTTGTGACCTACGAGGCGAAGTTTCGATAGAGGAAACTTTCGGCAGCATAACCCTATAGTTCTCCAAATGCACGATTTAAATATTTTAAACGAATATCTAGTATGTATTCGGAGAACATTGAGGGGATATAAACCGAATTTCCCACGATCCAAACCTAACTACATAGACAGCAAACTACACAACACGTAGTTGTGCACTCTCGAACTGTCCTGATAAATGGACAATTCAAGAGTCAATCGATCAATTTGATTCACTGACTCTCAAACGGGACGTCTAAGGTTTTCCTTTGAATTTCGAAATACAAAGTTAATCAATCTGATTAACTTCGTATTAACGGATAAATCACAATTCCCTAGCACAATTATATCCAGAATTGAGAATTCTAAACATTTTCTACAAATTTTCTACAATAAATCACAATTTTCTAACATAATTAAATCCAAATTTTTTAGCAAAATTAAATTGAGAGGTAAACACACATACCTTTTATAAGTAACCCTTCAAATCAACCACAAATTACCTAAAACAAAAACCAATTTTAGTTTCTAATTGATGATGAAATAATGATGAAATTATGCATGGAAGGTGAGAGTGAGTAAGAGAGAGTAATGCGAGATTTATGAGGAAGAAGATGAAGAAATGAATCTGTTGACTGCTGGCTGCATTTAATCAACTCAGACCTTTGCTTGGCAAAGGCTTCGTCGGGCAAACTTTAATGACCCGCCGGACAAAGTTTAGGCGCCAAAATTCCTTTACGCCAAACTTTTTTCCACTGCAAGTCAACATAAAGGATTTGCTCGGCGAACATAATTCGTCGTTAAGTCAACTTTGCCCGGCGGAGGTTGACCGCTTGTCGGGCAAACCTCTCGCATTTTACGCTCCAACGACCACGGCTTCCCGCGCGGAATTTTCCCAGCGAGCCTACCTACATTCGTCGGGCAACGGTTATCGATGAAATTCCCTTCATCGGGCAAACGTTGGACGGGCAAGAGGTGTTTTCTTGTAGTGTATCTATCAAACGGTCCACCAAGTAGCTAGATTAGGTGAATTGGTAATCCCATAGTTGCAAAATTACAAAGACAGTATATATATTTATTTTTATATATATACATACAAATATACTGCATATATAAGTAGAGTACTGGGCGAGCCGTGTGATGTACGGTCAATTAGGGACCTAACTACAAACTGACCCTTAGCTTCCCGATAGAGCCACTTAGGTCTACATCTGCCTGTTGTTCCTTAAACTATAGTTTATCAAAGGCTTACATATAGGACACGCAAAATTATATACAGTAGCCTCCAGCCGCCTGAGAGAGGCCTTTCGGATGGGGCATGCCGTAATTTTATTATTTATTATTTATAATTCTTAAATATAAAAATTATCAAATTATATAATATAACTACATAACATATAAATTAAAATTTACATTACAAAGATATTTAAAGAGATTTTGAATTTTCCTTTACATAAAAGAAATGCATATCATAATAAAATTATCAAATCATATAATAAATTTTTTTAATATAAAAATCACCAAATTATATAATAAAATTAAATAAAATTAAAATTAAAATTTATATAAAAATGATACATATAGAGCATCTGAATTTTCCTTTACATCAAAAAGGAAAATTCAAAATCTCTCTAGACATCTTTTTTATATAAATTTTAATTTGAAAATATATCAAAGAAAATAAAATACTAAATAATATCAATTTCAAAATTATATCAAGTGAATGTTTGTGATGTAAATTTTAATATATGTAACACAGTGGTGTAGTTAGGATTCAAGGGGCCTTTCATAAAATACATAAAATAAAATAAAAATTAAACTTTTAATTAATGTGATACAAGTCATAATTAATGTATGCAAAAATATTCAAATATTCAAATTCAAAATATTATCAAACTATGTAGAAATCCAAAAAAAAAAAACAAAATCATATCATATTACTGGTTTACATAATTATCCTCGACGAGTTCTCATTTTTTTGAATTTAATATTATTTACTATTTGATTTTCTTTAATATATTTTCATAATTAAAAGATATATGGACTAGTTTAAATCAATACTTAAATAAAATATAAATATTTCTAATGAAAGTACATTATATTTATATTTCTTTTGATAAAAACATATTATATCTATTAACCAAGCAAGTTATATCTTTTATATATTATATATCGGTGAGAGGGGCTCAATATCTCACTGGATTCCCCTTTCCTCTGCCACTGTGTAACCAAGTATAAAATATGTAAGGCACTACACATTAATTAATAACATTTTATCGTAAAGCAATACGTACGATATCAACATGATATAAATATATTATCAAATTTATGACGTATTAATAATGTATTGATTCGATTCATTACATATTTTTCAATTTAATCAACATACACGTATTAATAACTAATATATATATATATATGTGTATATATATTGCGTATCCATACCTTTGTGTATATATATATATTTGCGTATCCATATCTTTGACGTAACCATCAATTGCATGATCAGTAATTAAGATTCGAAGTGGTATTGGAAATTGGAAAAATCGGCCAAAAGAAAGTGAAGGAGCTTTTCATGTGATGGGATTCATTCTTCTAGAGATGATTGAATACTGATCGATCGATCGACATATATATATATATATATATATATTAATACCAACATCTCGATCTTTCGAAATATTATTTTGTGGGCGGCCCATATAGTTGATGAAAGATGCAAAAATAGGCAAAATTAATATTCATAGCTAGTATTTTATTTCTTTTCTTTGAAGTATATATAGAATAAGTAAAGGCAAGTCACTACATCAATTTGACATGGAAAGATAGAGAAAGAGAGGATAACATTGGGGACCAATTGATCGGAAGGACCTCCTTCTCATTGCATGCACGGCGTCATGTTTTTGGATATTGGGACGTGTCATCCATCGAAAGCGACTAAATAAAGTCTTTTCCAAATTCAGAATGACCTATATATACACATGTATATATGTATGCACATCGATTATTTACGCTTCTGTTTTACTGTAATTGAAATGAAATTTTCGATAATTGTAATTAACTTCGTAAAAAGTTTTCGTATTTGATCTTGCTGTTGAAACTATAACTTAGGATGATAGGTATGAGCACGTATACTCTGTAACATATATAGTATATATCATCATAGGTATGAACACAAGCACTCACATATATATATATATATATATATATGTAAATATTGTTGTAGAGATGTATTTTCACCTTTCTCATGACTTTCTTTCTGAATCCTTTTCATGAATTGGATGCCAATCCAAATACAAAAAGGAGGTCCCAAATGGATAAAACCAACTAGCTGATTTCATTCTCCAACTCAGCAGAGAGATGCTCAAGCATAGATATGGCAGATCAATCATCCAACCAAAAACCAAGTATCGAAAAATATAGGTCATATGTACGTGCACCTAGCTGCTTCTGTTCATCATCATCTCACCAAGCAAACGTTATTGAAACTCGAAAAGCCGAAGAATATATAAGCCAATATTTACGATGATCACAGTACTGAAAATTTTCTGAAACCCTAATTAATATTGAAGTCTATGCAACACATGCAGCATACAAGATAAGAATATAGGTGATCGAGCCGTACGAAGGGCACGTCTCTATTGATTTCCGTATTCAAAAAGATTCGATTCATTTTTGTGCATGCAACTTTATTCTCTAACCCTATAGTGTGTGACATTCTTATTTTCATTTCACCATCAAATTGAAGCCCTTTTGATTTCTAGCTAGCTAGTTATAGCTAAAGCCAACAAAGCCAACCCACCACAGCCTCTCGATCATGTCCCTATATATACGCTTCCACCACACCCCAATATCTCACAACATCCAACCTCACTCAATCGATCCATCGATCAATCGTATCCTCACTCGCTTTCTCCTAAAATTCAATCCGTGACACATTTTACTAGTACACTATTGACTTGTCGATCTTGATCGATCATCATCGTTTGCGCATTTTGGAATACTACATTTTGGTTATTTAGCAATGGAGACAGTGACAAAGATGGCATCAGAGAGACCGGTGGTGATCTTCAGCAAGAGCTCCTGCTGCATGTCCCACTCGATCAAAACCCTACTTTGCGATTTCGGGGTGAATCCGGCTGTGTACGAGCTTGATGAGATTCAAAGAGGGAGAGAGATAGAGCAAGCCCTCACAAGGCTTGGATGCAACCCAAGTGTGCCTGCTGTGTTCATTGGTGGTGAGTTTGTGGGTGGAGCCAATGAGGTCATGAGCCTTCATCTTAAGCGCTCCTTAATCCCGATGCTTAAACGCGCCGGAGCATTATGGGTTTGATTTCATCAAATCAATTAACCTAATTACTATCTTTGCATAACCAAGACGCTTTTAAGAATCTTTGTTCTGCATGCGTACGTGCTTGAGATATAAAGAGAAGTATTGGAGTCGGATCATATATATATAACATGATAATAATGATATATATAATAAAAATATAGCATATAGAGCCTGTAAGAGTTTATAATAAGGTTGATTAATTACTAATTAATTACGTACTTATTATGTAATACTCTAATACTCTAGCTCTAGCTAGCTTTTTTGTAATGCTGTGTTTTTTCTGCTTAAGTATTATTATGATAATAAAATTTTACTTTGATTAAGCATCCTTGCATGTGTTTCTTTATTAATTGTAATCGACTAACTGATTAATCAGTACGCTTGATTGAGGCTAATCAGAATTAATCAATGGTTAACAATATAGTTCATTAATTATAATGCATGCATTATCTTCATATATATATATATATATATATCCCTCTGCAAAATGCCAATATTGCTATCATTTTTGTATTTTCTGATATTGCGTTCTCTTCTGGGGACTATATATATATATATACACAATTGAGGGCCGCGTTTACCCGGCCCAAGCCATTTCGTGGCACATGGCCTGGTCGATCTTCCTCCCCTTCTAACTGTTCGTAAGCAATTTTATTCAAAGTGCTTGTTTGTAAAGCAACATTAAAAATCCAAAGTGCTTGCAAGTTGCAAGTACTATACATAAATCACTTTCAAGCGGTTTTATAATCTAAAATCACAGAGAGGATATATAAGACTATTAGGGTTTGGTGTTTTTAGATTTTGTGGGCTTGATTTGTAATTTTGCATAATTTTAATGATGTTGATCTATTAGCTATTCTTGCGACTTTATCTGAAAACCTAAAACCCGACCACTAAAACCCCAAGAATCTCAAAACAAAAACTCCCAAAACCGGAGCCTCAAAACCTAGAACCCTGAAATACGAAACCCCGAAAACCCAAACATCCAAACATTAAAAAAAAAGAACTCCCCCTAAACTCATGAACCCCTTAACCCCTAACCTCTAACCCTTAACCCTAAACCTTTAAACCTTGTAATGCGGAACGCCTGAGTGTCAGAACTCCAAAACGCCAAAACATTGAAACCTTTGAACCCAAAACCTCAAACATGGAACTCGAAACCTCATACTCGGAACCCGGAACCTCAAACTTGGAACTCGGAACCGCATACCCGGAACCCTGAAACACCAGAATGTCAAAGTGCAGGAGCCTAGACTCAGAACACCCAACTCGAAATCCCGAAATCCAAAACCCCTAATCTCAAAAACCCTGAACCCATGACTCTTAACCATTAACATGTAACCCTCAAACCACAAACCCTAAACCGTGTACCCCCGAACGCAACAACCCTCAATCCCTAATCCCCAAACCTAGAACCTCCACTCCTTAAACTCTATTACGCTAACTAATCACTAAGGGTGGTCTAGACGTAAGGGCACAAGTCTGAGATGTTCCAATTTTTTGTTTCGAATACTCTTAGCCTATTCTTGTGTGGCCAACTTTTAGGGTATAGAGCAGTTGGTTTAAGAGAAGGATTAGGGTAAGCACCTGCAAACCCAAGCTTGCTCACATTTTTAAACCCAACCTCCAACCTCTCTCCAAAACAAACTCCTTTACATAAACCCTAGTACTTCTATTTATAAGAGAATTATTAATTCTCATACAAATAGAAGTTTTACAATTAAATTCTATAAGGAAAAGGCTTTCAAAACAATTAAGAAATCTAATTAAAAACCTTTCATACAAGTAAAGGGAGTGAAAATAATAATACAAAAGGAAATAAGACTAAAATACTTATGCAATATGGAAAATAAATGTGAAAACAACTTGAAATTATCCTAAAAAGGCCAAAAACTCATAATTAAAGCATCAGGGGCATTTTCGGTGGTCAACGCACAGTTACTGTGCAGATGTCTTCGGTGGAAGCCCACCGAATCTGGTGAGAAGACCTCAGGATGCGCCCAATGTGGTTCAAGCAGAGAGTTCGGCCGGCGTGTACCGAATGGGATGTGCTGCTACAGTAACCCATTGAATGACTGTGATGCCCATTCCGGTGGATGGCCACCGAATTCCTATGCAATCTTCTTTGCTACATAACTTTTTTGTTTCAACTCCGATTTAGGTGATTCTTTCTCCCAAATTCTCATAATTCCAAGCTCTATTTGATCTACATATTTCTCACAAAATATATGGTTTCCTCCAATTTCATATAATGGAATATTAACAAAACATAAGTAAAAGGGTATTAAATCATGAATAAAGCATGCATAAAATATGACCTAACATTTAAGGCATATCTAATGTGGTGCATCTTAAATATGCTTCCAGAGATGACTTAAAAATCTTCTATTAAACTAGCTTTAACACACCCATTCATGCACATACACAATTTTTTTTTTACCTCGAAACGGTTACTCGCAACTTTAATATTCTTTTGTTTTTCAGTTTTTTTTTTAATCTCGAAGCGCTACATGCAATTTTTTTTATCTCAAACTGAAGTGGAAATCATTCAATTTTAGTTTTTGGTTCTTTGGTACCAAAAATATCAAGTGCACAGAATGGATGCTGAGTGAACAAAAGTTAAAGCCGTTTTTGTTATTGATGAAGTCCAACTCAATAAAATTGGGCTAGAATCCATCAACTTCAACTTCACATGCAAAAATTCTCCACAGCCTCGGTGTAAAACAGTAAATGTACGATAAATAAAATTGAACAAAAAGTTCAAGCTTCACCTTCGATCAATTCGATGATTCGCCATTCTCCAGTCTCCACGACCAAAACCTAATCTATTATAATTTGGGTCTTCATGCTTCGAGCCTTTGATCATATCAATCTTCCTCTTCACATCATTTACTTCACTCTCAGGTGGAGGGTCTTAGCCATTCTCTCAGGCATAGCCGTTAGCCTTCCCTAAGAAATCTTTGAGCAATTGAGTCTTAATCTCAAACTCAAAGGGTTCATCTCCCTATTGTATCAACCTCTTGCTCCACCGCTAAATAGGGAGGGCCATGAGATGTTAGGGCTACGTTAGTTGTTGTTAGAGTTGTTAAGAGTTATTTAGTTAGTTAGGAGAGCTGATTATAGTTGTTAACAGCAAGTCAATATTACTTAGTAGTTAATGTAATTTCTATATAAACTATTTTGTAGTCTTGATTTTTCAACAGTAATACAAGTTCTCCTTCTTTTCCTCTTCTAAATACTCGCTTACTCTTAATCTTCAATCTTCCTTCAAGACTTTCAACATGGTATCTCAGCCATATTCATGATCCATGGTTAACACCATTCATGAATGATCCTGATTCTCAATCTTACTTTCTTCTTCTTCTTCTTCTTCTTCTTCTTCTTCTTCTTCTTCTTCTTCTTCTTCTTCTTCTTCTTCTTCTTCTTCTTCTTCTTCTTCTTCTTCTTCTTCTTCTTCTTCTTCTTCTTTTTCCATCTTTTTTCCTTCTTTGATCCTGGAACAAAAGAGCTCAAAGAAAAAGAGACTCAAAGAGTTCAAAAGACACACAATCAAAATTTCTCCTGTTCCTTCAATACTACACATCGATAGGAATTTTTTCTTCTTTCTGATTTCTCCTGTTCCTTCTTCAATACTGCAAATCGATCACAAGAAATCAAATTCATCTTGAAACAAAAGAGTTCAAGAAAAAGAGACTCAAAGAGCTTAAGAAAAAAAAAACTCAAATAGCTCAAGAAAAAAAGACTCGAAAAGCTCAAAACAGAGACTAAAAGAGCTTAATTGATGGTCTTCTCCTCTGTTTTACTTCAGTTGGGTCTGATTGGAAGACATCAAATTGATGGTCAGCGACTCCGTACTCCATTACCACCATAGCATCCACAACCCCAGCCTTCTTCTTCCCCTTGACACTCCCATCACTGACGGCCACCATACCCAGACTGTCAAGATTGGCTGGGCAGTGATCAAATTGGACTCAACCTTGGATCTGTAATCCTTGACTAGAACCACGTGTTCATTGTTCTTGCAATTTTCCTCCTGCTCAATGCATGAAATTATCCTTCATGCTGCTCTGAGCAAGCCGACGTAGTTCGTACTTATTTGGATACCTTTTACATTTGGATTTTTCCATTTTTCGGAGGTCAAGTTCCACTCCCCAACAAGGCTCTCACCCACTGTTTTGAGTTTCGATGGGTTGAATTCGGGTCTAGCTCGGGAGAGCAATTCAAATACCCCAATTCGTTGGTGGTGTCAACTCATAGCTTCTAAGATCACGGCTGAACTGCACTTCTTACACGTTGTTTTCTTGGTGATTCCTGCCGCTGTAACATCAACCTCCACATCCGCCATTTTCGCCAAGATGAAGAGAAGAAACTCTAGTCTGCAAAGAGAGAATTGGTGACTAATTGAAGTTGGCAATCAAACCTCTTCTGTTGTCGTCAGCAAACCTGTAGATTTGTTCCATTTGGTGTTTTTTTTAGTCAACTAACACCTTCTGATGTCCTTTTCACAAGCAACCTGTTGAAACTGAATTCATCCTTTAAACTCAAAACACTCAAGGATCCCTGCAAACAAGCAAACAGTAAGCTATCGTTCGTTCAATGATCGAGACCCGGGGGGTGTTCGACCAAGAACGCTCCAATGCTTAAGTCAGTTTCGAAAGAGAAATCTCAAGAGCTTAAATAGCGTTGAACAGAATTACCTTTATTGGGAAATGTGTTCTCCTTATATAGGAGTGAGTGGGATGTTCAATTTCCATAGTTTCAATGTGGGACAAATGCTGCTCAATTTGCGTGCTAACACATGTTACACAGATCGAGGGTGAGAAGGCTTCCACGTGTCATTCCCATTTGGGGCCAATGTTAGGGCTATGTAAGCGTTGTGGGCTTAGGCCACGTTCGATTCTTGGGCTTTAAGTATTATTATCGGGGGAAATTTGGTCATTTCGAGAATTATGGGTCATGTGGCAGCTTCACAATCTTCCAATGATTTTGGGTTCCACAAATGCCCCCACTTCACTTAGGAATTCAGAGAATCCTAAGGGAAGTAGGTTTTTGATAGTCTTGGAAAATCTTGTTTGGAGTAGGACTCCGTCTTCTCTTGTATCATTCTTGTGTGAAGCTTTCTCTACACACTTTTTTATTTGTTTGAATTAGCCTCCGAACTTGTAGGTTTGTCACATGCCCCCATTGCAGCCATGAGCATCCGATGAGAGCTTCTCGACTCCAATTCGCCTAAGGCGATTCCCGGGTAGGGTTTAGACTGCCTCTAGGATGAAGGCTTGGATTGCTTCCTAGATGAAGGCTTGAAGTGCTTCCAGGTGGAAAGGCTTGAAGTGCTTCCAGGTGGAAAGGCTTGATGCGCTTCTGAGAGCAAGGCTTTGCAGGCTTTCTGGAGAAAGGCTTTGATTGTTTCCCTAAGGAAATGCCTGTGGTGTTTCCCGGAGGAAGACCTTGATGCTTCGTAGGGCAAAGTTTTGGATGCTTCGCAGGGGCGAAGGCATAGGTGCTTCACATGATGAAGGCTATAGTGCTTCGTGGGAGTGATGGCTTTGGATGCTTCGCAGAAGTGAAGGCTTTGGACGCTTCACGGGGATGAAGACTTTGGCGCTTCACGGGGGTGAAGGCTTTGATGCTTCTTAGGGGCAAAGACTTTGGCTGCTTCACTGGGACGAAGGCTTGGATGCTTCGCGGGGAAAAGGCTTTGGGTGCTTTGCAGGAGCAAAGGCTTCGGTGCTTCACAAGGTGAAGGCTTAGGTACTTCGCATGACGAAGGCTTTGGATGCTTTGGAAGGCGAATGCTTTGGATGTTTGTAACGCCCCGGACGTTCTGAAAATGTAATATCGTAAAATATTGAATAAAATGACGTTTTTACCCCTGTGTTTTGTGTGGTCAATTTGTTGACTTTTTGATTGGGGGGTCGAACGGACGTGGAGTGATGACCGTGACGTAGTTCGGGACGTCACGAGTTCATAGACAGGTGGCACGTTCGATTCGGACGATCAGGGTGAAAGTTATGATGTTCGGAAGTTCAGGGGCATTACCGTAATTGGGCGTTGTTATGGGGAAAAGTTGACTTTTTGTTTGACAATTGATATGCATTTGACTCGAAGACCGATATGTTCGTCTCGACGCCCTGAGTACAACGACAGGCGGCACGCTTGAAACGGACATCGGATGACCGAGTTATGGGTCACGGAAGCTGGAGGGTAATTTGGTAATTATTGCACAGAGGGGGCATTTTGGTCATTTTCACGGCGGTTACTGTAGCACCACCGTGAAAAACAGAGTGCGGCCGTGGAGCTTTGTGCGTGCAATTGTTTATAGCTAAGTGGACTGGTGAGTGGGGTTAGTTTATGAATTTTGAGATTGTGGGAAGCATCCCTGCGTGTCTGGGCAGAGACTGAGTGCACGGGCTGGGTTAAATAATGGCTATGGCTTCTGTGTGCATGGGAGACATTTTCAAAAAATCTCAGTTGGTCTCCCACGGGTTGCTAGCCGTTTGAATCGATCGACAGAGTAAAGGAGTGAGGAGAGGACTCATTTGGATCATTTGGTTCAGTTTAGGAGCTGAGTTGAGAGGAAACCATGAAGAACCATTTTCGGGTTTTTGGGGGGAAAGCTCTGAATTCGACTTCTACGGGTTGAGAGACAAACCTAAACACATTGAAGGACTTCTGGGAGTAAAAGGATCATGTTGGTGCAAGTTTTGGGTGAGGACGACCACTGTTGGCCCTAGAACCCAAGTCACTGCACAGGGAGGAACCAGTTGGAGGGAAAAATCCCATTCAATTTCTAGAGCCTGTTGATCGAAACCAAAGGCCGTGTTAGACTTCTGGGGTCACTTCGTGCACAACCGTGCAAGAATTGAAGGAGGAGGAGGACAGTTTGGCCGGGAACCTGAGTCTCAGTTTCAAGGGAAAACCAGTGCTGAGGACGACGACTTCCAGGTAACGGCGAGCTAAATTGTTAGTGCCATTGTGTTCATCTAAGTTCCCTTAATCTACTGGTGAAATTAATTTGAGAATGGAGTTAGTTTGGGTGAGTTCTGGGTGACGACCCGTTCGGCTGTTCAAGTCTGGGTTGAAACGGTTTAGGGACAGTCGAGGTTAATAATTAGTACAGACATAAAATTAATAGAGTATAGAAGGTGTTAGGATTGAAAACGGGAGGAATTGCTTGAGAATTGAACTTGAACTGGTCGGGTTGTGTCGCGGGTGACAGACCCGTTTATCAGGCTATCCGGGTAGGAACGATGACACTGTAGCTTGGCGCGTGGCCTTCACGCGCAGCCACTTTGGGCGGCGCGTGACGGCGCGTGCGATGTCATCTCCGATTACGGTCAACATGGAAATTGATCCTTTCAGTGTAATTAACATTTTACCTTTAGAGTTCGAATTGTTCGGGAGTCTTTCGGGATAATTTCGGGAGCTTGGAAGTTTAGGACCTTAAGGTTTATTTCGCCGAAAAATCCGAGAAAATTAGGAAAAATCCTACGAGCTATTTGAGGATGTTTGTAACCCTTCTTGTACATTTTTACAGGCCCGGACACTTCCGAAGCTACGGAGGAGCGCGCAGGACGCGATTGACGCGTCCTAAAACCGTGAGTGGACCTTTTGATTTCTAAATTGGGCATGCATGACTATTTTGCTTATTTATCTCATGGTTTTACCTATGATTTTATGATGGTGATATGATATATCGGTTTTACATGTTTCCACGTTTTTCGAGATATTTATCGTATTTCACGCATTTCGAGATTACCGTTTTTGCTATTGCATGCGTGATGATTTTGATGAAGTACCTGGATATGAATATGCATGTTTCGGATTTATGATGTTTGATCACATTGTGAAGTAATTTTTGGAAATTGCATGTGTTGGAATTTGAATGTGAATTCGGACATAAGTCCTGTTATGATGAGAAATGTTTTCGGAATAATGTTGGAAAACGGTTTGTGATGAATCCTGGTTTATTGTGTTTAAAAACGGTTTTGGGTTTAAAGACCCGGTTAATGGTTGGATCTGGTTTTGGGTTTAAAGACCCGGTATGTTGATGACGGGGGCGGGCCCGAAAATTGGGTTTAAAGACCCGAATTGAGTTTAAAGACTCGTGAGTTTAAAGACTCGATTATTGTGATACCCCCGAGGCCTATTAATCATGTTTTGAGTTTAAAGACTCGTTGATATCCCGGGAAGGCCTAATGTTGAGTTTAAAGACTCGGATGGATCCAACAACATAATTGTGGTTATTGATTCACAGTTTACTTGATTTGTGCAATTAACGTTTCAAAATGACGTTTTCCGAAACCTGGCATTATTAAATGGATTTTACATGAATTATGGCGATCCTTTGCAACGTTTTTCATGTGTTTCGGAAAAAGAGTTTTCAAAGGTTAATATGCAAAATTTGAATATTTGGTTATGCATGCGTGTTACAAAACTGGAGGGCGGACCCGATTTCGGAAAAACTGTTTTTCCTGTAAAACTTATGTTTCGGTCCACTCACACTTTGTTGTTTTAAATTCCCTCCAGGTCGTGGTACAAGTGCGGGGGCAAGCGCCGAGGCAGAGGCGGAGGCATAAAGTTTTCCGTTGCGGAGTAGTTAGTTCACAGAGTAGGATTTGTTTCTTTAACTTGTTTTGTAATTTTATGCTCTGTGAAACTGTGGACTTGACGTCTAGTCGGTTGTAATCGTTTAATCTCCCTGGTCTAACAATGGGTGTGTTGTAATATTAATTAGTTTTCCGGTCTTTTGGATTCGATTGTCAGACGGGAGCAGGATGCTTCCCGATTATCGAGGCGATAATCGGGGTGGGTTCTGTCAATTGGTATCAGAGCCTAGGTTTACGATTCGTGTCCGGCACTCGGGTGTGCCTTGATTATTGTACTAACTTATGCCTCTTTCAGAGAAGGACGACCTGCCATGCCTCCGCGATGCGAACCCCCTCCACGACCTGATGGCGATGCCGAGAGCGCTTCGATCGAGAGAGCCCAGCGTCTTGGGGCTACGGTGTTTAGTGGTGGAGTGGATCCCGAGGATACTCACCGCTGGATTTCTCGGATTGAGCGGATCTTCACTGTGATGCACTGTCCTCATGAGGAGTGTGTGGTGTTGGCCACATTTTTACTTGATGGATCTGCTTATGAGTGGTGGTATACTCTGGAGTTGTCGGGCTGGGATGCCCGTACAGTGACTTGGGAGACCTTTCGTGAACGGTTTCTGGATCAGTATTATCCCCGTTCATTCCATGATGCTAGGGAGACCGAGTTTCTGCAGCTCCAGCAGGGGAGCATGTCCGTAGCTGAGTATGAACAGAAATTTCAGATGCTAGCTCGTTTTGCTCCTACCTTTGTATCTACTGAGGCTGAGAAATGTCGTAGGTTTGAGCTTGGCCTACGGGGTGAGATACGGGCCATTGTGACGGCCGGAGCTTTTGCTACTCTCAGGGAGTTGTCTGATGCCGCGGTGCGGGTTGAGGCTAGTCTCCCGACACGTCCACAGTACTCTGGTGGTGGGAAACGTCGCGAGCGTTCATATCCTGGATCATATGGTCAGAGAGCCCCGAAGAAGGGACGTTATAATGGAGCCTCATCTGCAGGCAATGATCGTTATGGCAGGCCTGGTAACCATCAGGGTTCCGGATTCCGAGTGCCTAGGGCGCAGACTGCTCCGCAGGCGAGCGCGACTTCTGTTGCTTCCACGGGACGACAGGGTGGTGGTTTTGTTCGAGATGCTTCCAGTGTTATCTGTTTCTTCTGTGGCGAGCGGGGCCACTATCGGAGGGAGTGTCCATCTTTGCCACAGGGTGGTGGCGCAGGTCGGGGTGGAGACGAGCAGGGACGGAGCACAGCTGCAGTTTCTGGGACTGGGAGCACTCGAGGAGGTGGTACTGGAGCGGCTAATGGACAGAGGGGCCGGGGCCGTGGGCGAGCAGCTGGACCACAGGCCCGAGTTTTTGCTGTTACGCAGTAGGAGGCCAGGGCAGCGCCTGGTGTTGTGACAGGTACACTCACGATCTTTGGGCATGATGTTTGTGCTTTAATTGATCCCGGAGCTACTCATTCATTTATTTCACGGGACTGTGAGTTGTTGGCGGGTAGAGAGGTGTCCGCCTTGGACTGTGACTTGGGTGTGAGTACACCCACGGGAGATGTATTTGTGGTAAATCAAGTGTTGTGGGAGTGTCCCGTAATGGTAGGTGATGTTGGTCTGATGGCAGACTTGATACTCTTGGACTTGCACGACTTTGATGTCATTTTGGGAATGGACTGGTTGACGCTCCATCATGCTTCTATCGAATGCGTCGATAAGAAGGTTACCTTTCGGAGCCCGGGGTTACCGGAAACCACTTTTCAGGGGATTCAGTGAGCCACTCCTGTCGGAGTGATATCAGCCCTGAAGGCAAGTAAGTTGTTGAGGAAAGGGTGCCAGGGATACTTAGCTCAGGTGATGGATTCATGAGCTGCACCATTGAGGGTGGAGGATATACCGATAGTACGGGAGTTTCCGGATGTCTTTCCGGAGGATCTACCGGGATTGCCACCGTATCGAGATGTCAAGTTCACTGTTGATCTGGTTCCAGGTACACAACCTATCTCTCAGACTCCGTATCGTATGGCGCCAGCCGAGTTGAAAGAACTGAAGGCGCAGTTACAAGAATTACTTGAGATGGGGTTTATTCGACCGAGTGTATCCCCCTGGGGAGCCCCGGTGTTGTTTGTGAAGAAAAAGGATGGGAGTTTGAGACTCTGCATCGATTACAGGCAACTGAATAAAGTAACAGTCAGGAACAAATACCCGTTGCCTCGGATCGATGATTTGTTCGATCAACTGCGGGGAGCGCAGTACTTCTCCAAAATTGATCTACGTTCTGGGTATCATCAATTGCGGGTTAAGGATGAGGATGTACCCAAGACAGCTTTTAGGACCCGTTATGGTCATTATGAGTTCCTTGTGATGCCGTTTGGTTTGACCAACGCACCCGCAACATTTATGGACTTGATGAACCGAGTGTTGCAGCCATACTTGGATCATTTTGTCATCGTGTTCATTGACGATATCCTAGTCTACTCGAGGAGTGCGGAAGCGCACGAGGAGCACTTAAGGATGGTGCTAGGTACCTTGAGGGAAAACCAGTTGTACGCGAAGCTCAGCAAATGTCAGTTTTGGTTGACGAGCGTGAGTTTCTTGGGGCATGTGATCTCAACTGACGGGATCAGTGTGGATACTCAGAAAATTGAGGCAGTGGCGAAGTGGGAGCAACCGAGGACCGTCGCTGAAGTCCGAAGTTTCTTGGGTTTGGCTGGTTACTACAGGAGGTTCGTAGAGGGTTTCTCTACCATTGATGCCCCGTTGACGCGACTGACGTGGAAGGGAGTCAAGTTTGAGTGGGATGACGATTGCGAGCGTAGTTTTCGGGAGCTAAAGGAAAGGTTGACATCTGCTCCTATACTGACCCTTCCAGACGACAGTGGGGAATTTGAGGTGTACAGTGATGCATCCTTACAGGGTTTGGGATGTGTACTAATGCAGCATGGGAAAGTGATCGCCTATGCTTCGCGCCAATTGAAACCGCATGAGCGCAATTATCCTACGCACGATTTGGAATTAGCTGCTGTTGTGCATGCATTGAAAATTTGGTGACATTACCTGTATGGTGCGACTTGCTGAATGTTCACGGATCACAAAAGCCTGAAGTACTTGTTCACTCAGAAGGAGTTAAATGTGAGGCAGCGACGGTGGCTAGAGCTAATTAAGGATTATGATTGCACAATTGAGTACCACCCGGGGAAAGCCAATGTGGTGGCTGATGCTCTAAGCCGGAAGTCAACGCATTCTGTAGCACATCTACGGACGGTTCATTTACCACTTTTGGTTGAACTCCGTAAGAATAGCATTGATTTGGGTTTGGATGGCCAAGGTGTCTTGCTGGCTAATTTCCATGTGAGACCACTTCTGGTCGATCGGATCGTTGAGGTTCAATCTCAAGATCCTGTCTCATGTGTACTTCGGATTGAAGTGGAAGCCGGTGAACGGCTGGATTTTACAGTCAGGGAGGATGGAGCTTTGCTAAAAGAAGGACGGTTGTGTGTGCCCGACGTTGAGGCACTGAAGAAGGAGATCTTGGACGAAGCTCATAGTTCGGCCTACGCGATGCATCCTGGTGGGACCAAGATGTATCGTACCTTGCGAGAGCACTACTGGTGGCCGGGAATGAAACGGGAGATTGCCGAGTTTGTCAGCAGGTGTCTGATTTGCCAGCAAGTGAAGGCTGAGAGACAGCGACCTTATGGAGCCTTGCAACCCCTACCTATCCCGGAATGGAAATGGGATCACTTAACGATGGATTTCGTGTTTGGACTTCCTAGGACACCCAGGGGTCACGATGGAGTTTGGGTGATTGTGGACAGGCTTACGAAATCAGCTCATTTCTTGCCGGTGCGAGAGAACTTCAGGATGACACAGTTGGCCCAGTTGTTTATTGACGAGATCATCCGTTTGCACGGTACTCCGGAATCAATAGTTTCTGACCGAGACCCGAGGTTTACTTCTCGATTTTGGTAGAGTCTGCAGGAAGCATTTGGGACTAAACTTCGTTTCAGTACTGCATTTCATCCTCAGACTGACGGCCAGTCTGAGCGGACCATCCAGACTTTGGAGGATATGATGCGAGCTTGCGTTTTGCAATTTCAGGACACTTGGGAGTCACATCTAGCCTTGATGGAATTTGCCTACAACAACAGCTATCAGGCGAGCATTGGGATGGCTCCGTACGAAGCCTTGTACGGACGGCAGTGCAGAACTCCGTTGTGTTGGACGGACGTGGGTGAAAGGAAGCTGACTACATCCGAATTGGTGGAACTGACGACCGAGAAGGTCAAACTCATCAGGGATCGGCTCTAGGCAGCCCAAGACAAACAAAAGAGCTATGTGGACCATCGGACTCGAGATCTTGAGTTTGCGGTCGGAGATCGGGTATTCCTGAAATTATCCCCTTGGAAGGGTGTGGTGAGATTTGGCAGGCGAGGAAAGTTGAGCCCACGTTATATCGGACCTTATGAGATTACCGAGAGGATTGGCCCGGTGGCCTACAGGTTGGCACTACCGCCAGAGCTGTCGAGGGTCCACGATGTTTTTCATGTGTCGATGTTGCGGAAATATGTGTTTGACGCATCTCATGTACTGGAGGAGCAGCCCATTGAACTTCGAGATGACTTGAGCTTCGAGGAACAGCCGGTACAGATTTTGGATCGAAAGGATAAAGTACTACGTCGGAAGACCGTTCCTCTGGTAAAGGTACTCTGGAGGAACCAGAATGTGGAGGAAGCCACATGGGAACCCGAGGCACAGATGCGTGAACAGTTCCCCTACTTATTTCCTTGAAATTTCAGGATGAAATTTCTTAAGGGGGGAAGATTGTAACGCCCCGGACGTTCTGAAAATGTAATATCGTAAAATATTGAATAAAATGACATTTTTACCACTGTGTTTTGTGTGGTCAATTTGTTGACTTTTTGATTGGGGGGTCGAACGGACGTGGAGTGATGACCGTGACATAGTTCGGGACGTCACGAGTTCATATGCAGGTGGCACGCTCGATTCGGACGATCAGGGTGAAAGTTATGATGTTCGGAAGTTCAGGGGCATTACCGTAATTGGGCGTTGTTATGAGGAAAAGTTGACTTTTTGTTTGACAATTGATATGCATTTGACTCGAAGACTGATATGTTCGTCTCGACGCCCTGAGTACAACGACAGGCGGCACGCTTGAAACGGACATCGGATGACCGAGTTATGGGTCACGGAAGCTGGAGGGCAATTTGGTAATTATTGCACAGAGGGGGCATTTTGGTCATTTTCACGGCGGTTACTGTAGCACCACCGTGAAAAACAGAGTGCGGCCGTGGAGCTTTGTGCGTGCAATTGTTTATGGCTAAGTGGACTGGTGAGTGGGGTTAGTTTATGAATTTTGAGATTGTGGGAAGCATCCCTACGTGTCTGGGCAGAGACTGAGTGCACGGGCTGGGTTAAATAATGGCTATGGCTTCTGTGTGCATGGGAGACATTTTCAAAAAATCTCAGTTGGTCTCCCACGGGTTGCTGGCCGTTTGAATCGATCGACAGAGTAAAGGAGTGAGGAGAGGACTCAGTTGGGTCATTTGGTTCAGTTTAGGAGCTGAGTTGAGAGGAAACCGTGAGTGAAACCGTGAAGAACCATTTTCGGGTTTTTGGGGGGAAAGCTCTGAATTCGACTTCTACGGGTTGAGAGACAAACCTAAACACATTGAAGGACTTCTGGGAGTAAAAGGATCATGTTGGTGCAAGTTTGGGTGAGGACGACCACTGTTGGCCCTAGAACCCAAGTCATTGCACAGGGAGGAACCAGTTGGAGGGAAAATCTCATTCAATTTCTGGAGCCTGTTGATCGAAACCAAAGGTCGTGTTAGACTTCTGGGGTCACTTCGTGCACAACCGTGTAAGAATTGAAGGAGGAGGAGGACAGTTTGGCCGGGAACCTGAGTCTCAGTTTCAGGGGAAAACCAGTGCTGAGGACGACGACTTCCAGGTAACGGCGAGCTAAATTGTTAGTGCCATTGTGTTCTTCTAAGTTCCCTTAATCTACTGGTGAAATTAATTTGAGAATGGAGTTAGTTTGGGTGAGTTCTGGGTGATGACCCGTTCGGCTGTTCAAGTCTGGGTTGAAACGGTTTAGGGACAGTCGAGGTTAATAATTAGTACAGACATAAAATTAATAGAGTATAGAAGGTGTTAGGATTGAAAACGGGAGCAATTGCTTGAGAATTAAACTTGAACTGGTCGGGTTGTGTCGCGGGTGACAGACCCGTTTATCAGGCTATCCGGGTAGGAACGATGACACTGTAGCTTGGCGCGTGGCCTTCACGCGCAGCCACTTTGGGCAACGCGTGACGGCGCGTGCGATGTCAGCTCCGATTACGGACAACATGGAAATTGATCCTTTCAGTGTAATTAACATTTTACCTTTAGAGTTCGAATTGTTCGGGAGTCTTTCGGGATAATTTCGGGAGCTTGGAATTTTAGGACCTTAAGGTTTATTTCGCCGAAAAATCCGGGAAAATTAGGAAAAATCCTACGAGCTATTTGAGGATGTTTGTAACCCTTCTTGTACATTTTTACAGGCCCGGACACTTCCGAAGCTACGGAGGAGCGCGCAGGACGCGATTGACGCGTCCTAAAACCGTGAGTGGACCTTTTGATTTCTAAATTGGGCATGCATGACTATTTTGCTTATTTATCTCATGGTTTTACCTATGATTTTATGATGGTGATATGATATATCGGTTTTACATGTTTCCACGTTTTTCGAGATATTTATCGTATTTCACGCATTTCGAGATTACGGTTTTTGCTATTGCATGCGTGATGATTTTGATGAAGTACCTGGATATGAATATGCATGTTTCGGATTTATGATGTTTGATCACATTGTGAAGTAATTTTTGGAAATTGCATGTGTTGGAATTTGCATGTGAATTCAGACATAAGTCCTATTATGATGAGAAATGTTTTCGGAATAATGTTGGAAAACGGTTTGTGATGAATCCTGGTTTATTGTGTTTAAAAACGGTTTTGGGTTTAAAGACCCGGTTAATGGTTGGATCTGGTTTTGGGTTTAAAGACCCGGTATGTTGATGACGGGGGCGGGCCCGAAAATTGGGTTTAAAGACCCGAATTGAGTTTAAAGACTCGTGAGTTTAAAGACTCGATTATTGTGATACCCCCGAGGCCTATTAATCATATTTTGAGTTTAAAGACTCGTTGATATCCCGGGAAGGCCTAATGTTGAGTTTAAAGACTCGGATGGATCCAACGGCATAATTGTGGTTATTGATTCACAGTTTACTTGATTTGTGCAATTAACGTTTCAAAATGACGTTTTCCGAAACCTGGCATTATTAAATGGATTTTACATGAATTATGGCGATCCTTTGCAACGTTTTTCATGTGTTTCGGAAAAAGAGTTTTCAAAGGTTAATATGCAAAATTTGAATATTTGGTTATGCATGCGTGTTACAAAACTGGAGGGCGGACCCGATTTCGGAAAAACTGTTTTTCCTGTAAAACTTATGTTTCGGTCCACTCACACTTTGTTGTTTTAAATTCCCTCCAGGTCGTGGTACAAGTGCGGGGGCAAGCGCCGAGGCAGAGGCGGAGGCATAAAGTTTTCCGTTGCGGAGTAGTTAGTTCACAGAGTAGGATTTGTTTCTTTAACTTGTTTTGTAATTTTATGCTCTGTGAAACTGTGGACTTGACGTCTAGTCGGTTGTAATCGTTTAATCTCCCTGGTCTGACAATGGGTGTGTTGTAATATTAATTATTTTTCCGGTCTTTTGGATTCGATTGTCAGACGGGAGCAGGATGCTTCCCGATTATCGAGGCGATAATCGGGGTGGGTCCTGTCAATGTTTCTCAAGGCAAAGGCTTAGGTGCTTCGTAGGGTGAAGGCTTGGTCGCTTCACATAGAGAATTTTTGGTTGCTTCATATGACCAAGGCTTGGACGCTTCGCAGGGCGAAGGCTTAGGTGCTTCGCATTGGTGAAGCTTAATTGCCTCGCAAGGAGAAGGCTTGGATACTTTGCAAGGCAAAGACTTCAGATGCTTCGTAGAGCGAAGGCTTGGATGCTTCACAAGGTGAAGGCTTAAATGCTTCAGAGGGCGAAGGCTTGGATGCTTCGCAAGGCGAAGACTTAGATGCTTCGCAAGGCAAAGACTTAGATGCTTAGCAAGGAGAAGGCATAGGTGCTTCGCATGGCTAAGGCTTTAGTGCTTCGCATGGCGAAGACTTTAGTGCTTCGCGGGAGTGAAGGCTTTGGATGCTTCGCAGGAGCGAAGACTTAGATGCTTCGTAGGGCGAAAGATTGGATGCTTCACAAGGCGAAGGCTGATGCTTCGCAGGGCAAAGGCTTGGATGCTTCGCATGACAAAGGTTTAGATGCTTTGCAGGGCAAAGGCTTAGATGCTTCGCAGGGTGAAGGCTTAGATGCTTCGATGACGAAAGCTTTGATGCTAGAGGGAATACGTTTTTGAAAATTGCATATATTGAACAAATATGTTTGTACGTATTTAGAACAATTTTTCAATCTTATTGATAATTCAAATGCAAGGTACTTGAATTTAGAAGACAACTTGAAAAGAAAACATGAAAGCCTCATATACTTCTATGTCTCTCTAATTTTGACATGCAGCTAGTTGGTGCGGATCATTTTTGAAGTTGGCTCCTTAGGTTTTTTGTGGGTCGATCCACGGCCTTCCCTTTTGACATACTCGGTTCAATATCCCTCTTTGATGAGTTTCCGAAGCTATCTCTCGAAGGATATACATTTCCCAATGTTATGCCCATAACACTCGTGGTAGGCTCACACTTCGTCTTATCGGCCTTCTCTTGATCGCCTTTGACCTGCTCTAGCTTCTTGAACCAGGATTTGTCTTTTATCTTATTGTGGATCTGATGGACTGGTATTGTGAATTGCATATTAGGCTTCTCGATGGTTGAGGCATTAGGAGGTTGGCTCGCCTTTCAATTGTTGAATCCCCTCATAGAAACATTTTCCACTAACATCCTTTTTGCACAGTGATAACCGTTTGGAGGCTTTCTAGCTCATCTCGGCATGATCTGGCGCATGTACAACACTCTTTTCATCCTTCTAGCATGCATGACGCTCTGCTAGAGAGAGCATCTTGGTGAGACTTTGTGCATTGCCCATGACAATATCTCTGTAGAGCTGGTTGTCCCGGGAAAGCCCTTGTTTGAACACCATTGCAGCTACAAGGTCACTGCATCCAAAAATTCGAGACTTTTCCTCGCAGCACCTCCGAATGTATTGGCGGCGGCTCTCTTTTGCTCACTTCCGGATGGAGAAGAGATGGTCTTCCTTTACCTTGAACGTACAAAGCTGTGAGTACTCCTTCACGAATGCTAGAGCCAACTCTTCAAAAGAAGCAATCGTCCTCTAGGGGAGATGATTGAACCACGTCATGGCTTGGCCTTGAAGAGACGCTTGAAACACTTTGCACATGAGTGCGTCATTGTGTCCATGGGGAACTATGACTCCCCAGTAATAATCTATGTGTTTTACCGGGTCTGAAGTTCCTTTGAACTGATTGAAGTTCGGAGTCGCAAACCTTCGAGGGAATGTCTCTCACAAAGGGTGAAGATGAATGAATTTTGCGACATAGATCATCTTCTAGTCCGCCATTGCGTTGAGTACGGAGGTACTGATCCAATATCCTTTGGACATCATGTCAGGACCCACCCCGGTTTCACCCCGAAACCCGAGGTAAATCCTGCTCCCGTCTGACTCCCCGACGCAACATTTAGATAAAACTCACTCAAACCCAGTCAGACGCAGGAGTAATTAACCACAATGTTCCAAAGTTATAGTTTTACAGAGTATAGCACGAAATCCAAGAAAAAATAAAAAAAACCGATAAATTACACGCACACAGAAGACTTCCAACTACTCCGGGATCCCTCACGTCACTTCTATGCCTCGGACACTGCCTCGACGTCAAGACCCCGCGCTAGCTCCACAACCTGGAGGGCAAGTTAAAACAGAAAATGTGAGTGGACCATAATAAAAGAAAAGTTCTAAAATCCTTTATCAGAAAAACTGAGTTTAACCCTCCGTTTTGAAAACCACATGCATAACCAACATTTGTTAACACAGTTATAAATCACTTCTCATAAAACATCATAAGAAACAGAAACACTATAAAACAGTTATGGAAACCATAGCATGAGTATCAGAAACCGTAGCATAAACCACAAAGCTCAAATCATCATTTCCCGATCAAACCTGCTGGACCTATCCGAGTCTTTAAACTCCCGAGTCTTTAAACTCAATCCAGGCCTTAATCATATCCGAGTCTTTAAACTCCCGAGTCTTTAAACTCAAGGCCTACGGGGGAAATATCCATATATCCGAGTCTTTAAACTCCCGAGTCTTTAAACTCAATCTGGGCCCGTCCCCCGTCAATATCAATCCGGGTCTTTAAACCCAATATCCAGATCTAGCAAATCCAATCCATATCCAGTGTAAAACCAATTTAAAATCTATCACCAAATTCGAATTCGAAATCCCCGGTTCGAAGCCCTTCCGGCGTTCAGAACCGTCATCCCGAACCCAAATCCGGAAATTCACTTTTCAACTTTAAAACCAAATCTCGTTTCCCGAAATCCGATTTTAAAAACCGAAAACCTTTAATCATCGAAATCATGTTCCAGAATCCCTTTATAATCAGTGAAAACCACTTATCAATTGAAATCCCAAAACCAAAGCATCAATTTCAGAAACCAATCACTTTCTCGTAAAACGTGCAATCATGTAAAACCAACCAAAACATATTCGATAAACATAGAATAATGATTAAAACCATAAAAAAATTATAGAAAACAATTATGCATGCTCGAGTTTAGAGAAGGGGTCCACTCACAGTACTGAGCCCTACTCGCGTCCTGAACGTCCTGTACGTTCCTCGGCTTCCTCGGGAAATCCCGATCCTGTCAATCACCGTCAAAATACATCACTAATACGTCTACGAAAGTTCACCTAAATTTCCTCAAAATTCCCTGAATCGAAAACATAAAACCCGGGACCCTAAACCTTCACCCTCGCGAACTAAACTCAAACGACTTCCGCATAACCCGAAACCACTTCCATTGAACTCGCCACAAATCCTAGACCAAAAACCATGTTGACCGTTTTCCCCATCGCCGCCGCACGCGCCCCCACGCGCCGCCCAAAGTGGCTGCGCGTGGCCCTCACGCGCTGCTATAGTGCACCGTCTTCCTCAATCGAACCCGGTTCGGCACAGTGGTCTGCAACTCAGACCGGCGTCAGCGGTTCACCGCCGTGCCTGCACAATTTCTCTCCCTTTCTTCACCTAAAGCTTCGTCCAGTTCCAATCTATCCATTCCCCAGCTCCTCAGACCTCGACACCTCCCCAATCCCGTTGACTTAAGCTCGAACTAGACGGCCAAACTCCCCCTGTTTCACGATCCAGCCACCCAGCTCACCTCCCTTCACGGTGGCTACACCAAACTCTCCCCTGGACCTCACTGAACCTAAACCAACCCTCCTAGCCCTTCGACTCAGGCCCTACCTTCACGACTCGCCGTTTAAAACCCACGGCAAAACAGAGGACACAGAGCACCTGTAACGACCCATTCCGGAATTCGGGATTAGATTGGTAACTAACCATGATTGATGGGGGTTAATCGGTGATTAGTTGGGCGGAATCGGGCGAACGTGGCAAAATGACCGTTTTGCCTCAGTCGTGGGTAAAATGTTGACTTTTTATTCGGGTGGTCAAATGGACTTCGACCAATGACCCTGACGTAGTTTGGGACGTCACGAGTTCATAGACAGGTGGCACGTTCGATTCCGACGTTCGAGGTGAAAGTTATGACGTTCGAAAGCCCAAGGGCATTATCGTAATTTGGACGAAATGAGGGAAAATGTTGACTTTTTGATCGGGGGGTCCGATGGCCGAGGGCCAAGGACCGTTAGGTAGATCTCGATACCCTGAGTACAACGACAAGCGGCACGCGTCAAACGGACATTGAATGACCATGTTACGGGTCACGGATGGTGAGGGTCATTTTGGTAATTTGCCAAGTGAGGGCAAAATGATAATTGTTGTTGCGGGACCTGTTTGAGCCGTGAATGGATGGTCTTTGAGCAGAGTAAGGGAATTGTTTATGGATTTTGTGGTGTGGGGAGCACGGTGGCATGGGTTGTTGCAAGGAATGGAGCACGGGTGTTTTGGAATCGCACACTTGGGCTAAGTGTTAAGAGTTGTTTATGCAAATTGGGGGTTTTGGGCAGGACGCAGGCGCACATTACTATGCTGGTGGGAGAGAAAGCGTGGGTGTTGTCTGGAGGACAGAGCACCGTGTGGCTTGAATCGAATTATTTAGTTGAGTGAGAGAACAGAGTGGGAAGTGGTAGTGCACGGTGTGAGGCAGCGTGCTTGGAACTGGTGCATGGACGGAGAGTTGGAATTGAATACTGGTGGGTGTTTTGAAAAAGGAAAACAGAGACCAGCACACAGTGGGCGTGATCGATCTTCCCCATACGAAATTGGGAGACAATGCGAACTGAAAAGGATGTTAGGGGGGAATTGGAGTGGGAGAGAAAGAAGAATCGGGGAAGGGAAACCCAGGAACACTGA
This sequence comes from Prinsepia uniflora, assembly GCA_032719365.1. Classification (NCBI taxonomy): domain Eukaryota; kingdom Viridiplantae; phylum Streptophyta; class Magnoliopsida; order Rosales; family Rosaceae; genus Prinsepia; species Prinsepia uniflora. The sequence goes on along the minus strand of CM064865.1, from coordinate 14,316,228 downwards.
ACCCGCCCGAAAACTTCATTTTTCAACTTGAAATCAAACTTTGAAATGGGGCGGCCAATTGATGGAATTAGGGGTGAGGTTGAGCTTCCAGACATTCTGACGAGTCGAACGGGATTGGAAGTGATGAGAATGGTGCAGTGAGGAGCCCAGGCGACTTCGAGGTTCTGTGCTGAAAATCCCGGTTGAGTCAGTGGGGGTTGAGGGATTAGAGCTTGCAATTGAGGTCGAAGAATGGTTTCTGGTGATCCTGTAAAACTTCTGAGTGAGCCAATTTAAAGGAAACGCGGGGAATCGATAAAATCAAGTGTTGATCATTAGTCGGTGTTCTTCGAATTGTCGAATTGAGGCGACCGGTTTGAGGTAAGTTTGGAAGTAATCGATTTCACAGAACCTTAATTAGACCCATAGCGAGACTAATAGATGGTTGAATTACAGAAATCAAGCTGGAATGGAAGGAGATTTAACGGGTCTTGTCGCGGGTCGAACAACCCGGTTGGAGGCTAGTCGGGTTGGGACGACGACTGTAGCTACTACTGTAGCAGGCGCGTGGACTCACGCGCAGCCACTCACGGCGGCGCGTGACGGCGCGTGGGACCGATTTTCAAGGTGAGTTCAACACGACTTTTATCCTATACAATGTAGCGAATATTTTAACGTTGGTTTCGAACTTATCGAACACCGTTTCGGTGTGGTTCCGAGGGTCCGAAGATTTCTATTACGTTTGTAATTAATGATTAATTCCCGGAAAATTATGGGAAATTAGTATGCTGTTATGTAAGCCCTTAGTGACACTAAAGAATGTTCTCGGACAGGATTTGGAATTTCTGGAAATTATCGGAAATTACGGAACCGCGTGCGGCGCGAAACCGAGCCCTAATGGACGGTGTGTGAGTGGACGTTTCTTTCAAAATTTAATGCATGCATAAATTATTTCTATGATTTTATGATTATGATTATAAGTTGTGATTGATTTCGATTCCCATACTTATACGTATTCGACTTCCGTAGTTATACGTATTTTTACTATATATGTGAAATTACTCGTATTTCGAGATTATGGTTACTTTTGTGCTTAATAATGGTTTAATGAAAGAGTTTATATGAAATGGGTGTAAGATGATTTAAGAAAGTTGTTTATGATTGTGAGTACGATTTACGGTGTGGACACGGTTTTCGAGGTTTTTGCAGTTTTGCACGTTTTACGAGATTTGAGTTTATTGTAATTTGATCACTGTTTGATGTTTGAATTTGGAATGTGAATTGAGGTTTGCGATTTCGAGGACTTTAAATTGAATTTTGAGTATGCTTGACTGGACCGGAATTCTAGTAATTATGGTCGTGGTTTTGATGCCGGATAATGTGATTTGAGGAATGAAGTGATTTCAAGGAACTAAAATGGCTTTTGAAAAAGATGATTTCGGGTTTGGTGCTTGGGGCAGAAAAGTAACTTGGATTAACGAGTTTTCAGTTTTCGGAAATTTAAAGTGGATTCTTGGTTTGGGTTCGGGATGATGCTTCCGGATGCCGGCTTACGGAATCATTATTGCGAATTCGAATTCGGGAATGAAAAAGGATTTAATAAAGTGATTTGGTATGATTGTACATGCCCCGTGTGTAATGATGATTTGAATATGATTTGTGAAGTAAGATTTGGGGATTTGAATGTGGAAATTCGGACCATAAGTCCTGTTGTGAAAAATGTGATTTCGGGATGGATCCCGCGTTGTCGTGATTGTTAAATGTTGTGGGGTTTAAAGACCCGTTGAAAACTGTTTTGGGTTTAAAGACCCGGTGCTATTGCTGGAGCACGTTTTGAGTTTAAAGACTCGGTTAATTGATGACGGGGGAGGGCCCTTAATGAGTTTAAAGACTCGTGAGTTTAAAGACTCGGTTACTGTGATACCCCCGAGGCCTATTGATTATGTTTTGAGTTTAAAGACTCGAAATCCCTGGAAGGCCTGATTATGCGCATGGTTTTGAGTTTAAAGACTCGGGCGCACTTGATATCCAGCAAACTGATTGATTGTGATTCATTGAGGTTCTCTGATGATTGGATGTGTTGGGCAGTGGCCCAGTTTGTATGGTTGTTGGTTTTGGATCATGTTGTGCATTTGGTTTTGATTCGTGGTTTTGGGCTGAGGCCCGGTATTTATGATTGCGGCCTAAGACCCGACAGTTGAGAAAGGAAAATGATTTTGAGGTTCATACGAGTTCTTCCTTATGTTGAAATTTGATACACAGTTTTTTTTTATTATGTGGAAAATCTTAACCGATGGCGAAATGTTTTTGGATGCATGCATTGGTTTTTACACGGAGGGTAAAAACGTTTGTTGTAACCGTTTTGCTAAACTGATTTATTTTTGTCCACTCACACCTTTTGGTTTTATCGACCCTCCAGGTCGTGGCGCGTTATTCGAGGCTGTACGAGGGGCGGAGGCATGAGTAAGCGCATGTGGCTATCCCTGGTCTGGCACGTACTGAGGGTAAACTTGGGTATTTCAGTCGACTTGCCAAACGGGAGCAGGACCGGGCACGGTTTCGATGCCCCATCCGGGGGCGGTCCTGTCAGCACCTCTGTCGTGCCATCCTCCGCCGTGCACCACTCCTCACGGCAGCGCACACAGTCGACTCTTGGGACCTCCAGGAGTCTCACCCTGGCCTCCTCTCGAGGTCAATTGCACTTACACACGGCCACAACACCACAATTCCTCGCAAACTCTCAGCTTGCCTTCCTGTTTCCCCCTGGTCTTCCCGTGGTTCACAACTCACACACACACACACCCGCTGCACCTCTCTACAACCTCACCAGCTTCCCTTCGATCTCTTGTCCCTCACTCATTCACCAGAACTCATCCACATCCTTGATCAACCCTCAATTTTTCCCTCTCAATCTCCCTCTGTTTCTGTTTCCCTCTGTGTACACACAAGAACACGGGCACGGCTGCACCCCAATTATTTGGGCCGTGTATGTACAGGATTCCACCAGAATCCTCTACACACCTGCCACATGTCACAATCCACTCCACACACTCCCACATGGCCCAATCTCAGCCGTCCATTTCCTTTCTCTGTGCACAAATCCCAATGTGCAGAAGGACCAAACTACCCTTCATTTTACCTCATATTTACGGTTTTGCCACTAACTTTCTAGACCCATAACTCACAACTCGTAAGTCCGATGAATACGTGCCGCCTGTCATCGGACTCAGGACGACGAGACCTATCTAACCAACCTAGGTCAACGTACCAAAACCCGATTCTACAAAAAGTCAACTATTCCTCCTGCTTTACCCAAATTACGGTTAAGCCCTCAACCTTCCGAACATCACCATTTCCTCCTCGGATGTCGAAATCGGGCGTGCCACCTGCCTATGGATTCGTGACGTCCTAAACTACGTCCTAGTCACCGGTTAAAGTCCATCCGACCACCCGAACTAAAGTCAACATTTTTGCCCAAACTATGGGCAAAATCGTCATTCTACGCTAAGGACCTTATCGGTACCGACTAACCACCGTTAAACCTCACTAATCCCACCTTAAACACTATCTTAATCCCGGCTCTCAGGACGGGTTGTTACACATCATTAGCTTGCAACGTGACTCGTTGATGCGGTAAGTCATTACACTTCATCCATCGGGAACCTCCTCGAGCCTCTTCCCTTGAGCTCTAGAGTCGTGCAAGCGAATAAGCTTCATCATCCCTTTTATTACCGTGGGCAGATCTTCTTGGGGTTTTATGTGGATCTGATGTTGCTCCCTGCTCCCATGTGAGCGCTCCACCCGTGAAGTTGCCTCGACTTTACTTCTAAGCCGCTCATGTACTGATGGCTTTGGGCGTTGTGGGCTCTTTTTTCTGCGGATGTGACTTTCCTCACCGGAGTCATCTAGAAATGTGTTCCGAGACATTGTTCGGTATCAGACCATTTCCTTCCCCGCGCACCTTGGAACATCCTCTTGTCTTCCACACGAGGTGGAATGTCTTTCTGGTTCTTGGCATGTTCCTTCTGCCAGGAGTCGCTGCAAGAGCTCTAACTGAAGTTGAACTTGGCTGCTCAACCTTTCTACTTGTTGTACCAAGTTTTCCTGAAGAGATTGGTGGTGACTCCTCCTTGAGATGTTGTGGCGCTCATCTAGGAAATTCCGCAGATCCATGCTTGCAGTGGGCTGACCCTGCCTTGATTCTCCTCCCACCATCCGCTCACTTGTTTGCTGCAAGGTTGAAGTTCCTCCCCCTAGCGCAGGCACCTGCGTTGTTGGAGAAGGGAACGCTCTGAAGCTGAAGGTTGACATCCTTCCATGCGTCTCCGTGGGCGCTTCTATGGACACTCGTCGAGGACGAATTGGGTGTTCCTCTGGAGTCTCTATGCAAGCTTCATTCCTTGTATAAGCAGTTAAGGCAGAAACACCTTCTCCAACTGAATGAACGGATTGACTAACCCTAGCTATGATCGATCAGAGAAGCTAGAATGAAAAGTTTTTGTCGAACGATGAACACGTTCAAGATCTTCGAACAACGTTATGAACAATGAACGAAGTAAGATGGACGATGAACAATCGTGAGAGCTTCTTCTTGAATATGTTCAAGCTCTCAATGAAAGCACCAATTGTTGAAGCCGAATTCGTCATTTAAACTCAAAAGACTCAAGGATCCCTGCAAACAAGCAAACAGTAAACTATCGTTCGTTCAATGATCGAGACCCCGGGGTGTTCGACCAAGAACGCTCCAATACTTAAGTCAGCTTCGAAAGAGAAATCTCAAGAGCTTAAGTAGCGTTGAACATAATTACCTTTATTGGGAAATGTGTTCCCCTTATATAGGGGTGAGTGGGATGTTCAATTTCCATAGTTTCGATGTGGGACAAATACTGCTCAATTTGCGTGCTAACACGTGTTACACAGATCGAGAGTGAAAAGGTTTCCACGTGTCATTCCCATTTGGGCCCAATGTTAGGGCTATGTAAGAGTTGTGGGATTGGGCCACGTTCGATACTTCGGCTTTAAGTATTATTACCGGGGACAATTTGGTCATTTTGGGAATTATGGGCCACGTGGCAGCTTCTCATTCTTCTGGTGATTTTGAGTTCCACACAACCCCAATTGCATGATATCTATCAACAACAAAACTCTAGCAGATGAAGTCCTCTTGTACCCAATATGGTTTTTCAGTGATCGGAAAATCATTGTGGATTCAGATTGTGTTTCAGTGATCAGACAATCATTTTTCCAACAATTATGGGCCCTCTTTATTTGTCGTATGCTTTCACTGCATTCTTCCAATTTGATGTTGGGCCCTCCCATCAAATTGAGGGGATGTTAGAGTTGTTAAGAGTTAGTTAGTTAGTAGGAGTTGGTTATAGTTGTTAACAAGAAGTCAATATTACTTAATAGTTAAGCTTCAATGTAATTTCTATATGAACTGTTTTGTGTAAAGTCACTCAGTGTGTAGTATTGATTTTTCAACAGTAATACCATTTCTCCTTCTTTTCCACTTCTAAATACTTTCTTCCTCTCAATCTTCAATCTTCCTTTTAAGACTTTCAACAGTTGCGATTTACATTTGAGAGGAATATTCAAAGAGAAGGCGGAGGAAGTGGAGGAGGGAGAGCACTGTTTGGCTACTGTCAGCCCAAGAATATAATCGAGATTTGAGTTTCGTTGCTGCTTTTCATGGGGTTTGTTCTTTGTTGTATAATTATTTCTTGTGTGGGGCAATTATATATGTGCTTTTTTAGAGTCCAAATTATAAGTTATTCTACTACAGTAAATATGAATTGTAAATAAGAAATAATTTCATTTTTTTATTGTTGATTATACAGCATTAGTTCTAATTCTTTATTTTTTTTAAATTACAAACATGTCATTAGATATCATGTAGTTTGATTATATTTTACGTAATTTATCTATAAGAATTTTAATTGTAAATAAAAATATAATTTACCTATGAGAATTTTAATTGTATAATAATAATATATTATACGTAATATATCTATCTCAAATAGAATAGAAAAATAAGAAATACACCAACAATTATTAATTTATCTACGAAAGAATAAACAAGTTGGTAATTAATAATTTACCTATGAAGGAATAAAACCAAATTTTTTTATAAAATAAATAAAGTACATGTGAGTTTATAATTATTCAAAAGTATCATATAATATATGTGAAGTTTGGTAGATTAAAATGACATTACTAAAATAAAATTGAAAATATGAAATTTAGTTAGAATTATCATATAAAATATTAATATATAAATTTTGAAAGTTACTCATCCATACCTAAAAAGGGTATAAATAGTATTAGAAAATTTAAAAAAAAAACGATACAATAAAAAAACACAGTAAAAATCTTAATAATACAATAAATAGACTATTTTATATCTTATATTTAAAAATTGAACTAATTTATAATTATTTCTTGTTTTTATTCATGTGATTTTGTTTCTTATATCAGCTGGTTTGTCCTTTTTTTTTCCATGCATATTTGATGGTTGTGTTTTGTAAATTGAATCATGAAATTTTTCTCGAATTATTGCTGCCAAATCAAAAAAAGGGATCTCGAACTGTACCAGCCTCTCCGGTTTGGTTTCAGTTCATCATGTGAAATCTACTAGTACCAACCAATATCAATATTGATTCAGTTCAATTTTAATTTTGACGAAATACTGAGCCAATCGTATTTATTAGTAACTCTAATTTTTAATATATTTCTTGGTAAAACACATAAAAAAATGCGAGTTGGATAAAGGAAAGCGATCCACCCACCTTTGTAAATGCCATTTGTTTATTTTTATTTTTATATTACAACCTTACAACAATACCATTGTGAATAATATATAGAGGTTTAACTTAAGTAGTAACTTTTTTTTTTAACAATACTTTCGTCTGGTTTTTTTATAACCCCAATGAGGGACGGGGTGGGTCTTAATGTGGACTGAAAGGCTTGTGTTACCTTTCTAACGAAAATTGTGTTCCTAGTAGACTCAAATCATAGCCCAAAAAAAAAAAAAACCTCAACCCCGACCTTATTAAGCATCAGCCCTAAAATAAAAGAATAGAACCAAAAAATAATTAGACACAAGAGGGAAAGAGAAAGGGTACAATTTAAAATTAAAAAGTTATCATTGTATTGTATTTGTTATTCTCTTTCAATTTTTACAATGTTACTCTCTATTTGAAGAATTCATAATTGATTTTTTAACAATAATCAAACAAAAAATTTCGAAAATAAAAACAACACTAAGAGGGTTGAATCCACCACCTCCCGCATAATGAGTAAATGAGAATATCACTAAGTCATAATACATGTAATTAGAGAAGTAGGTAATTGAAGAAGTGGGTAATTGGAGAATTGGGTAATCGAGAAATGTGTGATCATCTTTCATTAGGCTGTTTATTAACCATATAGAATTCAGATAATAATGAGATTGGTTTTCATTGTTTTTTATATTAAATCCCATGAATCGAAATAAAATCTAACTTGATTAATAACTTGTCCTTACATTTTAAATATATTATGTTTAATATATTTTCAATAGGAATGAGGGTAATGAGCAAATTGTAGGGTTACTTGGATTTATTGTATAATTGTAGGGTTTGTTTAGTAAATAAAGATCAGGAAAAGAGGTAATGTGAATCAATGATACCTCTTCCTAATTAATCTCATTTGTTGGGTAATGAAATTATTTATTTTGAATGGGTTAAAAGTACTTATTGATTACATATTTACAACTAAACAAAGGAAATTAGTTTTCTCATCAAATTTATTCCGGATTAACCGGGTTTTATGATAAGGGTTTTAATAAGACCACATGCACCATTTTTGGTGCAACCAATGGTTGTACTTTCACCTCATTCTCTTTTTAATGAAGCTATCTTTAAATAAATAAATAAAAACATGGGAATTTATTATCTTTTATTTCATTTTTATTGATGATAAGTAAACGATGTCAGCCTATTATTGAAAATATATTGGTCTTCTTTACGAGTATGACTTTCTTCTTACGATTTTCATTATTTTTATTATTTTTAATAATTTAACATACTAAATATGTTATTACAGATTAATTTTGAGTGAGATGAGAACAACGCCGATCTCATGGCCCACATAAACCACCATTAGCAGAAGCGGTCTGCCTCTCGCTTGTTGGTGCTTTTACTTGAAGACTTTCGAAGGTTGCTTGCTTCTGCTTGTTCAGATCAGCGTCCTCTCCCAACAGATATTCCTACTCGGGTCAAACTAGATGACTTTCGTTAGAGCTACCTTATCGCCCATGATGAATTTGTTCACATTGGAGGCAGGTGTCATGACGTGCTTCAGGAGACAGAAGTTCTTCATTCCCAGCCCAAACTTTCAAGGGTTTGGAAATGACCATTTTAATCCTAAGTCAAAGGGTTGACTTTTTTACCAACATCAAAATATTGACTTTTTGACTGTGACGGTTTTTGCCGATTTCGAAAATGCTGTTAGAAAGGTCCCAATGACAGGACCCATCCCAATCCCCCCAGGATTAATGCGGGATAACCCTGCTCCCGTCTGACACGAAGTGTCAGACAAGGGATATTTCCGACCTTTGCCCTCCCGGGCTATCAGAGTACGCTAGGATCCGGAGGAGGTATGTGATATCTCGGTCTCTGCTACAGCCCACATCCGATGTCAACCTGAAGGGCAGTCAAAACATTAAAAGCTGTGAATGAACAAAACAACCAGTTTATAAAAATATTTCCGTAAAGACATTTGTACCCTTCACTAAAAAAACATGCATGCATTCGAAAACCATTTATTCGAAAGAAACCATCTGTGGGAACTAAGCCCAAAACCATAATCAAATCAAATATAGGGGCCACTGCCCAAATCCATAAGGGACTCAGCCCAAAACCATCATGAAACCAAGTACACGAGCCACTGCTCAAAACCTGTGCACACCACATATCACATATCATATTCCATAATCATATATCATATATACATATAATTCACACACCCAATCCTGTCACGGTTTCCAAAGCTAAGCGCGTGCTACCCGGGTCTCAATCCGAGTCTTCTCAAAGTCAAGGTCAATGTTCGCAGACCACTGACCCTACCCGAAGTTATAGTAACCATAGCCTTCCTGAGAGTAAGGAACCCAACTGGCGGGTGACTCCACTCAGTCGGTGCTCCGTGACTACTCCGGGGTCCACCCAGGCCAACGACCCTCTCCGGAGGAGATAGAACAAGTAAAGGAAGGTATATGGACATATATATACATAACATAAACATTCATAGCTGGTTCCCCTGAACCGTCATGATCTATAGCATCCATGCCATATATATATATACATATATATATATATATAGAAAGCATCCTCCATGCCCGGTTCCCATAAATCGTCATGTACCACAATGACCTGACAAAGGTTCATGCCGGTTCCCATAAACCGTCATGAACCCGGAAATCCATGTACGGTCCCTGACCCGAAATCACAACTGTCAGGACCCGTCCCAAATATCACCTCGATACTCGGGATGAACCCTGCTCCCGTCTGACAATCACACTTACAATACCAAAAATGAACTTAGTACAACTATAAGCATAACCATCAGACGAAGGAGTAAATATATACAACAGTAAGTCAGAGCATAGTTCTACAAAATGGGCACCAAAAATCCTACAAGTCTAAGTCCGCAACGGAAGAACGTCGGAAGCCCTATGCCTCGATATCTGCCTCAACGTTCACCCCAGCGCTATCACCACGACCTGGAGGGAATTTGAACAAAAAGAAGGTGTGAGTGGACCGAAAGGAATAACATTTTTAAAACCGTTTACCATCAAATCAAAGTAAAGAAATATAATCATTTGTTCCCTCCGGTTTAAAACCAGGCATGCCAATGAAGTATTAGAAAAGTCATAATATGAAACATCATAAGAAACAGAAACACTATAAACACCATAAGAAACAGATACACTATAAAACTGATATAGAAACCAGAGCATAAACATCAAACCACTTTTCCCGATCAAACCTGCTGGACCTATCCGAGTCTTTAAACTCAACCAGGCCTCACATATAAATCCGAGTCTTTAAACTCCCGAGTCTTTAAACTCAATAGGCCTATGGGGGTAATATCGTAATATCCGAGTCTTTAAACTCCCGAGTCTTTAAACTCAATCCGGGCCCGTCCCCCGTCAATCAATATCCGGGTCTTTAAACCCATATCCAGATCCAGCAAATCCAATCCATATCAGTGTAAAACCATTCTGAAACCCATCACCAAACTCGAATTCGGAATCCCTAGTTCGAAGCCCTTCCGGCGTTCAGAACCGACATTCCGAACCCAAGTCCGAAAAAGATCCATGTTCATAACAAAACCATAGAAAAATCCCAAATCATATTCCACAACCTATTTACCATCATCAGAAAACGTTTTTAGGTTAAATTTCTGACTTATAACATCAAACTCTGAAAACCCGTTTTTTTTTCGAAAAACGTGCAAAATCCCAAAAACGTCTCGAAAAACGTGCAAACATCTCAATCACATATAAACACACATAAAAGCATAAAACATTAATAAAAACAGTTAGGCATGCTCGGAAGTAAGAAAGAGTCCACTCACAGTTCACAACACGTCACTCGCGCTCCGTGCGCTCCTCAACCGTCTCTGGTGTCTCCCGTCTTGTCAATAGATACCAAATAGGGTCACAATAACATCAAGGATACCTTCCCTATTTTCCCCAATTTTTCGGGAATTTAATAATATTTTAATCCGAAACCCTAAACCGTACGGATTCCCGAACCATCCCGTAACACCGTCCGATTAACCCGAAAACTGTACCATTGGATTCATTAGAACATTTAGGACTAAACTCATGTTGGAAGCTTGACCGGATTCCTCCCCACGCGCCCCCACGCGCCGCCCAAAGTGGCTGCGCGTGGGCCTCACGCGCCTGCTACAGTACCACCGTCTTCCTTGCTCGAACCCGGTTCGCACCAGACGGCAACCCGGACCGGCGAGAACCGTTCTCCGCCGTCCGGCCACCATTTCCCTTCCTACCTTCACCTACAGCTTCGTCCATTCTCAGGGAATCCATCCCCCTCACTATCTTGGCTCGATTCAACCCATAGCTTCACAACTGAAGCTCGAAAGAAAAACCAACCAACCTCTGTTTTCCTTTCCGGCCACCCAGCACGTCCCCCTTCACGGTGGTCATTCCAAACTCCTCCCACGACTTCACTGAACCACACACAACTCACGAAATCCCTCGACTCTCCCTCCAACTCCACGATTTTCCGTTTGAAATTCACGGCTAAACAGGGTACAGAGTACCCGCCGTCGAACCACCTCCCACCGTGAACTTCCCGTCACGGCAACCACCACAAACGACTCCTAGGACCTCCCTAAACCTCCCTTCACTCACCAAACCTTTCGATTTTTGCTCTAGGTTCACGACTCTTGAAATGAAAATCCACGAAAAACAGAGCAAAAGGGATTACCTTTCGATTCCGGCGCCGCCGTGAGAACCGTCACCCACCACGGTGCTCGTGGGACTCCCCTTAGCCTCCTGAGTCTTCTAATGGCTTAAACCGGTCCACCACACAACACAACAGTCACCACCGTCCACTGCCTCCTCTGTTTCTTCCAACTATCCAGCCGTCCACCACGTCGCCTCCGTGCACGGTTGCAACTCCAGACCACGATCACCAGCTCCTCCTTACCTCACTGTCTCTCTCTCGACTCACACTTCACTCTCCCTAGCATCAAAATCGATCACCGCCTCACCCCAATTCTTCTCTCTGTTTTCTGTTTCCTTCGAAGGTGTGCACGGTTCAAATGGGGATAACGTGTGGCCGTGCACACTTGAGAATGTGGTGGAACCATCCAGTCCCAAGCACGTGTCCACCAACTATAGGCCAGCCCAAAAAATCTCTGCCACTTGCCCTTATCTGATTGGGCTGAGGGAAAATGACCAAAATGCCCCTCCTGCACAAAATTACCATTTTGCCCTCAGACTTTCCAGACCCGTATCTTTTCCGTCCGACGTCCGATGACAGCGTGCCGCCTGTCGTTGAACTCAGGACGTCGAGACCTATCCAACGGTCCTCGGTCTACGTGAAAATCACAAATCCTCCAAAAAGTCAACATTTCCCCTATTAACTCAAAATTACGGTAACGCCCCCAACCTTCCGTACATCATAACTTTTCCTCCGGTTGTCCGAATCGAACCTGCCGCCTGTCTACGGACTCGTGACGTCCTAACCTAAGTCACGGTCAAGGGCTAACACTCATCCAATCGATAGTACAAAAAGTCAACTTTTTGTTTACTATTCACAAGGGCAAAATCGTCCTTTTTACAAACTTCACAAAAATTACATTTTTACCCTTCCCGTAGGTACGGGTTGTTACAATCTACCCCCCTAAAAAGAATTTCGTCCTCGAAATTCAGTGAAATAAACTGTTCCCCGCATCAAGGCCTCGGGTTCCCAAGTAGCTTCTTCGACCTGATGATTTCTCCACAATACCTTCACTAAGGGAACCGTTTTCCTTCGCAAATCTTTATCCTTCCGATCCAAGATTGCAACAGGTTGCTCTTCAAAACTCAAGTCTTCCCTCAGTTCCACTGGTTGTGCTTCCAAAACATGCGAATCATCTCGAATATATTTCCGAAGCATAGAAACATGAAAGACATTATGTACCTTTTCCAAATCTGCTGGTAAGGCCAATCGATAAGCTACAGGACCAATCCGCTCTAAGATCTCATACGGTCCAATGTAACGAGGACTCAACTTCCCTCGTCTGCCAAATCGTACAATTCCTTTCCAAGGAGATAGCTTCAGGAAAACCCAGTCTCCAACAGCAAACTCCAAATCCCTGATCCTACGGTCAGCGTAGCTCTTTTGGCGGTCCTGCGCTGCCTTCAATCGATCCCTAATCAATGCCACTTTTTCCTGAGTAAGTTCCACCAGCTCAGAAGTAGTCAACCTCCTCTCACTAACTTCAGTCCAACACAAGGGAGTCCGACACTGCCGCCCATACAAAGCCTCGTAAGGAGCCATCTCATTGCTCTCCTGATAACTGTTATTGTAGGCGAACTCCATCAAAGGCAGATGTGATTCCCAAGTTCCCTGAAACTGAAGCACACAAGCTCGCATCATGTCCTCAAGAATCTGAATAGTCCGCTCAGACTGCCCATCTGTCTGAGGATGAAAAGCAGTACTGAAGTGTAATTTAGTCCCAAAAGCTTCCTGTAAGCTCTGCCAAAATCGAGAAGTGAATCTCGGATCTCTATCAGATACTATCAACTCTGGAGTCCCATGTAACCGAATAATCTCATTAATAAACAACTGTGCAAACTGTTCCAACCTGAAGTTCTCCCGTACTGGCAAGAAATGAGCAGACTTCGTAAGTCGATCCACAATAACCCACACACCATCGTGTCTCTTCGGTGTTCTCGGAAGCTTGAACACAAAATCCATAGTCAGGTGATCCCATTTCCACTCGGGAATCGGCAAAGGTTGCATTGCTCCATAAGGTCTCTGCCGCTCGGCTTTTACCTGTTGACAAATCAGGCATCTACTGACATACTCTGCAATTTCACGTTTCATCCCTGACCACCAGTAATGCTCTCGAAGTGTACGATACATCTTGGTCCCACCAGGATGCATCGCATAAGCTGAACAGTGAGCCTCATCCAGTATCACCTTCTTCAAAACTCCATCCTCAGGTACACACAACCGTCCATTCTTAACCAAGGCTCCATCCTCACGGATCTCAAAATCCTGTCTTTCTCCAGCCTCGACCTCAATCCGAATGATGCCCAGAATAGGGTCCTCAAACTGAGCATCAATCACCTGATCAATCAAAACGGGTCGCACATGGAAACTCGCTAGGAGTGCTCCCTGATCATCCACAGTCAACTCTACTCCCAACCTACGGAGCTCAACCAGCAAAGGTAACCGTACTGTCCTCAGATGCGACAAAGAACCAGCTGACTTCCTGCTCAGAGCATCGGCTACCACATTAGCCTTCCCTGGATGATACTCAATAGTACAGTCGTAGTCCTTAAGTAACTCCAACCAACGGCGCTGTCTGAGGTTCAATTCCTTTTGAGTGAACAAATACTTCAAACTCTTGTGGTCCGTGAAGATCCTGCACTTCTCACCGTACAAGTAATGTCGCCAAATCTTCAATGCATGAACCACCGCAGCCAGTTCCAAGTCATGTGTAGGGTAGTTCACCTCATGGGGTTTCAATTGCCGGGAAGCATAAGCAATCACTTTCCCGTGCTGCATCAAGACACAACCCAAACCTTGTAAAGAAGCGTCACTGTACACCTCGAACTCCCCACTATCATCTGGAAGGGCTAACACAGGAGCAGATGTCAACCGCCTTTTAAGCTCCTGGAAACTCTGTTCACAGTTCTCATCCCATTCAAACCGAACTCCCTTCCGTGTCAACCTCGTCAACGGTGCTGCAAGAATAGAAAAACCCTCAATAAAACGCCGGTAATACCCTGCCAAACCCAGAAAACTCCGGATTTCCGTTACCGTCTTAGGCTGTTCCCAGTTGGCTACCGCCTCAACTTTCTGAGGACCCACACGAATGCCCTCGGCCGAAATCACATGGCCAAGAAATCCAACACTGGTCAACCAGAACTGACACTTACTGAGCTTCGCATACAACTGATGCTCCCTCAACGTTTTAAGCACGATCCTCAGATGTTTCTCATGCGCCTTCACACTCTTTGAATACACCAAAATATCATCAATGAAAACAATCACAAAACGATCCAAGTAGGGCCGGAACACTCGGTTCATAAGGTCCATAAAAGCTGCTGGGGCATTAGTCAAACCAAAAGGCATCACCACAAACTCATAGTGACCGTACCTGGTCCGGAAAGCTGTCTTCGGTATATCCTCCTCTTTAACCCTTAACTGGTGATAGCCGGAGCGAAGATCAATCTTCGAGAAATACTGTGCTCCCTTGAGCTGGTCAAACAAATCATCAATCCGGGGTAGGGGGTACTTATTCCGAATAGTTACCTTATTCAGTTGCCTGTAATCCACACACAATCTCAATCCTCCGTCCTTTTTCTTGACAAACAAAACAGGTGCTCCCCAAGGTGACATACTCGGTCGAATGAATCCTATATCGACCAACTCTTGCAACTGGGCCTTAAGTTCCCTCAATTCGGCAGGTGCCATACGGTAAGGAGTCTGAGAAATAGGCTGTGTACCTGGTAGAAGCTCAATCGTAAACTCAAGATCTCGATGTGGGGGTAGTCCTGGCAACTCCTCGGGAAAAACATCGGGAAACTCCCGTACCACTGGTATATCCTCCGCCCTCACTGGCGTAGCACGCGTATCCACCACATGAGCTAAGTAACCCTGGCACCCCTTACGTAACAGTTTACTAGCCTCGAGTGCCGAAATAACTCTCGTAGGAAGTGCATGCTGATCCCCCTGGAATGTAGTCTCTGATAATCCGGGACTCCGAAAAGTCACTCTCCTATCGAAACATTCGATAGAAGCATGATGTCTCGTCAACCAGTCCATACCCAAGATCACATCAAAGTCCCGTAAATCCAAGAGTAACAAATCTGCCAGTAACTCCACCTGGCCTACCATCACCGGACACTCTCTCAAAACCTGAGTCACTACCAACACCTCCCCAGTAGGTGTACTCACTCCTAACGCACAATCCAAAGTAGATACCTCCCTCTCCTTAACCAGCCTACAACTCCGAGCTATAAATGAATGGGTAGCCCCGGGATCTATCAAAGTAAAAACAGTGTGACCAAGTATGGTGAGTGTACCTGTCACCACTCCCGGTGCTGACCTAGCCTCCTGCTGAGTCATCGCAAAAACTCGTGCCTGAGGTCCCGATGACCTACCGCGCCCTCTGGAACTGCTCGTGGCACTACCGCCACCCCTAGGGCCTGCCGCCCCTGATACTGAAGCAGTACTCCGCCCGGGTTCTGCTGCACCTCTACCTGCTCCACCCTCCGGAGCTAACAATGGGCACTCCCGACGGAAATGTCCTCGCTCTCCACAATAGAAGCAAGTGTCCCTACCGGGTCCACCGGTATGCCTCCCTGTAGAAGCCACTGAAGTCGCACTCGCCTGAGGAGTCGGCTGTGACCTAGCTCCTCGAAATCCCGAGCCCTGAAAACTGCCTGGTCTGCCATACCGGGCTCCGCCAGCCGATAATGATCCACCAAAATTACCCCGTTTCGGGGGCCTCTGACTCGATGCTCCTGGAAATGACTGCTCTCGGCGTCGAACACTGCCCGCATACTGTGGTCGAGCAGGTAAACTGGCCTCCACCCTGACAGCAGCATCAGACAACTCTCGGAATGTAGAGAAAGAGCCGGCTGTCACTATGGCCCTGATCTCTCCCCGGAGGCCCAACTCAAACCGGCGGCACTTCTCCGCCTCAGTCGCCACAAATGCAGGAGCAAAATGAGATAACATCTGGAACCTCTGCTCATACTCAGCAACTGTCAAGTTCCCTTGCTTCAAGTGAAGGAATTCCGCTTCCTTCGCATCCCTAAAAGAACGGGGATAGTACTGATCTAGAGCTCCCGGAAAGTCTCCCAGGTCACGGTATGTGCATCCCAGCCGGACAGTTCCAGCGTGTACCACTACTCGTAGGCAGCTCCATCCAACAGAAAAGTAGCTAACAATACCCGATCCTCGGGAGGACAGTGCATCACCCCAAAAATACGTTCTAGTCGGGTGATCCATCGGTGAGCTTCCTCGGGATCAGCCCCACCGCTGAACGTAGTAGCCCCTAGCCTCTGGGCTCTCTCGATCGAAGCGCTCTTAGTCCCTCTCGCCGCGTCATCTTCAGGTCGTGGAGGGGGTTCACGTCTCGGAGGCATGATCAATCGTACGCTGAAAGAGGCATAGAGTTAGTATAACAACCTAGACCCAACACAAATTGACACAACCTATGCTCTGATACCAATTGTCAGGACCCGTCCCAAATATCACCTCGATACTCGGGATGAACCCTGCTCCCGTCTGACAATCACACTTACAATACCAAAAATGAACTTAGTACAACTATAAGCATAACCATCAGACGAAGGAGTAAATATATACAACAGTAAGTCAGAGCATAGTTCTACAAAATGGGCACCAAAAATCCTACAAGTCTAAGTCCGCAACGGAAGAACGTCGGAAGCCCTATGCCTCGATATCTGCCTCAACGTTCACCCCAGCGCTATCACCACGACCTGGAGGGAATTTGAACAAAAAGAAGGTGTGAGTGGACCGAAAGGAATAACATTTTTAAAACCGTTTACCATCAAATCAAAGTAAAGAAATATAATCATTTGTTCCCTCCGGTTTAAAACCAGGCATGCCAATGAAGTATTAGAAAAGTCATAATATGAAACATCATAAGAAACAGAAACACTATAAACACCATAAGAAACAGATACACTATAAAACTGATATAGAAACCAGAGCATAAACATCAAACCACTTTTCCCGATCAAACCTGCTGGACCTATCCGAGTCTTTAAACTCAACCAGGCCTCACATATAAATCCGAGTCTTTAAACTCCCGAGTCTTTAAACTCAATAGGCCTATGGGGGTAATATCGTAATATCCGAGTCTTTAAACTCCCGAGTCTTTAAACTCAATCCGGGCCCGTCCCCCGTCAATCAATATCCGGGTCTTTAAACCCATATCCAGATCCAGCAAATCCAATCCATATCAGTGTAAAACCATTCTGAAACCCATCACCAAACTCGAATTCGGAATCCCTAGTTCGAAGCCCTTCCGGCGTTCCGAACCGACATTCCGAACCCAAGTCCGAAAAAGATCCATGTTCATAACAAAACCATAGAAAAATCCCAAATCATATTCCACAACCTATTTACCATCATCAGAAAACGTTTTTAGGTTAAATTTCTGACTTATAACATCAAACTCTGAAAACCCGTTTTTTTCGAAAAACGTGCAAAATCCCAAAAATGTCTCGAAAAACGTGCAAACATCTCAATCACATATAAACACACATAAAAGCATAAAACATTAATAAAAACAGTTAGGCATGCTCGGAAGTAAGAAAGAGTCCACTCACAGTTCACAACACGTCACTCGCGCTCCGTGCGCTCCTCAACCGTCTCTGGTGTCTCCCGTCCTGTCAATAGATACCAAATAGGGTCACAATAACATCAAGGATACCTTCCCTATTTTCCCCAATTTTTCGGGAATTTAATAATATTTTAATCCGAAACCCTAAACCGTACGGATTCCCGAACCATCCCGTAACACCGTCCGATTAACCCGAAAACTGTACCAATGGATTCATTAGAACATTTAGGACTAAACTCATGTTGGAAGCTTGACCGGATTCCTCCCCACGCGCCCCCACGCGCCGCCCAAAGTGGCTGCGCGTGGGCCTCACGCGCCTGCTACAGTACCACCGTCTTCCTTGCTCGAACCCGGTTCGCACCAGACGGCAACCCGGACCGGCGAGAACCGTTCTCCGCCGTCCGGCCACCATTTCCCTTCCTACCTTCACCTACAGCTTCGTCCATTCTCAGGGAATCCATCCCCCTCACTATCTTGGCTCGATTCAACCCATAGCTTCACAACTGAAGCTCGAAAGAAAAACCAACCAACCTCTGTTTTCCTTTCCGGCCACCCAGCACGTCCCCCTTCACGGTGGTCATTCCAAACTCCTCCCACGACTTCACTGAACCACACACAACTCACGAAATCCCTCGACTCTCCCTCCAACTCCACGATTTTCCGTTTGAAATTCACGGCTAAACAGGGTACAGAGTACCCGCCGTCGAACCACCTCCCACCGTGAACTTCCCGTCACGGCAACCACCACAAACGACTCCTAGGACCTCCCTAAACCTCCCTTCACTCACCAAACCTTTCGATTTTTGCTCTAGGTTCACGACTCTTGAAATGAAAATCCACGAAAAACAGAGCAAAAGGGATTACCTTTCGATTCCGGCGCCGCCGTGAGAACCGTCACCCACCACGGTGCTCGTGGGACTCCCCTTAGCCTCCTGAGTCTTCTAATGGCTTAAACCGGTCCACCACACAACACAACAGTCACCACCGTCCACTGCCTCCTCTGTTTCTTCCAACTATCCAGCCGTCCACCACGTCGCCTCCGTGCACGGTTGCAACTCCAGACCACGATCACCAGCTCCTCCTTACCTCACTGTCTCTCTCTCGACTCACACTTCACTCTCCCTAGCATCAAAATCGATCACCGCCTCACCCCAATTCTTCTCTCTGTTTTCTGTTTCCTTCGAAGGTGTGCACGGTTCAAATGGGGATAACGTGTGGCCGTGCACACTTGAGAATGTGGTGGAACCATCCAGTCCCAAGCACGTGTCCACCAACTATAGGCCAGCCCAAAAAATCTCTGCCACTTGCCCTTATCTGATTGGGCTGAGGGAAAATGACCAAAATGCCCCTCCTGCACAAAATTACCATTTTGCCCTCAGACTTTCCAGACCCGTATCTTTTCCGTCCGACGTCCGATGACAGCGTGCCGCCTGTCGTTGAACTCAGGACGTCGAGACCTATCCAACGGTCATCGGTCTACGTGAAAATCACAAATCCTCCAAAAAGTCAACATTTCCCCTATTAACTCAAAATTACGGTAACGCCCCCAACCTTCCGTACATCATAACTTTTCCTCCGGTTGTCCGAATCGAACCTGCCGCCTGTCTACGGACTCGTGACGTCCTAACCTACGTCACGGTCAAGGGCTAACACTCATCCAATCGATAGTACAAAAAGTCAACTTTTTGTTTACTATTCACAAGGGCAAAATCGTCCTTTTTACAAACTTCACAAAAATTACATTTTTACCCTTCCCGCAGGTACGGGTTGTTACAACAACCGTAAAGTAACTGGGTCTCGTGCCCGAACATATGACATCAGCTAGGCATCATGCCCGATATCTAAGGGTCAGTCACGACTCCGATCGTAGTGATGTGTGCAACCATCCATCCAGGACCGCCCTCAATCCTAGTATGTCGCTGTGAACGTATCAACCGACGCGACCACCACAAGATCATGGCGCACTCATCACCGATCGCTATCCTGAACCGTCAGCACTCCGAAGTCGAGCCTCCCCAAGCTGCCCGACCACGAATCGTGCATCGTGACCTCTCCGGATGGAACACATCCCAATTCGGAGGCGAGCGTCATATCGTCGATCGCCGTGCACATAGCACCCGTCGCGACCACGATTTAGACTTGTAGGTCATCAATATCGTCATATGCCCGAGACCAAACCAAATGGGTCTCATACCCGAGTTCATCCTTTTAGAAATCCAAAACCTTTTTCATTAAAACCAATAAGGAAATACAGACCCGTATAAGCACCGTATAAGGCTGAAACCTCGAAATACGTGCTTATACGTAACCACATACAAATGCACCCATGGCATCATCAAACATGTAATAAAACATATAATAAACATTTATGCATGCACCCATACGGATCTCCCGAGCCAATCACCATCACCGGGACTCCCGAACCTGACCAAATCATAATAGAAGGTTACTAACTACTTAATTAACCTCCCATTAAAGCTCCGTAATTTTTCTATATTTTTAACTATTTTTAAACTCGATCCGAAACCTTCCGATGCCCCAAACATTATCGAAATGGTGTCTGATCGACACGAAACCAGTCTCAAAATGTTCGTTACATTGAATAGAAGATTTTGTATGTTGAAGACTTGCCCAAGTAGGCCCTGTGCACTGTTCATCATCATCAAGCTTCAGCTGAACCGGTTTTCTTGCACTGAACCGGCCTGACCGGTTCATCGGTTTTCCCCCACTGTTTTGGTCCGATTCCAACCCTAATTAATCTTATAATTCCTATTTCTTCCTTCCCTATAATTTCTAATCATTAAAACTAACTAAAACCATCCAAATCCCATGGTTCTAAAATGAACCTCACGGCCAAAGTTTTCCATTTTCCCTCCCACGGCTCCTCAGCTATTAAACCACCTCAAAAACCTCTTAAAACCTCCCTAGCAGTATACTAATCAAGTCCTAATCAACTAAAACTAACAATAACAACAAAATCAATTTAAAATGGGATTTGAGCCTTACCGGGTACCCTCTCGGGTTTATGGTTTCAGCCGTGCATGGCGGCATCGCCTGGCCGGCCACCATCCTCCACAGTCCTCTCATCACTCTCTTGGTTCCTCAGATGGCCATAGGTGAAGGTTTGGATTGGTTTGGGGTTGCACAAATGAGAGAAAATGAGATCAGGTGGGTTGTGTTTGAATTAAGGAATGAAGATGCACGGGGAAGATCCATGAATACAATTTGGGTGGCCTGTGGATGGGTGACAAGTGTCACTCATCCATTGGGCCTCCATAAAATATTTGGGCCCACTAGAGTCCAAAAGTGAAGTTATCTCGTAATTCGTGCAATAATGCACTTAAACTTCCGTGAACCTTAACTTCGCCGTCGAACGTCCGAATTCGACGTGCCGCCTGTCTATGGATTCTTATCGTCCCGATCTACGTAATGGTCCTTGGCCCTCGACCATCAGACCTCCTGGTCAAAAAGTCAACATTTGCCTCTTTTTAACCAAAATTACCAAAATGCCCATTTATCTTCCGAACGTCATAACTTCCTCCTCGAATGTCGGAATTGAACGTGTCACCTGTCTATGAACTCGTGACGTCACGAACTACGTCACGGTCATCGGTCAAAGCCCATTTGACCGCCTGATCAAAAAGTCAACGTTTTACCCACGACCAGGGGCAAAACGGTCATTTCGCATCGTTCGTCAGATTTCGCCCAACAAATCACCGATTAGCCTCACTAATCGTGATTAGTCATTAATCTAATTTAGGAATTTGGAACGGGTCGTTACACCCAAGCTTCCGACTACATCGAATTCAATCTGGGTCTATATGGTATTATATGCTATAAGGGCATTATGGTAATTTGGTAAGGAATGGTATTTTGGTAATCTTTCTCAAGTTCTTAGCAACATTTATTTAAGTTTTTATGCAAATGATTCTATTCTAATATTTTTTTTGGCCATCTAAGAATATTGAATGTGAAATCTCTCACTTAGAATGAAAAAACATAAATAGTTCAATATCATTAGATCGTGGATATTAGATGACAAAAATATATGGCAAGTCACATTGAATTTAAGGCAAATGATATTTTATAAACTATATAGTTTATACACGGTAACATGTTCATATATGATCTTCAAATATTATAATTATTTATCAAATTCTTCAAAACATAATACTATAGTCTATCCGTAAAATTTTTTATCTCAATTTTTATTAAATGCTGACGTAATATTTGTAGTCCTAATTCTCAGGTGTTATCATTCTCAGTAAAAGAATATTTCTAGTAATTTGCCCATTTTGATGCGTAATTTGAATTACTGACCTTTTAATGAGGTTGATAATCAGAATGACCGCGAGTAACTCGTTCTTCAAGTCCCCTTCTAAATAACCTCCAGTTTCGTCCCCAAAGCACAAACAGTCCCAATCAATCAAAACACAGGGAGAGGATCAAAACTCGAAAGCCCAGCAGATCAACAAGTAGGAAATGGAGTCCATCTTCGGCGTGGTAGGTGACGGCTTCGCGGTTGTGGCGGCCGACACATCCGCCGTGCACAGCATACTGGTGCATAAATCTAACGAAGACAAAATCATGGTCCTCGACTCCCACAAGCTTATCGCCGCTAGCGGTGAGCCCGGTGACAGGTCCGAATTCTTAATCTGGCTTTCCTTTGATTATTGATCTTTGAGGCTTGGGATTTGATTTTAATTTTAAAAAGAGTGCTTTGTCTAAATTTTTGAAATAAATTGGGGGAACCTAGGGTTCAGTTCACGGAGTATATACAGAAGAACGTGGCTTTGTATCAGTTCCGGAATGGGATCCCATTGACAACTGCTGCTGCCGCCAATTTCACCCGCGGCGAGCTCGCCACTGCTTTGCGAAAGGTATAACTTTATTTGGATACAATAAATACAAATTCGGTGTTCATCATCTGGTCAATTAGCTATTAGGGATCTAAAGTTAAAGTTAATAGTCTCACCTTTATAAGCATTTTTTCTCCTTGTCCAAGTCTCGGGATTTTCCTGATTCAGTCTGAGGTATGAATTGCGGTTTAGTTAAATTGCAACAATGTGAAATTAATTAAATGAAGTGGATTTGGGATTTTAACAAAAATAACGAAAAGAAAAGTTTGAAATGGGACAATGCTTTCATGTGTGGACATTGTTTTTGGTTTGAGCTTGCAGTTGTAAATTGTAATGCCCACTTGAGTAAATTACAGTTTTGGTGTTTAAGCATGTAACCTGAGTAATTTCATAATGGCCACATCAGTTATTGATGTCAGATAACAGCATTTTTGGTTGAGTGCAAACACAATTCTTATGGTATGCTGCCTTTAATTATAAGTAATGTAGGAGGAAACTGAGCTAGTTAAGTTATATTGCATAGATAAGTGATTGGAGACTTCGAGATTGAGTTTCGTGTAAAGATTGATCTTATAGGGAACATGTGGGTTCTGGACGTGCTACATATATGTTGCTTAGTCTGTGGTTTTACGAGAGTTATGACCCTACTTAGTCCTTTTTTTTTTTGGATAAATACCACAAAGTTTCACTACACTGAAAGGGTGGCCCTAATTCCCACTCGGGTGCGGCTTGTCCCTGGCCACAAAGCGTTCCCAGCAAGTTTCGAACCCCTGCCAGTCAGGCACCAGGAAATTCGCCCTCTAGAGGTGGCAGTTTGCGAACTGCACCACACCTTGTGGTTACTATTTAGTCATTGACCCTACTTAGTCATACTAATGCAATCTAATCTATATGTAAATTTTGGTTAGGCTGTGCATAACTTATGTAGACTGTATTTCTAAACATCCACAATGAATTTAAGGACTTCAAGAAATGAGGTGGTGTGGGAAGTTTTCCTTTACACTTAATTAAGCTTTTTTGAAAGTGTTTAGGTTAGGTAACTATTCAAAGTTTTTAATTGAAATGTTACCATTTGAGAAGTCTGTAGAAACATGAATGAGCTTCAAAGTTTCCTCTGAATGTTTGCAAGTTGACCGTGAAACGTTTTTTATTTTGTTTGCATTTAAAATTGAACTCCTTTTTTCTATTTGAATATGTTTGAGGCTTTGAGCCAGCATAGCATGTATTTAAAATTTGATACAAAATTTTTGCAGTCGCATTTTAGCTTTTTTTGAGGCATCATGGACTTCTCTTTTACTTGAAAAATGCTTAATGCTCCGGACTTGCTTCTATAATCAAACCATAACCATTCAGTTTGAGTATTCAAGGGCTTAAGCTCACTTCCCTGATTTTATTTACAATAACTCTCGTGTTAGTCACCAGGATACCCCGATTTATGTAGTTGCTGCGCCAAATTCTAGTCCCTATTTACTTGCAAATCTAACCCTAGTAGTCCTCAAACTATCCTGCCAATCCTTTGCCCCCCTTGTCTTTATACATTACACCTCTAAGGTTCCAAACAATGTTGCACCTAGATTGTAAAACATTATCTCATGAATCCTCTTTCTGTTCATCAAAGGTCTTGAATGACGCCCCAATCACACTCAGATTTGAGGTTGAACTGAAGTGTAAGGAGCATTAAGAAAACAGTGAATACTTAAAGATGGTATTCCTATACAGTTGCATGGTCAACTTAGATCCCCAATTCTCAAATAGTTAGCAGTTCCACTTCTCATCTCATGCATATAGTCAAAGGAACTATAAATTTTTAGGGTGGTGGTTTAAACTCTCAAAGTAGGAGAATATTTAAATGGTCGATAGTTAATGTATATCTTCTCTCTTTTTTGTTTTCAGAACCCATACATGGTGAACATCCTCATGGCTGGTTTTGACAAGGAGGCCGGAGCATCCTTATACTACATTGACTACATTGCTTCACTTCACAAGGTTGAGAAGGGAGCCTTTGGATACGGATCCTATTTTGCACTCTCATTGATGGATAGGCACTACCACAGTGGCATGTCCGTGAAGGAAGCAATTGACCTGATCGACAAGATCATTATTGAGATTCGATCAAGGCTGGTGGTGGCTCCCCCAAATTTTGTCATAAAGATAGTTGACAAGGATGGTGCAAGGGAGTATGCATGGAGGGAATCCATCAGGGACGCCGGTGTTTCGGCTGTGTGATCTGTATACCTACTTTGAAACTGGTGTTGCTAGTAGGAGAATTAGATATCCTTCCTGCCAGAACCTATTTAAATTGATCAACGTCGTTATGTTCTTGTGTAAACTTCTGATATGCTGGAATAGAAGTATTTTGTGAAAGAAAAATGGTCTTAAAAATGCTTCAAAATTTTCCAGATGCCTGCTATCAAAGGAACACAATTTTATTATAATTGCACTATATTTTTATCTTGAACTTTGTTTTTGTAATCTTACAACGTTGATCCTTTATTTATTACAAACAATTTTTATATAAGGGCAAAGCTTCTTCACCTAATTTCCCAATTTAACCAACCGCTAATGGTACGATTTTGTATTCGCCTTGTTATACAAAGAAAACACCTCATGACCACAACAACAACCTCAATGCTCAGAATTACCCCACACAAAAAAAAAAAAAAAAAAGAGAGACGCACATAATGTTTTAAATCGATAGAAATCCACCCTTTAGAGACAATTAAATTTGACAATATAGATTTGTGTTTATGGGTTACATAGTAATACAAAATTCATGAGGAAATTAAATATTGTAGGAAATTAAAGATGTTGGAGTGAGGAATAAACAATTCAAGAAACCATTTTTTGTCTATTTGGTGTGAGTAGTCTGCATGTTGAAATCTGAGATTTGATAGGTGGGGTTGAAGAATTCACCAAGAAAA
Organism: Prinsepia uniflora; assembly: GCA_032719365.1. NCBI lineage: Eukaryota > Viridiplantae > Streptophyta > Magnoliopsida > Rosales > Rosaceae > Prinsepia > Prinsepia uniflora. The sequence continues at coordinate 14,290,364 of CM064865.1, read as the reverse complement.
TTTGGGGATCAACATTTGTTATTCAAAGAAGAAAAAAACCCAACTTTGTACATGTTCTGCTAAATTTGTAACTCCCTTTGGCAATAGTTGTAATTGGGTTGCGACTCCCTTTGGCAATTATAGGAATTGATCTCACAATTCATATAAATGTGGCAATTTAACGTGAATTCGGCAATTAGCATAGGTGAAGCCTGCGACTTTCCACTCCATTTCAAACATCACTTTGTAGTGACAACTCCAGAAAGAGACAGAACAGCGAGGAATGGAACACTGATGGAGACTGCAAGTTCCGCCTGCGGTGGTGAAGTGATTAGGGTGGCAGTCAGAGTTGGATGGGTGCTGCTCCATAAAGAAGATCAGTGCCTACTGACTTTTTCAACCTTCTTAATTTATTTATTGAGTTTTTATTTTATTTTTAAATTATATTTTACATTTAAAGATGAGTATTAAATATCGAAGATAATTTTACTTAGATGCCAAATGACATACAACGAATATAATGGTGAGCAAAAGAAATTAGACCCGTTAATCGATTTTTCGGTTTTATTTTTTTGCAAAAATCGAAACCGAACTGGATTGAGATTCAGTTCCGATTCGGTCTGGTTCTCAACCTCAAACTGGTTGAACCGAAAATCCACTAAACTGGTTCAGTTCAGTTTTGAAACAATTTTGGACCGATTTTTGTATGCAACGGCAGAGAGAACAAGGGAGAAGGAGAGGGGCGGTGAGTGTAACGACCCATCCCGGAATTCGAGATTTGATTTGCAACTAATCATGATTAGCGGGGTTAATTGGGGATCAGTTGGGCGAATTCGGACGAACGGTGCAAAATGACCGTTTTGCCCCTGGTTGTGGGCAAAATGTTGACTTTTAATTCGGGCGGTCAAACAGACTTTGACCAATGACCGTGACGTAGTTTGGGATGTCACGAGTTCATAGGCAGGTGGCACGTTCGATTCCGACGTTCGAGGTGAAAGTTATGATGTTCGGAAGTTCAGGGGCGTTTTCGTAATTTGGTCAGAAAGGGGGAAAATGTTGACTTTTTGACTGGGAGGTCCGATGGCCGAAGACCGAGAACCGTTAGGATGGTCTCGATGCCCTGAGTCCGTAGGCAGGCGGCACGCGTCAATCGGAGATCGGATGACCAAGTTGCGGGTCTAGATGCGTGAGGGGCATTTTGGTAATTTGGCTAGTGAGGGCAAAATGGTAATTTTCGCTGGGGAACTGTTTGATTATCGTGGAAACAGGGTCTGAGTGCCCATGCCATGAGTGACCTGTTCCATTGATTTGTTTAAGCCTAATCTACAATTGTTTAATCAATTAGTGGTCTTGGGAGTAGAAGTTTAATCTGCAAAGGCCAAGGGAGAGTGTGTTGTTGGCGAAATGGGGGGTTGAACGGTGTGGAAGTTGTTTAGTGCCTTGAGTGGAGCAGTGCACGGTGAGCAATGGTGAGATTGGGGAGCAAGTGCTGCTGGTGCTTCTGAAATTGGGAAGAAAACAGAGGCTGCTTCCCACGCTTGATCGATCTCCCAAGACCAATTTAAGGGGGGAATGCAAACTGAAACGGAAGGTTGTGAGAGAACTGAGACAGTGGGAGAGCCCGGGTCTGTTTCAGTGTGTGAGTGTGGGTCAATTGGAACTGGAACTGGGCTGCGGTCTTGAAATGGAAAACAGAGGACAGACCACCAGTCGAGAGTGATCGACCTCCCCAACGGTCTGTTGAGAGTTGGAAACCTTTCTGAAAGGATGAAGGGAGGATGGAGAGACTAAATGAGAGAGGAGAACCGGGGGCTAAGTGAATTCACACAGAGAAACCCGAAGCATGTTTTCGTGTGAATTCAAATCCGAATTTGAATTTTAGACCAGCCCAAGCCAATTTGAGTCTCGAATGAACTTTCTGAGGCCTTAGCTAGCCGATCCAGATCGATTGTTGCAAGCTTTGAAGCTCCTGGAGCTGTGGACGGAAGTCACGGGTGGCCGGGAAATCGAGCCTTGTGTTCGTGCAATTAGGGGTAAGAGTTTGTGAAATTGGAACCCAAGTTATCCATACCACGAGGCCACGATGCTATGCTATCAATTAATTGAAGAATTACTTGGTTATACGGTGAATTCAGACGAGAGTCTCATTTGAGAAATTTAGTTTAAGTCGAGATAGTTAGAGGTAATGACGACTGCTTTGGATGTTACAGATCCCTAATTGGACAGATTGTGAAGCTAATGGTGTGCTCAAATCGTTCAAATAATGTCGAATTGAAGGGCTGCTAATCGGGTCCTCACGCGAGTGGGACGGCCCGTATGTCAGAGAGTCGGGTGAAGATGGTGACCGTTGGGGTTACTGTAGCTGGCGCGTGACGGCGTGTGGGGCCGATTTTCAAGGTGAGTTCAACACGACTTTTATCTTATACAATGTAACGAACATTTTAACGTTGGTTTCGAACTTATCGGACACCGTTTCGATGTGGTTCCGAGGGCCCGAAGATTTCTATTACGTGTGTAATTAATGATTAATTCCCAGAAAATTATGGGAAATTAGTATGCTGTTATGTAAGCCCTTAGTGACACTAAAGTATGTTTTCGAACAGGATTTGGAATTTCTGGAAAATATCGGAAATTACGGAACCGCGTGCGGCGTGAAACCGAGCCCTATTGGACGGTGTGTGAGTGGACGTTGCTTTCAAATTTAATGCATGCATAAATTATTTCTATGATTTTTATGATTACGATTATAAGTGGTGATTGATTTCGATTCCCGTATTTATACGTATTTTTACTATACATGTGAAATTACACGTATTTCGAGACTATGGTTACTCCTGTGCTTAATGATGGTTTAATGAAAGAGTTTATATGAAATGGGTGTATGATGATTTAAGAATGTTGTTTATGATTGTGAGTGTGATTCACGGTGTTGACACGGTTTTCGAGATTTCTGCGGTTTTGCACGTTTTACGAGATTTGAGTTTATTGTGATGTGATCACTGTTTGATGTTGAATTTGGCATTTGAAATGAGATTTTCGATTTCGAGGATTTAAAAATGGATTTTGAGTATGTTTGATCGGACCGTGATTTTGGCGATTATGGTTGTGGTTTTGATGTTCGGATAATGAGATTTGAGAAATGAAGTGATTTCGGGGAAATTAAAATGGATTTTGAAAAAAGCCATTTCGAGCTTGATGCTCAGGGCATTAAAGTAACTTTGATTAACGAGATTTCGGTTTTTGGAAATTTAAAGTGGATTTTTGGTTTGGGTTCGGGATGATGCTTCCGGATGCCGGCTTACATAATCATTGTTGCGAATTCGAATTCGGGAATGGAAAAGGATTTAATAAAGTGAATTAGTCTGATTTTGCATGCCCCGTGTTTAATGATGATTGATTATGTTGGTGAAGTATGATTTGGGGAATTGAATGAGGGAATTCGGACCATGGGTCTTGTTGTGAAAAATGTGATTTCGGGATGGATCCCGCATTGTTGTGATTGGGAAATGTTTTGGGTTTAAAGACCCGTTAAAAACTGTTTTGGGTTTAAAGACCCGGTGCTATTTCTGGAGCACGTTTTGAGTTTAAAGACTCGGTTAATTGATGACGGGGGAGGGCCCTTAATGAGTTTAAAGACTCGTGAGTTTAAAGACTCGGTTATTGTGATACCCCCGAGGCCTATTGATTATGATTTGAGTTTAAAGACTCGTTGAAATCCCGGGAAGGCCTGATTATGCGCATGGTTTTGAGTTTAAAGACTCGGGTGCACTTGATATCCAGCAAACTGATTGATTGTGATTCATTGACATTCTATGATGTTCTGATGTGTTGGGCAGTGGCCCGATTTATATGGTTGATGAATTTGGTGTATGATGTATACTTGGTCTTGATTTCATGGTTTTGGGCTGAGGCCCTGTGTTTATGACTGCGGGCTATGATCCGAAGATTAAGGAAAGGAAAATGATTTTGATTGTCATATACTGATTTCATATGTGGAAATTGTAACGGATTGCAAAATGATTTTTGTATGCATGCATTGGTTTTTACTTGGAGGGTAAAAACGTCTTTCCGTAACTGTTTTACAAACTGAATTCTTTTTGTCCACTCACACCTTTTGGTTTTTATTGACCCTCTAGGTCGTGGGGCGTTGTTCGAGGCTGTACGAGGGGCGGAGGCATGAGCAAGTACATGTGGCTATCCCTGGTTTGGCAAGTACTGAGGGTAACTTGGGGTTTTCAGTCACCTTTCCAGACGGGAGCAGGACCGGGCACGATTATCGATGCCCCTTTCCGGGGCGGTCCTGTCAATTTGGTATCAGAGCGCTAGGTTGCTGATTCTGTTGCCACATCATGCCTCCAAAGCGTAAGCCTCATGCGCGACCTGATAGTGAGACGAGTAGGCGAGGGTGTTTGGGACCTCGTGTCAAATCCCGGATGAGATTGACCCTGGTATGAGGGTCAGATGTAGGGTAGTGTACACGGTGAACGGTGATTTGCGCGACTTGCTAGACATAGAATTGTGTGGGTCTCAAGGACGGACGAGACCGGTGGCTGGAACGCCGCATAATTGGGCTACTTGTACTACCTCTTAGGCCCTATTGGTCATATAGAATGTGGTTGAGCATTGGGAATTGCTCGGGGACGGGATATGTCAGTGATGACATGGTTGGTTTGGTATGAGATTGGACTCACGAGGAGTCAGGATTTTGGGTTAGGAACGTGATTTGAGTCATGATATGGTGTCAAGACTCGAGATGAGCCGGAAAGGCTGATGGAACGTTTGGCACTTAGGATGCCAAGGACCAGTTATTGGTCAGGTGTTGAATGAGTTAGGAAATTCGGGCTGGATCTTGTGGAAATTGCTAAGTGTCGTGGATACTTGGTGTAGTGGTAGTAGTTGAGAATTCTGGGGCGTTCAGGGAACGTCCATTGTGTGGATTGCCATAATGGCGGCACCCCTAGTTGCGGAGTACGAGTGGTGATGCGGGATTGTCGCTCGGTATGAGCGGAGATCCAGGGCCATCAACCTTACACCTGGTGTGTTGCGTGGATGTGGTATGATGGTACTGGTACTAGCGCTGGTGCTGGTACCAGTGATGGAGAATGTGTTGGGTCACGAGTTGGGAGGTGACTCTGTCTAGATGAACGTACGTTGGTACTTGAGATTCAGTAGGGGTTGAGTCATGGGCTGGATGAAATCCAGCGGAGATGGTGAGGGTTGGGGTAAGTCCCAACAGTGTTGAGGTGATAAGAGATTAGTGGATAAGCGGTATATTTGGGACGTGAGGAAAATCATTAGTGGTTGGTATTCGGAAGTCTTCGGGGTTGACTTCTTATTCTCTGCCTTGGCAGAGGTTGATCGCGTATACCAGAACGATGAGCGTGTATTGGGTGGTGGACCCATGTATGTTTTGGGGTCATCGGGTGGAGTTGTATTTCTCGAGGTTGGGGGTAAAAGGGACTCCCATTTTCTGCTTGGTGGCAGGCGATGTTGGATGTTTGGTACCGTGGGTGCAGAGAGTTGTGTTGCACTCACATAGGATGGATGTTGATGACATCGTATGGGATCATCCTTGGTCTCTCCTAGGTGGAGTGGCAGGGATCGATATGAGGTAGATAGAGGGGATCCACGGAGTGGACGTATTACGTTGTTGAGTGAATGATTAAAGGAGAAAATTGTTGAGGAGTGTCGGGTGGTTAACATGAAATCTAGTGGGTGTAAGACCCTACGGTCATGTTCCAGGTGGATTGCTAGCTGGGAGCATGGGTGGATCTGGATTATGATGTGGTGGGCCTTAGGTGTGGTGACGATCTAGGAATCGTGGCATTACCAGTTGGGTGACGTGGTAACGGATTCGAATTGTGATCACCTTGATTAGGCTGGGGGTAGAGCTTATTGCTCTATCATAAATGTTTAGATACGGGAATAGTTTGACCGAACTTCTCTTCGAAGTCATAAGTGTTTTGACTCAAGGCTTGACTTGTGGATGAGTGGATATCCAACAGGGTCTGATTGGTCAGTCGGAGATATGTGCGATTGGGATTGGCTTCTTTTCGAAGTCAATCGGATGTGATGTGGTAACCGATTGAGCGGGTATCCGATAGATTCGGGGTTGGTGTGCCTCGGTACTAGTGAATGAGATTAGATGCCCATTCGGCATGACTGTTCACGCCTTGGTGAGCGTGCATGGATTAGTACATCTTGAATGACGTGTTTGGGGAGTTGATGATTGCGTTACTGGTCGGGTGACCATGGGATCTAGAATGGATGATGAGTTGGAATGATCGATTTGTCTAGTATGAGATTGGACAAGAAACCTCAGTGTCAGATTGTGATTGACTGTGAACCTTGTGGTGGACTTGTGAGAAATGGATGTACGTACCCTGTACGGTGTACGAGGATTGGTACCGGACAGGCCGAGTGGTATTTAGTGATGGTACGTGGGAGGTGCTAGTGGTTTGGTTATACGCGTTGGCATTCGGCTTAGTCCCGACCCACTTGGAAATTGTTGTGAACTGGACTTGAGCTTGATATATACCGCAGGGTTGGGCTTGCCCTGCGAGATGATACCGTGTTATTGATCTTACGCTACTTTAAGTGACACCCTTCAGCTGTTGATTGCCACTTTACTAGGGTGGTTGAGCTTAGTGGTGACAGTTTGGTTGGTAGCGTCAGCACAGACTGACAAGTGAGATTTGGTGACTCCCAGTAGGAGCAAACATCAAGTGATCATTTTCACTCGAGGTGGTCGAGTGTGGTCGGTACGACATGAGACGGTAATGGGACGTCTGAGTACAGACAAGTTTGGTGGGTGTACAAGGGTACACAGGCGCGAGATCGACATGTTTTTCCACGAGGTGGATATGGAATAAGGATATTGGTAATTTCGAGGACGAAATTATTTAAGGGGGGAAGATTGTAACGACCCATCCCGGAATTCGGGATTTGATTTGCAACTAATCATGATTAGCGGGGTTAATTGGGGATCAGTTGGGCAAATTCGGACGAACGGTGCAAAATGACTGTTTTGCCCCTAGTTGTGGGAAAAACGTTGACTTTTAATTCGGGTGGTCAAACAGACTTTGACCAATGACCGTGACGTAGTTTGGGACGTCACGAGTTCATAGACAGGTGGCACGTTCGATTCCGACGTTCGATGTGAAAGTTATGATGTTCGGAAGTTCAGGGGCATTTTCGTAATTTGGTCAGAAAGGGGGAAAATGTTGACTTTTTGACCGGGAGGTCCGATGGCCGAAGACCGAGGACCGTTAGGATGGTCTCGATGCCCTGAGTCCGTAGGCAGGCGGCACGCGTCAATCGGAGATCGGACGACCAAGTTGCGGGTCTAGATGCGTGAGGGGCATTTTGGTAATTTGGCTAGTGAGGGCAAAATGATAATTTTCGCTGGGGAACTGTTTGATTATCGTGGAAACAGGGTCTGAGTGCCTATGCCATGAGTGACCTGTTCCATTGATTTGTTTAAGCCTAATCTACAATTGTTTAATCAATTAGTGGTCTTGGGAGTATAAGTTTAATCTGCAAAGGCCAAGGGAGAGTGTGTTGTTGGCGAAATGGGGGGTTGAACGGTGTGGAAGTTGTTTAGTGCCTTGAGTGGAGCAGTGCACCGTGAGCAATGGTGAGGTTGGGGAGCAAGTGCTGCTGGTGCTTCTGAAATTGGGAAGAAAACAGAGGCTGCTTCCCACGCTTGATCGATCTCCCAAGACCAATTTAAGGGGGGAATGCGAACTGAAATGGAAGGTTGTGAGAGAACTGAGACAGTGGGAGAGCCCGGGTCTGTTTCAGTGTGTGAGTGTGGGTTAATTGGAACTGGAACTGGGCTGCGGTCTTGAAATGGAAAACAGAGGACAGACCACCAGTCGAGAGTGATCGACCTCCCCAACGGTCTGTTGAGAGTTGGAAACCTTTCTGAAAGGATGAAGGGAGGATGGAGAGACTAAATGAGAGAGGAGAACCGGGGGCTGAGTGAATTCACACAGAGAAACCCGAAGCCTGTTTTCGTGTGAATTCAAATCCGAATATGAATTTTAGACCAGCCCAAGCCAATTTGAGGCTCGAATGAACTTTCTGAGGCCTTAGCTAGCCGATCCAGATCGATTGTTGCAAGCTTTGAAGCTCCTGGAGCTGTGCACGGAAGTCACGGGTGGCCGGGAAATCGAGCCTTGTGTTCGTGTAATTAGGGGTAAGAGTTTGTGAAATTGGAACCCAAGTTATCCATACCACGAGGCCACGATGCTATGCTATCAATTAATTGAAGAATTACTTGGTTATACGGTGAATTCAGACGAGAGTCTCGTTTGAGAAATTTAGTTTAAGTCGAGATAGTTAGAGGTAATGACGACTGCTTTGGATGTTACAGATCCCTAATTGGACAGATTGCGAAGCTAATGGTGTGCTCAAATCGTTCAAATAATGTCGAATTGAAGGGCTGCTAATCGGGTCCTCACGCGGGTGGGACGACCCGTATGTCAGAGAGTCGGGTGAAGATGGTGACCGTTGGGGTTACTGTAGCTGGCGCGTGACGGTGCGTGGGGCCGATTTTCAAGGTGAGTTCAACACGACTTTTATCTTATACAATGTAACAAACATTTTAACGTTGGTTTTGAACTTATCGGACACCGTTTCGATGTGGTTCCGAGGGTCCGAAGATTTCTATTACGTGTGTAATTAATGATTAATTCCCGAAAAATTATGGGAAATTAGTTTGCTGTTATGTAAGCCCTTAGTGACACTAAAGTATGTTTTCGAACAGGATTTGGAATTTCTGGAAAATATCGGAAATTACTGAACCGCGTGCGGCGTGAAACCGAGCCCTATTGGACGGTGTGTGAGTGGACGTTGCTTTCAAATTTAATGCATGCATAAATTATTTCTATGATTTTTATGATTACGATTATAAGTGGTGGTTGATTTCGATTCCCGTATTTATACTTATTTTTACTATACATGTGGAATTACACGTATTTTGAGACTATGGTTACTCCTATGCTTAATGATGGTTTAATGAAAAAGTTTATATGAAATGGGTGTATGATGATTTAAGAATGTTGTTTATGATTGTGAGTGTGATTCACGGTGTTGACACGGTTTTCGAGATTTCTGCGGTTTTGCACGTTTTACGAGATTTGAGTTTATTGTGATGTGATCACTGTTTGACGTTGAATTTGGCATTTGAAATGAGATTTTCGATTTCGAGGATTTAAAAATGGATTTTGAGTATGTTTGATCGGATCGTGATTTGGGCGATTATGGTTGTGGTTTTGATGTTCGGATAATGAGATTTGAGAAATGAAGTGATTTCGGGAAATTAAAATGGATTTTGAAAAAAGCGATTTCGAGCTTGATGCTCGGGGCATTAAAGTAACTTTGATTAACGAGATTTCGGTTTTCGAAAATTTAAAGTGGATTCTTGGTTTGGGTTCGGGATGATGTTTCCGGATGCCGGCTTACGGAATCATTGTTGCGAATTCGAATTCGGGAATGGAAAAGGATTTAATAAAGTAAATTGGTCTGATTTTGCATGCCCCGTGTTTAATGATGATTGATTATGTTAGTGAAGTATGATTTGGGGAATTGAATGGGGGAATTCGGACCATGGGTCCTGTTGTGAAAAATGTGATTTCTGGATAGATCCTGCATTGTTGTGATTTGGAAATGTTTTGGGTTTAAAGACCCGTTAAAAACTGTTTTGGGTTTAAAGACCCGGTGCTATTGCTGGAGCACGTTTTGAGTTTAAAGACTCGGTTAATTGATAACGGGGGATGGCCCTTAATGAGTTTAAAGACTCGTGAGTTTAAAGACTCGGTTATTGTGATACCCCCGAGGCCTATTGATTATGATTTGAGTTTAAAGACTCGTTGAAATCCCGGGAAGGCCTGATTATGCGCATGGTTTTGAGTTTAAAGACTCGGGCGCACTTGATATCCAGCAAACTGATTGATTGTGATTCATTGAGATTCTATGATGTTCGGATGTGTTGGGCAGTGGCCCGATTTATATGGTTGATGAATTTGGTGTATGATGTATACTTGGTCTTGATTTCGTGGTTTTGGGCTGAGGCCCTGTGTTTATGACTGTGGGCTATGACCCGAAGATTAAGGAAAGGAAAATGATTTTGATTGTCATATACTGATTTAGTATGTGGAAATTGTAACGGATTGCAAAATAATTTTTGTATGCATGCATTGGTTTTTACTTGGAGGGTAAAAACGTCTTTCCGTAATTGTTTTACAAACTGAATTCTTTTTGTCCACTCACACCTTTTGGTTTTTATTGACCCTCCAGGTCGTGGCGCGTTGTTCGGGGCTGTACGAGGGGCGGAGCCATGAGTAAGTACGTGTGGCTATCCCTGGTTTGGCAAGTACTGAGGGTAACTTGGGGTTTTCAGTCACCTTTCCAGACGGGAGCAGGACCGGGCACGGTTATCGATGCCCTTTTCGGGGGCGGTCCTGTCAGTGAGCTTCGAAGACGACCGGTATGTGACAAAGTGAAAGAAGGAGAATTCGTGTAGTCTCAGAGGTGTGAGCATGTGAGGTCATGAGCTTTGACGAAGCTAGAAAATAGGAGGTCGAACTTTCTAAGATCATCTTCGACGAAGACGTCGAGGTCGATGGAGAGGGAGATGGAGAGAATGACGAGAGGGAGAGATTGACCAGAGGTCATCTGCTGTGTTGGGTGATGAGGGTTCATGTCTTCGTGACTCGTGAGGGTGAGCAATCAGGCAACTAAACAGAGAGAGATGAGGTTGAGAGAGGTTGAGAGATTGACGAGGTTGAGAGGGGTCACCCATCGTCGTGCATCTCTGGAGAGTGGAGATAGATGAGGCTGAGCGGCGCGAGAGTGCAAGACTGTGAGAGAGGGTTAGGGATTAGGGATGGAGAGATCCGAACGGCGTCGTTTTGGAGAGCAGATAGATTAGGCACTTGGGCTGTTGCCTGTTGGGCTTGGGGACCTGAGATTGCGCTGGGAAACCTGATTCTTCTTGGGCTGGGTTGGACAATGGACATAGCCCATTGAATTAAACACAGAAGCTTGATCCATTAAAACCCAAAATAGGAAGCCCATTTCATTTAGTTCGGTTTTTTCGGTTCGGTTCGATTTTGATAAATTAAGAACCAAAACAGAACCGGGTTAGACTCGTTTCGGTTCAGTTTTTACTATTCGATTTCAGTTTTCTTTTGGTTCGGTTTATTCGATTTTGATTTCGGTTCAGTCTGATTTTCTGTCTGGCTTTTTAGAACCAATTAACAGGGCTAAAAGAAATTATCACCAACTGTTTGAGCGAAAATATTCCCATTTGAATATACGCAGCCTTTATATATATATATATTTTGGGATCCAAACAAGCCACTAACCACTTTTTATATACTCAATCATATAAGGTTTTTGGGCATGGTGGTATGGGATGGGTTCTCAGAGACTGCTATGGATTCTTGGTTTCTACTGTTGATCGGGGAAGTCTTTCTTTTGCCTCAAGTTTGATTACTGAGGCCAAAGCGGTCAAGGGTGGTGCTCTATCTTATTGCCTCATGGCTGGACATTCTTGTATAGAGGTGGAAACTAGCTCCTAGGTTTTAATTAATGTTTTGTTGGATAAGCAGTCTGAAGTGGCTGATTTAGCTTGCATTATTTTTTATATCTCTGCAATTGTTAAACAAATGAGTCGAGTGCAGTTTAGCTATATCCCCTCGTCAGGCCAACAAGGAGGCGCACCTTGTTGCTGCTTATGTTAGTAGTGTAGGTGGGTATCATTGTTGGCATGCGTTGAGGACTGAGTGGTTGTTTGACATTGCTGGTGTATCCCTTTAATTTTAACAAAGATTCATGATTTTTTGGTAACAAAAAAAACTTATTAGGTTTTTGATTAATTTTGATTAAAAAATAAAAAATAAAAACCATATAACTTTTAATATTTTTTATTTTGGCCTAAGTATAAATATATAGGGCGGACAAATTTGTAATTTTTTATTTCTCTCCATGTCTCCTCTCTTCTCTCTACTTTTTTTCTCTCAAGAAATCAAATGCAGATGAAGATCTCTAGATGAAGATGAAAAGGGAGGTTGCATCCTCTTACTCTCCTCTTACTCTTCCTTTGCATCCTTTTTTTTTTCTTATCTCGTCATCTTCATCTTCATGCTCATTTATAAAACCAGAAATGGTTATATAATTAAGTGGTGACCAATTAGTATTTAAGTAGGAACTAATCGCTAACTAATTGCGAAACCTAGACATCCAAATGAAGATGATTGGGAAGGCTCCATCTTCTTCCTTTTCCGCTGCACCCTCTTTTCCTCTTCCTCTTCATCTTCATCTTCATATTTATGTTCATTTAGAAAATCCATAAATAGTTATATAACTACGTGGTTACTAATGGGTATATAGTGATAACTAATCGGTAACTAACTGTGAAACCCAAAAACCCATATGAAGATGAAGATGAAGATATCTAGATAAACATAAAGATGAAAATGAAGATCTCTAGGTAAAGATAAAGATTATTATGAAGTTCTCCATATGCAGGTGAAGGGGGAGGTTGTGTCCTCTTCCTTTGCATCCTTTTCCTCTTCCTCTACATTTTTTTTCTCTTTTCTCTTCATCTTCATATAGAAAATGCAGAAATAGTTATGTAACTAAGTAGTTACCAACTAGTATATAAGTGAGAACTAATTGGTAACTAACTGCAAAATCCAAAAACCCAGATGAAAACGAAGATGAAGATCTCCAGATTAAGATGAAAGGAGAGGTCGCGTCCTCTTTCTCTTCAACTTCTTCCTCTTCCATGTTTGGTGATATGGACAAATGTGGGATGAGTGTGGTTTTCTAGATTTTTTTTCTAGGTTGAAGACGAAGGTGGAATAAAGGTGGGACGGAAAAGGATTGGGGAAAAAATTGGGAAGTTCTAAGTGTGAAATAACATAATTTTTATTTATTTATATATTTGGGGAAAAAGTGAAAATACTAAAACCTAAAAAAAAACTATTTAGTTGAGTATATAGGAAGTGATTATTAGTGGTTTTTTTTAATGAGAAAAAAGGATAGTAGTGACAATTTCCGTAATTTTTTTTTTATAGGCGACCCTCTTCTTTTCATATTTGTATTGAACTTTTTTACACTTTAGACTCTTTTCAATTGCTATATAAAAATTAGAAGAAATGATTGTTGGGTTCATAAAAATGAATTTCTCATACATTTGTATTCTCACTTTTTTTTTTGTTGGATTTCTGTATTCTCGCTTGAGAAATTTTATTTACAATACACTAGATTTCATAGGGAGGCTTTAACAACCCACTCAAAACTATTGGGACGAGTTGTAAAATAGGCTAAATACAAAATACATTTTGAAAACTGTCACGACCGGGCCCATCTAACACAATATTGTCCTCTTTGGGCCCAGCCCTCACGGTTTTGTTTTCGGGAGCTCACGTGCAACTTCCCAGTAGGTCACCCATCATGGGATTGCACCAGCCTCAACTCGCTTAACTTTGGGGTCTCAATCCCCCCCAAAACCACTGAGCTCCCAAAAGGCCTTGTTTAGATCAGAGTTGCACAGCGGCCCACTCTATCTAACACGATATTGTCCCCTCTAGGCAGGGCGCACCATCACACCCGCAGGGTTTTGTTCTCGGGAGCTCACGGTGCAACTTCCCAGTGGGTCACCCATCATGGGATTGCACCGGCCTACAATATTCAAAATTCAAACAAGATCACAATTGATCCACACCATCTAACATTTTAGTATGAGACTAACATATGTACCTATGTTGAATTTAGTCAGTACGATTATTTATATGCGAAAAAAATCCCCTTTGGGCCAAGATCAATGGCTTGGAGGGAATTAAAGGCTCAAAGAAAATAAAAACTCAGTAAAGCGACTTTTGAGGGTGGAGATTCAGAAAACATGGGCGGTGCTGATAACACGAAGGAAACAGATGCAAAAGGGAGGTTTCCAACGGAAAAAAGACAGCATGAGACCCACGCGGGGCTTAACTTGACCAGCTTCCTCACCGCCTATAAAAACAGAAGAACCCAGCTTCTCAAAGAAAAATAACCAACCAATCAAACTCAGAAAATTGATCTCCATCAATTTATGAACCTATGAACACCTTTAATCAAGGTATGGTTTAACAAAGGCTGGCCCTTGTGGAAAAACTGCTTCTTTCGACCTAAGAAATCAAGATGTAGCTTCTTTTCTCACCTCATTGAGGCATTTATGCAACCGTCTAACTCTCTTTCTGACTGCTCTAACAGTAATGTCATAATGGTTAGCCTCATTTTCATGCACTAACCTTTTTTTTCTAAATAAGCATTATCATTAGGGTTAACCGCATTCCAACTACCAGTTCATGTTTTGTCGATGATGCTCACAAAAAATTAACCTTCTTTCTGACTAAACATTGTCATAAAGGTTGATTATCTCGACTACCGCTCATGGAAAGTCATCCTGACTACCGGCTCAAGAAAAGTTATCTCAACTACCGGTTCACAGAAATTTATCCCGACTACTAACTCACAAAAAGTTATCTTGACTGCCAGTTCGTGACCAGTCACTGATGTGCTCAAACCTCCATTTTGACGTCTTGCTGTCGTATTTTGAGTGCTCTATCATCTTATGACATAATTTCCATTGAAGATTTCTGGAATTGCTTTCTTGATATAGACTTGAATGCGAAGGGAATATTTCATTTTTCTGTACTTGTAATTTCAGTTGTTGCTCTGTTTCAATTCCAATAATTTTACATTCATGTACTTGTACTTCCATTTTTCTTTCAATACAAAACAGATTTTCTTAAATAGTAATTGGTACTCGGGATACACCATCCAAGTGTGGTTCACAACTTTCCAAGTCGGGATATCATCGTTGTGCATTGGTTCAAATACTTTGATTCCGACTTGAGGGAACTTGGGACCACTGATCACCAGACCACTGAAATAGCAACGTTGCTAACTTGAATATCATGGCGAAATAACTTTTGAACTTGGATTACAACTAGAAAGAAAATTGTTAAAGTCCTTGAAAAATACATAGAAAAGAACAGCACAAGCTAATCTTATCCGCCTGCTTCACGATCACTTTAATAAGAAAAAATGTTCTTGGGCCAAGAACGGAACCCATTTACACTATCTAGTAGGAGCTTCTACTAGTGGCACGCCTGCACTTGAGTTAAGAAACCTACTTGTTTCTTAGTCTGCCTATTTAGGGATCGACTGTAGCTAAAGGCCCATCACACTCAGCCCATCCAACATCACTCTCTACATTTCACCAACAAAAAGAGACCCTACGAGTGGTTTCTCCTCCCTCACTCCGCAAACCAAGTTCCGCATGGAGGCCCAGCAAGGGTTGCCTTGGGACATTCGACTCTTAAAACAAGAAAACATTTTGGGCTGGAACATAATATGGAACGCCTAGTGGGACTCTTTTTTAGTGCATACATAAGTTCGGACATATTAGCAAGGCCGAGTCACTAAAAGGAAATTTTTAAAAGACCATTCGCAAGAGACAGTTCCTGAGTTACCAACCACATAAGCTGACATGAATTCACCATGTGATGGAGCATTGGAAGATATTTCTAGCCAAATTATAGCTAAGGAAGAACTAGTGGGTTTCTTCAAGGAAATCTTGCCTCCTATCAGTTTATAGATTGAAGCTCTAAATCGCCAGTTCATGAGGTTTCTAGCCACAATACGGCTTCAAATAAGAACACTAATGTTCCACAACAAAGACCCCAAAACCTGACAGAATCAAGAGTCATATGGATTCAGGAGCGTCAATTCTTGAGCCTCTATTTCCAATGCCAACTTTCCCAAGATGGTAAGGGTTTGAGATCCCAGAAACAAGTAGAGTTCACTAGGAATTTCTGATGATTGATTCCGGGGTGTTTTCTTGGAGCCAGCCATCTAATGACCGAGGTAAAATAAAGCCCACAATTCAATCGAAGAACAGAAACATACTAAATAGCCAGAGAAAACCTGATCCCGATGAAGCAGGATTAGATGAAGAGTTACTCCTTGATAGAAGATCATCATGCGCAACAGATCGTCAACCTTACAAAAAAAATAAACGAGTTGAGGGGTTTGATAACAAGTCAACCAGCACCTCCTAGAACAATAAACGTCCTGACCTATAGATAGCCTTACTCGGCTTATATAGATCAAGACAACCCTTTTTCCTAGGAATTTCAAGCTACCAATATTTACACTCTTCAATGGAGATGGCAACAGATCATCCTTGGAACACATTGGGAGATTCTTATGATAAGACCCATCTCAAATCCCCGAGGATTATCGTGGGACGTGTCTGCTCCCGTCTGACACCGCGTGTCAGACCAGGGATAAACTCGTCACCTAGTTGAGGTCCATAAGAGTACACTAGGATCAGTGGTGGCATGTGATGTCTCAATCTTTGCTACAGCCTGCATCCGTGATCAACCTGAAGGGTATTAAAACCATAAAAGCTATGAGTGTACAAAAATAACAGTTTATAAAAATCCTTTATATCAAAAACACATTTATACCCTTCACGTAAAAGCATGCATGCATCATAAAACCACTTTATTTCAACTACTTTCGGAAAGCAAGCCAATTTTCTTTCTAAATCAAAACACAGTGAAAACTGCTTCTCAATCGAAACCATCAACTCAGTAAGGTCTCAGCCCAAAACCAATTTCGGTGAAATACCAATCATAGAACTCAGGGTCTCAGCCCCAAATCAATCATACGGTGAAACATCATATACGTATATATATAACCCATGCTCGACATATCATATGCCCAATCAAGAACCTGTCACGATATATCTATAGTATGCATACTACTCGAGCCTCATCTCCGAGTCTAGTCCCAGGATCTACGATGTCTGGGAGGACCTGTCTCCTGGCCCTGTCCGAGACTAATTCATATTTCTCCCTCCTGGGCATGTGTTCCCTCTCAGAGTCACTCATCCCAAGCAGTGCATCATGACACTCCAGGATCATCGGCGTCTGGATGAGACTACTCATATGGGAAGGTATATACATATAAGTGTGTGAAAACATTCATCTCTTTCAAATCATAGTTCAACTGGGTCTCATACCCGAATAAAAATCCAGGATTCCTCGAATCCGTTTCAATTCTCAATCTCATAGGCCTTAGCCCAAATCCACATCTCAATAGGGTCTCAAACCCGAAATCTCATTTCATAAACCATAACTGGGACTCAAGCCCGATACCATCAATCAACTGGGCCTCAAGCCCTTTGCCACAATTCAACTGGGCTTAAAACCCGATATCATAAGTCAACTGGCTCTCAAGCCCAATATCATAAACCAATTGGGTCTCAAGCCCAATATCACAAATCAACTGGACTTCAAGTTCGATAGTTCCAAATCAAATGGGTCTCATGCCCGATTCCACATTTCCAAATCCAAAACATTTCCTTAAACCATCACTGAAAACAGAGTACGTATATGCACGATATAAAAGCAGGAATCTCGAAATACGTGCAAATACATAAATACTAAATACCACAATCATATGCACTCAAGGAATCTCAAATCATCGATATAAAACACATATAAAAAATTTATGCATGCATCAATTCATAAAACAAGTCCACTCACAGACCGTCCATGCTGCTCCTCGATAAGCGCGCCATAAGTCACTCCTGCTAAATCATCGTCACCGAGACTCCCAAACCTGTCCAAATCATACTCGAGGATTGGTAATTACTTGGAATAGGATAACATTGAATCCCCCAATTTCTCAGGATTTTTAAACGCATTTAACATAGACTGTAAACCTTCGGACACCCAAAACTACTCTGAAACAATATCCGATCGACTCAAAACCTATCCCAAAATGTTGGTTACATCGAAAGGATGATTTCATGTGTTGACCCCATCCCCCATAAATGCCCCACGCGCTGAGCTACAGTTTTCTTCTTCCTTGCGCAGACTGGTCCAGATCGGTCCAACTGGTCAGCCGTTTCAGGCCATTTTCTCCCAATTTTTCAACCTGTTTTCTTCCCTTCCAATTCCAATTTCTTTGTCCCATCATTTTCAACCTATCTATGTGATTAAAACCTAGAAAACTAGCCAAGAACTACCGGTTCGATTTTTCCCTCCATGGCCCAAGTTTTCCAAGCTCTTCCGTGGGCTGCTCAACCCCTCTCCACCGTCCAAAACCATTCCCAAACACTCATAAAAACCCCATAACCACACCTCAATCATCAGAAAACATCCTTAACGACCAAAACACAAAATTCGAATTCAAAAAAAAAACTAGGTTTCGGGTTTACCTTTCCTCCGCTATCCACGACGGTTCTGTCACTTTCTCGACGTCATCGTCTCATCCTCTCACTCATCCTCAGGATCTCACATGACCTCAAACTGAATCAAATGGGGGACGGGTTGATTTTGGGACTTTCGGGTTTTGGGACGATCGAATAGAAGAAAGGGAATGGATATGCATGTTTCTGTGTTAGGTAGGCAATGGATAAGTGACACTTGTCACTCATCCATTGGGCCTGAAACAAATATTCGGGGCCCACTAAAGACAAAAGTCCACTCCTCTCGTAAAACGTGTAATAGTACCCTGTAACTTTTGTGATTCGTAACTTTCCCGTCGAACGTCTGATTTTGACGTGCTGCCTGTCTACGGACTCGTATCGACTCGATCTACGTAATGGTCCTCAGTCCTCGTGCATTAGACCTTCTAGGTCAAAAGTCAAATTTTTACCCTCGTCTAGGGGCAAAATCATAATTTTTCCCTAAAAGTCCAAAAATTCTTGACTAATTTTCGATTAGTCCTGCTAATCCATAATTAAGTCTTAATTAATCCCAAAAATTTGGGACGAGT
The DNA here is from genome assembly GCA_032719365.1 of Prinsepia uniflora. NCBI lineage: Eukaryota > Viridiplantae > Streptophyta > Magnoliopsida > Rosales > Rosaceae > Prinsepia > Prinsepia uniflora. The sequence continues at coordinate 14,271,536 of CM064865.1, read as the reverse complement.
TGTTACATCTTATCTCAATGTGTCACCGTTGAAGATAACCCTGACCTCAAGTTGTGGTTATTCAGTAGTTCCATGTCTGGGGGTGCTTTCTCCTGGTACACCTCGTTACCCGAGGCATCCATTCACACATGGTACAAATAGAAGCTAAGTTCCACGAGGAGTTCTACATAATCGAGCATGAAGTTACAATTAGCGATTTGATTGCTCTAGGAAAGGTGAACATGAAACGACAAAGGACTTCATTTCCATGTTCAAAAGGGTGAAAATAAAATGTAGGCTTTCCATCAACAATTCCCAGATTATGGCTATTGTACAGCAAGCTCTGAGATTTTCTCTCAAAAAAATTTCAATGATACTACCTTTTCTCATCTCCAAGAGATAGTAGTATCAATAACCAAATTTGAAAGGATCTAGAAGAAGAATAAAGGCAGAAGAAAAATTCTAAAGTTCCCTCTTCTACAAAAACAAGATCCATCTGCACCAGCTAGAGCACCAGGATCTCGAAGAAGGATCAAAAGCGATGGAAGAAGAACAAGAGCTAGAGGTAGCAACAACCAAAATCCAGACCTCGGGAAACGAACCAATGATCCTCAAGTCATTAGTCAAGCATGCTCAGGAGTAAAAGCCAATCAAGCCAAGTGGTAGTATATTCGAAAATAAAACACCAGTATTTGGATCTTATTCATTTGACCTTACCAAAGCTGGAGAGATCTATGATGATTTGGTAGGAGCCAAGGTAATTAAACCCGACCCCAAGCAAGAATTGCCTAAACTTGAAGATATCAAGGGCAATCAGTTTTGCAAATGTCATGTGTCACTACACCATGGCATGACCAATTTTGTTCAGTTCGAAGACATAATCCAGACGCTAATCAACCAATGACATATCATATGGCACCAATACCCAAGGCCTTAATGGGGATGGACACGAATCCATTCCCAGCATCATCGGTCAGTACGGTCAATCTCCAATGGTCTCAGAAAGGAACCAAATCAGTAAAATGAGAACAAACACACAGCGACCAAACCATATAGATGTTTTCCATAATCAAACATGGGAGAGTGTTATGCAGCAAGTGCAGAACGAAATGCATTTTTTAGACCTTGGTTTCCTGTATTAAAGAAAAGCCGGAATGCTTAGAGTATGGCCGGGATGATGATCCTTCAGACATACTTGAATGGTCTGTATTTCCCTAGAACAAAGGCTCAACAAAGCTCCACGTCTTAGAAATTAGGAGGCATCAGAAAGAAGCAAGAAAATATAGCTAGTCAGTGGACTAGGGCTAAAGATGACTAGTAAAACCCCAGAATAGAAAAGCAGTTCCTCCTAAAAAGGCCACTAAGATGGCTAGACCTTTTAAAGTTACAATCCAGGAAGGGAAATGGTATAGAGCAGGTAAAAATTGAAATCCAGCTAAATAATTAGGAAGGGCTACAAAAATAAGGATCCAGTGACAGTACATGCATACCTTCATACCAAGAAGAGCTTAAGGGCAAGGCCTTTCGAGAAACCAACGACACATCCAAGAAACAAGAGGGGGATAACTAGCCCTTCAAAGATAAACAAGAAGGGAGAATCGAGAAGGAAACTTTCACTCAGGAACTATCTCATAAATTTCCTCTAAGTTAGGAAACAGTTCGTGTATGGAAACTTTCCCCAAGGTAGACTTGGAGAGCGAGCAAGCTAAGAATACGGAGGACCCGATTAAAGAATCATCTAAAGGCAACGACCAACATAGCTATGGTCAAGGAATAACCAAAAAGGAAATAAAATAATTTGAAAGGGACCTACTGGAAGTCATGGAAATGGATGCCTTGTTCGAGAAGGAACAGGAATTCCAAGTTGAGATTAATGTAGTGGTGGTCCTACTAGAACACTTATCAACGGTATATCAACAAATCAACCAAATGATAGGTGACGTTTCCATTTATGAGCCTTCTCGAGCAACGATCGAGATCCCGATGGATGAAGATCAAAATCTCATCTCGAAAATAATTCCCTGTCAAGAAGAGTCACTATTTGTTATCCCAACTAAGGGAATGACCGATCGTCTACGACCTATTTTTACTATAGCTCATCTAGAAGATATGTAAATCGAAAAAATGATGATAGATGAAGGAGCTTCCATCAACATCCTATGTCACGACCCATCCCAATCCCCCCAGGATTAACGCGGGATATTGCATGCTCCCTTGTTTGACACAGGGTATGTTGTGCGTGGACCGATGAACGAGACATCACACTCCTCCACCAGATCCTGGCGCGCTCTGGAAGCTGGTCGGGCTAAAAGTTTCGAATTATCCCTTGTCTGACACTTTGTGTCAGACAGGAGCATGTCACATCCCGTGTTAATCCCAGGGGGATTGAGATGGGTCGTGACATCCTACATGTTAACATGTTGTAAATATTGAACATGACACTACAAGATTGCTTACCAACTACGGCTATAATGTCCAACTTCAACGAAACCATTACTAAGACTCGACGGGTTCCACCCTTGGAAGTTACAGTGGGATCCAAGAAGTTGATATTAGCGTTCTTTATGGTGGACAGCACTGCAGCCTATAACGTCTTATTGGGAAGGGATTGGATCCACAAAAGCATGTGTGTCCCATATACTTTACACCAATAAATTACCATATGGAAGCTCGATGATACCACCCGCGAAGAGGGATCTTGAGAAATCATCTAGGAAGATACGAGGCCATTCATGGCCAACCCGACGGTGGCTGGAGCTAGCTTCTATAACCATGAAATGGGAAGCATCAAATTAATCGGAAAAGATAAGAACGACCAACCTAACATGGTGATGGCCCACAAATGGTCCATGCAAGGGTTCCTAGCCTAGGAAGAATGGGATATGCCTTCCTCATAGTGGAGATCTTATAATGGGTTGCAAACCTAGCAGAGAAACAAATCGAGAAGAAGCAATATGGTCTATAAAAGTAAGGTTTCTAGTATATTTGGGCGAGCAAAGAAACTTTTATGCTGCATGTCGCAATACATCTTTCAGTGAAGGATAGCTAGAGCCTTCCAACGGATGAGAAAGAGAGAGTTCAGCTATCCACATGGAAGAATTTATTCGCGACACCAGGGAAGAAGATGAAGAAGATGATATTTTTCCAGAAGTCATAAAGTTTTGTTCTTCGGAAATGGACAAACCCCCACTTGAAACCCAGGATCCTTTTGAGGAAATTAACCTGGGAACCGAGGGAGATGCCCAACCGACCTACATCAGTGAGATGATGGAAGAATTAATGAAAGAAAACATGATAACACTTCTCAAGGAATTTCGGGATTGCTTTGCATGGCACTATATAGAGATGCTAGGACTTGATAGGAAACTCGTCGAACACCTATTACCAATCAAGGAAGGATGCAAACCAGTTTGCTAGCCAAGGAGGATGACGTTGTTAGAAACTGAGCTTAAGGTCAAAGGAGAAATTGACAAACTCCTCAAGGTAAGATTCATACGGACGGCCAAATACGTAGAATAGGTATCCAACATTGTCCCAGTAATCAAAGTGAAGACTAAGCTAGTTAGAATATGTGTCGATTACCACAACTTAAGTGAAAAAAACTCCAAAAGATGAATTCTCGATGTCAATGGTAGATATTTTGATCGATGGTGTATCACAAAACCAATTATTGTCCTTTATGGATGGTAATGTGGGTCATAAGTAGATTCTCCTGGCAGAAGATGACATTCATAGAGCCGCATTCAGGTGCCCTGGACACTTGGGAGCATTTGAATATGTAGTCATGCCTTATAGATTGAAAAATGTAGGAGCCACATATCAACGGGCGATGAACGCTATTTTCCAACAAATGATCGAAAAAAAATCTGGAAATCTACATTGATGATGTTGTGGTAAACTCCTAAGGCAGGGAGAAACATATCGAGGACCTCAAGTAGGCTTTCTTGAAGATGAGACAACATAGGCTGAAAATGAACCCCAAGAGCATTCGAAGTCCAACTAGGGAACTTCTTGGGTTTCCTAGTTCACCAAAGACGAATAGAGGTGGATAAGAACAAAGCCAAAGAAATCATGGACTCACCTCCACCCAAGAACAAAAGGTAACTTCAGAGTTTGTTCGGAAAAGTCAACTTTCTCAGGAGATTCATAGCTAACCTGTAGGGGAATATCCAAGCCTTTTCTTCATTGGTGAAAATCAAAGATACGAAAGAATTCAAGTGGGACAAAAAATACCAAGTTTTCTTTGTCAAATACCATTTGTCCAAACCTCTAGTTCTAATGCTACCCAAGGCGAGGAGACCTTTGAAGCTGTGCATATCTACATCACAAAGTACCATCGGGACCTTACTTGTAATAACCCATCCTAAATTTTTGGGATTAATTAATATTAATTAAGGATTAGCCTCGCTAATCGGGGATTAGTCGAGTATTATCGGACGTTCAGGGCAAAATTACGATTTTGCCTTTGAACGAGGGTAAAACTTAACTTTTAACCTGGGAGGTCCAATGCACGAGGACCGAGGACCGTTACATAGATCGAGTCGATACAAGTCCGTAGACAAGTGGTACGTCGAAATCAGACACCCAATGGGAAAGATACGAGTCACGGAAGTTTTGAGGTACTATTTACGGTGGCACATTTTACGAGGAAATGTTGACTTTTGTCCATTGTGGGCCCTAGATATTTTGTGTAGGCCCCAGGGATGAGTGACAAGTGTCACTTATCAATTGCCAACAAACATACATACATGCATATCATCTTCTTCATTCCTTCATTCAGCCCGAAACCCACAAACCTACCCCTCCTCATTTCCTTCGATTGAAACCAGCAGTTGGGCTGCTTGAGGATGATAGAGGACGGTTGAGAAATCAGGGGATGGCGAGGAAGTGGCTGGACCGCGGTGGACGGTGGAGGAAAGGTAAAATCGTAACCCATTTTTATTCAAAATTGGGAAGTCGTGTTTTAGGGTTGGTTGATCGATTTGATGGATGGGAAAGTGTTCCCAGGTTCTATGAGACTCGATTGAGATAAAAAAAAACACAGGCAGAGAACGGCTTGGCAGCTCAGGCAAGGAGGTTGAAACTGGGCCATGACTGTTTGAACATGATAGGTAAATTTTAGGCTGTTTTTCATCTGTTCGATCACATAGGTCGATTAGGGTTGATTAGACGATCATACTGGAACCAACGACATCAAAACTGGTGGCAAGTGATGGAAGAAAAACTCGGGTCGGGTCGCAGGTTTGCGCGACCTGTTAAATGTACAGACGGGTTGACCCGGACAGAGGACAAGGGTGAGATAACATCATTGACTTTTCACTATTCATGATGACGTCAGCGTTGACCTTGCTGACGTCAACGTTGACCAGACCTTTGACACGCACGTCGGTGCACATGGACACTTATTTTGAGGGGGACTAGGACCATTTTAAAATTTTTGATGATACGAATCCAATGGTGGTGGTTTCGAGTCAATCAGAGATCGTTAGGTTGGTCAAATCGAGGTTTTTCACCTAGGGAAGCGTGTTTGGGACACGTTGACATTTCGGGAAAGCTAAGGGTTCTCGATATGGACTTATTGTAACGACCAATTCCGGAAATTGAGATTAGATTAGTGGTTAATGATGGATTAGTGAAGTTAATCGGTGATTAGTTGGATGCGTTCGGGCGGACGGTGCGAAATGACGATTTTGTCCCTAGAATAGGGCAAAATGTTGACTTTTCGATCGGGCGGACAAATAGCTTTTAACCATTGACTGTGACGTATTTCGGGACGTCACGAGTTTATAGATGGGTAGCACGTCCGATTCTGACATCCGAGGAAAAAGTTATGACTTTCGGAAGTTTGAGGGTAAAATGGTAATTTGGACAGTAAGGGGCAAAATGGTCTTTCGGCAGCTTGAATTATGTGAGTAATCATATGAGGACACCTGGCCTGGATGGATTGGATATTTTCACCAGACTTTGGGAGAGGGGGACACGTGGTTTACCTCTGGCAAAATCGAATGTGTTTGATCGTTTACTTAAAGAGAAAACAGAGACAGTGAGGGAAATTGTGCACTTGGTTCAATTGTGAGTCGTGGGTGAGTTAGTATGCTTGAGGAAGAGATCAGGGGCTTTCTTGTGAGTTATGTGAGTGGGTCTGAATGCGAGACTGAGTGTAGGAAGTTTGTGAGAAGTGATTAACCACAGAAAACAGAGAAGGAAGTTGTGAACAGCCGTGAGCTTCAAATGATCAATCCTTCATGAATCGTGTCTATGGTTTTTTTTAGTGAGCAGAAGAGGGACTGGGACGTTAAGAAAGCACGGTAGAAGCCACAGTGGAGGACAGAGGGCAAGTAAGCCATCTCGATTGCCATGTTTTTCTGAACTTGTTCAAAATGAAAATCGAGAGGTTTAGTGAGTTGTTGTGCATCTGTGATGTCTATTAGCGTCTTAGAAGGTTGTTCTTGAACTCAAAGACTCACACCTGTGATCGGAGAAGCCTGTGGTGGCCGGGAGCAGAGGAGGAAGACTGGTCGGTTTTTCTTTGATTTTGGATGGTGAGTTTTTGTTGGTTTCTTAGTGTTTTGGTTAGATAAAATGAGTGAGGAGAGTGAGACGAAAACATTGGTGGAAACCCTGTCGTTTTTGGTTGAGGAATCATGGAGAACCGGTCTCGCTGGTCCAGTCCAGCTGGAAACCAGAGAACTGGCTCGAACCCGGTTCAACTCCAGGTTAGGGATGATGAATAGTACCGTGCGTGGCTCCCACGCTCAGCCCCTTTGGGCAGAGCGTGAGGGCACATGGGGCCCTTTTTAGGGAACGTTCCAACACAACTTTTAAAGTATTCGATGTAACGAACATTTTGGGACAAGTTTCGAGTGGATCGGACATCGGCTCGATACGTTTCGGGATGTCCGAAGGTTTTAGGCCTCGGTTAAAAATAGTTTAAAATGTGAGAAAATTACAGGGCTTTAGTAGAAGCTTCGTAAAGTAGTTAGTGACCTTATTATGGGATTTAGATAGGTTCAGGAAAGCCGATGATAGTAGATTGGCCGAAAAAGCGTAATTGCACGCGTATCGAGGCAGCGGCGAAATGGTCTGTGAGTGGACTTTGCTTTCTAACTTATGATGCATGCATATATGTTTTTATATGTTTTCTATATGTGATTCTATGATTTGATTTATGATCTTGATGGTTTACGGTTTTTCACATTTTTCGAGGTAATTACATAATTTCACGTTTTACGAGATTTCGGTCTATGTTGTGATTTGACTATGATTTAGATGATTTGATTTCGGGAATTGAAATATGATTTGATTTCAATGATTTGAAATGGATTTTGAAAAGTGATTTCGGGCTTGAAGCCCAGTTCAGAAAAGTGGTTTTTAAAGAACGTGTTTTCGGGTTTTGAAATCGGAATCCAGAATGACGATTCTGGATTCTGTTGAGAACTTGGAAGTGGATTTCCGGGTTTGGGTTCAGAATGGTTATTCCGGATGCTGGCTTACGGAATGATGGTTTCGGACTCGGATTTGGAAATGGATATGGATATGAGTTCTGGGTTTGGATTCGGGATCGTGATGAGATTGCGGATTTGGATTCGGAAATGGAAAATGGTTTTTGGATTGGATTTGCTGGATCTGGTTATTGGGTTTAAAGACCCGGATATGATTAGGACGGGGGCGGGCCCGGATTAGGTTTAAAGACCCGGATTGAGTTTAAAGACTCGAGAGTTTAAAGACTCCAGAGTTTTAAGACTCGGATATTGATATTTCCCCCGTAGGCCTGTAAAGTTTAAAGACTCGAGAGTTTAAAAACTCGGATTATATTGAGGCCTGGATTGAGTTTTAAGACTCGAGAGTTTAAAGACTCGGATAGATCCAGCATGTTCGATGGATAGAAATGTGATTTTGAATGTGTTTTGGATTTACTGAAACTTGATGATAATGGTTTTCCGATGTTTTGGGCTATGCCCGGTTGATATAGCTTTTGATGGTTTGGGCTGAGGCCCGGGATTTGGGAAAGGGACATGTGTTCGGTTTTCTTAAAAGGTTTGAATGACTTGAAAATAGAATGGTTTTATGTCATGATTTCTGATATGCATGCATTGGTTTTTAAATGGAGGGTAAATGTAATTGTTTTATTGAACTGTTTTTGAATTTATACTTTATTTTTGTCCACTCACAGTCTTTTGTATTTTCGATACCCTCCAGGTTGTTACGGTACGGGCTGTTGGTCTAGAGAGACGGAGACATCACACACGCGATCCACAGTAGAGTCTACACACTCTGGGAAGTCTGGTACTGTTGAACGGTTCGTTTTGGAAATCCCTTGTCTGACTTATGTGTCACACGGAGGTTGGATATCGGTTTAGCCTTCGTGTCATGCATAAGTTAAACGAGAGCAGGATTTAGTCCTTAATCCCGGGGGATTGGGGGTGGTTCCTGTCACTTGTTTAGGTTAGTAGTAACCTTTGGGATATGATTTGGATAAGTTCGGATGATTCGGAGAGGTCGGATTAGCCAGAAAAGGCTTATGGCGCGCGTATCGAGGTGCAGCATGGACGGTATGTAATTGGACTTTGTTTTATGAATTGATGCAAGCATAAATGTTTTATATGTGTTTATGAATGTGTTTTGAGATGCCATGAGTCCATGTGATTTGTATATAAATTGTTTGGCCTTTTAGGAGGAAAATGTGTTATTGCACGTATTTCGAGATTTCCTGTTTTATGTGATACCTTGGGCTTAGGCCAGGTTTTATACATGCTTATAATATCGAATGATTTGATTGATAAAAGCATTTTGGATTTGAAAGTATGATATCGGGCTTGAGGCCCAGTTGATTTATGATATCGGGCTTGAGGCCCAATTGATTTATGATATCGGGCTTGAGGCCCAATTAATTTGTGATATCGGGCTTGAGGCCCAATTGGATTTGTGATATCGGGCTTGAGGCCCAATTGGTTTATGATATCGGGCTTGGGGCCCAGTTGATTTATGGTATCCGACTTGAGTCCCAATTTTGGTTTATGAAATGAGATTTCAGGTTTGAGACCCTATTGAGATGTGGATTTGGGCAGAGGCCTATGAGATTGAGAATTGATTTTGATTCGGGTATGAGACCCAGTTGAACTATGATTTGAAAGAGATGAATGTTTTCACACTTATATGTATATACCCTCTCGTATGAGTAGTCTCCTCTAGACGTCGATGATCTTGGAGTGTCACGATCCACTGCCTGGGATGAGTGACTCCGAGGGGGGGCACATGCCCAGGAGTGAGAAAGATGGTATAGTCTAGGACAGGGTCCAGAGACAGGTCCTCCTAGACGTTGTACATCCTGAGGGTAGACTCGGAGATGAGACCCGAGTAGTACGCGTACTGTAGATATATCGTGACAGGTTCTTGATTGGGCATATGAAATGCCGATGATGGGTTATATATATGTATATGTATATGATGTTTCTGCAAGATTGGTTTGGGGCTGAGACCCCGTGTTCTACGATTGAAATTGAGACTTCGTGCTAGTTTCTTTGATTTGATTTTGGGTTGAGACTCTACTGAGTTAATGGCTTCGGTTGGGAAGCAGTTTTCATTGTGTTTGATTTGAAAATCATTATGTCTTGCTTTCGGAAAGTATTTGAAATAAAGTGGTTTTATGATGCATGCATGCTTTTACGTGAAGGGTATAAATGTCTTGCTGGTTTATGTCTTGTTTTCTTGATTGGGCATATGAGATGATGAGGATGGGTTATATATATGTATATGTATATGATGTTTCCTTGAGATTGATTTGGGGCTGAGACCCCGTGTTCTACGATTGAAATTGAGACTTCGTGCTGGTTTCTTTGATTTGATTTTGGGATGAGACCTTACTGAGTTAATGGCTTCGGTTGGGAAGCAGTTTTCACTGTGTTTGATTTGAAAATCATTATGTCTTGCTTTCGGAAAGTATTTGAAATAAAGTGGTTTTATGATGCATGCATGCTTTTACGTGAAGGGTATAAATGTCTTTTTGATATAAATGATTTTTATAAACTGTTTATTTTTGTCAAGTCACAAATTTTATGGTTTTAATACCTTTCAGGCTGATTGCGGATGCGGGCTGTAGCAGAGATTGAGACATCACATACTACCACCGATCCTAGTGTACTCTGATGGACCCTGAGCAGGTGACCAGTTTATCCCTGGTCTGATATGCGGTGTCATACGGGAGCAAGCACGTCCCACGATAACCTATGAGATTTGGGACGGGTCCTGTCAGTTTAGTATTAGAGCATTTGTTGCTCTTAGAGTGACGCGTGTTGGATTTGATGTCTCTATAATGGTAACATCCCGTCATCAACCTGATAGTTCGGATAAGAGTATGAGGATTCAGTGGAATGGAACCCTGGTTCAGTTATGTTTAACATGTGGTGTGATGGTTTAGGGTTCGATTGGCATGGGTTTCCTTGTTTTAGCGAGGTGTGATCCCGAGAAGGATCAATGTGTATGTGAATCTAACGGCTTAGAGCCATAGTGTTACTGGTGGATGGGAGCGAGTGGATCAGTTATCCTAGTATGATGACTTTGAGAGTGGGACCCTATGAAGGGTTGGCTATGACATTGTAGAGGTTTTATATGATGATATTACGGAAGTATGACCGTTGAACGGGAATGTCATGTCAGATAGGGGATTATGTCAGAGTGGTATCAGTGGAGGTCGTGGACGACCCGAATTGAGACTGTTGGGAATAAGAATGTTTGATCCTATTCGGCGTGAGATGCCATGTGTAGTGTGTCGAATCCCAAGGGGATATCGACTGGCAGAGAATGCCACGATACAGATATTTTGTGGTTTGGTATGGCATGACATGATCATGGCATGCCGTGGTTGAGCAATGCCTAATACTGAGTTGGAAGTGACAAATTCATGTGGGCTCAATGACTAGAGGCCATAGAGTTACAAAGGGACGAGATGCTTGGATCATGATTACTAGTTGGTTATGTACCAGCATCGGAGTATGACGACTTTTTGGAGTTGAGAGCGATGGATCGTTCAAGATGGTCTTGCTGCAGTAAGCAGCCGGGTTTGTGATAACCCTAGTTCAAGATTGATTGTACAAGTTACCAGGAGTATGGTACTTGTAGACTGGTTCCCGAGGTGGACTGATCGGTGGATATTACGTGTTGAGCGGTTGGTATTTGCGGTGAGTTGACCACACGAGTCTGAAGTTCAGTAGCAGAGTGTCTACTGGATTAGTCTGCACGCGGTTGTGGTAGACGTTGTTATCGATGGACGTTGTCGAGTCTTATTGAGTGGACATGCTCGTGTTACCGTGATGATTGAGACGATGGAGATTCGTCAATCGTGATGAGGATACGGAGGTGCGTGAGTGATGCACAGTACGAGCAGTGATTTTTGGATTCGACTCGGATACGACTGAGTACGATCATAGAATGAGATGTTGGACTTTGGGTGTTGGCGAGTGTGTAACGCTACCTCAGTGGAGGTGACAAAGATGAGTGAGAAATGACGCAGATGAGTTGAATGGAATCCAATAGCGATTGGATGATTCTAAAGAACACTGAGTGCGTCTAAATAAGGTAATGCCGATGAGGGTTTGGATTACGATTGGTATGGTGGATTTGCCCTAGAGTGGTAAACATGTGAGTTCGGCTAGTACTGAGAGGGACAGAGAGGATCCTGAGTGGCTTAGTACGAGGTACGGGGCGTATCTGGTTTGGTTACCAGTTCCCTAGTAATACGAGACTAGAGATACGAGGGTGTGCCCAGGAGTTGTAACATTAATGGTGGAAATGACTAAGTAGTGATTGGATGAAACGGTATAGAACGGACAGGCAAGTTGGTACGGAGTTAGATGGTTCATTGACATCCATCCACGTGAGGGAGTCCATGAAGTCCAGTGGTAGGACGATGCCCGGATGAGTTGATGACTTGAGAGTCCATTACAGATTGGTTTTGCTTGACTGCGGTTGACCATACCTCGTAAGTTGAGGACTTGACACCCATTTGCCTACAGGACACGAGGATGCTCATGTAGGGAGTAAGTTCAGTAATTGGAAAAGTTGAGTGTGCTTCCAACGTGGTTGGAATTTTGGAATCAAGAAAAGTTGTGATTGAGACAAGGAGAAGAGTGCTTGATTTATCATTAGTGATGGATATTCCGAAGTCGATAAAGGATACTTCTTGTTTTCTGCTCTTGAGTAGATGGTGCTTGGTGCTGCAGGATGACATAGGATGAATTTTGATGTCATCATCTTTGACTTTCTTTATGGGGGCCATTGAGGAAAGTTATGATAGTAAAAGGGTTCAAAGAAGGTGTAAGAGCTGAACACCTAGGCGGTGAGTTAAATTTGAATGACTTGAAGAGCAGATGGTGCTTAGCGTCACCGAGTGTGATGAGTGAGTGTCTGAGGTAGTGGACCCAGGTTGGTATTATGGGTCATGTTACATTGGCTAAGGGAGAGCTAGTATGGATCCACCTAGGATCAAATGGATCGAGTCGTGTGGTGACAATCTAGATTATCGAGATGATTGAGATGATTGTAGCGACCATGAGTCGAGTAAACCAAAGTCTGGTCGTTATCAAGGAGAATTGTATTGCTGATTATGCTAAGTTAAGAGCAGAGGATAATCGTATTGTAAGACAGTGGACAGACCTCTTGGAATAGTTGATGAGATCACAAGACAAAGGTTGGACATGTGAAAGGACACTAAGTAGAGCATATGATCTGTCTTGGGTAGGTCTTGGATATGTGAAAGGACACCAAGTAGAGCGTATGATCTATCTTGGGCAGATACGGTTATGTGTTGGATATGTGAATAAGTATGAAACGAGGACGATACCCACGTGTCGATCAGGAAGAGATGAATAGTTGATGCCTCGAGTAGGATGTTGGAAGGTTCGCTACCACTCTGGATGGAGTGATTGTATAGAATGTTGTTGGACGGTGATGGGTTACCGACAGATTTAAGTTGATGCATCTTAGAGACGTGAGTCGGTTGACCTTTGGAATGAACCAAGGAATGATGATTGGTAAGTGGTTGGACGTAGCCAGAGTGCAGTCCTTGAGCAGGCCGAGTCGTGCCTTGATAAATCACATGATGGATGCACCTGTGAGTAGTGCACGGTGGATGAGGGGATTGACCATGATCAATCGGTATGTCGAGTTGAGATTTATCATAGAGGATAAAGGTTTTATCTAATGGATAGAGTCCTACATGGAGATGAGATGGCGATCGAATTAGATTCGATAGTGACAGTTCGACGGGGATTACGATCATATGTGTTCCGACATATTGAGATGTTAACTAGATGTCAAATACTGTGTGCTCGAGCAGAGTAGTTGAGAGGGTTCAGTGATTGTGTGAGCCGAGAGCTCAGGGCCATATGGGCCAGAGGAACCCTAGTGTTGTTATCTGTGTGATTACGTCTGATGAGGAAAGTATTCGATGGGGTCCAGATACAACTAGGATGGGTGAGATGTCGAATGTGTTTCGATAGGGTACGTGATGTGACAATTTGGGACTCGAGATAAGTCGAGATTTCAACGTAGATCGCTGAGTGACACGAGATACGATGTGGGGACTCGAAAGAAAGTCAAGATCAGAGTAGCGCAACGAAGGCGCAGTGGAGCTAGAAATTACCAGCTGGTCACAATAGTTGTCAATGGGATTGGATTCGCTAGTATCCCATGGGTTCGGATTGATATGTAATGATGGGACTCTGGTGAGAGTCAGCTTGATTATGGGAAAATGTGAGAGTTGGTTGATGTGAGTACTGAGGCCGATAAATGCCGCAGATTTGAGTATGGCCTGCGAGGTGAGATTCTTGCCATTGTCACGGCAGGATCTAGAGGATGACTGTCTGATCGGATGATGGGCACGATGTCAGCTTCGATTTCTGATGAGAAGAACCATCAGGCTGAAAAGCCGATCTGATGACAGCTTAGTATAGCTAACCTATCAAAATGAATGGCAGGCAAGATCGATTACTGTCGGTGTCTCGAGTGAGACTTATAAGCCGACATGTGGGTTCTCGAGAGTTGAGTTGGAGCTTGGGAAGTTTTGGTGACTATGGGTACCAACGAGTACAATGGTTTGTATTGAACGTGTATGTTTACATGAGAGTGCTCCGAGTTGGGGGCAGGATTGGATTTCCACGGTTTAGTCGTGGTCATGGCTCAGTTTAAATTTCGAGGATGAAATTCTTTAAGGAGGGAAGTTTGTAACGACCCGTCCCAAATTTTTGGGATTAATTAAGATTAATTAAGGATTAGCCTCTCTAATCGGGGATTAGTCGAGGATTATCGGACGTTCAGGGTGAAATTACGATTTTGCCCCTAAACGAGGGAAAAAAGTTGACTTTTGACCCGGGAGGTTCAATGCTCGAGGATCGAGGACCGTTACATAAATCGAGTCGATACGAGTCCGGAGACAAGTGGCACGCCGAAATCAGACATCCAACGGGAAAGATACGGATCACGAAAGTTTTGAGGTACTATTTACGGTGGTATATTTTACGAGGCAAGGTTGACTTTTGTCCCTTTTGGGCCCCAGATCTTTTGTGTAGGCCCCAGAGATGAGTGACAAGTGTCACTCATCCATTGCTCACAAACATGCATACATGCATATCATCTTCTTCATTCCTTCATTCAGCCCGAAACCCACAAACCTACCTCTCCCCATTTCCTTCGATTGAAACCAGCAGCTGGGCTGCATGAGAGGGTGACAGAGGATGGCTGAGAGATCAGGGGATGTCGAGGAAGTGGCTAGACCACCATGGACGGTGGAGGAAAGGTAAAACCGTAACCTGTTTTTATTCAAAATTGGGAAGTCGTGTTTCGGGGTTGGTTGATCGATTTGATGGATGGGAAAGTGTTCCCAGGTTCTATAAGACTCGATTGAGATAAAAAAAAAAACACAGGTAGAGGACAGCTGGGTAGCTCAGGCAGGGAGGCTGAAACTGGGCCTTAAGTGTTTGATCGTGACAGGTAAATTTTAGGCTATTTTTCATCTGTTTGATCACATAGATCGATTAGGGTTGATTAGAAGATCATACTGGAACCAACAGCGCATGGGGGCGCATGGACACATATTTCGAGATGGGACCAGGAACATTTTAATGGTTTCGACGATACGAATACAATGGTGGTGGTTTCGAGTCAAATTGAGGTTTTTCACCTCGACAAGGGTGTCCGGGACACGTTGACTTTTCCTGGAAAGTTGGGGGTTCTTGATATGGACTTTTTTAGGTTAGTAGTAACCTTTGGGTATGATTCAGATAAGTCCGGATGACCCGGAGAGGTCGGATTAGCCCGGAAAGACTTATGGCGCTCGTATCGAGGTGCAGCATGGACGGTCTGTGAGTGGACTTTTTTTTATGAATTGATGCATGTATAAATGTTTTATATGTGTTTATGAATGTGTTTTGAGATGCCATGAGTGCATGTGATTTATATATAAATTGTTTGGCCTTTTTGGAAGAAAATGTGTTATTGCACGTATTTTGAGATTTGTTGTTTTATGTGATACCTTGGGCTTAGGCCGGATTTTATACGTGCATATAAATCGAATGATTTGATTGATAAAAGAATTTTGGATTTGAAAGTATGATATCGGGCTTGAGGCCCAGTTGATTTATGATATCGGGTTTGAGGCCCAATTAATTTGTGATATCGGGCTTGATGCCCAATTGGATTTGTGATACCGGGCTTGAGGCCCAATTAGTTTATGATATCGGGCTTGGGGCCCAGTTGATTTATGGTATCGGGCTTGAGTCCCAGTTGTGATTTATGAAATGAGATTTCGATTTTGAGACCCTATTGAGATGTGGATTTGGGATGAGGCATATGAGATTGAGAATTGATTTTGATTCGGGTATGAGACCCAGTTGAACTATGATTTGAAAGAGATGAATGTTTTCACACTTATATTTATATACCCTCCCGTATGAGTAGTCTCCTCCAGATGTTGATGATCCTGGAGTGTCACGATCCACTGCTTGAGATGAGTGACTCTGAGGAGAAGCACATGCCCAGGAATGAGAAAGATGATATAGTCTAGGACAGGGTCCGGAGACAGGTCATCCCAGACGTCGTAGATTCTGGGGGTAGACTCGAAGATGAGACCCGAGTAGTACGTATACTGTAGATATATCATGATAGGTTCTTAATTGGGCATATGAGATACCGAGGATGAGTTATATATATATATATAGGTATATGTATATAATGTTTCACCGACATTGGTTTGGGGTTGAGACCCCATGTTCTATGATTGAAATTGAGACTTCGTGCTAGTTTCTTTGATTTGATTTTGGGCTGAGACCCTACTGAGTTAATGGCTTCGATTGGGAAGCAGTTTTCATTGTGTTTGATTTGAAAAGCATTCTGTCTTACTTTCAGAAAGTATTTGAAATAAAGTGGTTTTATGATGCATGCATGCTTTTACGTGAAGGGTATAAATGTCTTTTCGATATAAATGATTTTTATAAACTGTTTATTTTTGTCCACTCGCAGATTTTATGGTTTTAATACTCTTCAGGTTGATTGCGGCTGAGGTCTGTAGCAGAGATCAAGACATTACATGCCACCACCGATCCTGGTGTACTCTGATGGACCCCGAGCGGGTGACGAGTTTATCCCTTGTTTGACACGCGATGTCAGACGAGAGCAGGCACGTTCCATGATAATCCAGGGGATTTGGGACTAGTCCTTTCATTACTTGCTCATGATAATAAGGAAGAGATGGAGCAGGTGATTCACAACTTGACTAGAACCTTAACATAGGTCGAGGAAAGATACACGGTGGTGGAGAAACTATGCTTAGTGCTATACTTCGTAGTTGTCGAGTTAAGACATTGCATGTTACCTTTCACCATTCGGATCATTGCCCATACGGGTTTGCTAAAAATGCATGCTATCACAGCCTATCTTGAGAGGTCATATAGCCAAATGGACCTTGGCCTTATCCGAGTTCAACTTCTAATATGTTCCACAAGAAACAGTAAAGGGTGAAGCTATTGCTGATTTCTGAGCCGAGTATATGAGTGTTGACATTGGAAAAGAAGCAATTTTAAGTATAAACATGTTGTCCATCCTACCTTGGAAGATATACTTTGATGGATCTAAGACTAAAGATTGTGCAGGAGCTGGAATATGCTTGATCGATCCAGATAGAGTCTCCTATTAGTTTTCATATAAATTGGTTTGGGAAACATAACCAAAAATCAAGCGAAATATGAAGCATTGATCATCGGGATATACTGATTGAAATGGGAGCGCGATAGGTCGAGTTCTATAGAGACTCGGAATTAGTAGTGAATCAAGAAACAAGGGCCTACACATGGCGAAATCTTGGCCTAGCCAATTCCTACACTTTGTTAGTTAGCATCCAAGTTTGTCGATCCAACTATCGAACACATACCCCAAGAAGAAAACTTAGCAGCCAACGAATTGGTCCAAGTTGGATCCAGATTTTTGTTTCAAGAAGGACAAGTTGAGAAACGAATCAAAATGGGAAAGAGATCGTTACCGCCAATACTGGAAAATGATGCTAAGTTGGAAATCATGAACATTGAAGTTGAAACTAATGAGTGAATAATCTCATTCATCAAATATCTAAAGTGCACATCGAATGAAGACATGAGCTTTTGAAACAAGGCATGTCACTATACCATGTGGGGACCTAACCTTGTAAGGAAAAACTATGACGGCATGTTATCTCGATGTATCGGGCCCAAAGAAGCAATGGTTGTAATAGGGGTGGTAAACACGAAGATGTATACGAGGCACATCAAGTAGGGCTGAAGATGAAGTGGCTCATACATCGACATGGCTATTATTAGTCAGACATCCAGACTGATTGTTACGCATATGTCAGGGGATGTGATGCATGTCAGAGGCACGCTCCATTCTAATACGCACCTACAGTACCCCTCAACCCAGTAGTCAAGCCATGACCATTCAAAGGATGGGAAATAGACATTCCCAGAGTCATCAGGGATGCATAGCTACATTGCATTAGCCACAGATTACTTCACTAAATGGGTAGAAGCCAAAGCTCTCAAATAAATCACCATTCTCGAGCTGATAAAGTTCTTAAAAGACAACATCTTAAGATGGTTCGGGATACTGGAAACTATCGTCACTGATCGTGGGACATCGTTTATATCCCGAGAACTACAAGAATTTGGCGCTTATTTTTTTTATCAAGTTTGTACAATCCAGTTCTTATTATCCTCAAGTGAACGGCCAGACAGAGGCCAACAACAAAAGCATTCTCACTATAAAAAAAATTCTTGGGGATTATCCTACTTATTGGCATGAACAATTGATCTATACATTCTGTTCACATCGAACGTCAAAGTGAGGAGCAATCAGGACATCCCCAACTGACCTTGTTTTTGGTCAGGACCTGATGCTCCAGTTGAAATGAACATCAACTCATTATGACCGTAACATCAATATGTATTAAACACTAATGAATATACTCAGACCATGTGTTAAGAGTTAAAGGATCTAGACCAAAAAATAATGGACGCTTTGAACAAAATCATGGCCAATAAGGCAGCAATGGCAAAAGCATACAACAAGAGGGTGAAAGGAAAATCTTTCCAAGAAGGTGTTCTCGTATGGAAAATGATGCTACCATTGGGGAAAACCGTTCTCATAAGAGGAAAATGGAGCCTAAATTGGCAAGGGTCATTCATAGTTCACAAGGTGAATGAGAAAGGATCCTACTATTTGAGAGATGATGAGGGCATAGTAGACAAAAATCCTACCAGTGCCATTCATATGAAGAGGTATTACCCTACACTCTAGGATTCTGAGAGAGGGGTGATCGGCTGAAACAGCACAAAATAGTACGTATGCTTCCAAAAGAAAAATGCATTTCAAAGAAAAAGTTACAAACATTTGAAAAAAGACCACCCTAGGTAACTATTTTATAAAGACCACTCGAATGACCATCAAAAAGAGAAAGAGGGTGAAACCTTGGGGAATCATCTATCGAGAGGAAGCTAGATCCACAGTCACATTGAAACAAGACCTCTTTGCCATCTATGCGACCATATTTTCCTCAGACCATCCATCGAGATGATGGCGACCTGCGACACAAGCTATGTACCCGTCATCATAGCCATTCTTGAAGGCAATCTATGATATGGTTTCGATATGGCGATTATGGGCCTTGATCATTTCCAGAAGTTCAGAAATATGAGTCTTGGAGACATCATGTTCTCCTTAAGCTTGCTAGAGTTCCAAACACCTCTTTTGGTAGTAACCTTTGAGGGCCTGGACCTGTTGTTGGAAGGATAGCAGGGAAATGACAAAAAAGTGAACGTTGTTTTGCTTGTCAATTTGATGGGCATGAACCAAATCCTGCAGGTGTTGGATTTCCGCATTGGGTTTCCACCAAGCAATGAAGGTTGATGGTCTAGTTCTCAAAGAAGAGCATAAGTTTTTGTGTAGCATTTAGGACAGAAGGAAATTCTTGTGCGTTAGCAGGACTGTTGGTATTGGCCATGTTCAAGTTTGAAAATGAAGATGTTGGTTGTTTTGCATGAGGATTGGTGTTAATTTTATAGTCCATCCAATGGCTTATGTTAGCCCTTAATTATTACTGCATGCAACTTCGAATTATCTCAAAAGGACAACGGCACTGATTAAAAAGTAAAAACAACATGAGGTAGGACCCGGCATACGAATTGATGACAGGACCCGCCCCAAAATACCTCGTAAACCACGCTTGGACCCTATTCCCGTTTGACAACCTCTGCCAGACAAGGGATTTTACTGATGAGAAACATGTCCAAATTAACTAATTCTGATTTGTCCATGCAAGGTGACCGCCCACATCCCACCTACTAACCCCATCAAAGAATAATTTTATCAATTGGATTACAATTCTAGACATGAACCTTGAAACTAACCAATTTCATAGGAATTAATTATTAATGTTCTCTTTTAAATATAGTAGCTTCCTTTAGTACCATAACCTTTAATCTATCATTTCCCATAATATTTCTTATAACATTATCCTTAATAACCACGTGATGCTATCATACTTGGTAATATGGTAACGTAACCTTATCATATGTATTATCGTGTACCCGTAATCTCTAGGTTCGTCTTCCAAGTATTCCACATATAATATACATAATGTTAATATTGTATATATTATTATCTCATTCAATACTTCCAACAACACGTATTTGATACTACTATCTCATATATACATCTCATTTAATATGTGTACACTACACACAACTTTTATATAAAACAAAGTCTAGATAATAAACTTAATCACCCTTATTTATCCAACTACCACAAAATCTAATTGCTATAATTTACCAATATAAATTATCTAGTCCTAATAAAACTATCCATGTAGAACCAAAGTATTTCTTAAATCAAACCACCACAATTTTCCTTTAACACTTCATTAGAACCCCAGTAACTTCCCCCAATCCCTTAGGATTAATTAGGAATGTTTAAATAATACATATTAATTCCCTAATTATTCATGTCCAATTATCTTCATACTTTCTTAATTAATCATGATTTAACTTAATTTACAAAAACATAACTATAAACATAATAGAGAGGATAATCAAAACTATACTCAAATGACTCTCGACTAACTTGAATGTTATACCATCGAACTCAAGAAGGAAAAATAAGAAATTTTCATGTTGATCGCCACCTCCAACTCTGCCGCACGTGCCACCACGCGCTGGGAGAAATCCTCTGCATGTGGTGGCCATACGCCTATCAGAGCCTTCTTCCTCCTTTGGCGGGTGGAGCCTATTTGCCTGGTTCTAGGTCGCTCAACCCGTGGGCTTGACCCAGCCATTTCACCCTTGTTTTGCGTCTAAAATGGACGTCCAAATAGTCTATTTGAATATCCTTAACCCCAAGAAGAGTTCTACGAGGTGTAAAATAGAAGAAGCATACATGAATTCATGCTCTGAACGTTGGAACATTCAGCCATGGCTTCCTATCCACGAAGTTGGCAGCCCCTACGCTCTAACTCGGTTCTTTTGATCTCAAGAACATTGTATGACCGTCACATGAACATCAACGTGCTAGTTCTTACGTTCTCGGACTCGAAACTAGGAACCCGATCACAAGAACTCATAGGTTCCTGACTTCCTTACTATTTTTCTATTTTCCTCCTTTTCCCCCTCCATCATCTTATCACTCTTTCTCCTTTCTCTCATTTCCTTCCTCATCTCCTCCCTTCTTCTCTTTTCTATTCTTCATTTTCAGATTGTTTTCCATAACCTTCATTTTCTTTTCTTGTTTTCGGTTTCCCACCATCGAACCACCAACCTCACTTCACTCTCAATTTCCCAACTCGCAATCATATCTATATATAAGTGAGTATGTCAGGAGTAGAAAAGATGAGAGCGAAATGTAGAGTTTTATATAATATACTAGATTTTCCATGCACAATGACCAAATTATCCTTGGGGAAAAATTACCATAATACCCTTAAGGGTTTTTACCGGAAAGAACCTCATACGATTCCGCATTTTGGCGTACTACCTGTCTACAAACTCAGGATTTCGAGACCTTTATAACGGTCTCCTTGAAATTTCCAAAAGATTTCCTAATCCAAAAGTCAACATTTTGACTTCTAAGGGCATAATCATCATTTGACTTTTTAGGGGAAAATAGTCATTATTCACCTTTTTCGAACATCAGGGGTGTTACAAGTGAAGCTTTAAAAAGAAATAAAATATTATTAAAATTAAGAGATAAGATTACATCGAAAATCTAATGCTTCAGTCCTAAAAAGAATAAATCACTGGATTTGAGCCCTTGGATAAGGTTTCACGACTACGCAATCAACAAAGCCTTGGTCAAACGCATCACGATAAGCAACCGTCCTCAACTATTGGCCCAAAGTATCACAAAAGTAACTTCGGCCCTGAGATGTTCTCCTTCATCCTTCATGACGGCCACTTCTCCCTCTAGTTGCAGCAGAGCATCCCTAGCCGCCCTAACTTTCTCAAAAAAGGAAATAATCTCAAGCTCGATTGAAGACTATTTCTCAAGATGGGTTGTCAGCTCTGCCTCTTCAGAAACTCGAAAATATGTAGCTATTTCCTCTAATCAATGACGACTTGCAGCCGTTCTTGATATTGAACATGAAGATGTTCAAAAAGCCTGTGATAATGTGAATAGGAACGTTGCTTGAGTCATGCTTGGGGAAAGACATTTTGTGGTGGAAAGTTTATTTAGGAAGAGCCAATTTATAGGTGTTTTTTTACATTATAAATCATGGCGGTTGGAAGTTTAGACGAAAAAGGTAAAGACACTTACCAACTTGAAAGTTTTATTGAATGGCGACGATTTACATTAAATAAATAAATACAGTCAATCTTGGGCCACTCTAGTAAGGCCTTCCGCAAGCTCACGGCTCACAGCCTCATCTCGCTCTCGAGAGGCTTCCTCCTCCTATTGTTGAAGAGTTATGAGTCTTTCCCAAAGTTCCCTCTTCTGCATCCACATACTACTCATCACAACTGTATTCTCATCACCCTAGCCGAGGATGTCAGTACAGTAACGGAGCTAGGCCTCTCGGCCAATTTTTAATCGGGCTGTCAATGTCACTTTCCAGCAGGGCCTCTTCCACCTTTTCAGTCAGTAGGTAGATTGGGAGTCCTTCCTCAGAGGCGGAGGTGGAGTCATCATATGTAACCCTAGAATGATGAGACATTTTTATAAAGTTTTTGCAAATCAATCGATGGAGAAAACTGTAAGAAATGGTTGATTATGGCTGGTATTTATAACCAGAAGATTTGGTTAAGAGTTAATCTCAAGATACATGAGAAGTAATGAGAATTAAAAATGGAATTAGTGCAGTCGTGACTTCTGCGTATCTCGAGGACAATTTTTAATTACAAACGAAAGCACCAAACCAAAACGGGCGGCCCTTATTGAACAAAAAGGCGCGAAAGGCCCATGTTTACAACAGAGTCCAAAGTTACAATTCAGAACAATCATCACTGGCCCCAAAGAAAATGATTACATCCTTGGCAGTTTCTAACTCAGATGATCCGGGGTTTAGGGAAGCTGCATCGGAATCCAAGCGTTCAAGTTCAATGGAAAGACATGTCTATAGAACGAGGAAATATATTCAGGCTATCAAAGAAGTTGTCTCTCACGAGACCAGATTCTCAAGGGTAGGGACTTACCAATGATGTTCCAGCTTAAGATCATTTGAGAGCTGTGGAGTTTAGGCTCCAGGTAAGGAAGGAATGACAAATTCTTATGAAGAAAATGCATGGGATGGAACGTTCATGGGGTTTTAATCATTCAAGCTCGTTAAGCAATCAAGAACAAGAGGGTTGTATGGTGCCTTTTCGATCCGAAGGAAGGGATTGTCAATAAGGACCACTAATAGCTTTTCCTCATTCAACACATATGTACAAACAAACGGATCATAAACTATTAACCAAAAATCGATGGGCATAGTATTGGAGGAAACAATACATAATGAAGCACTGGTGTTTTCAGACTTCCGGTGCTCAACCAGAACTAAGATAGCATGATCAAAACTTTTGGCACACTCCAGTAATAGAAAGTGACACCCCCACACTTCCCTAGGGGAGGAACTGAAGTTTTCCTTGAAGTAGGAGGCCCACCACGAATCAAAGTAGAGTACAACCATAATTTTTTTTAGGTGATCGAAAATACTACATGCACATTGGACAAAACGCCCCGAGCAGCGATTTCTAATCTTGAGTCAGAAGCCTCTGAACAAAAAGATGTCCCAGTATTTCCACCTCTCACATGCAGTACAGGGATAGCCTAACAAAAACCAAATTGGAGGGCATAATAATTAGGTTGGTACGTTTCAAATCCAGGAGTTTACCTATTGGTCTTGCCACCACCCTTTAGAAGGTCTTGAGAAAGGATGCAACTCTTGGAATCTCTGGCCAAACTTTCATGTGGATTGAATCAGTTGATAGACGAAGGAAACCTCCTTTTCAAAACCATGGAAAATTCCTAATCACACTGACCTCCCAATGTTCTCGAGGGCGAGAAAACAATGTACAAAAGAAAGACAGATCGTTTATGGTAGAGAGAGATAGGGGAGGTAGAGACAGCATCGACTGGACTGGAACCAAGGATGAAAATATCGATATCAACGGATATATCGCTAGCCAAATTTCATCCAAAATATCGATATTGATATCGTTTACGGTCAACAAAAATGATGGAAATTCGGTCTAAAAGTTGGAAATTTTTAATGAAACTTTGGGAAAAACTTAAGTATACAATGATGGTTATATATGACTAATAAAAACTATAAAATGGTTATGATATAATAAATATATGATGAATAATATGATATAATAGGGTTCTGCCGATGACTAATAATATAAAATTTTAAAAATAAACATAAATTGAAGTGAATTACTATAATTGAATGTTAACATAATTAAAAACATAATAATAAGCATAAAAAAATGTCAATGGAAGAAAAATTATAAAATGAGTAAATATATTTAAAATTGAAAAAAAAAATGAAAAAATAGAGCCAATCTTTATTTAAAAATTAGAAAGAATTCATATATTTTAAAATTGAAAAAAAAAGGAAAACATTTTTAAAAATTTGGAAAAAATGAATTAAAAATAAAAATAAAACTAAACAAAGGGGGCATCTTGGATTCAAACCCAGGACCTGTAGCTTTTAAAAGGAAGGGCATAAGTGCCCAACCAACTCAACTGGCTCAACTTAATTGAAAATATAACAACGGTATAATATATAAAGTATACCAACTAACACTCTTAACAACCTTCTCCTTCCTCCTGCGAGTCTGCCATTCGGATTTTTCAACCCGACGGCATGACCCGACTAGAATTCGCATGTTTTACGTCTGATTTTCTTGAACTTTGGTCCTATATCGATCGTTTTAATCAAATACTGAGATCCATGGGCTTAAAACTAGACAAAATGTCGAAATTTTGCTCAATTTTAATTTTTTTTTTTATAGAGCCAATCGTTTTAATCAAATACTTGATAGTGCAACTTTGAAATTGGGGAAACTCCTAGTTCAACCATACTTGAACCATCTATAGGGGACCATTCAAATGGGTTGATCTTGTAGTATGAAGAATTATGGAGAACATGATGCTATATATGTGGGCCAAGACAAAGGGCCCCAAAGCTAGGTTTAAACGAGAAGCCAATACTTCAACCAACAGGGTCTACTCTAATGTTGGACTCCTCATGGTATTAGGAAAAAACGATCCAGTCTAACCAGAAGCGGTAAAACTGGATCTTCTCATAGACAAGTCCCAAGTAGGGGCCCATGAACCCAAGATCTTCGAACTTATTTTTGGTCTTGAATTGCTCATCCCCGACAAATGGGCAAAAGATGGATAGGAATTGGGAAAGAAAAAACACAGAAGGAACGTCTGGAGGCAACCTAGTGACTAAAGGACCATGATCCTCATTCGAGTTGGATAAAAAGAGGAAAGTAAAATCAGTTGTATCCCATGATAAAGATAGCTTGTCCATATCTAGGAGGGTTGGCGTCATGGACCCAACTCGAAAATCAAACGTGTTCATGATGTTCTTCCATAAACACAGCGCCGAGTGTAGAAGACCAAAGTCAGGATCGATGGAAAGAGCATAAAGGCGTACCAAATGATAAATTATGTTGCTCCAGAGTTCATTTGGGTACATCTGTGGCAACCTCTGAACCCACAGTTTCCTAGGACTTGCAAGGCTCATTTGCCTAGAGAATGAAAAAAATGCTTCCATACAAATTCTAGATTCGCCCACTGAATCGACCCTCCTTGATGTATGGGCGAAACTTGAAGATCTTTCAAATGAATACTAATCACCCTATCTGACCGGGAGCCCTTCCAACAGGGACAAAAGGCAAAGCAGCGATCAGAATATATCATGAAGAAAGGATCACGAATAACTTCACCATCATCCTTGAGGAACTCTAAGATCCCTATCTGGGAGGAAAAGGGTCAGGAGAAACATCCCTATCTTTTCGCCAAGGAATGAGTTTGGGAGTCATAGTTTTTCCGGATATGGGAAAGTGTGATAAGTTCACAGTAAGAATAGCAAAGCTATGGAAGACTGTAGTTGGAACTGCCAAAAGGTACAGATGGAACTAGAAAACTAGTGAAGGTACAATCGTATGAATCTAAAATGTTTTATAATCAAAACATTTCAAATTTAGTGGGACAATGTTTATACCCGAAAAAATCTCCTTTGGGCCGAGGCCAATGTCTTTGAGGGAATTTTTTTTTTTGAGGGAGTCGGAGAGAATTAAAAGCCCAAAGGATATAAACGCCTAGTCCAAGCGACTTTTGAGATTGGAGAATAAGAAAGCATGGGCGATGCTGACAACCCGAAAGGAAACATAGGCAAAAGAGAGGTTTCCAACGAAAAAAATGGCATCATAGGACCCACGCATGGCTCAACTTGACAACTTGATCAGCTTGCTCACTGCCTATTAAAGAAGAAAAACCCAGCTCCTCAAAGAAAAAACAATCAACCAATCAAACTCAGTAAATTAATCTCCATCAATTTATGAACCTATGAACACCTTTAACCAAGGTTTCATGGTTTAACAAAGGTTAGCCCTTGTGGAAAAAATAGCTTCTTTCGACTTCGGAAATCAAGATGCAGCTTCTTTTCTCACCTCCTTTAGGCATTTATGCAACTGTCTAACCGTCTTTCTGACAGCTCTAGCAATAATGTCATAATGGTTAGCCTTATTTTCCTGCGTTAACTTTCTTTCTTACTAAGTATTGTCATAAGGGTTAACCTTATTCCGACTGTCATTTCATGGATTGTCGCTGAGGCTCGCAGAAGATGAATCTTCTTTCTAACCAAACGTTGTCATAAGTGTTTATTATGTCGACTACCAACTCACAGAAAGTCATCTCAACTATTGGATAGGGTGGGTATATCATCCCGAAATACCGAAACCATCTTGTCTGTATCATACCAAACCAAAAAAAATTGAATAGTAAAATTGAATGAATGATCGGTATGGTATCGATACCGTACTGGTTCAAATCGGTACAAGATCGATTTTGATGTCAGGGAATATCGTCCCATATCGAAATCAAATTGGTACATGAATGTTAATTTTAGTTGATAGATTTAATTGTACGTTTGAGTTTTTTAGTTGATGTATTTAATTATATGTTCTGGTTTTTTAGTTGATGAAGTTAATTTTAGTTGATATATTGAGATTGATTAGTTGCCTTATGAATTTTCTATACATTTTGAGTAATATTTGTTGCCCACCAAGAGGCCTAATTTCTCAACTTCATCAAAAGGTTACTTTTTGACATTCAATCAAGTAATCTAGAAATGGAATTATGAATTTGGGCTCAAAATCAAAACCATACCGAATATAATTGGTACGATACAATATAGTATCAATTTTATATTTTGAAATACCGTACCGTACCATACCAAACTGAATAAAATTATATGGTACGGTTCTGGTATCACCTTCATACTGAACTATACTGAACCATGCTAAGGACTGCTACTAGCTCACGGAAAGTTATTCCGTCTACCTACTCACAGAAAGTTATTCCAACTACCTAATCACAGAAAGTCATCTCGACTGCCAGTTCATGGCCAGTCACTAAGGTGTACAAACCTCTTTTTCAACGTCTTGCCATCGCATTTGAATGCTCTGTCATCTCATTGTATGATTTTCGACTAATATTCATTTCAGTTGATGATTTCTGGAATTTCTTACTTGATACAGGCTTGCATGTGAACAAAATAATTCACTTTTCTGTACTTGTAATTTCAGTTGTTACTTAGTTTCAATTCCAGTACTTTTACATTCATGTACGTGTACTTTCATTTCTCTTTCAATACAAATCAGACTTTCTTAAGTAGTAATTAGTACTCAGGATACACCATCCAAGTGTGATTCATGACTTTCCAAGTCGGGATAACATCTTTGTGCATTGGTCCAAATACTTCGATTCCGACTTGAAGGAACCTAGGACCACTGATCACCTGACTACTGAAATAACAATGTCATCAACTTGAATATCATGACAAAATAACTTTTGAACTTAGATTACGCTATAAAGAAAAATGTTAAAGTCCTTGAAAAACGCATAGAAAAGAACAATGCATGCTAATCTTGTCCACCTACTTTACGATCGTTTTGATCAGAAGAAAGGTTCTTGGGTTGGGAACGGAACCCAATGACACTGTCTAGTAACAGCTTGTACTAGTGGCACGCCTGCACTTGAGTTTAAAAGCCTACTTGCTTCCTGGTCTGCTCACTGAGGGATCAGCTGTGGCTAAAAGCTCATCACACTCAACCCATCCAACATCACTCTCTGCATTTCGACAACAAGAAGAGACCCTATGAGTGGTCCGCCTCCCTCGCTCCGCAGACCAGATTCCGCGTGGAGGTCTAATAAAGGTTGCCTCGGGATATTCGACTCCTAAAATGAGAAAATTATTTTGGGCAGAAACAACTATAAAAACGTCATGTATTGACATTTTATTATAATTATAAAAAAGAATAAATAAATAAAAAGAAATATGTAAAGTGCATCATCCAATTATTATTGAGAGAGATTTGAGATCGCATGAAATAACTTGTATGATTTACTTATATTATACTTCAGGGTTAATATATTTTTGTTAGTACCGTGAATTTTAATCTTAGTCAATGAGCAAACACAATGCAGAACAAAAAAAATCAATACAATGAAACACATGAGATAAGAGACTTTTCACATTTCTGTTGAAACAAAGAATGGAGGAGACTCCCTCAAAGCCAAAGAGCGACAAGACATGAACTGTGAATTTTGAACTTGGTCCAAATACCCTTTCGAGTCTTCGCTCAATAAATTACCAACGATTTTATTACTTATTTCTTATAAAATTGGAAGTGGATAGTTTGCGAATTTTCCGGTTAGAAAATCAATACTCATGAATTACCAAAAAAAAATTACCCAAAAAAAGTTTCTATGCCATGCAGCCATGCACATATTATTTCAAATAGAAAGAAACTTTGTCATGACTAATTGGCATGATGAAATACGTACAATTTACATGAAAGTTACATTTAGGAATGTGAGTTTACAATATCCACGTTTTTCTTTATGCATTTCTCTAAATAAGTTACTGGATACATGCTAGTTTCGGTCATAAATAAGTCACTTCATTTTTTTTTTAACATTTATATTACACCAGTGAACATGAATATTTTATTTCATCTCTAACGTTTTTTTTTCTCATAAAATGTATATAAAATGTCAATAATAATAGATAACCTGTTTAAATTTAAAATGTCAATTATTATCTATTTTCTCAGATAACCTATTTTCTCAATTATTATTTCATCTCTAGTTTTTCTTTGTTGTTTTTTTTCTAGCTTTTTCTTTCTGTCCGACTTCTGTATTCCCTCCCCCTTGCTCTTTTGTTTCTGTTCTAGTTTTTTATATGTTGCTCTTTTTGTTTTCTGCTTTGTTTTCTGGAGACTCTTCCCTCTCCTCCCTTGGAGACTCCGGAGTCCTCCTATATTTATCTTCCCACATCCATTTCAGCTTCCTTCCCTCATGCCTTAATTCGGTCCTCTTCCTTCATCTAATGTCTTTGGCAGCGATAGACCTTGAATACTTTTCCACCAAAGTCCATTCATAAACTCAGTGGCTATTTTGGCACTAGGTTGTTTTCAAAGTGCAATATGCTATATGCACTCGTCGAACGGATTATGGTAGCGCTTCTTGCGCTGGTGACATATCCACCCCCATTTTCCACTGACTTCTTCAATTTCACTTTCACTTACTTTGCTTCTGGTAGTTCAGTATTTGCTGGTTCGTGGCGACTCGGGCAGCAGGTGATGACAGCGGATTGGACAATGACAGCTTTCCATGTTTCGAATCTAGGGTTACTTTTGGGCGGTTTGTTTATGGTTTTGGACTTATATACACATAAATTTGATGTTATTTGTGTGTATGTTTACGTTCTTTTTAAATTCTTCTATTTGTGAGTTTTCATTGTATTGTAATGTTTGCTTATTAATGAAGTTCTTACTTGATTCATTAAAAAAAGGTTATCCATCCTATAGAGGCAATATATATATATATATATACATAAATTTACGTTTTTTTTTACATATGAATGCAAGTTCCGAGAAGAAATTAAAATAACGGAGGAAATTAAAACTATTTAAGTGGTGGAAAAAACACTGAAGGTACCCTTCTTTCTTCTATTACAAAAAGATCATCATTTGACTCTAGCGATTCTCATAATCGTATAAAAAACCTTCTTAAGATTTTTTAACCCTCGTATTGCCAGTTATTTTATAAAAGTTAGAAATAATTATGTAATTTTTGGATGAGTGTGACATTTTAGCCAGTTAGTAGGGTTAAAATTAGAAATAATTGTGTAGTTTTTGGATGAATATATCCTTTTAGCTAGAATGAGACTAATACAAAGTCTTTTAAATTTAATTGGAATTAGTACGAAATAGGTTATCTGAGAAAATAGATAATAATTGTACCAAGTAATATCATTGAGTTCACATGAAATAGACTAGTCTTTATGATGAGCATCAATGAGGACTTTGGTGGTGGGCCTCGACAATGGACATGAACTGTGAATTTGAATCCGGCCCAAACAGTCTTTCAAGTCTCGTAAATTTGAATCCATCCTGTCGAAATATTTGTCAGAAGGGAAGAGGAACAAATAAAATAATAAAATAAGGGTTATGTTTTTGCCGCAGCAATTGGCATACAAAGAGCCGAAACGTGGATGTGAAAACTAAAAACACAGATCCTTTGGATCTTTAGAGCTGAGAATCCCAAGTCCCAACGTACGTAGCACACGGGACCCACTGCCGCAGACAACGAATGATCTCCACCTCTAATATATATAATAATTATATAAACCGCTCTCCCTCGCATTCTCACAGTCTCACCCAACGGTCATTCACAATTCCACACAACAACGTCGCACAACACGACAAACTACGCCGAATATGCTAACGTACGCACCTTACATCTGTTCTACTTCTTACTACTTACTGCTTCAGATTATAGAGTATACACAGAGGGGAGAGAGAAAGATAATAGTGTCGCTCGCCGGCTCGCGATATTATCATTTTCTTCCTTCACTTTCTCAGCCACCAAACAAGAGGTACTGCCTCATACCCACTTAAAAATCCAATCTTTTCTCTTTATTTTATTATGATTTTACTGGCTTGGGCCCCGGCCGGCTATGGACTCTTCATGGTCGAAGAATGTAGCTTCCTGCCTCTCTGAAATTTTGGATTTTTTAACTAGTATAAATTTTTGCGGTTCTCTTGGTGTTTATTCCTTTTTAGGCAAAGAAGAGCTTCTATCCTGCTATCATTGAAACTTCTGTTCACAAAAATGTTCGGGTTTTCTCGTAGACGAATGAAGCTTGGACGGTGAGCTTTTTGTTCTTATTCCCTTTTTGCTTTTATTTCCACTTTGGGCTTCTTTCTTTTCTTTCTATTTGCTTTTGTTTAAAATTTTGAATTTTTTCAAATTTTTTTTTTCTGTCTCAATCTCTTAAATCTGTGAATTTTAGTATGCCATTTTTGTAATTCTAGGCCGCCAGTGTGTTTCATATAAATTTTATTTAATAAGAAAGAAGAAGCAACCATGTGTAAACTTTAGTGAAAGAATTGGATTGTAATCATAATAATAATGATATTGTCTGTGTTGACTCAGATTGAAAGTCCAGCTCTCAGACCCTGCTCAGGGAACTAAAAGCCCCATAAGACATCCAAAACGAAATAACAGCTCCAATGTAAGGCTTTAAGCTTTGTTTTGCATATGCATTTGGGTTCAATAAGTCCTGCATTAAGCTTATTTATAATGTCCAGAGTGAATGCGATGCACCTGCAAGTAGTAATTCCGATGAGCTTGATCGCCAGTCTCCGTCTGCTGCGCCTGAGATTAGTAATTCCACAGCCGGGAGCTCAGAGAATTGGATGATATTGTCAGTTTCTGGAGATAAGCCTGCGCCCCGCTTCAGTGTACATTGCTATTGATATCTATCGTTATGACTGTTTCTTATGGTACATTGATTTGACTGATGTCTGTATAAGGTGTTGCTGAAAGCTGAAGCTTCATTTTTTTTTTTTCAATTTTCCCAAATAGCATGCAGCAGCTGTAATCGGGAACAAGATGATAGTAGTTGGTGGTGAATCTGGGGATGGATTGCTAGACGATGTACAGGTAAGATACTGCCTATCATATCAAAGGGAACCAGTAGTTTAAACTCGCAGAACCCTTATTTTTGTCATTTGTTTAAAAATTAATTTGATGGGGACTGATGTTGCAAAGTGCAAACCATAATGTTGGGTATACATTAAGAGCTGCTGCTTCAAATGTGTCAGGTGCTTAATTTTGACAGTTTTACCTGGACCACAGCTTCATCAAAGCTTTACTTGTCGCCGAGCAGTCTGCCATTAAAGATCCCTGCATGCAAGGGCCACAGACTGGTACAAAAAAATATCTATACCAAATCGTGTGTCATGTTGTTTTGCCATTTCACTATTATCAACTTATCATGCTCCAGAATATAGTTTCTTTCAATGCTATATCAACTGAATATTAATCCCGGTTAAACACATTGGATATCAAACCTAGATGAGAATTTGGGGACCTAGTTTCCTAGAAAACTATGGACTTAAAATATTTCAAGATAGCATAAAAGGCTGGGTCTTTTCTGCATACTATAAGAGAATTACGTTATTATAAATTGGAATCAGTTGGCTGGTCTTTTGAAAGTTGTCTGTTCTTTCTATGGTCTAGGTGTCTTGGGGGAAAAAGGCACTCCTCATTGGGGGAAAAACTGAACCTGGGAGTGACAAAATTTCAGGCTAGTTTTCTGAATTTGAAGCTCATGAACATCACCTTTTTTGCTTATTTGAAAGTTTGTCAATTTTTTCCTCGTATATGCAGTTTGGGCATTTGATACTGAGACAGAATGCTGGTATCATATGGAAGCAAAGGGCGATATACCGGTAATATTTTCTGTAGACAGAGTTGATTATACAAACATCCCTTCTGGTTTAGCATAACTTCAACCTCGGCCTTTCAGAAATCATAACACTACTACTTGCCAATGAAGCCAATTCTGTTTTACCGCGACAACTTAAGCTAACCCCTTTGAGGAAGACTTAGAGAAAATACGAAGTTAAATTTGAGCTAATATGATTACAGTTATCAGTCCATGAGCACCAAAACAAATACGTCAATAAGAGAAACGGAAAAACACTAAGAGTTACTATTTTGGGGACATAGCTTTCCGTGGTGTTTTGCATAGGAGAGCATATCTGAATAGCACTATGGTTCCATTGGGTGTGAATTAGTCACCGAATGATAATGCATCAGTGTCAAAATATATTTCTAAGTGGATCGACCCACATATCTCATGCATGGCAGGTTGCTTGCACTGGTCACACTGTAGTTAGGGCGAGCTCTGTATTGATTGTATTTGGTGGTGAAGATGCTAAAAAGAGGAAACTGAATGATCTGCATAGGAGAGCATACGAAGACTTAGAGAAAATACGAAGTTAAATTTGAGCTAATATGATTACAGTTATCAGTCCATGAGCACCAAAACAAATACGTCAATAAGAGAAACTTAAAAACACTAAGAGTTACTATTTTGGGGACATAGCTTTCCGTGGTGTTTTGCATAGGAGAGCAAATCTGAATAACACTATGGTTCCATTGGGTG
Organism: Prinsepia uniflora; assembly: GCA_032719365.1. Taxonomy (NCBI): domain Eukaryota; kingdom Viridiplantae; phylum Streptophyta; class Magnoliopsida; order Rosales; family Rosaceae; genus Prinsepia; species Prinsepia uniflora. Next base: position 14,237,809 of record CM064865.1, on the reverse strand, counting down.
TGAATTAGTCACCGAATGATAATGCAGCAGTGTCAAAATATATTTCTAAGTGGACTGACCCACATATCTCATGCATGGCAGGTTGCTCGCACTGGTCACACTGTAGTTAGGGCGAGCTCTGTATTGATTGTATTTGGTGGTGAAGATGCTAAAAAGAGGAAACTGAATGATCTACATATGTTTGATCTGAAGTCATTGACATGGCTACCTCTTCATTGCACGTGAGTGGTTTTTTCTATATACCATTTTAATCATTGGTATTGTTCTCTGATTGAACTCACATACGAGTAGTATAACCTTACTTATGGTTTCTTATGTACCTTTCTCATTTTTGTGGCTTAGAAAAATGGTAGCCTCTTTCTTTTATGGTATCCCTTGTTTCAGGAACCTAGTTACTAAAGTTATTTCTAAATTTATTTTATATTCTGATATTAATGTAGGGGCACAGGACCATTTCCGAGGTCCAACCATGTGGCAGCTCTTTATGATGATAAAACTCTTTTTGTATTCGGAGGCACTTCAAAATCCAGGACTTTAAATGATTTGTATTCACTAGACTTTGAAACTGTATGTGGTTTCTCTCATTCTTTTATTTTTAATATACTGGATAAGTGACAGCTCATTCCATTATGTACTAGAATTTAAACTATTCCAATGACATGCTGATGGACTTTTTTTTCAGATGGTATGGTCAAGAATAAAGAAGCGCGGTTTCCTTCCATCACCTAGAGCTGGTTGCTGTGGGGTCCTATGTGGAACAAAATGGTATATTGTTGGGGGTGGAAGCAGGAAAAAACGTATGCCTCATACATTTGAACGTCAACTTTGATATGCATGCTTTTTATGATCGCTTTAATATCAGCTTGAAGCATGGAAAAAGGTTGCAAATATCCCTTTGATACAGTTTTCTTCTTCTTCTTCTTCTAAACTTTCTAGGACATGCTGAGACTCTGATTTTTGATATCTTGAAACTTGAGTGGTCAGTGGCCATTGCATCGCCTCCTTCTTCAATCACCGCTAATAAGGTGTGCAACAGTTAGTTTTACCCTTGCTGTAACATTTATAGTTGTCGATGTCTTAACTTTCTTTAAAACAATGTAGTTTTAGTGAAGGGGTCTTCTTCTTTTTTTTTTTCCTTACAACAAATACATTAATTTTATTTGTAGATTGGGTAGATATAGATGTCATTTGACCACTGCATGATGTCAATAAAATTAGCTTATGGGCATGCATGAATAGAAATGTGAATTCTGCTGCTGTTACCTCAAACATTGTTCTTATGTTGTATTCTCAGAGTTTCAGCCTAGAGCTTGTGCAGCACGAAGAAAAGGATTTTCTTGTTTCTTTCGGGGGATGCAGAAAGGAGCCAACAAATCAGGTTTATTAGAAACTTTTTATTCTCTTTTAGTTGATTTCTAATTAAAGTTAACCTCATTCCCTCATCTTCTTTTGGTTACAGGTCGAAGTACTGACCATGGAAAAGAATGAATCATCCACAAGTCGTCGATCATTTCCCAGAAAAGTCCTTGGAACTTTGCTGCCGGAGAAACGCTCATCGACCACTGGCTTGGCTGGTCAACTAAGCAATGGTTCTTCCCAGCTCTCGGTCAATTCAGTTACTAGACAAAATCTTGCGTCTGCAATTGAACAGCATGGTTCTGGAAGAAAGTCTCTGTCAGAATCCTTATTTGTTGATCCAAATCCTGTTTCTGGCAATGTTTCACTTCGGAAACAGTTCCATAATGACGAAGATTACAAAATGTTTGTTAAGGTGGCAAAGAGTTCAGAGGATGAAAATTCTTTTATGCAGGTAAACCACAGAGGTTTTCTTAATCAAATGTCACTACCTGGCTTATGTTATCATCTTTATTTCAAGTTGAGAATGGAATTCTATAATCAAACGCTTCGGAAAACTAACTATTTGGTTCAATTTTGCATGTGTTCCTTAGTTGCTTAACTTACTTTGAAGATATAATGACTTAGTATTATGCTAATTTCAGCCAACACAAAAGAAAATCAGTCAATCTGATTCAGGAGTCCAGACTAACATACTTGGAGGTAGACACTATACAGAGGAGTTACTCTCAGGATATGAGTTTGAAAATTCAAATCACCACAATCATGGAATTGGTAACCTTCCAGGTGACAACAATGATGCAATGTTCTCAGAGAATGATAGTAAACTAGGGGCCCTATCTACCCCGTCAAATATGTACCACTACTACGAATCAAAGATGGCTGCATTAATAAGAAAAAATGGAATGTTAGAAGGGCAATTGGCTGTTGCACTGGCCAACCGAGAAGCAGCTGAGAAAAACTTATCTTCTGCCCTCAAGAGCCAACAGGAGATGGAGAGAAAATTAGCAGACACTGCGAAGGAGATGGAATTACAGAAGGAAAAGGTTGCCAGTGTAGAGATAGCACAAGAAGAGGCTAACAACCTCTCGAATATTGTTCATTCTGACAATGTGAGACTTGAGCATGATGTGGCTTTCCTCAAGGCAGTTTTGGATGACACCCAGAAGGTATTGTGAGCATCACACTTATTCTTGTTTAGTACCTAAATTTTCGCTTGTTACACTAATCGATTTATATCTGACAAGCTGAATTCTGGTGATTAGGAGCTCCATTCAACTAGAGGAGTTCTTGCAGGGGAACGAGCAAGGGCATTCCAACTACAGGTTGCAATCTATGGAACAAGGGTTCATATCCTTGAAAATATTTATTCGCTTGTTATTAAAGTTGGATTTATTTTGTTATCTCTGATTTTTGAGCCTCATCCCCCTCTCTTCATGCCTGTCCATGCAGGTTGAGGTTTTTCATCTCAAACAAAGATTGCAATCTATGGAGAACCGAGCACCTACCCCAAGGAAGCCTTTCTAGTCTTGAAAACAAATAGACTTAAATCCAGTCGAAGGCAATCGGTGAGCTGCTGAACAAATCAGAAATGGCCTGTTGCACCGAACTCAACCCCAAGCCTCCTCTCATTTCCTTGCTTGGTTACGAGCCCAGTGAAATCATGTACATAAGTGAATCAACCTTTATTGGTAGAAACCTTTGAAACGTATGTTGATATGGAAACATTTAGTGCACTCGTTTCCAAGTTCACATGAACTCTGCTGTGTAATTACTACTGAGAAGCTAATTTCCGGGCACATTTTGCTTTTGCTTGCATTGATGCCTCCTCATCCATTATCTATAATCAATCTGATGCACTTCTTCATAAATGACTCGACATACACGGCAGACCGCCAGATTCATCGATTAGAGATGGTTCAATTACACTTTAACCAGAGACCACAAACAAGATACACTACATGATGCTAATAAATGTAACAAGATTAGTCAAGAAATGGAAATGGAAATGAAATTGGGTTGACACCGTGGGGAGGTTGCCTGTCATGAAGGTTGCAACTCTGCAGCCTCCATTGGAAAACACTTTCATGCTTTTTGACTATTCTATGCTGCATGAACCTTGTGCTGCTCATTCCGTATTCATATACAAAGGATTCTCTGGTTGTCTTTCGTGACCCGGATGAATAATACTGGAAAAGAGTTTTCATTTCTAAGGACACGTCAGCTTGCTTGCAGCACGGCAACCCCCAACTCGACTTCAGAGGATGGCAATCTTTGGAACTACAATCTCGACACAAAAGCTTCAGAAATACATCCTTGCCTAGCATCATTCACAAAAGGTCGGTCTCTTCTTGGTCTCCATCAGCATCTTCAACCTCATTTTCTTCATCCTCTTCAGGTGCATCTGGATCCACCCCCTAGAGAATGTACAAGATGTTCAATTAGATTTTCTCAGTCGCCTCACTCTTATTTCCATATTTTGGAATTAGGAAAATCGTAATTTGATGCGAGGATTTGAAAGATGCACGTAGTTTAAAGTGTTTGCACAAGATAAAGGCTATAAAGAGCTGAAAACAAAGACAAGGTTTTTTAGTTCTGTGATTATGAAAGTAAATTTGAAAACACATTCTTTTCTCGACTATTTCAAATCCAAGAAAACCACAAATCGTCAAATTTAAATGTAGACTTTCAACAGAAGAAAAAAAAAGGAAAGAGATTGTTTCTAACGTTTCATTAAACAATTTAGACTAAAAATTCAATCATTCATTTAAGCAGTATAAATAGGAAGACCAACCTTCATCTGTTTTTCTAAGCGCTCTAAGCCTTTTTTTGCAGCTTCATTCTGTTGGTTTATCCTGCAATGCATGCCAGAAAATTCGGGGTGCATTAGAACATTTTACAGCAGCCATATGAGGACGAAATAAAAATGTGTTATCTCAATCGAATTAACTTAAAAACCCATGCCACCAACAAATATGCTCAGGAGGTCTACTGCTATTTATGGGACCAGTAACTCTCTACAGCACACCCAAACTCCCCCTAGCAAAACTCAGTGAGAATGCAAATTAAGTTTTATAAGTAAGAAAGTGATTCTGAGCATTAATATATAAATTTTAACCTCAACGCAGCTTGATAATGTGACAATGCCTCTTGGAGCATATTTGTTGCGGCAAATACTTGAGCTAGTTTGACATGCAGTGAGTCATCAGCCCAGTCCTTAAGATATCGCTCTAGCAGAGATACAGCATCGCCATTGCGTCCTTCAATAACATGGAGCTCAGCCAAAGCTAATGCCGCTCCAAGGTAACCAGGTTCCAGCCTAAGGGCTGACTCATAGAACTTTTTTGCCTGTTTCAAGATCACATTACGTTGTAAGCAGAAAAACATGATGTCTGAACTCATGTTGAAACTATCGATTGCCGGTTTACCTTCTCCCTACCACCAGAATTACTTGCATGTACATCCCCTACCAACTTTAGGGCCTTTGCAGATTGAGGCATAGCTTTCATAGCCTCCCTGGAAGCATATAAAGCCTCTTTGATTTTAGAAAGAGCTAAATAAGAATGAACCAAACCTGAAATCATAATTGAGTTTCTGATTATTAAGCTCCTGCAATTACTTCATATTTCTCTTTAAGAAAAGGTTGCATCGAACATAATATGTCAATGACAGAAAAAATGCATGTCACGCAATAATGCAAGCAAGTATATTCCTTAAAAGTCCCACCTTGATAGGAACGAATATCAGGTCTCAACTCTTGAGCTGCCCTGAAGGCAACTACAGCTGCTTCTGCCCGCTTCATTGACAACATCAGGTTACCCTGAAAGGTTGAAAGAGTTATTCTTCCCTCATTGAGAACAGGATACTAAGCAAGATACTGAGATATTATAAAAATGGAAGCTCTAACCTATCCGATATAAGATCATATCAATACCTTCATTATATAACCTGGTATGTGCCTCTCATCGATTCGTGTACTCTGATTCAATTAAATAAGGAACTTATGAGATATATAATAAAATAAAATAAAATAGAAAGCACTGGGCTTACTCTATTTATATAACAGACCTTCTCAGCATAGGACAAAGATCCTCTCTCATCCTTCCTTTCCCAAAGCACAGACAAGGCCACAAAAACTTCTGGCCTTGTAGAATCAGTAATCAGTAAATCCTGCACTAACTTGCTTAGCTTTGAAAAATCAGACTTTGTCTTTAGAAGCATTGCATACTCATCCATATATGTTACGACATATGGATCAATTGATCGAGCCTACAAATAAAAAAGCTTGAAAGGATGAGTTCAGATTTGCATGACATGCATTATTTAGGGGTGAGATAGGGAGAGAGAGGTGGGTTATACTATTAACACTATCCCCATAATAACTAATTTTATTTACCTTTTCAAAATTCATTATTGCCTCATCGTTTTTCCCAATAATAGCTTCAACCTTCACATAAGAAATCAAAATCCTTGAACTTTATCTTGTAAGAAACAACAGTGTATTTAACATTTAAGACTATCTAAAAAAATAAAATTTAGCCCTTGCATTTCGAACATAAAGCATAGTTTCCTATCATTCAGCCTAAATTCGTTGTATTTTTCACAGGGCCCAAAAGACAGGTAATTCAGAAACAAATATAAGTACTTATGTAATTACATTTCTATAAGTAACTAATGCCCATAGGCAATGCCAAACACTGAAGAAAGTTTCGGGCATTTTGGTAGATAAAGAAGCAAACAGCCAACCTAGAAACACTAGCATATAATGAGAGATCGTTGCCAGAAGCCTAATCCTCTCATCATAAGCAGAGGATCAAGATAATTTCATTCAAAAATCAGTGCATTTTATTTGCTGCTTATCAAGAAAAACAGGTAGACAACAATACAATTCTTAGCATAGCAAAAAAGCTCAAATAACTTCACATACAGTCAGTTCGAACCTTTGCAACTTCAAGTAACAGGTGTGAATTATTAGGGAAACGTTGCAAAAGATCTGTCAAGAGTTCCAGACCACCTGCAATACCAATTATATAAAATATAAAACTTGTAGACAATCATAAATTATTACCCAACAGATAGTGCAAGTAGAAGTTACATGATAGGACCAGAAACTGCATCAAGAATAAGGGATATGAAATAAAAGCAAATGAAAACTACTAAGTAGCAGTTATCACCTAATATAAACGTTATAAGTAATATGACCAATCTAATACCAAGACATGAACAGAAATAATCCCCAATTTATTTAAGTAAACCCCCTTACTTCTTCTTCGCCTGAAGAAAAAAGGGGATTTTAAATAGATATATTTACATATCACTTACCATCAAGAAAAGGTTATCCTGTTTTCAAATAAGGTGTTACTGCATATAATTCACATATTAAATCAGGAAAATGCAAGCAGTGTTGACTAGTGTGCCTTATGATAAAATCCAACAGTACATGAGAATATTTTCAATTTACCTTTGTAATCATTTGCAGCAATGCAACACTGGGCCTCAACGTATCGCTGCACAGAGAAAAGGAAAAATGTAATAATTCTGTTGAAGTAACAAGGGTATCCCCCTTTTCCCCATATTTCCATCATTTACATCCTATTTGCAGAATTAATCAAGTGTAGAACAACAACATCATGGGCAAGCTGAATTGCAGAATGCATATGTATTTTTTTTCTCATGCATGGAAAACCAATGATATAGGCTAGCTAACAAAAAAATTTCATGACTAGGTGCTATAATAACTATGCCTAAATAAAAATTCCTTGCAATACCCGTCCATCCAAATGAACACTAGACTTATAAAATTTTAGGATATGTGGGACGGTTGAGGTGGGTATGAAGCTGTCCAAACATGCTTGAAATGAAAAAGGAAATATTGTCCAACATGATAACCAATACTAGAAGTTCTCTGCTTCCTCATTTATTACTTACATGCAGCCAACGACTTGAGTCAAAATGATCAAATGGAGCCCTCCCGCTTCTATTTGGAGTCTGTAATTAAGAATAACGAAACAGAGTTGAAAAACATTGGGATAGACATCTAAAAATATTCTGTTATATTATAAAATTCAGTCATCTTTTGTAATAAAAATCTCATGACAGCAAATTGCTAACAGAACCTACAATCTAGGTGACACATTCAAATTACCCAAGTAACATTTAGAGAAGCTGTATGCAAGTGATCACAGAAGAATGGCCGTGAAACTTTTTCTTCTGTTTTTTTTTCTACATATGGCATATGACAAATACAGATTCACTTGACAAACGTTACAGGACATCAAGGTAAAAAGAACTTAACATGACACCAGACATGCAAATTATATGGTCATCTAAATGAATGTTGCATGCTGCATGAACAAACCTGAGGAATCAAGGAAATAATGTCTTTGGCAGCGACTCCTAATTCTGCTAATGCTACGATGGCCTCAATGACATAAGGGCAATGCCTGCCGAAAGCAACAAAAGTGAAACAACATGAGTAGAGAAAGATGAAAAAATTAATTTTACAAAGATTGCTAGAAAACCAAAAAATCATTAACAAAATTTTATTCTACAATAGAAGCATAGAACTGAATAACTCTTGTCACTAAGAGGCTTAGTGTAGCATAATGATTGGTTGGAAGCTATTCTTAGAAATCTTGTGCCAAGGTCACACAAGTTTATAAACCCAATACATAAAAGAAAAAATCTCAAGATACCTACTTTTGTGAAAATACAAACTGAATTGAAAGATGATACGCCCAATTTGATTGACAAACCTTAGACACTCTTTGAAGCAAGAAACAGCAGAACGGTTCTGTCTAGAATACCGATGAAGCTTTCCCATCAACAAATTCATCTGCAAGTTTCTCACTTTGCTTGGAATGTTGTCCATCTGCAAGGTTTTGAAAGTGCATCAGCCCCAATAAAAATGTGTGAAAAGTGCCATATGAAATATTAGTACATATAGACAGAGATGATAACGTTGGTAAGGATATGGACAGAGCTTATTCTTGCGAGTGCCCATGTGCATATATTCTACATATTCCAAAAGTACCCAGGTAACGTAGTGCTATGCTAACAATAGCTCTAAGGGGAACTAACAAAAAACAGACAAAAGAAAAGACAAGGAAGCAATCCTTATGATCAGACCTGAATACTTTACATAATCATATTAGGGTTTTCCCTGCTCAAAAACATTAGTGCATTTCTGTCTGTACCTCAGAAAGGGCTACTCCATTCTCACCAAGAGCAAAATGAGAGGATGCAATTTTGAACTTCACCTGCCATGTAGCATAGAAGGTAATTTCCTATAAATAGCGACACACAAATAAGAATGCTCTGAATAAGCTGTAAAGAGAAAATAACCATCTGGGAAGGATATCAGCCTACCTCATTCTCATTAATTCCTGAAATATTAAAGACATTTGGTGAAGACGATCTGTTTGATGACAGTGAGCTTCTAGTGGATGCTGCATTTGTTTTCGAAATTATCTTGCAGAAATGCAATGCTTGCTTGTAAGTATGCTGTCAGAGAATAAGAACAAGAATTAAAATAATCTTGCAAATACAAGGGACCATTTGTTTAGACAGAGATTTGAATTTGGATTTGGCTTTCATAACAAGGCTAAATTTGCAACAGAAAATAGGAAGCACTAGATTGGATGTATTGGAATTTTGAAATAACTTAGATGTACTGCTATAGAAAGAGATCTGAAATAACCATATGCACAAAGTCATCTGAAATCCATTTCACTTTATCATTATCCTCTTACTAAATCCTAGCATACATGCATTGTGATAGTCTAATCATCGAATTTAGCCTTGTTAAAAGTCCTAATTTATAACAAAACAAACGGCCCCTAACAACAATATCATTGTTAAATAAAGAAATCACAAGTTTATTTGATACGGATATGGTCCTTGCTATGAGTATAGTATCAAGTGGACTTTTCCACCTAATGGCTTAAGTTCACTTATTTAACAATCACGTAGGCCTTCCACCTGTTTAGATAGCCAAGAGTGTTAACTCCACCGATTTCAGTGTACTTGAACAACACAATGATCAGTATTTCTAAAAAAGACCATCTTTCCTATATGAATTTCTCAGTGTAGGATCACTAATTTGCATACTACAACATGAACTTAGATAAAAATGTGTATGATTGTGTGTATTATTCTTACAATTGCTCTGCGAAACTCCCTTTCGCGAAACAATGAATCGCCAAGAAGCACCTGGACGCACAAAATAAATAAATTGATTAAATTTGAAGAAAAAAAATCAGAGAAAGAAGGGCATGGGGTTGAAGATTCTGACCAAGCTTTCGGCTCTAAGGTGTGGATTGATTTCGGCATTAGCAGCCGGTGAAGAAACAAGAAAACAACCCTAACCCGAACACAATAAACATTTCAACTACAGGGAAAATTAAAAAACTGAAGAGAATTTGAAATTGGGGAGGGAAGAAGAGGAATTACGAGCATCTGAGCTGAGGCGTAGAGGCCGTGCTCCATAAGAGTAGCGATTTGATCCTTAGGGACGTCCATTTGTGGAAGCTCTGTGGGAGCGAGAGAAAGCTTTGTTCCTGTTGCTGAAATTTTTGAAACCGATTGGCGTCAGTCTCTGGAAATGAAGTGAAGCCCAAAACCTGCCCGCTCTTTGTGCCTGTCTGCGCCAGTTGGGGAATAAGAGCGTGTTTGGGCTTTTACTTTTTTTCAATTCAAGATCAAATAAGGAAGTGAATAGGTCAGTTGTAATAAACAACTTTTAATAAATTCTCTATGTACTAAAACGGCTCACAGTATTTTTACCATTTTGCCCTAATTTTTTTTTGTCCCTCCGTTGTGTGACATTTGTACCTCCTCTTCTCAATATTTCTCGCGTCCTCTTCTTCTTTAAGTTCGCTTGATCGCTCCTTTTTCTTTTGTTTCTTCCTCTTCTTGGACTCTGTTTCATCTCATCATGGATCACTAATCATTGATCATCAGCCTCACACAACAAACCTTCGATCCTAGCAGGCTTGCGGTAAATTTTTTCATTTTGGGCACCTCAAGCTTGATCGTATGCACAATCTCAAACCCTCTCTCACTCTTTCTATCTTTTGATTTGGGGTTTTGTTTTCTTAGGTTTTCAGAGTTCCAGAATTGCAAGGCGAACTAAAGAAATTTTGAGGTAAAGCTTTGTATTTCAAAATAATTCCCCAAATTGATTGGTATTTTTCCTTAGGAATTTTTGAATTCTCGAAGTGATGCCTTCAATTTCCCGGATTCAACATGTTGACACCATATCTGATCAGGCCCATTAGGTCGTATACTTAAAGCCCAAGCGCCAAACAAAGCACAACCCACCGTATTTACACAGCCCCAACACTGGCCCAATGCGAGATGACACTTGGAAGTCTATCCACCCTCTAACTACATAATACGTGTTAACACGCAAATCGATGAGTATTTGTCCCACATCTAAACTATGGGAATTGAACATCCCACCTACCCATACATAAGGGGTACATATTTCCCAATAAAAGTAACTAATATCTACTATTCACTACAATTCTGCCCAATTTACCATTTACTGTTTCCTCTTACGAACAAAGTTACTGACTTGATCGTCAGAGAACCTTAGGTAGGCATCACACCGGTGCTCATACTAACGAGAGACCCGCTATTCACTTAGGCTGACAAGTTACGAGGAAGGACACGCGTTATTTGGTGATTGGACGACGAGTAATCGACAGTTGGAACATTTGACGATTCAACAATTTGGTGTCGTCTGTGGGAAATTGACTAAGTTTACCTACGCTCAACCAGACCGAGCTAGCACTCGTCCACATAGTACGTCGAGAATGAACTCGCCCAATAGTGAACATGCAGGACGACCACGATCTCGGCGAGATCACACCTGGGCAAGGGCCCAGAACACCGAGAGACCCCTCTTCAAACTTTCTACAGATAATCGAAAAACTCCAGAGCGACATGGCCGATGACAGGACCCACTCCGATTATCGCCTCGATAATCGGGAAGCATCCTGCTCTCGTCTGACAATCGAACCCAAAATTCCGGAAACTAATTAATATTACAACACACCCATTGTCAGACAGGGAGATTAAACAAATACATCCGACTGGACGTCAAGTCCACAGTTTCACAGAGCGATATTACAAAACAAGTTAAAGAAACAAGTCATACTCTGTGAACTAACTACTCCGCAACGGAAAACTTTATGCCTCCGCCTCTGCCTCGGCGCTCGCCCCCGCACTTGTACCACGACCTGGAGGGAATTTAAAACAACAAAGTGTGAGTGGACCGAAACATAAGTTTTATAGGGGAAACAGTTTTTCCGAAATCGGGTACGCCCTCCAGTTTTGTAACACGCATGCATAACCAAATATTCAAATTTTGCATATTAACTTTTGAAAACTCTTTTTTCCGAACCACGTGAAAAACGTTACAAAGGATCACCATAATTCATGTAAAAACCATTTAATAATTCCAGGTTTCAGAAACCGTCATTTTGAACGTTAATTGCACAAATCAAGTAAAACGTGAATCAATAACCACAATTAAGCCATTGGATCCATCCGAGTCTTTAAACTCAATTTTAGGCCTTCCCGGGATATCAACGAGTCTTTAAACTCAAAACATGATTTATAGGCCTCGGGGGTATCATAATAATCGAGTCTTTAAACTCACGAGTCTTTAAACTCAATTCGGGTCTTTAAACCCAATTTTCGGGCCCGCCCCCGTCATCAACATACCGGGTCTTTAAACCCAAAACCAGATCCAACTATTAACCGGGTCTTTAAACCCAAAACCGTTTTTAAACACAAATAACCAGGATTCATCACAAACCGTTTTCCAACATTATTCCGAAAACATATCACTTCATAATAGAACTTATGTCCGAATTCCCATGCAATTTCCAACACATGCAATTTTCGAAAATTAGTTCACAAATGATCTAACATTATAAATCCGAGAACATGCATATTCATATCCAGGTACTTTATCAAAATCCACACGCATGCATAAGCGAAAACCGTAACCTCGAAATGCGTGAAATACGGTAAATATCTCGGAAAACGTGAAAAACACGTAAAACCGATATAACATATCACCATCATAAGATTATATGTAAAACCATGAGATAAATAAGCAAAATAGTCATGCATGCCCAATTAAGAAAATCAAAAGTCCACTCACAGTTTTAGGACGCGTCAATCGCGTCCCGCGTGCTCCTCCGTAGCTTCGGAAGTGTCCGGGCCTGTAAAAATGTACAAGAAAGGTTACAACCATCCCCAAATAGCTCGTAAGATTTTTCCCTAATTTCCCGGATTTTTCGGCAAAATAAACCTTAAGGACCTAAACTTCCGGGCTCCCGAGCTTATCCCGAACGACTCCCGAACAACTCGAATCCAAAAGGGAAATTGTTAATTAGACTGAAAGGATTATTTCTCATGTTGACCGTGATCGGAGTTGACGTCACACGCGCCGTCACGCGCCGCCCAAAGTGGCTGCGCGTGAAGGCCACGCGCCAAGCTATAGTATCTTCGTCCTTACCCGAATCGACTGATAAACGGGTCTATACCCGCGACTCAACCCGACCAGTTCAAGCTCAATTCTCAGTCAATTCCTCCCGTTTTCAATCCTATTATCTTCTCTAACCCATTTATTTTAGGTCTGCATCATTGGTTAACCTCGACTTATACTAAATCTACCCATCTCAAGCTCACACAGTCGAACAAGTCGACCTCTGAAACTCACCCAAACTGACTCCATACTCAAATTAATTTCACCAGTAGCTTAAGGAAACTTATACGAACACACTGGTACAATCAATTGGGCTCACCGTTACCTGGAAGTCGTCGACCTCAAGCTCAAAAATACTCAGAACCAGGGAACTCCGTTCTTGGCCAATTCGTGAGTGTCGTCCCTCGAAATCGACGTGGTTGGTTTCCTTTTGCTCCCAGAAGACTAGAATCGCCCTTAGTTTAGCTCGAAAGTCCCCACAATTTGATCTTCAATTTTTCCCTCCACTGGTTTTTCCTTCGAACTGGGACTTGGGTTCCTGGGCAAAACGGGCTCCAATCTCAACAACTCCAGCACCGTCGTGATTCTGTCACTCCCAGAAGTCTCCCTATGTGTTTAGTTTTTCCCCCAAAGCCCGTAGGAATTGAACTCTGAGTTTCCCCCCAAAAAACCCGAAACTGTTTTCTCACCGTCCCTCTCAACCTCAGCCCACACCTGATGCACCAAAATGACCCAGACGAAACCTCTCCTCACTCTCTTACACGGTTGATCGATCAATGTGGCCAACAACTCGTGGGAGACCAACTGGGTCTCTGAAAATGGTTTCCCGCACGCACAGAGACCACGGTCATTTTAAAATCCAGCCCGTGCACTGAGCTCAGTTCAGTCTCCCATGGGTGTCTCCACTGCCTCAATTCTCATAAACAAAACGTCTGATCCATCCACTACCACCCTAAACAATTTGCACGCGTACAACACCACGGCATGGCCGTGTGCTCTGTTTTTCACGGTTGTGCTACAGTAACCACCGTGAAATGACCAAAATGCCCCTCTGTGCAATAATTACCAAATTGCCCTCCAACTTCCGTGACCCGTATCTCGGGCATCCGACGTCCGTTTCACGCGTGCCGCCTGTCGTTGTACTCAGGGCGTCGAGACGAACATAACGGTCTTTGATTCAAATGAGTATCAATTGTCAAACAAAAAGTCAACTTTTCCCCCTTAATAACGCCCAATTACGGTAATGCCCCTGAACTTCCGAACATCATAACTTCCACCCTGTTCGTCCGAATCGAACGTGCCGCCTGTCTATGAACTCGTGACGTCCCGAACTACGTCACGGTCATCACTCCACGTCCGTTCGACCTCCCAGTCAAAAGGTCAACAAATTGACCACACAAACCACAGGGGTAAAAACGTCATTTTATTCAAAAATTTATAATATTACATTTCCGGAACGTCCGGGGCGTTACAGCCGAGATTAAAACTAATGGTACCCAGGGCGAGTCGAGATGTCAGGCACTCGACGACTAGTACATTGAGGTGGTCGAGCAGCTAAGGGTCGCACAAGCGGAACTTGCTGAGCACTGATCCCGTGTCGGTAGAGAAGGGGCCAACAGGGTGGTGGCCGAGTGAGGCGAGCGTGCCAAAAGAAATCGACGAGCGACAGGGAAAGAAAAGGTCCATACAGTCTTTGAGGCTAGTAAAAAGCAGCAAGTGGATGCCGAGACGAGCAAGAAGCACACTCGAATGCTCATCATCCCTGACAACCTATCCGGCGACACCAGGATCTACCTTGACGCCCTTGATGCCCTAAACGAGGAGTCAGGAAGGAACCAGTCGGTCCTTGACCACCGTACCAGTCGACTTGATCCTCGGCACGAGGGGAAAAAAGGCCACCGCCACCGACCCAACTTTACCTCTCGGTGGTCCTGTCTGAACAACAGTCAAGAGACCTATTCCATGGAAGATTGCATCCCCATCCCCGTCATCGAGAAGGAGGACGCCGACTCGTCTTAGGAGGTCGAGAGCCCCGCCAAGTCCACTTGGCAGGGGTAACACATGACCAACTTATCGCGACGGGACGAACAGCCATCCAGATCATCCCACAGAGACACCGAGCGGTCAACCCAGCCCGGTCCAGTGCGCGGAGGCCCCCAGGAACCCCCCCCCCCCCCCTTCCTCCGCAGCCGCCGTCGGAAGGACACCGAGCAATCAAGGCAAGTTGGCCATCGGTGCAATGGCTCCCAGGACCTACCCCCTAAGAGGAACGTCGAGCGGTCAAGACGGGTAGGCCACAAGCGCGATGGCTCCCAGGATCTGCCCCCAGGAGGAACACCGAGCGGTCAGGATAGGTCAGCCATAGGCGCGATGGCTCCCAGGACCTACCCATCAGGAGGAACACCGAGCGGTCAGGACAGGTCTGCCGCAGGTATAGTGGCTCCTAGGACCTGCCCCCTATGAGGGATACTGAGCGGTCAAGGAAAGTCGGCCGTGACCACACACCCAGGGATACCGAGATGACCGAACGTTTCGACCAAGGGGCACCATAGCCATCTAGAAACGATTCACTCGTCCAGCATCTCATAGACCGAGTCAGGTCACTCAAGGTAGGGAACGCTCGAGTAACAAGACCAACCTGGTCGAAAATAAGTCAAGGGCCCTTCACAGAGAGAATCAATTAGTTCAGAATCGATCACGAGATAAAACCCCTGAAAATCCCGCTTTACACTGGGAAGGATGATCCATGGAATCACCTTAACCATTTCTACTCGGTCGTTGCCCTAAAAAACCTCGCAGACGAGGAACAATGCCTTATCTTCAGTTCCACACTGACCGAGGCAGCGATCAATTGGTTATACAAGTTGGAACTTGAGTCCATTGACTCTTTTGAACAGCTCACATCCACCTTCATGAACCAGTTCATGATTCTGACCAACCGTTTTATCCTCGACCGAAGATCTTTTCCAGCTGAAACAGGGTGAACACGAGCCATTGCAGAGGTACGCAGCCAGGTTCAGTCACGAGTACTCCCGATGCACCGAAAAGGACAACAGAGTAGCCTTCACGGCCTTCAAAGGTGGCCTCCGGAACTCCCCTTTCAGGTACGCAGTTCACACTCAGGGCTGGAATACATATAATGAGATTATGAAACATGTAGCCGTGCACGCCAAGGCTGAAACGCTGAGCCAAAAATCTAATACAGCCAACGCTTACCAACCTCCCCGGGCTGACTCGGTAAAAACTTACATACCGAGCGGCCCGAACGAACAAGGCTCAAGACATCGCCCTCAAGTGCAAGGGCAACAAAGCTATAGGGGAAAACGGAAAGACTACCTTCACAGAAACAACCTGTACAGCCCTGAAAAGAAAGGTAAAAACTCGAACCACCAAGAAAGATAGCAGGGGGAACGGCCAAACAACGGGGAGAAGCAAGTTCCTCGCTCTAAGTACAAGACCTACACCTCCTCAATACTCCTTATGAAAACGTCCTTCTCAACGTGGAGCACATGATCCCAAAGTCTACTTGAGTACTGGCCAAGGGCAAGCTTGGCAAAGACACAGGGACGTACTGCCAATACCACAAATACAACGGCCATAGCAACGATCACTACGTGGTGTTCAGTGATCTGGTGAAGGCTCTGGCTCGGGACGGAAAGATCAACCAATTTCTCCAGCATGGACCACACACTGCTTGCAACCCACAGATCAACACGATCTCAGGAGGGCCATCCATCTCTTGCCCGCTCACTTCCAACCGAGAAAAGAAGAACTTCCTGATAGCGACCAAACAAAATCACCAGCTCTTCAGCATCGAAGATGGTAGAGCCAAAAAAGTTAGCTGGCTTGGGTGGGAGTCTATCACATTCTCAAAGGAAGAAGAACGAGGGATCGTCTATCCTCACGATGACCCGATCGTCGTTATGGCAGAAATATTCAACTTCGACGTACATTGAGAGATGGTCGACACTGGAAGCTCTGTGAATGTCCTCTTCATGAAAGCATTCAAGCAATTGGGCATACCAGAATCTAGCCTGGACCGTTCCCCCACACCACTCTTTGGTTTCACTTGGGACTCTATCATCCCTCACAGTACGGTTACTCTCCCACTGTCCCTCGGATCACACCCACAGAGGGCAACTGTAGTTGCACCTTTCCTAGTGGTGGACTGCCTCGCGGCTTACAATGCTATTCTCGGGCGGGGAATACTTAACCAACTGAAAGCCGTTGTTTCCACCCACCTTCTTTTGGTAAAATTTCCAACCCTCATGGGGATTAGCCAAGTCAGAGGAGACCAAATGGCTACAAAGGCGTGCAACTCTGTCACCCCGATCCAGCCACCAAAAGAAAGCTGATCCCGTCAACCCTCAGGACGAGCAAAAAATACAAGATGGGCCGATTGAAGACCTCAAGGACCATTGGGCAACACCACACCCACAACCCATTGAGGAAGTCAAAGAGATCATACTCTCCCACAATTTTGCAGACAGAAAGGTAAAGATCGGAACCACCCTCTCCACTGATCTACGATCGTAACTAGTCCATTTTTTAAGGGACAACTCTGAAGTCTTCACCTGGTCCTACGCTGACATGCCCGGCATCTCCACTGATGTTATTTGCCACCGGCTTAGTATCGATCCTTCTTACAAGCCGGTCGAACAAAAGTGTCGCCTCTACGACGCTGAAAGAACCGAGGCTATGAAGGCAGAAATCGGCAAGCTCAGCACCATTCATTTTGTCTGCAAGGTCGTCTATACCGCCTGGTTAGCCAATGTTGTCCTCGTGAAGAAACCCTCTGGGGCATGGCGAATGTGCATTGATTTCACCGACCTAAACAAGGCATGCCCCAAGGATAATTTCCATCTACCCATGATAGACTAAATGGTCGATGCCACAGCCGGGCACGAACTCCTAAGCTTCATGGATGCGTACTCGGACTACAACCAAATTTTTATGCACCCAGCAGACCAAATACACACAGCATTCTGGACAGACCATAGATTATATTGCTACAATGTCATGCCTTTAGGACTCAAGAACGTCGGGGCCACTTACTAGCGCCTAGTGAACTTCATGTTTGCGGAGCAGATAGGAAAAACAATGGAGGTTTACGTCAATAACATGCTTGTTAAGAGTAAATCGACTGACCTACACATCCCCAACCTCTCGCGGATGTTCGACGTCCTCAAACAGTATCGGATGAGGTTGAACTAGGCCAAGTGCGCCTTCGAAGTCGGCTTTGGAAAGTTCCTAGGTTTCATGATTAGTCAGAGAGGTATTTAGGCCAACTTGGAAAAAATTAAGGCCCTAGTCGATATGAGCCCCACAAACCCAGAAGGAAGTACAAAGCCTTACCAGCCGAGTAGTAGCTCTTACACGCTTCATCTCCAAAGCCACCGATAAGTGGGTGCCTTTCTTTAAAGCACTTAAGAACAAGTCCAAACACATAACTTGGACTGAGGAGTGCACCAAGACTTTCACCGAGCTCAAGGAGTATATGGGCAGAGCACCGTTGTTGGCAAGACCCGACACCGGAGAACCCCTCTACATGTACCTCTCTATCTCCACCTGTAACAACCCGTCTCGAGAGCCGGGATTAGTAGAGTGTTTAAACGATATTTTCCTTGTAATTTAGTGCTATGCTCTGTAAACGATAAGGTTGGGATATTTTGTAATTACTCCTGCGTCTGACTGGGTTAGAGTGAGTTTTACTTGAGCCTTGTGTCGGGGAGTCAGACGGGAGCGGGATTTACCTCGGGTTTCGGGGTAAAACCAGGGTGGGTCCTGACACCACCTCTGCCACTAGTTCGGTGCTCTTTAAGCGTAAGGACAGCGCTGAGCACCTAGTATACTACGTAAGCAAGGCTTTGCAAGACGCCGAGACAAGATATTCTGACTTGGAAAAACTCGTCTTCGCCCTCATCATGTCTTCCAAGAAGCTCAGTGTAACGACCCGTCCCAAACTCTTGGGATTAATTAAGACTTAATGATGGATTAGCTAGACTAATCGGTGATTAAACGATGATTAACTGACGTTCAGGGTGAAATTACGATTTTGCCCTTGAACGAGGGCGAAAAGTTGACTTTTGACCCGGGAGGTCCAATGGCCGTGAGTCGAGGA
The DNA here is from genome assembly GCA_032719365.1 of Prinsepia uniflora. NCBI lineage: Eukaryota > Viridiplantae > Streptophyta > Magnoliopsida > Rosales > Rosaceae > Prinsepia > Prinsepia uniflora. The sequence continues at coordinate 14,218,829 of CM064865.1, read as the reverse complement.
TCGTTACGTAGATCGAGTCGATACGAGTTCGTAGACAAGCGGCACATCGAATTCGGACGTTCGAAAAAAAAGTTACGGTTCACGGAAGTTCGAAGGAATTATTTACGACGACACGTTTTACGAGGCAAAAGGGGTTTTTGTCCTAAGTGGGCCCAGACTTTTAGGGGCAGGCCCAATGGATGAATGACACTTGTCATTCATCCATTGCCCACCCAATTTCATTCATGCATATCACCCCATTCCTTTGTTCGTCCAAAACCAAACCCGATCTCACCCAATCCCCATCAAACCATCACGCCAATCCTTTCCCTCACCTGATTCAATCTGAGAAGTAAACAAAGGGTAGACTGATGAGCTGAGGATGGCGTGGAGGTGGCCGAACCGTCGTGCACGGTGGAGAGAGGTAAGAGCTCGGTTTTGTGATTTTGAATTCAAGATTTTGATTAGGACATTATGGACGGTTTTGGGTGTTTGGATGATGCTTATTAGGTTTCTAGGAAGGGTTAGATGAGGTTTTGGGCGGTTGTGAAGGGTTATGCAGCCCTGGGTGCAATCGGTAAATATGAACCGTGAGGAGGAGTTTTGCATAATCGGGTTTAAGCCTTTTTCTTTAGATTTAATGATAGAAATAGATAGGAATGATGAAATAGGAAGTTTCAGATTGTATTGGATCGAATTGGATGAAAAATTGTGGAAATATAGCCTTGGACCGGTCACGCCGGTCCAGCCAAACCAGCTGTACAAGACCGAACCAGACCGACTGGTTCGCTCAAGGTTGAAGACAACTGTGCAGGGCACGTGAGCCACAAGTGCATCCCCTTTAGGTGGCGCGTGGGGGCGCATGAAGCATTTCCTGGGGGTGGTTCCAACATGTGAAATCATGTATTCGATGTAACGAACATTTTGAGACTGGTTTCGTGTCGATTGGACATCGTTTCGATATAGTTCGGGACGTCCGAAGGTTTAGGATCGGCTTTAAAAATAGTTAAAAATTCCGGAAAATTACGGGGCTTTAGTGAGGGGTTGTTTAAGTAGTTATTAACCCTCTAAATTAATTTGGACAGGTTCGGGAACCCCGGAGGGGACGATTGGTCCCAGAGAGGCTTATGGCGCGCATATCGAGGCGCTGCTTCGGACGGTCTGTGAGTGGACCATTCTTTCTAAATTGATGCATGCATAAATGTTTTATTATTGTTTTAGAACATGTTTTGTGATTCCATGAGTGAGTTTGTTTGTGGTAGCTAGTATTTACGTATTTGCACGTATTTCGAGATTTCCGATTTTATACGATGCTTATACGTGCTATCTTTTCTGTGAGGGTTTAATGAATGGGTTTTGGATTTAGAAATAATAAATCAGGCATGAGACCCATTTGATTTGGAACCCCACGGATTTAGAGTCCATTTGATTTGACGAGAATTCAGGCTGGAGGCCCATTTGAGTTACACGATCGGGCCGAAGGCCCCGTTGGTTTACGAATCCGGACTTGAGGCCTTTTTTACTGTAATATCAGGCTCGAGGCCCCATTGGTTGTGAAATCGGGCTTGAGGCCCCGTTGATTTATGGTTTCTGGCTTGAGGCCCCGTTCGTTGTGATTTCGAGCTAGAGGCCCCGTTATTATGGCATCAGGCTTGAGGCCCTGTTGATCGTGAAATCGGGCTTGAGGCCCTGTTGACCGTTATTATGGTATCTTGCTCGGCCTACACCCCAACACTTACTATTTTGACTCAAACTTTCGAGTCGGTGTACAGTTTTACTCGGCTTACACCAACACTTGGACTCAAACCTACGAGTCGGGGTTCGGTCATACTCCACCTACACCCCAACACTTGCTATTTTGACTCAAACTTTCGAGTCGGTGTATAGCTTTACTCGGCTTACACTGTAACGCCCCGGACATTCTGAAAATGTAATATTGTAAAATATTGAATAAAATGACGTTTTTACCCCTGTGATTCGTGTGGTCAATTTGTTGACCTTTTGATTTGGAGGTCGAATGGACATTGAACGATGACCGTGACGTAGTTTGGGACGTCACGAGTTCATAGACAGGCGGCACGTCCGATTCGGACGCTCGAGGTGAAAGTTATGAGGTTCGGAAGTTCAGGGGCATTATCGTAATTTGGACGTTATAAGAGAAAAAGTTGACTTTTTGTTTGACAATCGGTTTTCACATGACTCGAAGACCGTTAGGTTCGTCTCGAGGTCCCGAGTACAACGACAGGCGGCACGCGTGAAACGGACGTCGGATGACCGAGTTACGGGTCACGGAAGTTGGAGGGCATTTTGGTAATTTTTACCCTGAGGGCATTTTGGTCTTTTTACACGGGGTACTGTTCACCACCGTGGAAAACAGAGTGCGGCCGTGGATTTTGTGCGTGCAATTGTTTATGGCCTAGTGGACTGATCAGATGGTTTGTTTAAGTCGATTGAGGTAGTGGAAGCAGGATTGAGTGGCACTGGTGCACGGTTGGACAAATTTCAGGGCACGGGAGAGCAAGAATTGGCCATGGTTTCTGTGTTTGCGGGAAACCGTTTGCAGAGACTTTAGTTGGTCTCCCACGGGCTGCTGGCCACACTGATCGACTAACCGTGTATGGGAACGAAGTGAGGATTCGTTTGGGGTCATTTGTGCATCAGTGTGAAGGCTGAGATTGAGAGAAACAGTGAAGAACCATTTTTGGGTTTTTGGGGGGAAATCTCATAGTTCAATTCCTACGGGTTTTGGGATCAATCTAAACACACTGAGGGACTTCTGGGAGTAGCAGAATCACGACGGTGCAAGAACTGAGGGAGAATGATCACGGTTGGCCCAAGAACCTGAGTTGCTGTTCAAGGAAGAACCAGTTGGAGGGAAAAATCACATTTAATTTCTGGGGCTTGTTGATCGAAACCGAGGGCCGTGTTGGACTTCTGGAGTCACTACGAGCACAACCGTGAAAGAATCGAAGGAGGAGAAGGACTGGTTGGCCGGGAACCTGAGTCTCAGTTTCAGAGGAAAACCAGTGTTGAGGTCGACGACTTCCAGGTAACGGCGAGTCCAATTGATTGTACCATTGTGTTCGTCTAAGTCCCCTTAAGCTACTGGTGAAATTAATTTGAGAATGGAGTTAGTTTGGGTGAGTTCCAGAAGTCGACTTGTTCGACTGTTCGAGCTTGAGTTGGGTCGATTTGGTGTTAGTCGAGGTTAACCGTTTATGCAGACCTAAAATTAATGGATTAGAGAAGATAATAGGATTGAAAACGGGAAGAATTGATTGAGATTTGAGGGTGAAATGATCGGGTTGAGCCGCGGGTATCAGACCCGTTTATCAGTCTATCCGGGTAAGGACGAAGGTACTTTAGCTGGGCGCGTGGCCTTCACGCGCAGCCACTTTGGGCGGCGCGTGACGGCGCGTGTGATGTTAACTCCGATCACGGTCACCATGAGATTTAATCCTTTCAGTTTAATTAACATTTTATCTTTAGAGTTCGAGTGGATCGGGAGTCATTCGGGATAATTTCGGGAGTCCGGAAGGTTAAGTCTCTAAGTTTATTTTCGCCGAAAAATCCGGAAAAATTAGGAAAAATCCTACGAGTTATTTTGGGATGTTTGTAACCCTCCTTATACGTTTTTACAGGCCCGGACATTTCCGAAGCTACGGAGGAGCGCGCAGGACGCGATTGACGCGTCCTAAAACCGTGAGTGGACTTTTTGATTTCTAAACTAGGCATGCATGACTATTTTACTTGTTTATCTTATGGTTTTGCATATGATTTTATGATGGTGAGATGATATTTCGGTTTTACGTGCTTTCACGCTTTTCGAGATATTTATCGTATTTCCCGCATTTCGAGGTTACGGTTTTCGCTTATGCATGCGTGATGTTTTTGATGAAGTATCTGGATATGATTATGCATGTTACGGATTTATGATGTTTTGATTATAATTGTGAAGTGATTTCGGAAATTGCATGTTTTGGAAATTGCATGTGAATTCGGACATAAGTCCTATTATGACGAGATATGATCTCGGAATGATGTTGGAAAACGGTTTATGATGAATCCTGGTTTATTGTGTTTAAAAAACGGTTTTGGGTTTAAAGACCCGGTTGATTGTTGGATCTGGTTTTGGGTTTAAAGACCCGGTTTATTGATGACGGGGGCGGGCCCGAAGATTGGGTTTAAAGACCCGGATTGAGTTTAAAGACTCGTGAGTTTAAAGACTCGGTTATTGTGATACCCCCGAGGCCTATTGATCATGTTTTGAGTTTAAAGACTCGTTGATATCCCGGGAAGGCCTGATATTGAGTTTAAAGACTTGGATGGATCCAACGGCATAATTGTGATTATTGATTCACTTTTTACTTGATTTGTGCAATTGATGTTTCAAAATGACGGTTTATGGATTCTGGTAATATTAAATTGTTTTACATGAGTTATGACGATTCTCTGTAACGTTTTTCATGTGTTTCGGAAGGAGAGTTTTCAAAGGTTTAATACGCGTTTTTTTGTTGAACATTTGGTTATGCATGCGTGTAACAAAACTGGAGGGCGAACCCGATTTCGGAAAACTGTTTTCCTGTAAAACTTATGTTTCGGTCCACTCACACTTTGTTGTTTTAAATTCCCTCCAGGTCGTGGTACAAGTGCGGGGGCAAGCGCCGAGGCAGAGGCAGTGTAACGACCCGTCCCAAATTCTAGGATTAGATTAGTGACTAATCACGATTAGTGGGGCTAATCCGCGATTAGTTGGGCGAAATCGGACGAACGATGCGAAATGACCGTTTTGCCCCTAGTGGTGGCAAAACGTTGACTTTTCAATCGGGGGGTCAAATGGACTTTGACCGATGACCGTGACGTAGTTCGTGACGTCACGAGTTCATAGACAGGTGGCACGTTCAATTCCGACGTTCGTGGAGGAAGTTATGACGTTCGGAAGTTTAGGGGCATTTTGGTAATTTTGGTTAAATGAGGTCAAATGTTGACTTTTTGACCGGGAGGTCCGATGGCCGAGGGCCGAAGACCGTTACGTAGGTAAGGACGATACGAATCCATAGACAGGCGGCACACTGAAATCGGACTTCAAACGAGAGAGTTATGGGTCACGGAAGTTCGATTTCACTATGCACGAACTTCGAGACGGGGACGTTTCGGCGAAATCTGATTGGGTGGATATTTTGGTGGGCCCCATGGATGAGTGACAAGTGTCACTCATCCCATTGACTTGATCCCCCAAAATGTGGATCTATATAATTAATTAATATTATTTAATTATTTTTATAATCAAATCCACCAACCATAAATCCTAACCATCCATTCCAAATTCATTTTAAATCCACACCCTCCATCTCCTTCTCTCATCAGCCATCCTCCTTCATCTTTGTTCATCCTTCCACCCGAAACCCATAACCCCATTTTTCTTCATTTTCTTCATTTTCTTTCAAAAATCAAAACACACAATCACACTTCACCATTCATCACTTGTATGAGTTGGGAGTGACCGTGGGGGGAGTGTGAAGGGCTGAGGACGGAGAGGGTGGACGGTGGCCCACGGTGGAGGACACGGCGGAGGAGAACCCGTGAGGTAAGAAAATGTTCAAAAATCCAAATTTGAGTTTTAATGGTTTTTAATCGATTTCTTTAATTAGGTTAGGTTTCTGGGGACCCTAGGAGTAGAATGGGATTAGTTTTGGGGCTTGGGATGGCCGGAAATGGCCGTGAACGGCCGGAGAAAATCCGGCCACCATTGATGGCGGATGGAAGCTCCGTTTCGGGTGGTTTTTCTTAGTTTTAGGGATTGGGTTAGATAGGAAATGAAGAAATAGGAATTTAGAGATTAAAATGGGACCAAACGGACCCCGAATCGGTCCGAAAACTGAAGAAAAACCGAGATGAACAGTAACGGTGAACAGTAACCGTGAATAGTAACTGGTTCAGTTTTGAGGTTGATGCCGATGAACCGTGTTTTCGACTTTCTAGGGGCCCGTGAAGGCCCGTGGGCCATAATTTGGGAAAGTGTTCAACATGGGGAATCTTCTATTCGATGTAACGAAGATTTTGGGACTGGTCTCGTGTCAATCGGACATCGTTTCGATAGTTTTCGGGGTGTCGGAAGGTTTAGGGTCGGTTTAAAAATAGTTAAAAGTTCGGAAAAATTACGGGGCTTTGGTAGGAGGTTAATTAAGTAGTTAGTAACCTTCTATTAAAATTTGGACAGGTTTGGGAGTCCCGGTGATGGTGATCGGCTCGGGGAGCCGAATGGCACGCAAATCGAGGCGGCAGCTCGGACGGTCTGTGAGTGGACCTTGTTTTCTAAATTGGTGCATGCATAAATGTTTATTATATGTTTTATTACTTGTTTGATGATGCCATGGGTGCATTTGTATGTGGTTACGTATAAGCACGTATTTCGAGGTTTCAGCCTTATACGGTGCTTATACGGGTCTGTATTTCTGTATTGATTTAATGAACTGGATTTGGATTTCAAAATGATAAACTCGGGTATGAGACCCATTTGGTTTTGTCTCGGGCATATAACCTCAGATACTGGGCACGGTGCCCAACTGATGTCCTATGTTCGGGTACGAGACCCAGTCACTTTACGGTTTTGATTTCAGGTCAGGGAACCTTAAATGGATTCCCAGGTTCATGACGGTTTATGGGAACCGGCATGAACCCTTGTTATGGTATCATGGTTCATGACGGTTTATGGGAACCGGCATGAACCCTTGTTGGTTATTACGGTACATGACGGTTTATGGGAACCGGCATGTTACCTCGGTTATGTTATTACGGTACATGACGATTTATGGGAACCGGCATGTTACCTGATTATGGATATTATGGATCATGATGGTTCAGGGGAACCGGTCACGAATGTTTCTGTTATGTATATATATGTTCATCTACCTTCCTTTACTTCCATTATCTCCTCCGGGGAGGGTCGTTGGCCTGGGTGGACCCCGGAGTAGTCACGGAGCACCGACTGAGTGGAGTCACCCCCCAGTTGGGTTCCTTACTCTCAGGAAGGCTATGGTTACTATTACCTCGGGTAGGGTCAGTGGTCTGCGGACATTGACCTTGACTTTGAGATGACTCGGATTGAGACCCGGGTAGCACGCGCGTAGCTTTGGATATGGTGACAGGATTGGTTGTGTGACTTATATATATGTATGTGATGTATATATGATATATGATATGTGGTGTGCACAGGTGTGCACAGGATTTGAGCAGTGGCTCGTGTGCTTGGTTTCCTTATGGTTTGGGGTCGAGTCCCTTATGGATTTGGGCAGTGGCCCGTATGGTCGTTTTCATTGTGGTCCTTTCGACCTTGGTTTATATCTGCTTTGGGCTTCGTCCCACATATGGTTTGTTTTGGGTAAATGGTTTTCGAATGCATGCATACTTTTTAGTGAAGGGTACAAATGTCTTCTCGTTAAAATGTTTTTTTATAAATTCTTGTTTTGTCCACTCACAGTTTTTAATGTTTTGACTGCCCTTCAGGTTGACATCGGATGTGGACTGTAGCAAAGACTGAGATATCACATACCTCCTCCGGATCCTGGCGTACTCTGATAGCCCGGGAGGGCAAAGGACGAAAATATCCCTTGTCTGACACTTCGTGTCAGACGGGAGCAGGGTCATCCCGCACTAATCCCGGGGGGATTGGGATGGGTCCTGTCAGGCAGAGTCATAAAGTTTTCCGTTGCGGAGTAGTTAGTTCATAGAGTAGGATTTGTTCTTTAACCTGTTTTGTAATATTATGCTCTGTGAAACTGTGGACTTGACGTCCAGTCGGATGTATTTGTTTAATCTCCCTAGTCTGACAATGGGTGTGATGTAATATTATTTAGTTTTCCGGTCTTTTGGATTCGATTGTCAGACGGGAGCAGGATGCTTCCCGATTATCGAGGCGATAATCGGGGTGGGTCCTGTCATACACCAACACTTGGACTCAAACCTACGAGTCGGGGTTCGGTCTTACTTGGCCTACACCCCAACACTTGCTATTTTGACTCAAACTTTTGAGTCGGTGTACAGCCTTACTCGGCTTACACCAACACTTAGACTCAAACCTATGAGTCAGAATGGGTCTTACTCGACCTACAAATATTACTTTTGTTCGTTGAGGCAAGTTTGATTTCATTCATTATGCAAACCTAGTATGCTCGGTCTGCAAGAGCATTACAAAATACAACCTCTCGGTCGTCCTACTAACTACTAACAAAAAAAAGAAGCAAAAAAGTACATGGCGCAAAGGCCTTTCCCTATACAAGCTCTTCCATAGATGGCTCTTCGACCTGCAGCACTGCCTCTGCCTGCACAACCGGTTCATGCGGAGGATTGCTCGGATCGACCTCTTTTTGGGAACTCGGCTGATCAAGCCTAGTGCCTTCAACTGTATCCTCAGCCTGGTCCTCTTCATCCCCCAACTCATCCTCGAACATGTCGGTAGTGATGTCCTGGACGAGCTAAGAGGTCTTTACTATTAGCCAAGGTTCTTAAGGAAAAGGTTTTGGAAGAACTCTTGATCGCAGTCGGCAGTGTATTCGTTCTTTATTTTTTCCTGCTCCTCGGACGCTTTAAACTCGGCCACAGAACCTTTTCGGGCCTCTTCTAGGTCGGCCTCCCTAGCCGCCTTAACCCGGCACAATTCCTTCCAGTGCCACAACCGGTCCTTCTCCTTGACCTCAAGCTTGGCCTTCATCTTATCCCTTGAGGCTAGGGCCTCTTGAGTTTTCCACATCTCGGCTTCCAACTGTCGGGTCAGGTCGGCTGCCTGCTTTATCGCCTTCTCGGCCTCCTAGAGCTTAGGAGTGAGCTGCTCCTGCTTCTTCCTCAGTCTGTCTTTGTCCCTCCTCCCTGCGGACACCCTTCTCTGAGCATTACCGAACTGGAGGTAGACTTCACCTAGAGCCTGCACATGACAAATGTTAGAATAAAACCTACTCGAGCTACAAATTAAACTTGCACAATAGAACTTACATTGCTTAGGAGCAGCAGGGCTTTCTCCATCTTCTGGTCAGTCAACCGGAACTAGACCTCGGCCAACTCGTCCAGGGGAATAGAGGCCCCCTGATAGACTTCGTTCAACAACGACACCATCTATCTCAAGCAGCAAAGGGTCGCCTCAGCACTAGTCCTCTCGCCGACCGACTCTCCCTCGGTGAACACACGAAGGTTCACGTCCTCCTGCTTTTTCAGCATATCGAGAATCTTCATGTCCAGACGAGGGGCGACGGTGGAGGGTTGAACTCTGGGAGCGGCATAGTCCGCTTACTCCCAATTTCCTCCTAAGCCGACAGGATTGTCTTAGCCTCCTTTCGTACCTTGGTCCGCCTGGGGTCAGGAGAAAGTACTCGGTCTCCTTCGATATCGGCTTGTTTTCTTTTTGGAGACCGATGAGGACATGGCTGCCTTGGCTTGGAAGATTGGCCCTGCCTCGAGCGATCGGTTCGCTCATTTTTTTCCTTTATCTGCTCGGTCTTTCATCTTCTTGAGCAGATACTCGAGACGCTCGGCCGCCTTCAACAACGAGGCAGACTCCTGAACGGTCTTGTCGGCCTTCATCCTCGGCTGTTCACAGTCTTTGAGTATCTGGCTACCGAGGTGATACAGAATTGCATCACCGAGACGTTGGTCAGCACATGTGTAAAAAAAAAATCACTTACCCTCGTCAGTATCGATTAGGCCTGCTTTGTACTGAAATCCTAGCAACCGAAGGATGCGTCGGTTCCGATTCAAGTCATCCAAGATTTCCCTCACTCGGTGTACAACTGTCTTCTCTTCCATGGAGATCTCTTCATAGGAGAATAAACTTGCACACCAAGAAGCCGGTCAACAATTATAACCCTACTTGTTATAATAATGAAAAAAAATCATTATACATAATAGAAACAAGGTCAGCCTATGCTACAACTTTCAACCTTAGGTCTGAAACTTGGTTAGTATTGGCGACCCCTGGGTGTCCCCCTCCCAGCTACCACCGACCAGACAGAACTTGGTCTTATACGACTTCTGGGAAGTCAGTATGTCCAGGATAAACTCCCCCTGTTTGCTCTTTTTGCGATGGCGGACGAAGACCCACCCCGTGCTCTGTTGTTGGAACCCAAACTCATACAGATACATGAGTTGGGCATAGGTTGGCTCCAGTTGCTCGGCCCAACGGAAGGCCGTGTAGAGGGAGCAGAGCACGATCCAGACATTAGGATTGAGTTGGCTGAGTGCTACCCCCATCTTCTTCACCATCCTCCGCAACCAGGGATCCAGCGGCAGTCTCACCCCATGGTGCATCAGCTCGGTATAGAATAACGCCATACCGGCCGGGGGGTTACTCGGCCTCTCATTCCTTGTCGGTAACCACATGATCACCGACTCAGGCATGCCGAACTCGATCCACATCTTCATCAGGCTTTTCTCGGTTTCCTTGTTGACCATTTCGTCAACAGTAAAAGCGGCCCGTTCTATCGGAACCGCATCCAAGACTGACGGATCACTGGTCGTTTTTCTCTTGTTCAACCGCACCAAGCTTTTTTCTCGACCGTGGGTCAACTTCAACGCTCGGTGTACCCCTACTTTCACTATAGTCTCGGCGTCCACCAGGAGGTTGCCACCACCCGAGCGATCGGCCAATTCAACCCCTGCGCCTGTCTCAGTTTTCCAGCCGGAGGACTAAGCCGTACCATGCACCGAGTGTGCCGTATTTTGTGCTTCGGCCGAGTGGGTCTCGTCCTCACTCCTGGAAACGGGAATGAGAACCTGCACACTACTGTCTGACGGCTCACTGCCCTATGAGTCTTAGCATTTCCCCTCGGACACCGAGCCACTATCCTCGGACATCTACAAAAAAAAAAGGGAAAACACAACTCAGAAAACCGACTTGGAACTACGAAGATCTGACCAAAAACTTCACCAAGTTTATTACCAGTTCTTCACCAAATCCTAATTTAATCGATAGATTGGGCTTAAGGAGTGCTTACCGTGTTTTTTCACGAAGGAGCAGTTGGTTGGAAATCGCACCGCCGGATGAACCGTCACCGAGAGCTGATCGGAAATCGCTTTTTACCTTGACAGAATTTTCTCACTTTTCTCACAAAAGCCAAGTGAGCAAATCGGTGAAAAAAATCCTCCTATTTATAGAGTTTGGTGTAGACTACGAGGCGTCATCACTCTCAGTGGTCGACACGTGTCGCAACCCACAGATCTAACAGACACGTGTCAACTATCCAACCGAGGGAGGCCAACCGTCCTTCCCAACTCCACCACCAACCTATCAGAGGTCTCACCGAGACAAATACATCGCTCGGTGCCCACCACTCCCAGCAAGCGCTGGACCACCCCTACCGACCCTGAACGGCTCCGCGACCGAGCCAGATACACCGCTCTCTTGACAAGCCAACAAAGGGCTTGGCCCTCCTCAACGACCGTGGTACCACCACCGAGCTATATTCAGAAAATGACCGACCAAGCTGGCTCAGCCGAGACATCTTCTCCTAAGACCGGCCACTTCCCACTTCTCCGCCATGACCGAGACAATCTCAGCGAACTCTCTCGCCAAGGGACTTGGGGACTGCAGGTATACTCGCCACCAAGGCCTGGGAGAATGAGACAAGCCCCCAATCGAGAAATTTCACCTCAATCAAGGACTTGGGGGACTTCCGTTGACACCATATCTGACAAGACCCAGTGGGTCGTATACTTAGAGCCCAAACACCAAATAAAGCTCAAACCCACAGTACTTACACAACCCTAACACTGGGCCCAATGCGGGATGACACGTGGAAGTCTATCCACCATCGATCTACATAACACGTGTTAGCACGTAAATCGAAGAGTATTTGTCGCACATCGAAACTATGGGAGTTGAACATCCCACCTACCCATACATAAGGGGTATACATTTCCCAATAAAGGTAACTAATATCTACTATTCACTACAACTCTGCCCAATTTACCATTTATTGTTTCCTCTTACGAATAAAATTACTAACTTGATCGTCGGAGAACTTTAGGCCGGCACCACACCGGTGCCCGTACTAACGGGAGACCCGCTATTCACTTAGGCTGACAGGTTACGAGGAAAGACACGCGTTATTTAGTGATTGGACGACGAGTAATCGATAATTGGAACATTTGACGCTTCAACACAACCTACGTAGGAAGTAGGAACTTCGAGCCTGTTATTCTAATTCCATGCAAAAAAGCGAAAGGTGCTTTCAAATGTTGAAAATGAAAAACTCTGAAAAACTCTTTCCGGATTCTCGGGTTGTATGTCTGTGTTGTGTACAACTTCCATCTTAAATACTGTGTCCTTTAAACTATGTTGATATTCAGTAAAACCATTTTACATCCTTCACTCATGTCTCGCTTATCTTTTATTTCGTGGGTTCAATTTTTTGCTTCTTAAAATTTGGATTTTTTAGTTCATGGGACTGGAAATCAGACCCAAAAAGTGTTGCTTCGTGGTTATTGTTTCTTTGTGTTGGTAGTTTTATTTGGGCAATCCAAAGGAGTTTTGGTTTATTGAAATTTTTTCTATCAGTTTGAAGAAAAGAAATCATTATTCCGGAAGATTTCATATTTCATCTATATCTATGAAAAACACACAAAAAAAAAAAGATTCATTTTATGCCAACAAACGATATTTGTTCCCTAATTATAGAAGGAGAAAATGCAGAAAATATTATTAGAATATTAAGTTTATAAATAATAATATCATAAGTGAATAATGATATTGTTACAGTTTAATTTCTTAATTGATTATAATTAAAAGAAAATTTTGATAACATCATCATGTAATTAATATCATATGTATTAGATTATTTCAGTAGGTTTGTCTCTTGGAACAATAAAAAGATGAAATTATAAATATTCTTTCATTCGTCATAACACAACTAGGATAATCTGCCATCAAAATTTTGAGTGGAGCTCTTGACCAGTGAATCCACTGTAATGATCTCCTGCAGCAGCAATGCATATGTGATCGACTTTCTTTGATAAGTGGTCATCTTGGTAATATGGCTGGGCAGTAAACTCATTAAGACCCATCCACTGGAAATTAAACATCAATCAAAAATTGGAGGAGAAAAATAAAAGCTAACTTTCCCAATGAGAAAGCTAGAGTGAATAAATTTTGATTTACCTTTGCAGCTTGGATTTCCTTCTCATCTATTGTGATCTCATATGACAATGGCTTGAGCATGCAAACAAAGAGCAAGTCTGACTGCTCAAATGCAACTTCGTGTACATGCCTTCCAATAGTAAATATATAAATTAAGCAAGCAAAAAGAAAATTGATACAATTTGAGGAGTAAAGTGTGAAGATTTTAGAAATGTTTGAGAGCAGCTATATGTAATTAAAAAGCATTAACAAAAAAGTCTGTCATATAATGATCTAAAGCTTTTCTCCATCCTCTTCATGTCACGTTTTTTTGTGAGGTTCATGTTGAATGGCCGCCGGAATATCCCATCGTGATGTGTTATTGTAATGTAAAATATGTTAATTGAGGGGCTGTATTTCTATCAATATGGCCATAACTAAAACTTTCATGCTACATCAATATTGTCTATATATATATATACGTTGAGTCGTTGGATCCATTCTTTTCACAAATACTGCATACACTTCAAAGTGTTTACACAAACTTGAGACTACATGAGGAAGTACCCTGATGTGAAGTACTTTGCTGAGACAGTCAAGTTCTGGTTTATGGATGTTGTAGCTGGATTTGAAACCTTAGGTAGTATTTTTGACACATGTACTCTCTTTTGTCTTAGTAGATCCTCTCTTCTATTATAGTCTTGGGTACTGCTCCAATGCGTCGTGGTTAGTGAATCTCCAAAATGAAAAAACAAAATGGCATTGCATGTTTTTCAGATGTACGTTGCTAGTCTATGTACAGACATCGAATGGAGATCTACTGTGTTTGTCTATCTCTCTGATATTTTTTTAATAAATTTTCATTTTGTATCCTTCTATCAGATTCATATGTTCAGTTTATATGTTATTAATATATGCTCAAGTACATGCATGGACATCCATGTTTTTAATCTCTGAATGCAGCTTGACACTTTGAATTGGGTGTACAATATTCTTAACCTCGACATTTGATGGAATGTGGGCTATGTTATGTAATGTGTTGATATGTTTATGATGATTTGCATATGCATGAGTCTTCTTTATCTATTCTTAAGGATCACGTCTTGAATTTCCCTTTTTCTTTTTTATAAATTGTGTCTTAATGTTCAATTGCTATTTCAAGTTCCATTATTGAATTACGTAATGTTTTTTTCCTCTTCAGGTGGAGCAGATTTGTAATATTTATGGAATTCATACTGGTTCTAGAGGTGTACAGTTGGTCTGTGTAGTCAAAGCATTTAGTCTCATTATTTGAGAAAGCTTTTCCTCAACAATAGGTTAGTTTATTCTTTGCCTCTTCAATTTTTTCCATGCACATGTGATATGTGTTTTCCGTTGTATAAATCTTGTCTATTTGTTGATACGTTACTTTTTTATTTTCCCCAGTTGTATTTGCTATCTGTGTGTTGCTATTTGAATTCCCAATATGACTTGAAAGCCAATAGATATTGAAATAAGTAATTTTAGAGAACATGAGTCAACCTTTGTATCATCATATAGTTCAGACTATTTTGTTTGATAATATCAACTCTTACAGCAAACAAGCAAAAAATGGTTTGCTTGAAACCGCAGCATCGCGCGGGTAAAACTGCCAGTGAATACTCTTAAAGCCAATAATGATACAAATCCTTTCCTTTTCAGAATCGTTATCCGGGCTGCGAGTGGTCCCAACATTTTTAACTAAATACCAAATTATTTAAAAATCTACGTTCATTGAATTTCAATCAATAAATCGTTAAATATTCACTTAAAAAAGAAGGCGACGTATATCATAAATATCACTAGAACTATTTTTGGGCCAAAGCCAGCCCGGAACCGGCCCAAACACCAAAGCCCAAATCACAGAACGCGAGTATTTCGGTCCGAGTCTCTGTCTCTCCCCTTCCAGAGAGGTGGGCATGGAATCGTCTTCAAGAAAACCGTTGGAGAGAAGCGGAGGCCGTGAGAAGCTAGTGCGGAGCGTAATATGGCCGGCAATCCGAGGGCAAAATTGTCCAATATGCCTGGGAGGCCTGGAAACTGGCAGCGCAGCGGTGCTAACATCGTGTAAGCACGCGTATTGTGTCAGATGCATTCGAAAATGGAGCTGTTTGAGACGAAAATGCCCTCTCTGCAACGCCGACTTCGACTCTTGGTTTTCGCATATCATGCTCTCTTCTCAAAGCTTCCACAAAGAGCTCTTACCCCCACTGAGTAACCCTTCTAGTTCTAGAAGCTTCAGCCTTCAAAGCGACGAACCTCCGCCATGGTCTGAGATTTATAAATTTTTTTTTAATCCTTCAATTTTGTCTTTTTGCGATTATGAGCTAAAGTCTATCACTTTTATTGAGCTATTAGGCATGTGAGAAACAGTGAGCGGCGGCGATCAAGGCCGTTGCCTTGGCGGCGGTCGTTTGGACGGTCAGGATCAGTCACTCCTGATGTGATTGCCGATAGAAAGCTTCAATGGCGAACGAGGTAAATTTTCGCACTGATTTATATTTTTTGCTTTGCTAGTTTTGGAAATTGGTTTTGTTATTTTTGTAATTTCTATATATTTTTCGGAAACAGTGTATATGATAGACGCTTGCAAGCTGTTCCTTCAGCTCCAAGAAGTCGTCTTCAAGTGGTTAGTGCATGCCATTCCTCACCTGTCTATATGAATTAACATCCCAAATGATTTATTAGTAAAGAAAAATAATAAATGGAATTGTGTTTTGTGTGTAAAATTTCAGAGTATACCTATAAGTGATGGTGTAAAAGAGAGAATGTTGCAAAGAATAGAACCTTGGATTCGGAGGGAGCTGCAAGCTCTCCTTGGAGACCAAGATCCATCTATTATTGTTCATGTTGCAAATTCACTCTTTATTGCAAGCCTTGAAAACAAGGGCGTCCCTTCAGGACAGTGTGATGACCAAGATGACTTCCTTGCACCATTGCACCCTTTTCTGCTTGATCGAACTCATATGTTTTGGCATGAATTAAGGTACTGTATCGATTTTATCGACTTTGAAAGCTTCGTCAATTAAAGAATTGTTTTCTTGTTGCTTCTCCTACCTTAGTTTACAGTTGGTTGATGACATTTGAACTTGAGCCATTGCATAATATTGCTTCTTTTGTTTATTTGCAAGTGACATTTATAGCAACGTGGTTTGGTTGAGTAGTTAAGGACGTTCCCTTTGCCACACCAAGGCATGGGTTTGATCCCCACTGCCGACCATCCCTCTTGTTGGCGATCTATAATATCCAAAACAGAGGCTAAGACCCTCCCTCAGTATATTTGAATTAAAGAGAAAATATTAGTGAGGATAGATCAGTATATTTGAATTAAAGAGATACAATTAGTGAGGATACCTGTGAAAAGCTTTGATGAAAAGAATAGGCAGCCTTAGGTGTTCATTACTCTTATGACTTTTAATACCTGTGAAAAGCTTTGATGAAAAGAGTAGGCAGTCTTATGTGTTCGTTACTCCTATAACTTTGTATCACCCACACCAAGTCTAGGGCTATATGGATGTTGCTGAACCAAGTCTAGGATATCTAAACTCATGTTTTAGTATTCTGAATACGACCCTCCCTCAGCATATTTGCATTAGAGACAAAATTAGTGAGGATACACCTGTATATTTGAATTAAAGAGACTCAATTAGTGAGAATACTTGTGTAAAGCTTTGATGAAAAGATTAGGCAGCGTTGGGTGTTCATTACTCTTATGACTTTTTATACCTGTGAAAAGCTTTGATGAAAAGAATAGGCAGCCGTATGTGTTCGTTACTCTCATAACTTTGTATCACCCACACCAAGTCTAGGGCTATAGATGTTGCTGAACCAAGTCTAGGATATCTAAACTCATGTTTCAGTTCTCTGAAATAGATGTCTCTCTAGGGGTGAAGAGAGTAAGAAATACTTACTATCTATAATTTGAAACGATTGCTATGCAGATCTTTTGCAGAGAGTTCATTTAACATGGAAACTTATGATGTGGTGGTTGAGTACAGAAGGCTGCGCTGAATGTCGAAAAGAAATTTCAGAGTAATTTATGAACTTTGCTATGCATGGGAAGATATGTGAGATGTCTTCTGACTCTTCTCAATGAGGAACCTATAGCGGTCAACTGCTTGATAAACCAGGGCCAGGTCATTGGAGAAGGGAATGAGCAAAGCTAAAAGCTTCTTGGTAAGTTGCTTTTATACCAAAAGATGGGAAGGATTCAAGACCACCTGATTTTCTTTTGAACTTGCAATCTCAATTTAGCTGGAGTTGCTTGGTAAATCATTTACACTGGTTAATGCTTCTGCTTCTTCTAGACCAGCGAGAAGGTTACTTAAGGCTGGAGATTTGAATTACATCGCCTCATATGCAGGTCGTTGTGTAAGTATGTGTACTTCATCAGATTCGAAAAAATGGAGCAATTTGAGACAAAAAATGCCCCCTCCGCAATGCCAAATTTACTCATTGCCTTTGCATTTCCGGTTTTTAGGTTAAAACTAGAAAACAATCCACGTAACAAAATTGACTCGGATATAATGTTGGTTCAGGTATATTGTTACATTTGAGCCAAACTGGACAATTTTATACCTTACCCTACCTGTTGGGGTTGAATGACAGGTCTAAAATGGTGGTAGGTCATGCGCACAGAAACCGCAGACAACGATGAGCATGCTGGCAACTGTCACCTTGCTGGCATGATGGTAAATCGGCCAATCTTATCGTTAGTTTACAGTTGAATCGTAATGACATTCCCTTTGCTAAATCTTCGCATTTCTTTCCGGGTTTAAGTTTGAACTCCAAAGGCTAAAGCTGTTCCTTTTCTCACTTCATCATGCTTTATGCATTACCAATTAGAATGCATTGAGCAGTAATCAGTCATGAAATATTTCCTAATAAGCACAGGGGACGACAATACTAGGTGAGTGACTTGTGTGGTTAAAAACATTTTATTGTTGACTAACCAGAAACCTGGAGTCTCTTAATCAAAGCCTAGATAGTAATTGTTAACCAACTTACCTGTTAATAATTATCATAGTTCAAAACAAAACAAGGCGGCCTTTTTTACCTGTTAATAATAACAACTTAACCAGTAATTAATAATAAGCATGTCGATTAGGCGTAATGTAGTACAATCTGGACAAGCAAGATTTTGAAACCTAACAAATTTGTGTCATGGTACATTTGAGCCTGAAATCATATTGTAGTCCATTCTCGACACCATGCATCTGACAATCACATCGTAGCATACGTCTAAATTTGGTAATTTGAACTTTGAGACCTCTTGCCTTAATAACAATTTACACTTTTTTTTATACCACAAATTAGCTCTCCCTAATATTATACCAATCAAATTCTTAAATTCTCATCTTAATATTTTTAATTTCTCCAATAATTTAATTTATCAACATAGTTTGTATTTTTATGTGACATAAAAATGCAAATGTACTGAACAATTGTGTCCGATTAATCAATAACCAATGAGCTAGAAATGCTACATAATAGGACATTTAATATAATGAAAATGAAAATGATGAAACGCAATAAAATATTCATGCTAGTGTAGCATTGCAAAATAAATGTGACTATCTTGTAGATTAGTTCATAGTTATGGTTCAGTCATTATCCAGTGGAGTCATCCTACAAAGGAGAAACCACCTTTAACTGATCAATCATTAACCTAAACAAAATCCATATCACATAATCAGAAACAAAAAATACCCCAAATTTGGTGGTGGCCAAGCCGGAGTGAAGCGCTGCTGCGGAAAAGGCAACCGGAGATTCAATTAATGTCTGATTCAATTGGATTGGTGGAGCCTGGAGGTGAGATTGGATTTTGAAACTCAGCGAGATTCCAACCAACGATTACTTATGTTGTTATTTCACATTTCACATTTCACATTGACTTGCACAATTCTACAAGGATGGCTAGCTACAGCTCAAAGCAATCATCTCACTAATACAAACAAGCAAAAAAACCAAGAAAAACAAAACCCTCTCTAAAATCTGTTAGTGAAGGGGCAAACGTTGAAGTGATTGGAGTGTATTTACGATTCTTCTTCTGGTTCCTCCTCTTCTTGGAGTAGATTTTCTCTATTGTCATGCGCCCAGAAACCACGAACATCTATGAGCATGCTGGCGACAGTCCCACCTTGCTTGCAGGATAGTAAGTCAGCCAATGTTATCCTCAGTGGATCAGCTGGCTTAACCATGTCCCAGATTTCGTCCCTCACATCCTCGATACATAATTCATAGTTTCCACCCTCAATCCATTTCTGATGTACATCCCTGTTTCATAAGACAGGGAAAAAAGATCTTTCAGATGACACAGCATACTAAAGGATAAGAGGCTCAGAGCTACAATCATATCTGCAATTGCATAATATTCAACGGCAAGAAAGATAGCACAGGTTGTTTAGTTAAGTGCATTAATGAAATTCATGTCTCTGAAAAACTGAGACTTGCAGAAACTGCTCACGTACTGCAAGCAGGAAAATACTACAGAGGTTTCTTTAGGAAGATTGTATCAGGCAACATCCCGACTATTGGATGCTCCTCTTCTTTTCTTCCATATTTGGCCCTCGGTCGCCCAGAACATGGTAAAAAGAGATCCTCATATTTTTCACCAGCAGCCAAGCAAAAAGTATAAAAGACAAATTTGACAGCACAAGGCATTTCACACAATTAAGTTTTTTTTTTCTTTGGTCACTGATAAGTGCCCCCCACAAAAGAGTCAAAATTTTAGAACATTTACCTGAAAAGAGAATGTATATCAGCTGTTGTGAGGTAACCCCTCCCGTGAAGATCAAGACATCGAAACAGATAAGTTAACCCTTCTGGAGTGTCTTTGTTTTCTAAGGCCAGGACAAAGTCCAGATAACTATCAAAGTCCATTTCCCTTGAATTTCCTCCACCAGATTTTCCACGCCGGACATGCTCATCAAACACTATTGAGGGTATATCAATTGCAAATCGTGAATAACAGGACCAAAGAAGTGAATATAGGATGCATGAAAACATATTAAACAGCATTGACCTATAAGTTATGATATACCATCAGGAAATACGTGACCTGAAGTAAACCATATCAGATCACGGCATCCTCAGAAATAGAATTCCACATCAATATAGTAGCATTTTCAACTAGAGGAATATGCAAATAGTACAAATACTAGATTCTATTTTTTTACTTTTCAAACATACCTCTTTCAATGATAATTTCCGTCAGTGCCCCATCCGCATATTCTCGAAGATCCTGCTTGCTCAATGTTCCATTTAGATCTTTATCAAGGGCAAAGAACATGTCTACAGAAAGCATGGGATTGTAATAAGCCATAGGAATTACAGTATTTTTCAAGTTTTCAAATAATAATCATTGCATATATTGAACCTACTTCTGCAATGGCAAATATGTAAACTATACGGGGATGAATATATATATATAGAGAGAGAGAGAGAGAGAGAGAGAGAGAGAGAGAGGACACTATAATGACTTGGAGACTTGAGAAAATGGAAGACTACAAGTGAAATGAAGACAATGTAGCGAAACAAAAATCAAGACAGTAGGACACAAATATCTCACTCTAAAAAGGAGTGCTCATGCTACATTTGAAAAACAGCACAAATAGGTCACATACGGAAGATAATCCATCAAATATAGACGAAAAAGAGGAATGAAATGGAATCCAGAGACACTACCCACCACATATGCGCTTAGCAGACGCCATGGAAAACCAGTTTTCAGCTTGCTCGGTGTCAGTTACTTCTTCTTCACTCTCCTATTACCGAATAAAGTTAAAAGCATATAGTTAGCAGAAGATAAGAAATTGATGGATGTTTTGTTGAGATAATTTATCCCAGTGCAGAATATATAGTTAGTGATTATGGCCCAATTATAACATAGCAAGTTCTAACAAATATTTTCACAACCTACCTGGTGCAGTTCCATTAATTCTTGGAGACAATTACTTAATAACACCTTCTTTATGCAGGCTTTTTCTGTATGAAAAAACAAGAATTAAATTTTCTCAGCAACTAAATAGAGAGATATTGAATACGGCATCTGTTAAAGTTTAGCATCAAACGCAAACCAACTTTCTATGAATGGAAAGGCTTAGGATTTTATAAATTGTTTTAAGGCATTAAAGATTAAAAATAAAAAAATCAGCTTCATTAATTAGTCTGTTAACTTGGCAAACCTCGTCTATGAGGGTCACAAAAGAAGAAGAACTTCTTTGCAGCTATGCGGCAATACATTTGAACAAATCCTTCAGGCATGTCACGTAGTTGCGCCAGATTAGGAATAAGACCTCGTATATAGGCCTCCATTTCCTAGAGAGAGGACAAAATAATCACAATTATAGGCAAACCCATGGAGAAAAATAAAAAAATTGTTCATCTGTTAACTATCATACAGAAAGATCAGGAAGCTAAAGAAAAATGCTTAATATTCTACAAAAGCACTCAGATACCCAGCATTTTCCATAAATTCATACATGAGGCTGAAGGAAACCATCAGAATCCTCATCAAGCTCGCTCATGTCAATTCTAGCTTGTGTAAGTGAAACCTGGAAGCAATAAGTAGTTCGTAACTTACCAGAATTTCACAATTAAGTAGACATTAAGAAAAATGCCGGTGGAAATTAATTATCAATTACCCACCGTTCTCATCACGTAAAGGTAGAAAGGCAGAATGGCAATTCTTCCTTGTTCATCTTTCTCAAATTTCATGAAATTCGAAGGACTGAAAAAACGACGACATTTGGGCCCTATCTGCTCTGTACATACAGAGGCAATGTGACAAAAGTCTTCATAATTCATCTACAAGATGACAAATAAGGAGACTTATTAGCACCCTTCATATACCTAACAACACAATCAAGAATTTATACAGATTCAAAGCCATCAATTGCAGTGCACATCATAACATAATGGAAGCGATAAGATACCATAACACTACAATGCTAACTTCTTTGAAAACATTCATAAAAACAAATAGTTTGAAACCTACAAGTGATATTTACAGCATATGGAAAGGTGCATAGGAGATTTAGTAGGCACAGCTGTCACTGACCTTTTCTGCACCAGTAGCATCATCAATCACACAATTTTCCCTTAAGCAAACCCACATAGCATCTAGATCATCAGCATTTAGCAAAAGATCTGATTGTTTCTGTGAAAACAAATGGGAGAGCGCACCAGTACATGATGTCAGCGACCTAGCTAATAACAAACAATCAGGAATGAAAGTTCCAACGATTACCTTTAAAAACCGATATTTTGCCAGCCTCTGTACCCTCTGACTAATAGATCCTTCTTCAGGTTTCTAAAAAATACCCACAAAAATGTAAATGGATTTTATGAATTGTCTACGACAAAAAAGTAATCTCTTTCTTACTTCCCAACCATGAACAGAATCAATGGAGTACAACAAAAGTTCTACTACATGCCTTCTTATAGAAACTCGGGATAGTGCCAGCCTCAGAACTTTTTTGCTGCTTCTCTTTGAAAATATCAAGCAAGATTCTTTTTGTTTCAAGCTCTACAAAGGATGAAAATATATAGCACTTAGTTATGGAAGCAAAACTTATCCGCATCAGGTTGGATATGTATGTATTTCATCTGGCTGGCTTCATCAGTACATGTATAGGAAATAAAAGTAGTTACATATCAAGACGCAATTGGCAAGGTCAAACAAAAAAACTAATGGTTGTGAGCGTGCCCTAAAAAGGAAAAGGAAAAATACATAAACACTTGGTTAAGTTGTAAATAAAAATAACAGTATCAGGATAGATATAAATGTCTTCCATCTGACTTGGCTTCATCAGTGCTTGTCTAGGAAAGAAAAGTGGCAACATATTAAGATGCAAATGGGCAAGGTCGAATACAAAAGTTGGTTTCTAATGCGAACTTGTAAATGCACAGATAAACACAGAAAAGCAAATTACAACAGCCGTATCTGCTAAAAGCTTGGGAAGGGACTCAAATAGCCAATGATCACATCAGGTATCACACTTCACATTAACAGACCAAAGAATGGGAAAACTAAGCTAAACTCTTGAAATTGCCAAACCATTGGCTCAGTCAAGCGTTGATCTGAATTCAAACAGTAGCATAGACGGACCATTTTGAGAGATTGACATCAGCCTCCGCACTTCAAAACAAAAAAATAAATAAATAGAAACTTGAAGGCAGCAGACTGTTTTCCTACTTGCTTGTGTTTCTTTGATTCTCTTATCTTACAATTAGGGTACTACAATTGATTTATAAGTTCTATTTCAATTTTCCAATTACCAGAAAACGGCTTAACAACGGTTTATCATCTCTGAAACAAAAGATAAACAGGAAAACTGCTTATCCTTTACTGCACCAGAAAGCCTAAATGTGCAAACATGAGTTCTATATCTATATCTATATCTATACATATATGCATACATACATACATGGAGCTCGACAAACCCAAAGTAAGAAATTCGACAGAAAAAAACAAAAATTGGAATGAATCACATGGTAATGAGAGAAGTGTGGAGGAGAATACCCATGAGGGCTTCAGATCCGAGTCCAGCACCGGATCCGATGAAGCGGCGGAGGTTTCGGACCCACAACATGGAGGAGGCAGGTGGGATCTTCCTCTGCGCGGCCTCATGGCCTTCGCCATCACTGGACCCACTGTACATTGCGAAATTCGGACAAACTCAGAGTTCGCGAAGCGTTGACTAGATAAACAAAGCCCTAGTCAGATACAGGGGAAAATACTAAATTTGCAAAGTGAAAAGATATCTGAGCTTCAGCCCCGTCTCCGATTTAACCAGGAAAGAAAACAGTGTGGCAAATGGCAATATTAGAGAAGAAGAAGAACCCGTTGTTCAAATTTTTTGGCAACGATTTTGTACCAAACTCGTATACCGTTTAAATTAAGGATAATTATAATTAAGTCATTTTTTAGAGGCCAAATTAGAGATTAGTCCATTATAGTAATTAGTAATAGTAATTAAGAAATATCCTTATTTAATTATTCGTCAAAATGCAGCCTAACTTTTAGTCCGTTATTTTTAAAGAATTACAGACATATACCTTTGTATATCATGTATATCGCCAGTAAACAAAGTCCATAATTTTAGCGTTTGTTAAACACACGTTTCTTTTGTTAAATTTTCTTGAGTTTACTATCCGATTGTTCAAAATTTCAAATTTGAATTTGATCGTGTATTCTATCAAATATGAATGCTTTGGAGGAAATCAAACGATGGAATTCCTTATTGAGGTTAGTATATAAATATAAAGTACCTGATCTAGTGAAATTTATGTAAAAATAGGTGTCTGTGTTGCAAAAATTTACGTTGATTTTTTATTATTCAGATTTGTTGTGGGTTTTTTGCTGTGGAAAAAGTACATACTACACTAAGCAACCTACTACCGACTACAAAAGGGGAAGAGCAGAAGTCAAGAACATTTGCCTCTTTTATTCTGAAGACGGTTGCCCAAACGCTAAATTGTTCTTCCACACTGCTCAGATGCTAGTTTGCACGTCCTAGTTTTTCGAAAGTCCATGATCAATAGTTCGATTGCTCTCCCAACCCCCTTTATAGAGGGTCCATAGGTGCCATTTATGCAGCCCTCGATTAGTGCACCAATTGACCTGACATTAAGAATCCACTAACCATGACACGTGGTCAACCTCTCAATCAGGAAACAAACCCAAGTACACATAGATCAGCACACCTTCAGAGGGTCGATCTGCCTTTTTGAATTCCAAGTTTCTTAAGGGACTTTAGTGGACCAGCACACCTTTAGAGGGATGATATGCTCTTTCGAATTCCAAGTTTCTTAGGGAATTTTGGTGGATTAGCACAATTTCAGAGGGTTGATTTGCCATTTCGAATTCCACGTCTCTCAGGGAACTTTGGTGGATCGTCACACCTTCAAAGGGCACATATGCTATTTCGATCTCTAAGTCTCTATGGGGACTTTGGTGGTTGGTATACCTTCAGTGCTCCAATCTGCCCTTTTAGATTCCTTGTCTCTTAAGGGATTTTGGTGGATCAACACACATTCAAAAGACCGGACTGCTCTTTCAAATTCTGAAGTATCACAGGGGATTTTAGTGGATTGGCACACCTTCAGAGGGCTAGTCGAACTCTTGAAATTCCATGTCTCCTAAGGGATTTCGGTGGATAGGCACCCCTTCACAAGATCGATCTGTCCTTTCATTTAGAGGTCTCACATGAACTTTTGTTAAATTAGCCAAGGCTCTCTTCCTCACTCAAGGACTTGGGGGGGACTACACGGTACAACCCCAATGGTCAGTCTACACGGTCTGCACGAAAAAACGTCATTAACCAAGGAAGTCCACCTTAGTAAAAAATTTATAGGACATGTTTTCATCATTCTAACCGATCACCAGGAGGAATACTAAAACCACCAACATCAGGTAGATGTCGACCAGAGACACCTATATGCCAACCAAATAACAACAAGCCGCTCCCAACTAGGGATATCTGTCTACCAACCGACTGTTAGCTAGTCGATATAGACCCACAATAATATTATCCAACTAGTATTGTCAGGACCCACCCCGGTTTCACCCCGAAACCCGAGGTAAATCCCGCTCCCGTCTGACTCCCCGACACAACACCTAAGGAACACTCACGCAACCCAGTCAGACGCAGGAGTAATTAAACAAAATATTCCGACGTTAATGTTTACAGAGCATAGTACGAAACATACAAAGAACTAAAACCCGATAAAGTACACGCACACGGAAGATTGTAAATTATTCTGGGATCCCTCACGTCACTTCTATGCCTCGGACTCTGCCTCGACGTTAAGACCCTGCGCTAGCTCCACAACCTGGAGGGCAATTTAAAACAGAAAATGTGAGTGGGCCAGAAAGTACAAAAAGTTCAAAAACCATTTTATAAGAAAACCGAGTTTAACCCTCCGTTTTGAAACCACATGCATAACCAACAGTTATGAACACAGTTATAAAATAATCATTATAAAACATCATAAGAAACAGAAACACTATAAAATATCATAAGAAACCATAGCATGAGTATCAGAAACCGTATCAAATCCTCATTTCCCGATCGAACCTGCTGGACCTATCCGAGTCTTTAAACTCCCGAGTCTTTAAACTCAATCCAGGCCTTAATAATATCCGAGTCTTTAAACTCCCGAGTCTTTAAACTCAAGGCCTACGGGGGAAATCAATATATATCCGAGTCTTTAAACTCCCGAGTCTTTAAACTCAATCCGGGTCTTTAAACCCAATCCGGCCGGTCCCCCGTTACATATATCCGGGTCTTTAAACCCAATAATCAGATCCAGCAAATCCAATCCCAAAACCATTTGAAAACCATTTACCAATCTACATCCAAACCCGAATCTGAAATCACTGGTTCGATACCCTTCCGGCATCCAGAACCGTCATTCCGAACCCAAATCCGGAAAATATCCATTTTCCCACTTTAAAACCAACTTCCATTTCCAAAATCCGTTTCTAAAACCAAAAACCTTGATCATTGAAATCATGTTCCAAAATCCACTTATAACCATTGAAAACCACTTATCTTTTGAAATCCCAAAACCATAGCATAAATTCCAGAAACCAACCATTCCTCGTAAAACGTGCTAAAAACCAATTTCCTTGAAAAACGTGTAATAATGTAAAACCAACCAAACATATTCGATAAACATAAAATCATAATCAAAACCATAAAACAATTATAGAAAACAGTTATGCATGTTCGAGTTTAGAGAAAGGGTCCACTCACAGTACGGAGCCCTACTCGCGTCCCGAACGTCCAGCCCGTTCCTCGGCTTCCTCGGGAAATCCCGATCCTGTCAAACACCGTCAAATTATGTCACTAAGACGTCTCCGAAACAACTACCTAATTTCCTTAAAATTCCCCGAACCAAAGACTTAAAACCCGGGACCCTAAACATTCACCCTCGCGGAACTAAACTCAAACGACTTCCGATTGACCCGAAACCAACTCCAATGAACTCACCACAACTCCTAGACCAAAAGTCATGTTGATCGCTTCTCCATACGCCGCCGCACGCGCCCCCACGCGCCGCCCAAAGTGGCTGCGCGTGGCCTCACGCGCCAGCTACAGTACCATCTTCAACCTGTGCTGAACCGGCCGTCGCAGGCTGAACCGGCGAGAATTGATCTCCGCCGTCTGGCCACCAATTCAACCCCTCTTTTCACCCACAGTTTCGTCCAGACCTGCCCTACCTATTCCCGTACTCCGTTCACCTCGACACGGCCCCATCATCGTCGACCCAAGCTTGAAACCAGACGGCCCAATTCCCCTGTTTTCCTTCCCGGCCACCCAGCTCACCCCCCTTCACGGTGGCTACACCAAACTCGTCCGAAGACCATCCTTAACCTCACCTAACTCACCTGGACCTTCGACTCTACTCCAATCTTCACGACTCGCCGTTTGAAACTCACGGCCAAAACAGAGCACACAAGCACACTCCGTCGTGTTAACCTCCACCGTGCACCTCCCGTCACGGCAGCTCAACCAAACGACGCCTTGGACTCAACTGAACTCCTTAGACTCCCCTAGACTCTTCGATTCACTCCCTAGACTCACGACTTTCGATTTGAAGCTCAACGGAAAAACAGAGCACATACATGGAGATTAGAATTTACCTGCAACCATCCACCGCCGTGCTCGCCACCGCGTTCCCTGGAGTCTGCAGAGCCGCCTCAGCCTCCTCTCGAGTCTCCTTGCACCGTACACGGCCACCGCACCACCACAAGCTCACACCTCCTCTCTGTTTTCTCTGAAATCCCCGTGGCTCCCAACCGCACAACCACACGACCTCCGCACCTCCCAACCTTCTTACCGTCTCCCTTCCACTCTCTGGACACCCACACGCACGCACAACTCACCAGCACCCTCAATCAACCTTCAATTTTTCCTCACCGCCTCACTCTGTTTCACTCTGGTTGAAACACACACACGATCACACACGGACTCACCTAAGTAATTGGAACCGTGCTCACACCAGATCCACCCAGAACCCTCTAGTCCTTCAACACGTGTCACCATCCAATCCATGCACTCCCACATGGTCCAATCCCAGCCGTCCATCTGTTCTCTCTCTGCACAAATTCCAGAACACAAAAGACCAAACTGCCCTTCCTTTTTACTCAATTTTACGGTTATGCCACTACCTTTCTAGACCCATATCTCCCACATCGTAAGTCCGATGAATACATGCCGCCTGTCATCGAACTCAGGACGTCAAAAGCTACCTAACCATCCTAGGTCAACCTACCAAAACTCGATCATCCAAAAAGTCAACTTTTCCCCCCTACTTTACCCAAATTACGATTAAGCCCTCAACCTTCCGAACATCACAACTTCCTCCTCGGATGTCGGAATCGGGCGTGCCACCTGCCTATGGATTCGTGACGTCCTAAACTACGTCCTGGTCACTGGTAAATCCCCAATTGACCACCCGAAATAAAAGTCAACATTTCTGCCCGACCTAGGGGCAAAATCGTCATTCTAGGTTCCCGGACCCCTCGGGACCACCTAACCCTTGATTACCTTCACTAATCACACCTTAATCACTCTAGTAATCCCGGCTCTCGGGACGGGTTGTTACATATGTAATGACCCGTCCTAATTTTTTGGGATTAATTAAGACTAATTATGGATTAGTGTGGCTAATCGGGGATTAGCTGAGGATTATCAGACGTTCAAGGCGAAATTACAATTTTTACCCCTAAACGAGGGCAAAAAATTAACTTTTGACCCGGGAGGTCCAATGCACGAGGACCGAGGACCATTACGTAGATCGGGTCGATATGAGTACGTAAACAGGCGGCACGTCAAAATCGAAAGTTCGACCGGAAAGATATGGTTCACGAAAGGATCGAGGCACTATTGCACGCTTTACGAGATGGGTGGACTTTTTTCTGGAAGTAGGCCTAGATATTTGTTTCAGGCCCAATGGATGAGTGACAAGTGTCACCCATCCATTGCTCCCATTACACAGATATATGCATATCCCCTGCCTTCTGTTTCATTCATCTTCTTCGTTCTTTTGGACAGAGACAAACACACCACCACAACCCATCCCACACAAACCTTCATCTTTTACTGATGGTACAAACAGAAAAGTGAGAAAGGAGGCTGTGACATGGTCGTTGGTGGCCATGGTGGTGCAAACACGGCGGTGGGACGACCGTGAAGAATTAATTTTTGGTGGCTACCCACCAAATTCAATTTCCGGAAAGGTAAGCCTAAACTAGTCCCCTAAACCTATTTTTAAGGTTCCTAGAAGCTAAATGAAGTTGTAACGACCCAGATTTTCTATTTTATTTATTTAATGAAAATTAAATGTAAAATGACCATTTTGCCCCTAGTCAAGGTAAAATGTTGAATTTTGACCGGAAGCGTCGTACGACTTTAAACCTTTGATTGTTACGTAGATCGTATCGCCCTGAATTCGTAGACAGGCGGCATGCCGAATTTGGATACCCGGAGTGAGAGTTACGGGTCACGGAGTGCGGAGAGTACTATTTTTGTTTTTACGGTAAAACGTGCCAAATGGCATATTGGAATTGGTGACTGATCCCTTGGACTAATCAGACCCATCCAATTGGCCTGTCTACCCAAAAGATAGGAAGTAGATTTTCTTCCTATTTCCTTATCGTGCAACAGACCGAGATCGATCTCACAAACACACCCAACCCACAATCCTTTTTCTGTGTTTAGGACCCGTTTTGGTAACTGTTGTGAGCGCCTAGACAAGCAAAAGAGAAACTGAAGAGCGGAGAACCACCGTGAACGGCATGGAGGAAGATTTAGGTAAAAACCCGAGACGTAGTTCACGGTTCAAATTCTTGATTCCATGTTGTAAGCTTTGTTTGAAGGAATTGAGGACACCATTGTACTTTTTAGGTTCGTACGCCTAGACGAACTGGAATCGACCGGAAAAGCTTGAAGAAAAACAGAGGCCCACTGTAGTAAGTCCCAGGTATCTATTCAATCTCAATTTCTCAGTTTTGAACCCTTAGATCCAACCTAGACATCTAGACGATCATGTTGGTAGCAACGGTTTTTGAAACGGGTCAGAAATGAGGGAGTATTAGCCGGGTCGGGTTCGCGAGTTTGGGCGACCCGATTTGCAGACCCATCGCGAGGTCAGGGATGATGATGTCATCGGTTGACGTCATCATCTGTCAGAAACGTGGACCACTCAGATGATGACACGTGTCACATGTCAGTGCATA
This sequence comes from Prinsepia uniflora, assembly GCA_032719365.1. NCBI lineage: Eukaryota > Viridiplantae > Streptophyta > Magnoliopsida > Rosales > Rosaceae > Prinsepia > Prinsepia uniflora. The sequence continues at coordinate 14,188,479 of CM064865.1, read as the reverse complement.
GTCGGCACTGACATGTTAGTGATGTGGCCCAATCAGAGGCTGCCATGTGTCACTGACATGTCAGTGATGTGGACCAATCGACTGCTGACACGTGGCACCTGTCAGACAGACATTGTTAGAGGACGTCATGCTGATGTTGACCGTTGACCGCTGACGTCAGCAGCGTTGACCGTTGACTTTGACTAGTATCTTTGACCACGTGCGTGGGGGTGCATGGCACAAATTTCAAGGTAGAACCGACACCATTTTTAAGGTTTCGACGTTTCGAATCCAATGGTGGTTGTTTCGTGTCGATCATAGATCGTTAAGTAGGTCAAATTGAGGTTGAAAGCCTCGGGAAGTGTGTTTGGAGGGTGTTCCCGAGTTGGTTTTGTTCTAGGGTTCGATGCTAGATCTAGTAGGGTCAATTAGTGACCCTTAAGTGTATTTGGGCAGGTCTGGAGATTGTGTTTAGCTTCAGGACATGTGTAGCTGGTTCGTTAGCGCAGCAAGGACTAGCTGTGAGTGGACCGTTGATTTTATAAATGAAATGCATGCATAACCGTTTTACTTGTTTTCTAAATTGTTTTATGATAAATGTTTTATGATTGTGGAATTCGATGTTTGAATTACGAATTTTGAGAAATGCACGGATTTACATGAAAATGGTCGTATCGGGTTTGAGACCCATTTGACGACCGTTGACTCGGATTTGGGGGAGTCAACAGTGTTTAGAAATGATTTGTGAACTAAATGGATGAGCTGGTGATTTGGGACATTTGGTCCAAAGTTTTGTTTTATAAAGAAATTCTGGGTAAAGGTTTTGACATGGTTTGAAAAGATGAATTTGAAATGTTTTCGCACGTATATGTATATACCCTTCTAACTATGCAGATTGGTCTCCTCCAGACGTCGTAGATCCTGGAGTAAGCCCCGATATACTACCTAGGATGAGCGACTCCAAGAGGGAGCGCGTTCCAGGAGTTAGACGGACAGGATCCGAACCTAGGTCCTCCCAGACGTCGTAGATCTTGGGGGTAGACTCGGAGTGAGACTCCGAGTGTATGCATACATATTTATAGATCGTGGCAGATTATTATGGGGATATGTTCCCTAGGGGATGTGTGCCCTGAGTTGGCGTTTAATATGCCAAGGAAGGGTTATGTGGATATATGGTTACAAGTGATTTGTGCTTGCACATGCATATGCTCAGATGTGTTTATATGTTTTTTAATGAATGCATGCATGTTTACAGAAACGGAGGGTCATAATATTTATACGTTCAAATGAATTTTATAACTGCTTTATTTTTGGTCCACTCACATCTTAACTGTTTTCTTGACCTTGCAGGAGAGGAAACCGAGGCGGGCATCGACTCCGGGGCCGAGGCATAAATATCACCGTTGCGTTTTGACCACCCTGAGGGGTAGGTGCTATCTTTTATTGTATTAGTACGAACACAATGCTCATTTCCCTTGTCTGAAATTTTGATGTATTAAACACACCGGTGTGTATCTAGAACCCCCAGTAGGGGTATTTGTGTTAATAAACCTTTGGAAGGGTATTTGTGGTATTTTGAGTTACTTGTTAGATGGGAGCAGGCCTTCCCCCGGTGGTCCCCAGAGGAAAACGGGGTGGGTCCTGTCATAAGTCCTTAGGGAGTAGTTTTGACCCTTAGAGGTGCTCAGACCGTGGGAGGAAAGTTTGGGCTTTAAATGGGTTATTGAACCACCATGATTTAGCTTAGTTTTCATGGATTTAATTGCATAAAACAATTCCTAAGGTAGTTTAGAGAGGATTGGTGGAAAGAAGGAAGAAAAATGATGAAAAAATGGGAAGATATGGGCCTGAACCGGTCACGCCGATTCGGTTGGACCAGCTGACCAGTGGACCGATCTGGACCGGCCGAATAGCGAGGAAGAAGATGAACAGGTGCAGGCGCATGGCTCCCACGTGCAGGGCCTTTGGACGGCACGTGGGGGCGCGTGGGGTACTATTTGGGGAAGTTTCCAACATACGAAATCATCTATTCGATGTAACGAACATTTTGGGTTTGGTTTCGAGTCGATCAGACATTGTTTCGATATAGTTCGGGGTGTCCGAAGTTTTAGGATCGAGTTTAAAATGTGTTAAAAATCCCGGAAAATTAGGGGGCTTTTATGGGAGGTTATAGAAATAGTTAGTAACCCTCTAGTTTGATTTGGACAGGTCCGGGAGTTCCAGTGATGGTGATTGGCCTGGAGAGGCTTATGGCGCGCGTATTGAGGCGCAGTTTGGATAGTCTGTGAGTGGACCTTGTTTTATGAATTTGACGCATGCATGAATGTTTTATATGTACTTATGAACATGTTTTGAGATGTCATGAGTGCATATGATTTAAATATGATTTGTTGGGCATTTTCGGAGGAAAATGTGTTAGTGCACGTAGTTCGAGATTTTTGATTTATCTGTTGTTTGGGCTTTAGCCAAGTATACTACGTACATGAGTTATATGTGATTTCGAAGGTTTCACGGAGAGGCGTGAAATCAAGGAACTGATTTACAGTTTTGGAGGATTTCACTGAGATGTGTGAAATCGAGATTCGAGCATGAGTCCTAGTTGAACTATGATTTGAAAGTGTTTTGGAAATAAGAACTAGTTTTCAGCTTTGGAAATATCTTTTGGGCATATAACCCAGTTGATTTGAGGTTTGACTTAGAGTACAGTCAAACGCGAGATAAGTCGGGCAGAGACCCAGTTATGAGTTTTGCGAAAAGTATTTCGGGCCATGACACATTTGGTGGTACTTCGGGCATATGGCCCTATTGATGATTTCCGGGTTAGAGTCATAGTCGCGACAAGTACTATGTGTATGGCGACTAGATCGATCGGCGATGTGTTTCCAATGATCTAGAGATGATCGCGATGAGTGCTATGTGTGCGGCGACGAGATCGATCGACGATGTGTTCAGATGATCTAGAGATGGTCGCGACTAGTGCTATGTGTGTGGCGACGAGATCGATCAGTGATGTGTTCCCGATGATCTAGAGATGGTCACGGCGAGTGCTATTTACGCGGCAACGAGATCAATCGGTGATGTGCTAACGACGATCTAGGGATGGTCGCGACAAGTGCTATGTGCACGGCGACGAGATCCATCGGTGATGCGTTCCCGATGATCTAGAGATGGTCGCGACTAGTGATGTGTTCACGGCGACATTGAAATGAGGATGAGATGTGTTCCCACGTGTTCTATGTTTTGGACAAAGATCCCACATGTTTTATGATTTTGGCTGAGACCCTACTGAGATGATAGCTTCGATTAAGAAGTAGTTTTCACTGTATTTTGATTTGGGAAGCAATACGTCTTGCTTCCGAGAAATGATTTAAAATAAAATGGTTTTATGATGCATGCATACTTTTACGTGAAGGGTATAAACATATTTTGATATAAATGTGTTTTATAAACCATTATTTTGTCCACTCACAGCTTTTATGATTTTAATACCCTTCAGGTTGATCGCGGATGCGGGCTGTAGCCGAGATCGAGACATCACATGCCACCACCGATCTTGGCGTACTCTAGTTAACCCTGAGTGGAGGTCGAGTTTATCCCTGGTCTGACACGCAGTGTCAGACGGGAGTAGGAACGTCCCACAATAATCCTGGGGGATTGGGACGGGTCTTGACAAGTGGTATCAGAGCATAGGTTACTCTTAGAGTGACGCGCAAGTGCTGGATGTGATGTCTCTGCAGTGGTAGCAACCCATCATCAACTTAACAGTTAGGGTAAGAGTATGAGGATTCAGTGGAATCAAACCCTAGTTAGATTATGTTTGGCACGAGGTCCTATTGCTTAGGGTTCGATTGGCATAGGGTACCATGTTTTGGTGAGGTGTGATCCCGAGTACGATCGATGTTCTTGTGGACCCAACGGCTGGAAGCAGTAAAGTTACGAGAGGGTGAGGCCCTTGGATTGTGGTTTGGTTGGTAAGATACCATTACCAGAGTGTGACAAATTCTCAGAGTCGAGAGCGATGGATCAGTCATGATGGATGTGCGGCAGTGAGCATTTGGGTTTGTGATAACCTCAGTGGGTGATTGATTGGACAAGTTGCCAGAAGTATAGTACTTGTGACCAGATCTTGAGCTAGACCGATCGGTGGATGTTGTGTGTTGAGCTATTGGTATCTACAGTGAGTTGACCGCATGGATGTGTATTCTCGATAACGGAGTATTTCTAGGATTTGTCGGCATACGGTTGTGGTAGACGCTACTATCATTGGACGTAGTCCAGTCTTATTGAGGGGACAGGCTCGTATTACAGTGACGACAGAGAAGATGGAGATTCGTTAGTCGTGAAGATGATAAGAGGGATATGAGTGTCGCTCAGTGCGAGCGTGGGTTTCTGGATTCAACCCAGTTACGACCTAATGCGATCGCAGAATGAGATGTTGAACTTTGGGTGTTGGCGAGTATGTCACACTACCTCAGTGAAGGTGACAGAGTTGAGTGAGAAATGACTTGGATGAGTTGAATGGAATCCAATAGTGATTGGATGGTTCCGAATGACATGGTGTGTGTCTAAGTGATGTGAGGCCAGTGAGGACTTGGATTATGACTAGTATGGTAGACGTGCCCTAGAGTGGCAAACATGTGAGTTCGGTGAGCACTGAGCGAGACAGAGAGGATACCGAGTGTCTCAGCGTGAGGTAAGGGGTATACATGGATTAGTGACGGGCACCCTAACTCGTCGTGGACGGATGGCACGAGGGCACAGTGCTGGAAGTTGATCCTATAAGGGTTGGGACGTGTGAACCAGTATGCCGACGAAGATGGTGATGGAAGAAGCTGAAGAGAATCAATGGAAATGTTTGGTTTAGAGGAAAGGATTAAGCATTTCAGTGGTTATCAGAGAATACTCTTAGTCGAAGGAGGTGACTTCGCTTTCCCATTTGCTTGGCCGTCAACATGATGCGAGACTTGAGACACGAGGGTGTGCTTAGAGGTTGTAACGATTAAGCTGGAAACGTGAGAATCAGGTAATGATGGACGACATCCTTTTGGATGTGCATAAGGATTACAGACACGTGGTTGGATTGTCCGAGTGAGTTGAGTCCTTGAGAGTCCACTGGGGATTGGTTTTGGTCGACTGCAGGTGACCATACTTCTTGAGTTCGCATAGGTTTAATTGAGAAGAATCTGATTGTTGGGACATAATCACCAGGGTGAGTCCAAGGTGGGCTTGACACCCGTTTGCCGAAAGGACACGAGGTTGCTCTGTAGAGAGTAAGCTCAGTAATAAGAAAAGTTAAGTATGCTTCCAACATGGTTGCAACTTCTCTTGATTCCGAAGTCGGTAAAGGAGACTTCTCGTTTTCTGCTCTTTAGCAGATAATACTGGGTGCCCCAGGATGCACTTTGATGTCATCATCTTAGACTTTCCTTATGCGGTCCAATAAGGAAGGATAAGATAGAAAAAAGGTTCAAAGAAAGTGTAAGAACTGAACACCTAGACTGTGAGTCAAATTTGAATGACTAGGAGAGCAGTTGGTGTTTTACGTCATCGGATGTGACAAGCGAGTGTCCGAGGTAGTGAACCCATGTTAGTAGTATGGGTCGTGTTACATTGACTGAGAAGGTAGATAGTGGATCCTAGGAGGGTCAAAGATCAAGTGGACCGAAGCGAGTTCGGATCGAGCCATGTGGTGACGATTGAGAGGATCGAAGTGATTGGGATGATTGTGGCGACCATAAGTCGAGTAGACCGAGGTCTAGTCATCATTGGGGAGAATCGTACTGCTGACTATGCTAAGCTATGAGCGGAAGAGAATCATCTTGTAAGACAGTTGAAAAATCTCTTGGCAAAGCTAGTGAGAAGACAAGACAGAAGTTGGATATGGGAGTGTATGATCTGTCTTGGATATGAGAGTAGAGATTGTGACAAATTGATTTTCTCCTGGTAACGAACTGTCAGGACCCACCGCGGTTTCACCCCGAAACCCGAGGTAAATCCCGCTCCCGTCTGACTCCCCGACACAACACCCAAGTAAAACTCACTCAAACCCAGTCAGACGCAGGAGTACCAATGTACCAAAGTTATCATTTACAGAGCATAGTACGAAAATACAAGGAAAATAAAAACCGATAAATTACACGCACACGGAAGACTTTAAACTATTCCGGGATCCCCCATGTCACTTCTATGCCTCGGACACTGCCTCGACATCAAGACCCCGCGCTAGCTCCACAACCTGGAGGGCAAGTTAAAAACAAAAGTGTGAGTGGACCATAATAAAAGAAAAGTTCTAAAACTATTTATCAGAAAACCGAATTTAACCCTCCGTTTTGAAAACCACATGCATAACCAACAGTTAATAACACAGGTCTAACTCAATTCTCATAAAACATCATAAGAAACAGAAACACTATAAAACAGGTATGGAAATCATGGCATGAGTATCAAAACCCTATCATAAACCATAAAGCCCAAATCATCATTTCTCGATCAAACCTGCTGGACCTATCCGAGTCTTTAAACTCCCGAGTCTTTAAACTCAATCCAGGCCTTAATCATATCCGAGTCTTTAAACTCCCGAGTCTTTAAACTCAATTCGGGTCTTTAAACCCAATCCGGCCGGTCCCCCGTCACATATATCCGGGTCTTTAAACCCAATATCCAGATCCAGTAAATCCAATCCCAAAACCATTTGAAAACCATTTACCAATCCACATCCAAACCCGAATCCGAAATCACTAATCCGATGCCCTTCCGGCATCCAGAACCGTCATTCCGAACTCAAATCCGGAAAATCACTTTTCAACTTTAAAACCAAATCTCGTTTTCCGAAATCCGATTTTAAAACCGAAAACTTTTATCATCGAAATCATGTTCCAAAACCCCTTTATACCCATTGAAAACCACTTATCATTTGAAATCCCAAAACCCTGGCATTTTACTCAGAAATCGACAATTCTCGTAAAACGTGCCAAATACCGTATTTTCTCGAAAAACGTGCAATAATGTAAAACCAACCAAAACATATTCAATAAACATAGAATCATAATCAAAATCATAAAACAATCATAGAAAACAGTTATGCATGCTCGAGTTTAGAGAAAGGGTCCACTCATAGTACTGAGCCCTACTCGCGTCCTGAACGTCCTGTACGTTCCTCGGCTTCCTCGGGAAATCCCGATCCTGTCAACAATCACCAAATTACATCACTAACACGTCTACGAAGGTTCACCTAAAGTCCCTCAAAATTCCCCGAATCCTAAACGTAATAACCCGGGACCCTAAACCTTCACCCTCGCGGAACTAAACTCAAACGACGTCCGCACAACCCGAAACCACTTCCATTGAACTTACCATAACTCCTAGACCAAAAACCATGTTGACCGTTTTCCCCATCGCCCCCGCACGCGCCCCCACGCGCCGCCCAAAGTGGCTGCGCGTGGCCCTCACGCGCTGCTACAGTGTACCGTCTTCCTCAGACGAACCCGGTTCGGCACAGTGGTCTGCAACTCAGACCGGCGTCAGCGGTTCACCGCCGTGCCTGCACGGTTTCTCTCCCTTTCTTCACCAACAGCATCGTCCAGACCAACCCTATAGATTCCCCAACTCCGTTAACCTCGACACTGTCCCTAGCCCGTCGACTGAAACTCGAAACCAGATGGCCAACAACCCCTGTTTTACGATCCAGCCACCCAGCTCACCTCCCTTCACGGTGGCTTCACCAAACTTTTCCCTGGACCTCACTGAACCTAAACCAACCCTCCTAGACCTTCGACTCAGCCCTAAACTCGACGACTTTGGGTTCGAACATCACGGCAAAACAGAGCACCAGAGTGCCTGCCGTCGTCTGAGCTCCGCCGTGTACACCCCCGTCACGGCGACCATCCTAGTCGACGCCTAGGACCCTCCTGAACCTCACCCTGACCTCCAATCCTCTCGACTCTCAGCCCAACCTCACGACTTTCACGTTGAACCTCAACGGAAAAACAGAGTATCGAAATGGGGACGAGGAAATTACCTGCCTCCTGTTGCCGCCGTGAGCTCCTCCGGGGCTGGTCGACTCCACACAGCCCTCACGACACCACTGCGATCTCAGTTGCACCGTACACGGCCACCGCACCACCACAAGCCCTCAGTCTTCTCTGTTTCCTCTGGTTGTCCCCGTGAGCTCTCAACTCACACACACCACGATTCCTCACCTCCCAACCTTCTCACTAGTTCCCTCTCACTCTCCGATCACCCTCACACACTCACAACTCATCAGCACACACCATCACCCTCGATCACCCCTCAATTTCCCTCACAATCTCCCTCTGTTTTCTGAACCATCACGAACACACACACACACGGGTGCACCCTAATTATTTGGGCCGTGCACACACTCGAACTCACCAGAAGCCACTCCACCTGAAACACGTGTCACCAATCCTCCTCACTCTCTCACCAAATGGCTCCATCCCAGCCGTCCATTCCCTTTCTCTGTGCACACATCCCAATGTGCAGAAAGACCAAATTACCCTTCCTTTTAACTCATTTTTACAGTTTTGCCACAACTTCCTAGACCCGTATCTCTCGCCTCGTAAGTCCGATGAATACGTGCCGCCTGTCATCGGACTCAGGATGACAAGAACTATCTAACCATCCTAGGTCAACGTGCCAAAACTCGATTCTACAAAAAGTCAACTAATCCCCCTAATTTACCCAAATTACGGTTAAGCCCTCAACCTTCCGAACATCACAACTTCCCCCTCGGATGTCGGAATTGGGCGTGCTACCTGCCTATGGGTTCGTGACGTCCTAACCTACGTCCTGGTCACTGGTCAAAGTCCATCGGACCTCCCAAACGAAAAAGTCAACGTTTTTGCCCGAAAAAGGGGCAAAATCGTCATTCTACACTTACAGACCTATCGGGACCACCTAACCGCCGCTTAACCTCACTAATCACACCTTAATCAGTCTACTAATCCCGGCTCCCGGGACGGGTTGTTACACGAACGGTTGAGGTTCGAGCCACGTTTGGAGCGCGAACAGTAGTGTGTGGTTGGACGTTGCCAGAGTGCAGTACTTGAGCGAGCCGAGTAGTACCTTGATGGTTGTGATGTGGATGCACCTGTGAGTAGTGCACGTTAGATGAGGAAAGTGACTACAGTAACCAGTATGCTTGAGATGAGAATTTCCAAAGAAGGTGAGAACTTTATCTGATGGATATGAGATAGTGATCAGATTGGATCTGATAGTGACATTTCGATGAGGATTATGATTGGACGTGTTCCGACATTGTGATGAGTTAACTGGACGTCGAATACTGTGTGCTCGAGTACAGTGGATTGTGAGGTTTCAGAGATTGTGAGAGCCGAGAGCTCAGGTTCATGTGAGTCAGAGGAACCCTAGTGAGATTTTTGTGATTACCTCTACTGAGGAAAGTATTCGATGTGGTCTAGATACACCCCAGAGGGGTGAGACGTCGATGGTGTATCGACAAGATGCGTGAGACGATGGTTTGAAACTCGAGATGAGTCAAGATTTCACCATTGGTTACTGAGTGACATGAGATACGATATGAGGACTCGAGAGCGAGTCGAGATCAGAGTGGCGCAACGAAAGCGCAGTGGAGCTGGGAGTTGCTAGCTGGCCACGATGGTTGTGACCTATGCTGGTAATGGATTTAATCGGTGACCGACGAGTTCAGATTAGTAGGTAGTGATGGGACTCTAGTGAGAGTCAGCTTAAGTATGGGAAAACAAGGAAGTGACTGATGTGTGTACCGAAGCCGATAAAGGCCGCAGTTTGAGTATGGCCTGCGAGGTGTGATTCTTACCATTGTGATGGCAAAATCTAGCAGATGTTGTCTGATTAGATGCTGAGCAGGTTGTCAGCTCCAATTGTCGGATGAGAAGGATCGTCAGGCTGAAAAGCCGATTTGACAACAACTCAGTATAATTACCTGTCAAAGTGAGTGACAAGCGAGATCGACGAGTACCGACGTCTCGAGTGAGACTTACGAACCGACGAGTAGATTCTCTAGATTTGAGTAGGAGTTTTGGGAGCTCAAGTGACAAGGAATACCGACAGGTACTGTAGTTGCATCGGATGTGTATGATTACACAAGAGTGCCCGAGTAAGGGGACATCATTGGATTTCCACAGTTTAGTTGTGGATTTGGGTTAGTTGGAATTTCGAGGACGAAATTCTTTAAGGAGTGAAGTTTGTAACGACCCGTCTCAAATTTTTGGGATTAATTAAAATGAATTATGGATTAGTGTGGTTAATCGAGGATTAGTTGGGGATTATCGGACGTTCAGGGCGAAATTATGATTTTTACCCCTAAACGAGGGTAAAAAATTGACTTTTGACCCGGGAGGTCCAATGCATGAGAACCGATGACCGTTACGTAGATCGGGTCGATACGAGTCCGTAGACAGGCGACACGTTAAAATTGGACGTTCGATGGGAAAACTATGGTTCACGAAAGGTTTGAGGCATTATTGCACACTTTACGAGACGAGTGGACTTTTGTCTGGAAGTGGGCCCAGATATTTGTATCAGGCCTAATGGATGGGTGACACTTGTCACCCATCCATTGCTCCCATTACACAGATAATGCATATCCTCTGTCTTTTGTTTCATTCATCTTCTTCGTTCTTCTGGACAAAGACACTAACACACCACCACAACCCATCCTAACCCACACAAACCTTCATCTTTTGCTGATGGCACAAACAGAGAAGTGAGAGGGGAGGCTGAGACATCGTCGTTGGTGGCCATGGTGGTGCAAACACGGCGATGAGACGGCCATGAGGAATTTTCGGTAACTACCCACCGAATTCAATTTCCGGAAAGGTAAGCCTAAACTAGTCCGCTAAACCTGTTTTTAAGGTTCCTTGAAGCTAAATGAAGTCCTTAGGAAGTAATTTTGACCCTTAGAGGTGCTCAGACCGTGGGAGGAAAGTTTGGGCTTTAAATGGTTTATTGAACCACCATGATTTAGGTTAGTTTTCATGGATTTAATTGCATAAAACAATTTCTAAGATAGTTTAGAGAGGATTGGTGGAAAGAAGGAAGAAAAAGGATGGAAAAATGGGAAGATATAGGCTTGGACCGGTCACGCCAGTTCGGTTGGACCGACTGACCAGTGGACTGGTCTGGACCGACCAAATTGCGAGGAAGAAGATGAACAAGTGCAGGCACATGGCTCCCACGCGCAGGGCCTTTGGGCGGCGTGTGGGGGCGCGTGGGGCACTGTTTGGAGAAGTGTCCAACGTAAGAAATCATTTATTCGATGTAACGAACATTTTGGGACTAATTTCGAGTCGTTCGGATATCGTTTCGATATAGTTCGGGGTGTCCAAAGTTTTAGGATCGAGTTTAAAATGTGTTAAAAATCCCGAAAAATTAGGGGACTTTTATGAGAGGTTACAGAAGTAGTTAGTAACCTTCTAGTTTGATTTGGACAGGCCCGGGAGTTCCGGTGATGATGATTGGCCTGGAGAGGCTTATGGCGCGCGTATTGAGGCGCAGCTTGGACAGTCTGTGAGTGAACCTTGTTTTATGCATTTGACGCATGCATAAATGTTTTATATGTACTTATGAACATGTTTTGAGATGCCATGAGTACATATGATTAAAATATAATTTGTTGGGCATTTTCGGAGGAAAATACGTTAGTGCACGTAGTTTGAGATTTCCGCTTTATCTGTTTTTTGGGCTTCGACCAAGTATACTACGTGCATGAGTTATATGTGATTTCGAAGGTTTTACGGAGAGGCGCGAAATTGAGGAACTGATTTACGATTTTGGAGGATTTCACGGAGATGCGTGAAATCGTGATTCGGGCATGAGTCCTAGTTGAACTATGATTTGAAAGTGTTTTGGAAATAAGAACTAGTTTTCAGCTTTGGAAATATCTTTTGGGCATTTGACCCAGTTGATTTGAGGGTTGACTTAGAGTACAGTCAAACGCGAGATAAGTCGGGCAGAGACCCAGTTATGAGTTTTGCGAAAGGTATTTCGGGCCGTGACACATTTGGTGGTATTTCGAACATATTGTAACGACCCATCCCGAATTCCGGGATTAGATTAGTGACTAATTAAGGATTGGTGAGGTTAATCGGTGATTAGTTGAGCGAAAACGGACGAACGATGTAAAATGACCGTTTTGCCCCTATTCGTGGGCAAAATATTGACTTTTTGACCAGGATGTCTGATGGTCGAGGGCCAAGGACCGTTACGAAGACTGGCTCGATACGAATCCGTAGACAGGTGACACGTCGAAATCGGACTTCGAATAGGAAAATCCCCACCACGCGCTGCTACGCGCCGCCCAAAGGGCCCTGCGCTTGGGCTCACGTGCCTAGGTACTGTAGCACCATCTCCTTCCTCTGGCCGGTTCAGACCGGCCGATTCGATCTATTTCCTGCAACTGGACCAGCGTGATCAGTCCAGGCCCCTACAATCCTTGTTTTGGTCCGTTTTCAACCCAATTCGATCCTAAATTCCTATTTTAATCCTAGAAGCCTAATGGTATGAAGAAAACTAAGAAAACTATACAAAATCAACCCCATTCGATTCTTCCGTCACCGCCCAAAATTTTTGATTTCCCCAAGGGCTGTTCAGCCTTTCTCCATTGTTCAAAACTTCCTCTAGGCATTCCTAACAATCTAATAAGCCATATCCAAGCACCCAAAACCATCCATAATACCCTAATCGAAATATCGAAATTGAAAACTCAAACTGAGTTCTTACCTTTCTCCATGGTGCACGGTGGCTCAGCCACCACCCGCCACCATCTCCATCTTCCTTGTCTCAGTCTCAGCCTCCCTCTCAGTCCCTCTTGGTCAGCATAGGTAGGGGCAAAGGCTTGGGGTGGTGGTTGCACGAGATCGGGTTTTGGGTTTGGATGAAACAAAGAAGGTGAAATGCATGTATATGGAATGATGGACAGTGGATGGGTGACACTTGTCACTCATCCATTGAGCCTCATTAAAATATCTTAGCCCACTAATTTCCAAATGACATACGTCTCGTAATTCGTGCAATAGTTCCCCGAGACTTCCTTGAACCGTAACTTCGCCTTCGAACGTCCGAATTCGACATGCCGCCTGTCTACGGATTCGTATCGTCCCGATCTACGTAACGGTCCTCGGCCCTCGGCCATTAGACATCCCAGTCCAAAAGTCAACTATTTGCCCCTTTTAACCAAAATTACCAAAATGCCCTTAAACTTCCGAACGTCATAACTTCTTCCTCGAATGACGAAATTGAACGTGACACCTGTCTATGAACTTGTGACGTCGCGAACTACGTCATAGTCATTGGCCAAAGTCCATTTGACCGCTAGAATGAAAAGCCAACGTTTTACCCATTCTAGGGGTAAAACGGTCATTTTGCATCGTTCATCCGATTTTGCCAAACTAATCACCGATTAACCTCCCTAATCTTGATAAGTCACTAATCTAATCCTGGAATTCAGGACGGGTCGTTACATGAGGCCCCGTTGATTATGGTTTCGGGCTTAAGGCCTAGTTAGTCGTGATATCGGGCTAGAGGCCATGTTGATTGTAACATTGGGCTAGAGGCCCAGTTGATTGTAACATCAGGCTTGAGTCCCAGTTCGATTTGAGAAATAAGAATTCGGGCATGAGACCCTGTAGAACTGTGGATTTAGACCGAGGCATGTGACAGTGGATTTGAATCGGATTCGAGGAATTATATTGAGATGAATGAGGTATGAGACCCAGTTGAAATGTGTTTTGAGAAAGAAAGTATTTGAAATGTATGACCCACTTGTGGTTACACGGACCACCAATTTACTCAACCTGAGTAAACACTTACCAACATCTCACTCGACCTGTGTGTAACTAGCCCATCAGAAACACTATGACCCACTGGACAGTATCCAACGTCCAGTCCACATTCTCGACTAATTCAATGGTATCGAGACTAAGCCAACTACCAACAAGCACACCAACATACCACTGGTATAACCTATATACCGTCATGAGGCAAGACAAGTATGCCCAGTATCGTACCCCGAGCAACGCACTAGGTACGTACATCCATCAACCAACCAACCTACAACAACAACGATAACCACAACCTAGGTCGTAGCCGATCACGTTCCAATTTTGGAGTCCATTTGTCCAATCTAGTACTAGACACATCGAACTCCAACCCATTATCCATCTCCAAGTCTAAATTCAAAATCATCATTCTGTAAGCTAGCATTTGGAATAATCATTCCGAACCCAAATCCATAAATCCACTTTCAAGTTCCAAAATCGAATCTTGAATCGTCATCCAGAAATCCGATTCCAAAACCCGAAATCTCATTCTCGTCTACCGAGACGCACCAAAACCGAACCTATCGGTTACCTGCTCACTACATTCGATTGACTTCATAGGGAAGCCAATCACAACATCAACCCATCTAAGGCTGACAAAATTCGACCTCGTCGGACACTTACTCAGGCGTAATAAGCCATATGGGATTTACCTCGAAAAGAAGTTCAGTCCCAACATCCTCAACTCCAACTATCCAAGTAAGAGTAATAAACTCTCCACTTATCTGGACCATCAAGATCAAGATCCAGATTCATCACTACGTCAACCGACCATAGACGTCATGATCCTCGATCATCAAGACATCCAAAGTCCTCAACATCAAAATCTCGATCCATAACACGATCCTAAGTTCCTAACATTACAATCTCGATCCATAACACGATCCTAGGTGGATCCACTCAAGCTCACTCAGCTAACAATCCGCCTAAGATCTGATCATAGGGTCTTACACCCTCCTGAATCCTTCGTAAGTCACATCACTCTTCAACCAATTCCCACATCTAAATAGATTAGTCAACGACGAGACACGCCGAGACTATGGGTTCTCACTGATTACCTCGTATCGATCCTTGTCATTCCACCGAGGAAAAATCAAGGATGTTCCAACACGATGACAACAAAATCCATCCTACGTGAATGCAAACAAACTCGCTGCACTCACCATGCTATGTAAACCAACATCATCTGCCACCAAGCAGAAAATGAGAAATCTCAGTCACCTAACTTCAAAATACTCAACTCCTCATGATGACTCAAGATAAATCCCGGGTTCACCAACCAATACACGACCAATGTAATGGTGACATAACCAACATCTACCATCAACTACCACATCTGCCACGGAAGAACTTGAGAAGTCACCCAAAATGGCTTCGAAATACCCATTGCCAATGCGGAAAACACGCATTACTCTCGTCACCTCAATCACAAACTCTCTCGATTTAGAAGTTCCAACTACGCTGGAACCAACACATTGGGACATCAACCACGTGTCCCTTTTTTGACTGTTTACGGACACATACCCATTTACGATCATTTAGGTAGGTACACTCATTCCGAGTGGAATTCACGCTACTCAAGATTAAGCCTTGTATACTATTTGTGGATGTGCATATACGGTCTCCAACACTCGCATCTTGTACCTCGAGTCTCAACTACTGCTGGATCTAATCCAGTCCATCACTATCCGTGATCCACTCCCGAACCACAGATACCGAACATATGCCCATCTCGACGGAGTCACATCCCGATTCGTAACTCATCGTCATCACAATCACCGGCACCAGCACCAACACTAGTACCAGTACACCACATGTCAGCATCAGCACAAAGTGTGCAAATCAGACAACTCTGGATCTCTGCTCATACCGAGTGACGATCCCGCACCTCTACTCGAATGGGAGAAACTCTGCCTCCATCGTACCCAACAAATCTGGGCACAGTCACCCTGACATCTTATACGAGAAAAGAAAATGTTCCCCGAACGTCCCCGATTCCCAACAATCGTAACTAGAACCACTCTCCGTAGTAGTGCCTGTCACAGCCTCGTGCAGACCAAACCACCAGACATCAAAATCGAGACACCGCATCCAACGGAATCAACCGCACGTACAACTACTCTGTATCCCCACTCCGGGATTCCATCGACAAGTACCGACCCTGGTAACTTGTCCAACCAATCTCTAACCTGTCGTAACTCGACTCGACCAATGTCGTCTACTAGGTCATCCATGACCTTAGTTGCACCAACAATCCATCACAACTAAAGTAGTAAGACAACCATCTAGGTCTAATCGATAAGTACAACCCCGACTGCAGAGTGCAGTCCCATCACTCAAGCTGACGCGACTAGCACGACCGACGGTCTCATCGGAGTCGAGACCACTCGCCAACTCACCTTTACGAACCATACACACTACCTAGGGTCTCCCTGAACCCAACTGAGGAAAGCAGTATAATCCACAATCTGACCGACTCCGCGGTCTTGACATCGTAAGGACGTCAATCCAACTAGGATTCCACGAATCCGACTGCTAATTGCCAGGAGCAGTAAACCCATTTAACTCAGCAAAATCCGACCAGCTGATGGTCACAACACCAAACTAGTCGTCAAACTGATCATACGACGTCGTGAAAGACAATCCTAACTAACCGTCACACAATCACAACTCTCAAGTACGAATACGTTAATCCTTCCGTAGGGTCCCACACTGCCAACCTCGACAGAACTATGGCAACCCCGACATCGAGTGCCAAACCAAAAGGTTCCACGATTCAAACCTACTAACTATCGTATCGGCATCCCAACTATCAGATTGATAACGAACTGTAGCCCATTGAGATATCACATCCTCGACCTGCGTACACCGTAAGAGCAAACCGTGCCCTGATAAGCGATCCTATGAGCAATCCTATGCTCTGATATGAGCTAGCCGAGCTCTGATAAGTAATCCTATGCTCTGATACCACCTGTCAGGACCCGTCCCCAATCCCCCTGGGATTAACGAGGAACGCCCCTGATCCAGTCTGACACGGGGTGTCAGACAAGGGAAATTTCCAACCTTTGCCCTCTCGGGCTATCAGAGTACGCCAGGATCCGGAGGAGGTATGTGATATCTCGGTCTCTGCTACAGTCCACACCGTATCCAACCTGAAGGGTATTAAAAACAGAAAGACTGTGAGTGGATAAAAAGTAATAGTTCGATAAAACATTTCATAAAGACCTTTATACCTTTCGCTAAAAAGCATGCATGCATAGTAAAACCATTTATCCAATCACATATGTTTAAACAATCATAATCATACGGGCTCCTGCCCAAACCATTTACAAAAAGCCATAACATAGTAAACATATGTGGGATCTCAGCCCAAATCCATTTATCATCATAAAACACAATTTCCCAAATAAATTGAAATCATGTTTATCCATTATATTTCATATCACCAAACATGTCACGGTATATAGAGCTAGCTAACCGGGGTCTTAAACCCAAGTCTCTCGAGGGTCCACCCAGGTCAGTGTCCGTAGATCAATGACCCTCCCTGGAGGTAACGAACCATGCCCATCCTGAGAGTAAGGAACCCAACTAGGGGGTGACTCCACTCAGTTAGTGCTCCGTGACTACTCTGGGGTCCACTCAGGCCAACGACCCTCCCCGGAGGAGACAATCATATATAAAGGATGGCATATGAAAAACCGTTTGAAATCATTCTTTAAACCTTTCAAGGATTCATGCCCGGCCCCCATAAGCCGTCATGAACCATAAAATCCTTTCAAGGATTCATGCTGGTTCCCATAAACCTTCATGAACCATAAATCTATTTGTAACACATAGCTGGGCCCTAGGCCCGAATCCACATACAAACTGGACCTCCGGTCCGAATCGTAAACCAACTGGACCACCGACCTGATGCCTTGTTAAATCAAAAGGACCTCAAGTCCGAGAGTTCGTAAATCAAATTGGTTTCAAACTCGAGTTTACTTTATCAAATCCAAAACCATTTCATGAAATCATATCCAAAACCATAAGTACGGAAAATCAGTGTAAAATTAGAAAACCTCGATTTACGTGCAAGCACGTAAATCACCCTGAAATGCGTGAAACCATATAATTCACCAATATCCAAATCAACATCATAGAATCACATTCATAATCCATATAAAACATTTAAGCATCCATCACAGTTTAGAAATCAAGGTCCACTCACAGACCGTCCTATGCTGCTGCCTCGGTTTACGTTCTGTAAGCGTCACCGGGAAAATCGTCATCATCGGGACTCCCAAACCTGTCCAAATCAATCTAGAGGGTTACTAACTACCTTATTAACCTCTCAGTGAAGCCCCGTAATTATCCCAAATTTTTAACTATTTTAAATCCCGAACCTAAACCTTCGGATGCCCCGAACACTATCGAGACGGTGTCCGATCGACATGAAACCAGTCCCAAAATGTTCGTTACATCGAATAGAATGTTTCATATGTTGAACACATTCCCAAAATCCCCACCACGCGCTGCCACGTGCCGCCCAAAGGGCCCTGCGCGTGGGCTCACGCGCCTAGGTACTATAGCATCATCTCCTTCCTCTGGCCGGTTCCGACCAGTCGGTTCGGTCTATTTCCTGCAACTGGACCGGAGTGACCGGTCCAGGCCCCTAAAATCCTTGTTTTGGTCCGTTTTCAACCTAATTCGATCCTAAAATTCCTATTTTAATCCTAGAAGCCTAATGGTATGAAGAAAACTAAGAAAACTATACAAAATCAACCCCATTCGATTCTTCCTTCACGGCCCAAAATTTCTGATTTCCCCCAGGGCTGTTCAACCCTTCTCCGTTGTTCAAAACTTCCTCTAGGCATTCCTAACAATCTAATAAGCCATATCCAAGCACCCAAAACCATCCATAATACCCTAATCGAAATATCGAAATTGAAAACTCAAATTGAGTCCTTACCTTTCTCCACTATGCACGGCGGCTCAGCCGCCACCCGCCACCATCTCCATCTTCCGTGTCTCAGTCTCAGCCTCCCTCTCAGTCCCTCTTGGTCAGCACAGGTAGGGGCAAAGGCTTGAGGTGGTGGTTGCACGAGATCGGGTTTTGGGGTTGGATGAAACAAAGAAGGTGAAATGCATGTATGTGGAATGATGGCCAGTGGATGGGTGACACTTGTCACTCATCCATTGGGCCTCTTTAAAATATATGGGCCCACTAACTGCCAAATGACATATGTCTCGTAATTCGTGCAATAGTTCCTCGAGACTTCCTTGAACCGTAACTTCGCCGTTGAACGTCCGAATTCGACATGCCGCCTATCTACGGATTCGTATCGTCCTGATCTACGTAACGGCCCTCGGCCCTTGGCCATCAGACATCCCAGTCCAAAAGTCAACTATTTGCCCCTTTTAACCAAAATTACCAAAATGACCTTAAACTTCCGAACGTCATAACTTTTTCCTCGAATATCGAAATTGAACGTGCCAACTCGTGACGTCACGAACTATGTCACAGTCATTGGCCAAAGTCCATTTGCCTGCCAGAATGAAAAGTCAACGTTTTACCCATTCTAGGGGCAAAACGGTCATTTTGCATCGTTCATCCGATTTCACCCAACCAATCACCGATTAACCTCCCTAAGCATGATTAGTCACTAATCTAATCCTGGAATTCGGGACAGGTCGTTACATGAGGCCCTGTTGATTATGGTTTCGGGCTTAAGGCCCAGTTAGTCGTGATATCGGGCTAAAGGCCCAGTTGATTGTAACATTGGGCTAGAGGCCCAGTTGATTGTAACATCGGGCTTGAGTCCCAGTTCGATTTAAAAAATGAGAATTCGAGCATGAGACCCTGTAGAATTGTGGATTTAGGCCGAGGCCTGTGACCGTGGATTTGAATCGGGTTCGAGGAATAATATTGAGATGAATGGGGTATGAGACCCAGTTGAAATGTGTTTTGAGAAAGAAAGTATTTGAAATGTATGAACCCTCCATATGATTTATATGGTCTTCTCCAGACGTCGACCTGGAAAGTCACGATCCACAGACTAGAATGGGTATCCCCATAGGGATCCCGTTCCAGGAGTGGAGTTATGATGTGGTCCTTGACCAGATTCCAAAGAGATGATCGGACTAGGTCCGAAGATAGAGCCTCCCAGATAGAGAATTCCTGGGGGAAGACTCGAAGTGTGACCCGGAGTGGTGTGCACACTAGTATAGATATGTTGAGTTGTGACATATAACGGGGATGTGTTCCCTAGGGGCTGTGTGCCCCGAGTTGGCATCTTTTCAGAAGTTCTGCGGATGGGTTATACGTATGCGTACGTATGAGGTTTACAAAAAGTGATTTAGGGGCGGAGACCCCGTGTTCCATGTTTTAGAAAGTGATTTGGGGCGGAGACCCCGTATTTGATATTTTGGAAATGGTTTGGGGCGGAGACCCCGTATTCGATGTTTTGGTATTTCACTAAGAATAGTTTTGGGCTGAGACCCACGTTGACTGGATTTGGTCAAAGTCCCACTTGTGTTTGATTTGGGCTGAGTTCCCATGTATAAATTTATGGTTTTAAGATTGTGATTTTGGGTCGGGGACCCATAAATGGATTTATTGTTCATGAAGGCTTATGGGGACCCGGTATGAACCCTTGAAAGGTTTTTAGAATGTTTTCAAATGGTTTTATGAACGTTTTGATAAATGGTTTTCGAATGCATGCATATGCTTTTAGTGAAGGGCATAAAGGTATTATTGTGAAATGTTTTTATTAAAATATTATTTTGTCCACTCGCGACTTTTGATATTTTGAATGCCCTTCAGGTTGATCGCGGATGCGAGTTGTAGTAGAGATCGAGACATCACACTCCTCATCCTACGATCCTGGCGTATTCTGGAAGCCCGGTGAGGGCTAGAGAAGGAATTTTCCATGGTCTGACGGGTCCTGACACCACAAACAGCCTGAAACCTTGGTCCATTGCTATTGAACCTTGAACAGATGTGAGAGAGTGAAGGGAGGCGAGCCGAACAGTGGCAGCGGGTCGAGCCATTGTGGACGGTGGCTGGAGATCCCAAAAACGGTGAGTTTTAGTTTAAAATTCGAAAATTGGTTTTTAAGGGTTTTCAATCGAGTCTGATGATTGGGTCATGTTCCTAGGACCTAGGGGCGTCAAATGGGACTGGTTTTGTGGACTGGGGTAGTCGGAAAGGCGAGAACACGGAGGTTGCAGGTGGCCGGTTCAAGCTTCGATCGGGGAGGTGAGTTCTTGGCCCTTTTTCTATGTTTTTATTAGCCTAATCGACTACAAATGAAGGGATAAAGGTTTAGGAATTAAAAGGGAAGGAAATGGTTGAGAAAGGAGAGAGGAATGATGATGGATCGGTTCAGACCGGTCCGGTCCGGTTTGAACCAGAGAACCGGTTTCTCTGGTGGTAGACGTTGACACTGTAGCAGGCGCGTGGCCTTCACGTGCAACCCCTTTGGGAGGCACGTGAGGGCACGTGGTGGACCTTTTGGGGATGTTTCCAACACACGAAATCATCCTTTCGATGTAACGAACATTTTGGGACTGGTTTCGTGTCAATCAGACACCGTCTCGATATTGTTCGGGACGTTGGAAGGTTTAGGATCGAGCTTAAAAATAGTTAAAAATTCAGGAAAATTACGGGGCTTTAGTGAGAGGTTAATAAGGTAGTTAGTAACCCTCTAAAGTTATTTGGACAAGTTTGGGAGTCCCGATGACGGTGATTGGCCCGGGAGAGCCGAATGGCATGCATATCGAGGCGGCAGCTCGGACGGTCTGTGAGTGGACCTTGTTTTCTAAATTGATGTATGCATAAATGTTTATTATGTGTTTTAATACTTGTTTTTTGATACCATGAGTGCATTTGTGTGTGGTTACGTATTGGCACGTATTTCGAGGTTTCGACCTTATACGGTGGTTTAAATGAAATGGTTACTACGATGGTTTAAATGAAATGGTTTTGGATTTAAAAAGGATAAACTCGGGCATGAGACCCATTTGGTTTTGTCTCGGGCATGTAGCCCTATTAGTGACCTATGGGTCTGAGTCGTAGTCATGGTGACTGTTTTGTGCAAGGCCACGGATGATACGACGCTCGCCTCCGGACTGGAACATGTTCTTTTCGGAGAGGTCACGATGAACGATCCGTTGTCGGGCAGCCGATGGAGACTCGACTTCGGAGCGCTGACGGTTTACGATATCGACCGATGACGGATGCACCATGATCTAAAGGTGGTCGCGTCAGTTGATATGTTCACGGTGACATACCGGGATTGAGAGCGGTCCTGGACGGATGGTTGCACACATCGCTAGGATCGGAATCGTGACTGGCCCTGAGATATCGGGCACGATGCCCATTTGAGTCATGAGTTCGGGCACGAGGCCCAGTTACTTTACGTTTGTGATTTCGAGTCGGGGACCCTAAATGTATTTTTGGATTCATGACGGTTTATGGGGACCGGGCATGAATCCCTTGAAAGGTTTTAAAAATTTTTTCAATATATATATATATATATTCATATACCTTCCTTATTTGGAATGTCTCTTCCGGGGAGGGTCGTTGGCCTAGGTGGACCCCGGAGTAGTCACAGAGCACTAACTAAGTGGAGCAGCCCCTGTTGGGTACCTTACTCTCAGGAAGGCTTGGATTATTACCCCAGAGAGGGTAATTGATCTACGGGCATTGACCTGGGTGGACCCCAGGAGACTTAGGCTTTGAGACCTCGGGTAGCACGCACGTAGTTTTAGAAACCGTGACAGGATTGGTAGCATGATTTATATGTATATGCTATATGATATGTGATGTGTACAGGTTTTGGGCTAACTCCCATATGGATTTGGGTGGTGGCCCGTATGATTAGTTTCATTTACATTTTCTTTATGGTTCTTTTAGATAAATGGTTTTCGAATACATGCATGCGTTTTAGTGAAGGATACAAATGTCTTTCGATAAAATGTTTTTATAAACTCTTTGTTTTGACCACTCACATCTTTTAATGTTTTGACTGCCCTTCAGGTTGAATTTGGATGCGGGCTATAGCAGAGACCGAGACATCACATACCTCCTCCGGATCCTAGCGTACTCCGAAGCCCGAGAGGGCTAAAGTCGTAATTTCCCTTGTCTGACACTTCGTGTCAGATGGGATCAAGAACGTCCCAAGTTAATCCCGGGGGGATTGGGACGGGTCCTGACACATATGGCCCTATTGATGATTTTCGGGTCAGAGTCATAGTCGCGACAAGTGCTATGTGCGCGACGATGAGATCGATCGGCGATGTGTTCTAAATGATCTAGAGATAGTCGCAACGAGTGATATGTGTGCGGCGACGAGATCGATCTACGATGTGTTCCCGATGATCTAGAGATGGTCGCGATAAGTGTTATGTGCGCAACGACGAGGTCAATCGGTGATGCGTTCCCAATGATTTAGAGATGGTAGCGACGAGTGATGTGTTCACGACGACACTGAAATGAGGATGGGATGTGTTCCCACGTGTTCTATGTTTTGGGCAGAGATCCCACAGGTTTTATGATTTGGGCTGAGACCCTACTGAGATGATGGCTTCGATTGAGAAGCAGCTTTCACTGTATTTTGATTTGGGAAGAAATACATCTTGCTTCCGAGAAAAGATTTAAAATCAAAAGGTTTTATGATGCATGCATGCTTTTACGTGAAGGGTATAAATGTATTTTGATATAAATGTGTTTTATATACTGTTGTTTTGTCCACTCCTAACTTTTATGGTTTTAATACCCTTCAGGTTGATCGCGGATGCGGGCTGTAGCAGAGATCGAGACATCACATGCTACTACCGATCCTGGCGTACTCGGGTTAACCCCGAGCGGAGGTCGATTTTATCCCTGGTCTGACATGTAGTGTCAGAAGGGAGCAGGAACGTCCCACGATAATCCTGGGGATTGGGACGGGTCCTGACATAGTAACCCCCGGTCGACCCCTTGCACAGATTATCGATCCGCACTAACTAACCATCGCGGTCTGCACCATCCAATCGTCCATATTTTCAAAAGTAACAAGAAAATTGTACTCTCCAGCAAATTACCACTATCCATCCAATACCTCAGAACATGTGGCAACATCTAAGCAATTGTTTAGCCTCTACTTCACTAGGATTTTAACCACTACATTTATTACCATTATAAATACGAGGCACATTCCCCCATAAGAGGCAATTCACTATTCACTAAGCCTTGCACTACCTAAACTATGTCTAATCTCCTTCTGCATACTGGCTTAAGCACCAGAGTCCATTAGGTCGACACCCCACCAGTGTCAAGTGCTCTTCTTGTCCTTCCACAAGTCATCTCGGTGAACAGATGAATGCTTCCAACATTTATCAAGACTGTGCTTCACTAGATCCATTTCTCGATCAAACAACCATTAAGTCAATAGTTAAATGGTGATGTGGCATGTAAGACCCGTGTCTTAGGAAGAACGGTGAACAATCTCACATCGCTCGGGAAGGGAAAGGTGAATTGTCTTATATGTGTGGCACGTATTTATCTAGCACAAGACCTTTTGTGAGCTCACTGACTTTGGATTTGGTTGGAACTCCAAAATTATGCGAGTTTGGGCTGGAGAAATCCCATGATTGGTGATCCACCGCGAAGTTGCACGTGAATTCCCAAAAATAATACCGTGAGGGCTAGGCCAAAAGCGGACAATATGGTACTAGATGGATCGGGTCGTGACATGTCATGATTAGGGTCCATTTACATCAAGGGTTTTTAGTATTAAAGAAAATTGAAAAAAATCCCGCCAAATAAATTTTCATCGCGAGCCCTTTTTAAAAAAAACAAGAAAAGTCCTACTATAGCTCTTAAACTTCAATTGCGCCCTAAGCTCATAGAGAGGAGCTCTTCATTTTTCTCTAAAAAAGTAAGGTAAAGTAGGATTGGGCATTCAAAGGAAAGAAATCTGGAGACCATATCAGATTTGTGACAAAATGGAATGGAGGATGCTGGTTGGAAGAGTTGATGGCACCTTCTATAACGCAAGTTTTTTTTTTAAAAAAATATATGATTATACCATAAGTTGAGAGTATGCTGAAAAATTGGAAATTTGCACATATAACATAAAATTATGAAGAAAAAACTCTTTGAATTTGTAATATTTCTGGCCAAACGTGAATTTTGAGCTAAAATAGAGGTTTGAACCCCAACCTTTATATTCATGCTTTTGATTTACTTTTTTTTTTATTAACGGGGAGGGATGAATTTTTTAAAATTATTCATACAATATGTCATTGAGGTTCGAATTTAAGACCAATTGTCTACAAATTAACAATAGAACCAATTGAACTAGACCCACTTGACTTATTTTGATTTACTTGTTTTGCCTTTAGATAATAAAATATGAATAAATAAAATGTTGTTTTCAATTTTATTCCATTTATTGTCGTATGAATTAAATAATTTGTTGTATTTGGCATGTAGATGAACAAATAATTTTCTATTCAAATGCACTATAAAGGTCAACTAATGACAAACTATTACGACAATGACAAGGTAAATGGACCAGAAATACCATAAATACCCTTGATGTAAATGAATCCTAGTCATGCTAGATCACCACTTAACTGTTGATTTAATGGTTGAGTCAACATGTGGAGTAAATTGATGTCATATCAAAGCGAGTAAAATGATGAAATTGGAATTTTTTGTACCATTTTGAGAAGGATCCTCAAACCTTAGGGTATAAATTGATGTTTTCCCTTTATTTTAATTATAATTTATGTAAGAGGTTTTGAGCTACGCATCATAAAGAGCCACACATAAATACTATTAAATTATATAAATTAAATAAGTTAAACATGTTAAATAGGTTAAACGGGTTACTTGGTTTATTATCAGGTTGGGTTCAGGCTGGACATCCTTCATACGATTATTAAATGGGTCGGGCTCATGTTGGACATATTTGGGTAAAATAGAGTTTATGACACGACACAAACCCGACACCACCCGACCCATTGTCAGCCCTAGTTTCCATGAGGCGACAATAATGAGGGCTCTTCTCCCTTGTCTTGCTGGGCAGGACTGAACTTTCCTATCTATCTATGCGGTGATGACCGATGTTGGAGTTCCATGAGGCGGTAGTAGTTGGTGCCCAGCTAGTCAGGCTCAATGGTGCTACTACTAAGTAGGCTTAACGAGATCGGTCTTCGAGTGAGGCAGAGAAATATGCCTGGGTTGTTTTTAATTTTAGTCTTTAGTTTTTATTTTATTGTTTAGCTTGAGTTTGAATTCCTTAAAGTCCAGTCGCTCTTTGAGCTTTCTATGTAATCTCCCTTTGTGGGCATAGTTTGTGGGAGGTGGAGTGAATCTGTGTTGGTAGTACCAGGTGACTTAAATAATTTGGAGGGACCTTCGATGCTGTTGTAGTGTCTGGAGGTTGTTTTATCAGTAATGCCTTTTCTTTTGGTGCCTCGAAGTCACAAGATTGATTAGGGTTGGAATTCCATATTATCAGGCTCTTTTGTTGTACTCAAGTTTTTATATTGTTTTGGTTGGTTGCTGATAAGCCGGTGTGCTTGTTGTTCTTACAGGGCCCTCATTTTGTAGTGTTTGTGTTGTAACTTTTATGGTGATTTCATTGACATTTATGAAGAGCAAAAATTATGATCACAAAAAAAAAATTATGAGAATAGTATATTAAAAAATGATGGGCAAAGAATAATGAGGAGAGTAACAAGATAGACGTTAGAGAAATACTGTATATAAGAAAAGAAAAAATAGAATTAAAATAAAAAGTTAAAATCTATTTTGAGCTGTTTTCACAAGAGTGTGCTTGAATTAAGGGGGAAATATAGAATTTGGCTCTAAGTCAAAAAATTATTTTTCCGTACACTCAATTATGGATTCATTAACATAAAAATCTAAAAATTTCACATGAAAAAAACTTGAAAATTGGATCCCACAAGTTTCTCCAAATTTAAATTCCATCTATATTTAAGTTGTGATTCCTAAACTTCAAAGAGAGAGAAATAAAAAATGGTACATCCCCAATTCCACTTATACTCCTATAATATTCAGATTCAAATCACCATCCCCATCACTATCACCATCGTTGTTGCGCACCACTCATCACCATGATCGCCACTACCAACACCTACAAAATAGTCACAACCATGACTCATTGCCATAGCTTCTACCATCACCTCAACAACTTTCATCAATGATTGATAACCCATCGTTGCCATCGTCACTAATCGTAACAACCACTACTAACTACCATTGCCACTATGACTACCTTGAGTACCACCAGGCCGGCCCAAGCTCAAGGCAAACAAGGCCTAAGCCTTGGGCCTCACTTTGAAAAAAGGTCTCATCAACCTCAAGCTTGTATTATATACCCACCTAAAAAGCCCAAATTAAAAGAGCTCTACAACCACATAAAAAAAGTCTTATTCAATCTCAAATTTATATAATATAACAGCCATACGCGCAATCCAAAGATTTATAACGGTAGAATAGTTGTTTACCACAGCCACACCTTTCTTCTCTGACTTCTTGTATTGTATCTCAATGAAGAAAATACATATTTTGGTATTCCCTCATCCTAAATTATTTCATTTTTTTCTCTTACTTATCATAAAAAATAAAAATTCTTCTTCACTTTCTCCAATTCCATAATCCTTCCGCTTTGAGCTCTCCCTCTTTGACTATGTTCTACTTACTTTACTCTTATGCCTAAATAATACCATAACTAATTTATGTGTTTGATTATTGGATTTGGATTTTGGAATTTTAGATTGGTAAGCTCATTCTTTATAATTTTGCATTATAACTCTTTCAATTTTTTCTTTTCTTTGAGATGATCGTTTTCTAGGATCTTATTATCTCATATTGATACTTTAAATTTGAAAGCTTAACCAATAATTTTATATCTAAACAAACAA
The DNA here is from genome assembly GCA_032719365.1 of Prinsepia uniflora. Lineage (NCBI taxonomy): Eukaryota > Viridiplantae > Streptophyta > Magnoliopsida > Rosales > Rosaceae > Prinsepia > Prinsepia uniflora. Next base: position 14,160,739 of record CM064865.1, on the reverse strand, counting down.
GAAAATTGACTTTACAGTAAAAAAAAAAATTATATTTAAATATGAAATTAAGAAGGCCTCAGTTATAAAGTATGTTTTAAGCCTCATGTGGTATTGGTACAACCCAGATACCACCCCCCACTAACCTCACGTTACACATCGCCACTTGTGTCACCACGACTATCACTATTATCATCACAATTCAAACACTGATTATCTTTAAAAATATAGATTTCATTATACTTTCAGGTTAGTTATGCATGAAGTTCACAAATTTCATTTATGTCAATTTAAAGTCCATAGTGATCTTCAAAAAATTTCATCCAAACACACTTTTAAAATCTTGCTTTCATTTATTCTTCCTCATTTTTTTCCTTCATATCTCAAACAAACAAAATTTAAAAAATAGAAACTGATTTCAAATAGTTATCAAACTAGTCCTTAAAAAAATTCAAAAATCAAAATGGTGTATTCAATATTCAACATTTGTGGAGATTAGATATTAGTTTTTAAAAGCATACAACTTTAGAATATTTTAAGAGAGAGTTAAAAATACAATAGAGTTCGATATTCTTGTGGATTGAAGTGCTACTTCTGCAAGAAGCGATCGTTGTATCCTGAGAGACGTTTGCCAAGAACAAATCCTTGAGCACCGGCGATGAGATAATTTCATCTTAAGGAAATAGAACTAAGTTATAGATTCAATCATACATGTAAAGGGTCTCTACTTATTTCCTTTGTAATTCATTTTGGAAATAAAGTTTGTTTTATTTTCATATTTACGTGAATATAATAATTATCAATATTTTTATCAATATTTCAAATAGTTATCGTTATCAAACTAGTCTTTAAAATATATATATATATTTTTTAAATAAAAAAGTTGTATTCAATATTCGGTTTTTATTTGGTAGAGATATAATGATATATGGTGCTTAAAGATTTTAAAGTCTAAAATTTAGTGTTGTTCTCCTACGACATTATATGGTGCCTTTGTAAGTTTGATTCTCAAGCCTTCGGTTCCGATAATTCGTTTTCCCCTAAATTCAAAGTTGACGATTTTAATCTACCCAATTTTACTGTTACTTTGACTTTTTACTACGCATCGGTAGTTATGTACTTATGTCTTCTGCTTTCCACATCTCTTCGATCTCTTTCCTTTTAAAATCCAACATTTCTTTTGTCATTACGTTTCTTTGTATTGTTTCGCCAAAAGTTCCACGTTTCAACCCTGTTTCAATTGTGATTCATTTGTAGGTCCCATATCGTTGAAACTATTATTTTAGATAAAGGTTGTGGTAAAAAAAATACATATATTTACATCTGAATTTACAATTTTATTTGTATCTTTGAATTTAAGGTTAATCAATGGTTCTTATTAAAAGTGATATGAAACCTTATTAATGTCGCTTTTAATTATTAGTTTCTTTTTTCAATTAAAAACTTCTTAATTTTTTCCAATTAAAATTTATTTTCAGATTTAAAAACAAAATTATATATATAAAAAAGAAACTATTAATTAAAATGCGATTTAGAAACAAAAGTGGCGTAGGTGAAACATCCGATTAAGAAACTAATTAATTTTTTATATATAATTTTGTCTTCAAATCTGAAAATAAATTTTAATTGGAACAAATTAAGAAGTTTTTAATTGAAAAAAGAAACTACTAATTAAAATGCTTTTAATTTGGACATTAATGAAGTTCATATCACTTTTAATCAGAATCATTGATTAACCCTAAATTCAAAGGCCCAAAAAAGAGTGTAAATTTAGATATAAATATAAGTTATAAGTGTCCTTTAATCCTAACCCATGTATAAATATACCGGCACTACGTCACTACATATACATTGGAACAATAATATGAAGATTATATTTATAAATCATATACTAATATATGTACTATCTTTCAATATGTAGGATACGTGTAATTACGTATTTAATATTTATAATATATATAAAATCTTTTTAATTTTATATTTGTAATAAAAATAAGAGAGAGGTAGATTTGAAAGTAATGCAAGAATTGGCTCTTAGGCGTACGTACCAAGTGGGGTATATTTAGAAACAACCCTTTGACAAGGTAATAGTAAATTATTTGTCTCGAGATGGAAGTGCTAAATTATTTGTCTTGTCGTATAAGAATTTTTTTTTGTAATATTTGATCTGCTATTTCAATCTGATGCCATGTTTATGTTAGAGTGTCTTCGAATAAACTTTGGATAAATTTTTTTGAAAGCACCTATACTTATTGTCACGATATTGGAGGGAAAGGAAGACTTATGTGGTGGCATTAGATTCTTTATTGATCACCAATTGCAAGACTCCAAGGTTATTCCATGTACAAGTTATAAAATGGTCCCCATTGATTCCCACACACATTTCTCGATTTCCTTCCATTGATTCCGAACGTATATAGCTAATGATGATTATCTGGCCGGCAGATACTACCACTACCATTGCCATTGGGACAATTCTTGACCCAACAAGCTTGAAGCTCGGAGATATTGAAAACCCACATTTAAACAAGAGGGGTTTTAAAGTATGTAACCACTATAATCGCGTTTGATTTAGGGTTTAGAATCCGGATTAAGAGTTTAGTGTAATGCAGTCACCGTTTAATTATTAATTTGCTTAATTATGATTTAGTGTTTTAATTTGGGATGAATTTGGTGTTTCATTCTTTCTCAAATGCTATTTTTTATTACTTGCAAATATATTCCGATGCATAAACAAAAATAACTTATGAAAAAAACAGAAGGAAAAACTTTGAACACAAGTGTTGAATTGCGATTTGCTTGAATTAAGGAGGTGGTCTCCTTGGCACATGTTGCTGCTAGGGTTTGGGACATGAGATCCAAACAAGAACAAATTTGAGAAATTCCGGCCTTGATATTCCCTACAAAGCCTTGGTGTCTGTGGACTATAGACCTGCACAAAATTGACAACCCATCCAATCCCTCTCTTCTCCTTTCCAGCCAACCAAAAACCAACAGCACGACAAATTTCAGGAAAAACAAACAAAATTTATTAATAAAATGAGAGTGTGAGAGAGAGAGAGAGAGAGTAATTATATATTACAGCTCAGTAGGCATCCCCACCATCTGTACAGCTAGCTCAACAAGATTGCTGGAAATATAGATGTTTACAAAGGCAGGCAAAGGGACAGAAATTTTATTAAGTAAATATATATATATATATATATATATTCATTGTTGAGTAATAAAACCAAGGGCTTGTAGTCATTGAAGGTGAGCAAGGGGTTCTGAAACTTGGTGTGATTATCATGTGTTGTTTGGTTCAGCTGGCAATGACCCCATCTCAAAGAAGAGTACTTCATCTTTATACAAAAATGGCAACAGTCCTTCATCACTTTCCAGATCAGATGACACAGAAATAGGCTAAAAGGAAGATGAGGAGTGAATTCAGGGACAAAAAAGGGAATTAAAATTTGATAAGTGAAAGTGAGTGATTGATAATATAACTACCTTTTTCTTTTGAGTTCATATTTGAACTTTTGATCACCCCCTCCATTCAATAATTATTATGTTGCAGTGCTCAACCAGTAAGTTAAAGCCACTCCCACACCTGTCCACATCTACATAGTAAAAATCATAAGTATTTTACAGTTGGTAACAACTAACAACCACAACCCAACAAAAAGACATTGATTTTTTGATATCTACATAAAGTGTGCTTAGGTTGTCACCTCTTTTACTTCACAAAACCCTTTCCTACGTATTCAGTTGTTTAACCGCAATGATTTCACTCTCCTTTCTCTGGTTTCCTTCCATTGATTCTCTTATGAAAGTGTAACCTCCTCCGCGTAAGAGAATGGGTTAATAATGTCAGTCTTATTTGTTATGAATCAATTTTTAACTGTAATGGTTTTCACACTCATCATCCGTTGATTTTTGTTTCTTGATTCTCGTTTAATTTATTCAATCGCAATCCTTACAAGGCAGAACTAAAGCATCGTGCAGTGTAACACTGGTAAAAGAAAGGGTTGATGATGTCTGCTTCCTTTGCTATGCATCAATTTTTTACATGTAATTTTCACACTCCTTTCTCTATTTCTGTTATTTAATTATTTTTTAATTTATTCTCATAGCCGATATAAAAACCGAGGATAAACCAACCATGGCTAAGAAAAGGGGTAATAATCAATTTCTGCTTTTTGTGGTTTTCCTATATACTTGTTTCAAAAAACTCACCCCTTTTGATTTACCTCATCACCAAAATAAAAAGAGAAAGGGATGGGATGATGGTTTTTGAAAGGACAAGATGTTCTTCAGTGATGGAGGTTCTCCGATGTCATTTTGATGAGATGCTCTACACTTCACACCAACAAAGTGGGGGCACCAATTGGAAAGCCACCAAATGAGTTGTCTTTCTCCTAATCTATCCCTTTGTGTCTTTAGATTTTAGCAGCATTCATATACTTGCATTCTATGCAATTCCCAATGAGTTCCTTGTATTTTCTTTAACATTTCTGAGCCCTTTGTCTTCAACAAAACCCCACTAAGCTAACAGAGGACCACATCAACAAATCTCTTCAAGTTTTGTTGCCACAGATATGTATGTTTCTGTTCGTGATGCACTTCCTTTCAGCTTTGCAAATTAAAAAGACTCTAAACATTCAGTAGCCAAGCTCATGTCAAAGCCATCAGCTGCTATAGTTGGGGGTGCTGCAGGGGCAATTGCCTTGCTGGCAATCGTCGTCGCATTCCTGTGGTTCTGTATGACACATTGTAAGAATCTCTCCAACAAGAACTCTGAAACAGCCTCCTCAGATCCCTCTGCAATAGGTAATTGATAAACTCCCTATTTCCTCTTTGTTTTTTTTTTTCTTTCGAAAAATTAAGTGATGAGCTGGTTTTTTCACTGTCACATTCTCAGTGGAATGGAATAGGGCAGGCCCCAGCCCCGGGGGACAACAGGGAGCAAGGCAGTTCACATTGAAGGAACTAGACCAGGCCACCAAACATTTTGACGAAAGTACCCTCCTGGGATTTGGAAGCTTTGGCCAGGTTTACAAGGGTTTGCTTCGTGATGGCACGGTGGTGGCCATCAAAAGGCGCCCTGGGGCTCCTAGACAAGAATTTGTCACAGAGGTATGTACAACTACGTAGTACAGGCACATAGCCTCTAACTTGAATGGATCATAAAATAAAACAATTATATTCGTATGGAAAATTGGCAACAGGTAATGTATATTTCGGAGATTCATCATCGAAATTTAGTTTCAATGCTGGGTTACTGCCAGGAAAACGGATTTCAAGTGCTGGTTTACGAATATTTACCAAATGGAAGCATCTGCAATCACCTATATGGTAATGTTTATTGTGCGACAACGTGACATGATAACCTCTTTAATTTAAATCATCTAAATCAACAATGTTACATATTGTGTTCATATTTTGTGATAGATACAAGACTTGATGAGCAATCAACTAAGCTTGACTTTAAGCAACGGCTGTCCATTGCTCTTGGGGCTGCCAAAGGTAGCTAGATCGATCTATATCCAATTAAGAGACTTGATCGCAATTGTTTCTAGATGTTGAAGGATTTTTCGGGTTTGTGTTAACTTTTTTGGCAGGGTTGTGTCACTTGCATGGGCTAAAGCCTCCACTGGTGCACAAAAACTTCAAAACCGGCAATGTGCTAGTTGATGAGAACTTCATTGCTCAGGTGGCCGATGCAGGGGTCTCAAAGCTGCTTGAAATGATTGAAGAAGCGGTTCCTTCGGGGACGTCTAGTGTCAATTTTTTCCAAGATCCAGAGTAATCCAATGTCTAATTCTAAATAAGACCCTGTTTTTATTTTTAATTAATTGATTTGGTGAATATTAATTTGTGGCCTTAATGAAATATTATTACAGGGTTCGAGCATTAGGGGTTGCTGCCTCTGAAATGAGCGATGTTTACAGCTTTGGGGTTTTTCTTTTGGAGCTTCTAACTGGACAGGAGGCTTTGGACATTGGCTCCTTGGGAACAAATGAAAGCTTATTTCAATGGGTATATTTTTTTTTAAAAAAAAATTGTGCTCAATTCACCGGCGACTACATTACTGATCACCTTTAATTTTGTAACTCTGTGAAGGTGGAATCACGGCTGAGTTCGAACAGTCTTGTGGACGGCCGGCTAGTTGGGTCCTTCACCGGAGAGGGAATGAGGGACTTGATCAGGCTGACACTTCAGTGCCTGAGTTTTCCAGGAAAACGGCGGCCCGAGATGGAGGTGGTGGCGGCTGAGCTCGAAAGGATTCAAGAGAAAGAAAGGGAAATGACAACAGTCATGGGTGAGGGCACTGATACAATCACTCTTGGGAGTGTACTATTCGCTTGAATATATACATATGATCAAGGAATGGATTCATATCTGGGGTTGATGATGATTAGCTTTGGCAAAGCTTAAGCTTTATATCTCACCAGCAACAAAAAGAAGTTAGCTTGTGGGAGAATTAATGCTACAATCGTACTCAAAATGCTGTAATTTACATTCTTAATGATTGAAAACAGTTAGTTTTTGCAGGATTCAATACCAGTTGGTTTTGATAAATTCTTATTCCAAGTATAGGAAATTCAAACTTGAGACATCTAATCCTCTACAAGGTTTACACCTAACATGATATGTGCAATGTGCTACTGTATTAAAGTTGTTTGTGACATTTTCTGTATTATTTATCCACTTTGTTGGTTTGTTCACATTGCATAAAATTCACGAATTTTAAAGATAAAAGTTTTGTTTTAAAGAATTTATAATTCAATTTCAAGTAATTATAAAATGTTATCGTAGTTTTCAATTATTGCCTCTTATATTATAATATCACTTTTATTAGAAAAATAAAGAAAATTGAAGCTGCCTTTCTCATTAAGCAATTTCAATTCGAGAAGACTACAAAGACGGCCTTTGTAGGGACACATTGCATGGTTTTACAAAACCCACTTGCGAACATTAATGTTGTGTTTGAAATGACACCACATATCATCTTATTAGCTTTGTGACCCCAAACGAAGGGAAAAAAGTACCCCAGATTGTAAACATTGCATTAAAAAATGAAAACTACATATTTGAGTCTACATGCTTCCTCCCGAATCTCCGTAAGCATTTCTTGATTTGATCAATCTTCTTTTCATCCTCCACAACTAATCGAAGCAAATAATCATCACATGTACCTACAAAATAAAAATAGCAATGAAATATGAATCACAAAACATCATTTAAAATGTCTTCTTGATGCACTTTTAGATGCAAAATCATCAATTATGATATCATATTTAATGATTTCTAACATATTCTTTTCAATGCATAATATCGCTAATCCATTTAGCCTATCTTGACTCATGGCAGCCCGCAAGTAAGATTTCAATAATTTTAATTTAGAAAAACTTCTTTCAGCAGATGCCACAGTCACATGTATAGTCAATAATATCCTATAAGCAACCATTACATTAGGAAACATATCCACACTCTTTACAAACTCAAGAATTTTAATGGATGTCCATGGTTTATCTGTTTCATATGCTTCTTTTGGTAACATCACTTGCAACACCTGTAATTCTGAAAATAAGTCTCTTGCATCAACATCAGAAACATCACCATGTTTTAAATCATTTTCAAGATTCACACAAAAACTTTTCAATTCATTATCATCAAACGAAGTCAACTTTGCAGCATCAAATAAGAATCCAAAAATAGATTCAAAACAACGCAATTGTTCAAACCTACTCTTCAATTCACCAAGAGCAATATCCACTATAACAAGAAAATAATCAGTTCTAAATGATTCTTCAGCTGATTGTTGTTCCCTATCACTATTGGAAACCTCATCAAAATGCCTTTTTCTACAAACTTGTCGTTTTTTTGGAAATACAGACTCAATTCCCATATCAAGGGAAATTTCTTTAGCATCAATCATGGCAGAAATAAACCCATTTATTCTATAGTTTTCAAAAAATAAAACAAGTCCTTCTAATTGTCTTACAGCCGCATCAAGACGCATGTCTTCAGATTGTAACTTTTTACTAACTAAGTTAATCTTATGCAAAATGTCATGCCAAATAACCAAACTTAATATAAATTCAAAACTTGAAAGCTCTCCTGATGCTAAACTTTGAGCATCCCTACTCAATTTGGCATCTTCACTAATTTCCGTTAATTTAAATAAAGCTTCTCTGATTTGGGAAGCTTGAGATTTTATTGCTTTGACACTTTCAATGTGACTTTCCCAACGTGTAGTTGACAATGATTTCAAAGTCAAACCATCTATGTAATCAAGTAACAAATTCCATCGCTTTGTTGAATTAGAGAATACCGTATATATGCATTTACATGCTCCAAAAAAAGATTTTGCTTTAACACATGAGTTTGCCATATTACATACTATTAAGTTGAGACAATGAGAACCACATGGCATGTAAAATGCTCTAGGATTTATATCAAGTAATCTTTTTTGTACACCTATATTTTTTCCTTTCATATTAAAGCCATTATCATAACCTTGTCCCCTCACATCATCAATATTAAGTGTAAGGGACTCAATTACATTTTTCAATTCTTTAAAAATTCCTAATCCATATGTATCTTCCACATTTAGAAACTCTAAAAAGTACTCTTGTATATTTATTGGAGTACTTGACACATCTACACACCTCAATATTAAAGTCATTTGTTCGTTGTGACTTGCATCAGAAGTACAATCAAGAATGACTGAAAAATATTTAGCCGTTTTTATTTTTTCAATGATTGCATGTTTAACATTTGATGCTAAAATAGCTATCAACTCATTTTGAATTTTATGGCTAAGATAATGATAATGAATCTTCTTATCTTGAATGAGTCGAAAATGGTGTTGCATTACTGGATCAAACTCTGCAATCATTTCAAGTAGGCCTAAAAAGTTACCATTACTATCTTCATAAATTTTTTCATTTGTTCCACGAAAAGCCAAATTATGTATAGCAAGACATTTCACAACAGCGATGATTCAGACAATAACATTTTTCCAGTGTAGTGTATCTTTCCTGATTAGCTCTTGTAATTCGGTATCAATTGTTTGATTTGTTTTCAATCTAATTTGCAATTCAACACAAGACCTCAAGTTAGTGAGGTGTTCAATACTGCCTTCATGTTGTTTAAGCTTCTCACCAAGATGTTTCCAATCTCTAATTCCTTCACTAGTTAACTGACTTCTAGAATTCATTGTTTTAAACAACTTACAACAAAAACAAAACACTTTATCCAACTCCTTGCAGTACACTAGCCATTTTCGATCCTTAGTTTCCCCATTTGGTAACGTACGAAGATAATAATTTGAAGAAAAATGTCTATTGTGTTCGTCCATGGGGAATTTGAGATTAGTTTCTCTTAGGGGACCTTTTTCTACAAGTAAATCTCTCATTTTTGCATCAAGATTATCCCAAACTCGTGGATCATAAATGTTCAAATCAAATCTTGTTTCTTGACATTCATTTTCATGGCAAGGTTCATCAATATTTTCATTTTCATCAAGGAAAGGTTCATCAGTATTTTCATTTTCATCAAGATCACCAATTTCTTCATTGACATCATTCTCATTTTCTACTAATTCTTCCAATTGAATTGGTTGTTCATATTCATTTGGTAAATCTTCATCTAAATTTTCAAGTGAATCATTGGTTTGTTTAACAAAATATTTATTCAAAGACCCTCTTAAACTTTGAGCAATTTCTTCTTCTTTTTTCTTTCTTTGTCTCTTGAGATTTCCGGAAAGTTGTTTCTTAGGAAACATTTTTTAATTTTTATAATAAACACAACACAATAAAAAACAATAAAACTAATTAACAAAGAACAATAAAACCTGGATTTTGAGCTTATTTCCTTCCACTTGAAACTTCCAAGTATAAAGAACAAGAATCCCAGCCAAGTTTTCCGTTGAATCAAATAATAAATAAGAAAAAGTTAACAAAGATATGTATTACAATTTACAAAATTTATATATCTACATTCTATATGTATCTATATAAAAAAAAAATTACCTTCAAAGAAAGGCACTAGTCTAGCTTGTGGATGATTTATTTTGGAGAAGAGGAGAAGAGGAGAATCACCAAAAAAAAAATTACTTGAGTTCAGAGAAGAGGAGAATCACCCAAAAAAAAATGCTTGCGTTGGGTTATGAACTGAGAAATCTGTTTTGTGGTTGAAAAAAATCTGTTTTGATTTATTCCATAATTGTTTATTTATTTTATATTATATTATACAATTAATAAGGACTTTCTTACTCTTTACGTTTCTTGAGATTGAGTATATAGAGATTGATTGTGATTAATTGACTTCCATTTTCATTGAAAAGTACAATCGGCAACTTTTTTTTTACACATATATACATAGGTTTAAAAATAAAATTTGGGCCCCCTTCAACTGTGGGCCCCGGGCTGTAGCCCTGGTGGCCCTTGCCCAAGGCCGACTCTGCTTTTAAGACATATGTCTCGTCTATATCCTAATCGATCATTCACATTAATGACATGAATCCACTATGAACAATAACTATTCATTCATCTAGCTATTTACTGAATATTTGTATCACAAAATCAACAATGCTTTTATTTTTGTTCTTTTAAATAGTTTCAAGCCTCCTCCAACTACCGCACATAACTACAATGCCTGCTCATTCACCGAGTTGTTTGGCTAATAAGTCACCAAGATTGTACCCATCTCCTTATTTTGAACCGGTCGTTGAGTGAATGAAGTTTCACACAGATGGATCACAATATATAGTCCTTGTTATATGACAAACTTGCATGAAGCCAAACACTGTTGGGAAAGATGCACAAATTAAATAGATAATTATAATTACCATGATTAAACTTTTCACACCCTCAAAATAAATAGCGGAAGTAAAAAGAGGTAAAAGAGAACACCGAAATTTAACGAGGTTTAGCAATGTGCCTACATCCTCGAACAGCAGCTCCAAAATTCTTCACTATGAATAATGGGATTACAAGTACAATCTCACTCAATGTTGGATACACAACTCTCTCTTGGATTCACTCAAAATGATCTTACTTTCTCTATTTTTCTCACAAATGAAGCTATCTTCCTATTTCTCACACAAGGAGGAACTCTATTCTCACTCTCACATTTGGTGGATAACTTGTTGCTTGAAGGATGATTAAGAATGATCAATCCCTCTCCTTTATATAGGGATGGATGGAAGGAAGTTATCAATGCATAATCATGCATAAGAGTTATCTCCAATTAATCTCATGGTAACTCTCATCTCCAACAATAAGTTGGGAGATCAAAAGTCTTCTTTGTTTTCAAACACATGAATGAACCTACCCAAAATCACATTCATGCACAACCATCGCATGTGCATTGAGATATCAAAAGTCTTCATTTGGGGAACTCCAAAGATCATATTAATTCTCCTCCACTTAATGGAGGGATAAACCTATCAAATTCTCCCCCACTAAATGGAGGGAATAACCCATCAAATTCCCCTTCACTTAATGGAAGGAATAACTCATCAATTTCCCCCTTCCCGACTTAAGTGGAGGGCTCCATCATACCAGCTACGCTTTTGCAAAACTCTTACTTGTCCCTTTGTAAAGACTTTGTCATCATATCTGAACCATTGTCATCAGTATGGATCTTCTCGATTTGAATTTTCTTGGATTCCAACACTTCACGAATCCAATGATATCTCACATCAATATGCTTTGACCTTAAGTGGAAACTTGAGTTCTTACTCAAATGAATAGCACTCTAGTTGTCACAATGAAGAACATATTTTTGTTGCTCTTGTCCCAGCTCTTGTAGGAATCTCTTCATCCACAGTAACTTCTTGCAAACTTATGTAGCAACAATAAACTTTGCTTCTGTAGTTAACAGAGCAATGCATTTCTGTAATTTAGACTGCCAGGAAACAGCTCCCATAGAAAAAGTAAACAGATAACCTGAAGTGGACTTTCTGGTGTCAAGTTCTCCAACATGGTCTGCATCTGTGTACCCAACCAATTCAGGCTTACCACATCCAAAACACAAACTCATTTTGGAGGTGCCTCTACATGTGTTAAATCTAGTGTACCCAACCAATTCGGGCTTACCACATGCTTCCCAGTGTTTTTTACCCGGTGTGGATAAGAATCTGCTAATAACACCAACTGCATGTGTTAAATCTGGCTTGGTGCACACCATCATATACATAAGACTCCCAACTGCTGCAGCATATGGCACCGAGTTCATATCTTCCTTCTTTTTGTCACTTGTAGGACACTGCTTGGAGCTGAGTTTGAAATGACTAGTAAGAGGAGTCACAACTGATTTTGCTTTGTACATGTTGAATTTCTTCAACATCTTCTCGATATAACGTTCTTGTGATAACCACAACTTTCCATTCTTTCGATCACGAGAGATATGTATACCGAGAATCTTCTTTGATGGTCCTAAGTCTTTCATTGCAAAAGACTTGCTGAGTTCTTTCTTCAACTTGCTAATCTTGTCACTATCACGACCTACGATCAACATGTCATCAACATATAAGAGAAGTATAATAAATTTTCCATAAGAGTACTTCTTGACAAAAACACAATGATCAAAAGTGGTCCTCTGGTATCCATGTTTGATCATGAAGGAATCAAACTTTTTGTACCATTATTGTGGTGCTTTCTTTAGTCCATACAAACTCTTCTTTAGTCGGCAGGCTAGGTCTTCTTTTCCTGTGACTTTGAAACCTTTTGGCTGCTTCATGTAAATTTCTTCTTCAAGTACTCCATGAAGGAATGCAGTCTTGACATCTAGTTGTTCAACTTCTAGATTCAGAGTAGCAGCCAAACCAAGCACTACTCTGATAGATGTCATTTTCACTACTGGTGAGAAAATCTCTTCAAAGTCAACTCCTTGTTTTTGATTGAAGCCTTTCACAAGTAGCCTTGCTTTGTATCATAGTTGTGAGTTGTTTTCTTCTGTCTTCAATTTATACACCCACTTATTCTTGAAAGCTCTTTTCCATTCGGCAATTTCACCAAATCATAAGTGTGGTTCTCATGCAAGTATTTCAACTCATCTTTCATGTCTTTCAACCACTCCTCTTTTTTCTCATGGGTCACAACTTCTTGGTAGCACTCGGGCTCTCCTGCATCTGTCAACAACACAAACTGGTCTGGGGAGTAGAAGTTGTTGGGCTTTCGCTGTCTGTTCAATCTTCTCAGATGTGGTTCTTCAAGAGCTTGATCTTCTTGCACATATTCAGGCACAACATTATCATCATTGTTGTTAACAACAGGTTCAACATTATTGTTCTAGACTGCATCTCCCCCTTCATCACGAACCCTGGGCTGAGGAACTGGATCTAGGTTGACTGGATATTCTTTGGAGTCATTTGACTTCTCTCTCTTCTGGACATCTTAAATGGTTTGATCTTCAAAGAAGACCACATCTCTACTTCTGACAATCTTCTTATTGACAAGATCCCATAGTCTGTACCCAAACTCTTCATCTCCATAGCCCAGAAAAATGCATTCTTTTGATTTGACATCAAGCTTGGACCTCTCATCTTTTGGGATGTGAAAAAATGCTTTGTAGCCAAACACCTTCAAGTATTGATAAGACACATGCTTATCACTCCAAAACTTGTTGGGTACATCGTCATTCAGTGGAGCAGATGGCGATAAGTTGATCAAGTGCACTACAGTCATCAGTGCTTCACCCTAGAAACTCTTAGGTAACTTCGAATGAGATAACATACTTCTTATTCTCTTAATGATCGTTCTGTTCATCCTCTCGGCCAGCCCATTGTGTTGAGGGGTCTTTGGAACTGATCTTTCATGTCTGATCCCATTATTCTTACTATAGGCTCTGAAATCTCCCATATACTCTCCACCATTATCAGAACGGATACACTTAAAGTGTCATGCCTGTCTCACATTCAACAGTGGCATGGAACTTCTTGAACACTTCAAAAACTTGATCTTTGGATTTAATTGCAAAGGCCCACACCTTCCTGAATTGATCATCAATGAAGGTAACAAATTATCTTGCACCACCAAGAGTGTTAATAGTCATAGGCCCACAAACATCAGAATAAATGACATCCAATATATTGGGTTTTCTAGGTGTAGATTTATAATGAAATGAAGCTCTATGTTGTTTTCCAGCCAAAAAATCGGTGCATTGATCTAGAGGTGTACCTTTTGATTTCAATCTGGTTAATACCTCTTTCTTAGAAAGGATTTGCAATCCTTTCTCACACATATGACCTAAACGCCTATGCCATAGCCCAATCGCTGAATCTGATTAGCTGGCTGCTGTATTGACATGCTGATTGCTGATCTTAGCATGTGTCATATATAGTGTATTCTCATTCTTTCCCCTTGCTAGCACTAAAGAGCCTTTGATGAGCTTCCATTTTCCACCACCAAACACATTGGTGTAGCCTTCATCATCTAGCAAGCCATGAGAGATCAAATTGAGGCACATGTCTGGAACATGTCTCACATTCTTAAGAACCAAGGGGAAACCCATCCTCACATTTCCGAAGTCTCCGCTTGTGTAGGATGTGAAGAACTCTTTTCGGGAAGTAACATGGAATGATGAGCCAGAATCTAAAATCCAACATGAATCTTGAAAAGTTATTAATAAAACCATCATCACAAATAATGATGACCTCATCGTCTTTAGAAGCAGTAGCGGTTGTATCCTTGGTTTCATTCTTCTCATTGGCTCCATTTCTTTGCTCTTTTTTTAGTCTTCTACATTCTCTCTTCATGCGACCTTTCTGACTACAACGGTAACATTCTATCTCCTTCCTTGGTCTGTAGGTGCCCCTGAAATGGTCACTTGACTTGCCTCTGGAGCGGTCACGGTTGTGGCATTTTCTTTGAAAATTTCTTCCACGATTCTCTATAACTAGAGCCTCTGACTCAGTTGATATCCCTTGTTCTTTCCTCCTCGCTTCTTCATTTAATAAACTGTCATTCACCAATGGCAAAGTAAGGACACCTTGAGGAGCAGAGTTGCTAAGGGAAACCACGAGTGTGTTTCAGGTAACCGGTAGAGAGCTAAGTAGAAAAAGTGTTAACAACTCATCTTCAAGCATCAGCATCATGGTTGATAGTTGATTCACCAATTCTTGGAAATCGTTCAAATGTTCAGAAACACTTCGACCGTCTTTGTACTTCAAGTTCATCAATTGACAAATGAGCGAAGCTTTGTTTTGAGGAGTCTCCCTTTTGTATATCGACGCCAATTTTGTCAGAATTTGGAAGGCATCGGTCTCCTTTGTAATGTGGTGAAAAACACTTTGGTCGATCCATGGACGAATTTCTCCAATAGCTTTCCGGTTTAGAATGGTCCAATCTTTGTCAGATTTCTCTTCTGGTTTCTCTCCATTGCACATCAATACCTCGTACAAATCCTTGCAATAGAGGATGTCCTCCATCTGTGGTCTCCATATGGAAAAGTTTGAAGAATTGAGTTTGTTCATTGTTGAGGATCATGAGTTCGACGATGCTTCCATCACGAACAACGAGCCTGTGTAGCTCTAATACCACTTGTTGGGAAAAATGCACAAATTAAATAGAGAATTATAATCACCAGAATTAAACTTTTTCCTCCCTCAAAATAAATTGAGTAAATAAATTGGTAGAAATAAAGTGGAAGTAAAAAGAAGTAAAAGAGAACACCAAAATTTAATGAGGTTCGGCAATGTGCCTATGTCCTCAAACAGCAGCTCCAAAATTCTTCAATATGAATAATGAGATTACAAGTACAATCTCACTCAATGGTGGATACACAACTCTCTCTTGGATTCACTTAAGAGGATCTCACTTTCTCACTTTTTCTCACAAATGAAGCTATCTTCCTATTTCTCACACAAGGAGGAACTCTCTTCTCATTCTCACCTTTGTTGCATAACTTGTTGCTTGAAGGATGATTGAGAATGCTCAATCCCTCTCCTTTATGTAGGGATGGATGGAAGGAAGTCATCAATGCATAGTCATGCATAAGAGTTAGCTCCAATTAATCTCATGATAACTCCCATCTCCAATAATAAGTTGGGAGATCAAAAGTCTTCTTTATTTTCAAACACATGAATAAACCTACCCAAAATCACATCCATGCACAAACCATCACATGTGCATTGAAATATCAAAAGTCTACATTTGGGGAACTCCAAAGATCATATTAATTCTCCTCCACTTAATGGAGGGATAAACCCATCAAATTCTCCCCCACTAAAAGGAGGGAATAACCCATCAAACTCCCCTCCACTTAATGAAAAGAATAACTCATCAAACACAACAGTAGTGTAAGGACCCGAAATGAATTTCTAGGAAAACTTGAGTGATCCCTAATGGATTGATATGTGTCTGGGAAGCTATGAAGAAAGATGTAAATATGCCTTAACAAAGTGTGAGTCAACCTCACTTCTTACTAGAATGTGGGACACAAAGGAAAACAACTACAAGATATACTGAATAAGTAGACAAAAATAAAGTTCCTTAAATTCATTTAGAAAACATATATTCTGTCTTTTGAAAACACTAATACATAGTAGTTTGTAATCCATTCAAAGTTTGTTTGATCCTGAAATGACCAACTCGATGAGACCCGCTGGGGGTTCTAGGACCAGCCGTGTGGTGTCTCGGGCCCGCCGGGGGCGTTGTGGTTCGGCAGGGATCCTGCAAAACTAGACACCGGTGTGGTGTCGGCCAAAGGGGCTCCGATGCCAAAGTTAGTATCTGAATGCCGAGGGGCAAGTAAACACAGTGCTCTGGGTCGGTTCTGAGTGTCTTACCTTTGTGAAGGGTTTCGGGATATTTATAGTAGCCATAACTGGGTAGGTGGGCTACTGTTACGGGGGCAGGTGGTGCTTTGTGGCTGGGAGCCGTCTGACAAGCCCTGGACATCCGGAGGAGGCGCCAGCTGGAGTCCCAACCTGCCTCCATTAGGGAGTTGGTGTGGCAGAGTTGGTTAGGTGACTGTCGCAGCCAGCTGTCGTCTGTTCACTGTCAGGTGCCGAATGGCGGGTCTGCAGTATGGTGCCGATCGGCGGGTCGTAGGCCGTGAGGGTGCCGATCAGGCGATCGGTCGGCGACCTTCCTGTCCTGGTGGAACCTGTGCTAGGGTGGTCGGTCGATATGGTATCAACATAAGTCCCCTAAGTCTTTGACTGAGGTGGGGTTCCTCGGTCGAGGACTTGATATGACGGCCGGTACCTGTCAACCGACCAGGGCGGTGCGCCCTGTATCCCTAGTAGCCCCCCAAGTCATGGAGCGAGGAAGTGCACCGTATGTCCGATTTGCAAAGAGGCCCCGTTGTCGAGTTCCGGAAGCGGCCCACCGTAAAGATCGAAAGATCGTGGAGAGGCGGCCGTGGGGAATGGCGGGGAGACGTCGGTAGTAGTGTGCTTGCCGACGAAGAGAGGAAGCATGCCGTCGGGAAAGATGCCGAGAGGCTCCGGTCGGCAGGCTGTATGGATGCATACCGGTTAGCGATGTACGTATGTACGTATGTAGTTGAGAATGTACGATACCGATGGGTATACAGTACAAGGTATTCGTAGCCGAAAGGTGACCGTATCGGCCTGGCGACCGTCAGATCGGAAGCGCGCATCTCGAGGCGGGCCAGGGGCCTATAAAAGGGGCGAAAGCTTTTTGACTTTTTCACTTTTTACTCAGAGCATCTGTGGAATAATTGCAAGTGCCAACTGAATTGGAGACTGCCGATCAAGAAGAAGACGCACGTGGAACCAATTCGACCGAGCAAAACTTTGAAAGGTATAATTCCTGCCGTTCGGCATCTCTGCTCAGCATGTGTTCCGTAGCGTAGGTGCTTAGTTGTAGCTTCTTTTCTTTTGGTAATTTGTAGATGTCAGAGTCAGAGTCAAACAGTGGATCTGGGGTTAGGTCCCCTCAAGCTTTTGGCGGGGAAACACCGTCCAGTTCGGCAACCGACGTGCCGAGCGGGCGTAGTGGGTCAACGTCTACTAGTGGGTCCACTAGCAGCACTTCGTCATCCAGCAGGGGTGACAGCCTGGATGAGGCTCTCAGGTTCCCGCGGAAGGAGTTGAGGCAGCAGGGCGGATGCAGCACATCGGGTGCCGATCGGCCAAGTGAGAGGAGGACGTCTCCCCGTACTCCCCCCGTCACCATCGTCGATTCCGAGGCTGAGGGTAGCGGGACGGAGACGAGCTCGCCGATGGAACTAGATGCCGACGGCGTGGTGAAGGTGGAGTATGCCGTGGACTACGAGATGAACACCATTCGGCAGTCCGACCTGGACCGGTTCTGGGAGCTGTACAACGAGCCGGCGGAGATTAAGATGATGGTACCCCCGCACAGCAAGAGGCCGAGCAATCCTCCGGAAGGGTCGACATTATTTTACGTCGATTTCTTTGAACACGGAGTGAGGCTGCCTCTGCAATCGTGGCTCCAGGATATGATGGCGAGGGCGAACCTGGCCCTGGGGCAGCTGAACGCCAACGGCTGGATCATCCTGATCAGCCTGTACACAGCGTTCCGACTGGCGGGACTGCCGGAGCCGACCTGGGGGCAATTGTGCGCCCTGTACCACTTCAAGAGGCAGACCTACGGGTCGGGGTGGTACCAGATGGAGTGCCTGTAGAAGATGGCCCGGGGTACCTTTATCAACGACGTGCCGACGTCGCAGAAGAGCTGGAGACACCGGTTTTGCTGGGTGTCCGGGCCGTGGGAGGGAGACGTCAATGGGGTCCGTGCGAGGATTCCCAGCTTCTTCCAGTCTGGAGGTTGTTGGTCTACCGTTCGGCTAGTGGTCATAAGGCGGCAATTGTGGCTACCGAGGCGGAGACTGATGGTGTTTGTTATGTGTGCAGGTTCGTCCAAGGCAACGGTGACAGCAGAGGATTGGGAGGCGTGCAACCTGGTGCAGGAGAAGCTGTTCGACTTGGAACGCAGCCAGTGCGTCCTGAAGTTGCCGTCGAACCTGCTTGTCGTGGATCTCATCTCGCCACCTGGTAAGCAGTAGTGTTGAAGTTATAGTGTGTAGGCATGCTGGGGCACTAACAGTTTGTTTTGCAATGCACCCCCAAGTTGAACAAGCCGCTCAGAAGAAGATGAGTGAGGAGGTGGCGAAGCACGGCGTGGCTGCCGAGGGTAAGGGTAAGGAGCCGGAGGTGCCCCCCCCCCACAGCCGCGGAGGCAGAAAACCGTGGCGATGAAGCCCAAGGGGACTGGCCGGGAGGAGCCCCAGCAAGGGTCGAGCTCTGGCTGTCGACCAGATGGGCTGCCGAAGCCGAGCCGGCCTGAAGCTAGGCAGGGTACGGAGATGAGTCCGGTGCTTGGTCTGAAAAGACCCCTGATCAGCGAGCTGGACCAAGCCCGGGTGCGCCAGAGGAAGCTAATGGAAGCTCGGCAGAGGCAGTCTCCCCCGGCAGCTGGGGTGTCGGAGAGCGAGAGCGCCGACCGGCGTCGGAGGAGGGAGGCGGTGCTGAGGGCTCCGGAGGTGCCGAAGGGGCAGGAGAAGGAGAAGGAGAAGGGGGCCCGGAGGGAGATGCCGCCGCCGGCGAGGGAGAAGGCGGTTGTCAGCGCCCCTGGCGTGGCGTCCTTGTTTGCCGAACCCCTGGAGACGGGCGAGGTGGTGCGGTCTGCCAAGGCCGGCGATGGCTGGGTGTCGGTGACACACCACGTGCACAAGACGTTGGCGCCAGTTGCCAATGCCTTCGTGCTGGGGTCGCAGGTAACTCCTGCGGAGATAGAGGAGATCGGCACCGGCTCGCATCCCGGTCGGTTTGCTGCCGTGCTGGCCGAGCAAGCCCACGTAAGATCGATCGCCCAGTATTGTTTGCGTTTGTTTGTTTATTTATTTGTTGTTATGTTGTTTTTTTAAGTGGCATTGTCTCGGCAGTGCTTCGGGCAGACATATGTGGCCATGCAGAAGGCTGCGCGGCATATGCAGAGGCTAGAGGCCGAGCAGGGCGCCGCACGGCAGAGGGAGGAAAAGCTGCGTGCCCGGGAGAGGGAGGGCCATGCCGCTCGGAAGCGAGTTGTGGAGTTGGAGGGGGAGCTCAAGCGGGAGAAGGCCCGTGCGGAGGCGGCAGAGAAGGGGATAGAGGACCGTGAAGAGACGGTGCACGCTTTCTCCCAGCAGCTGAACGAGCAGGAGAGAGCCATGGGTGAGCTGCAGGGGGAGGTGGACCGGCTTCGTGTCCTGCTATCGGCCGATCGGCAGAAGACCCTGGAGGACTTCATGGCGGACCCGGTGTATGCGAATCATCTCGACCTGGCGCTTGCCGAAGTGGAAGATGATTGCATACAATGGGTGTTGTACTTCAATCCAGGGGTCCCCCTCAACTTCCCGTGGCTGGATGAGCCCCCCGTGCTGAGCAATACTTTCTCCCTGGACGGTCAACCGTCGAATGCCGAGGGCGAACGGCCGGCTGGTGCGGAGAAGGCTGCAGAGGCGTCCACTGCCGACCAGGCCGAGGTGGCAGACGAGGAGGTGGTGGTAGTTTGAGGCCGAGGGCAGTGTAGCTTGCTTTTTGTATGCTCGTTTTTGTTTCCTTTATTTTTATAGTCCGGGGAATGCCCCGTGTAGCATGTAGCTCGGTAGTGAAATCAATGAAGGTTGGACTTTATCTATCACTTTGTATCATGCGATGGCACTTCGTTTTTTTTTTGAATGAGAACTGCCGATAGGCGATTACTTGGCGATTGTGCGCATATGTGTTGGCATGCCGATCCACGGAGTTGTAGATTAGATAAGGACCGAAAAGTCATGATCATAAACCCAACCGTAATGGACATAACCACCGAAATAAGATCGTAATAGCGAAAGCTAATTGAACTGTGCACATATGTGGACCAAGTAAGCTTGTGTCGGTAGGTAAAGTAAGTGCCGTGTGGGTCACCGGGAGTGCCGATCGGCAATAGGGGATAGGCTACTTGTAGTTGAGAACTAGACTAACACTTAGATAAATGAAAGAACATTTTGCCGGAAAGGCAAGTTCGACTGGAGATAGCCAAATCGAATTACAGCAAAGTGTAAAGCAATGTACATAGGGGGTGTTTTTAATTATAAAACAACTTGAGATGATCCGCATGCCACGGGTGTGTAAGCGACCGTCCATCCGTAGTTTGGAGCTCATAAGTGCCTGGACGACAAATTCGAGTGACCAGGTAGGGGCCCTCCCACGTGGGCCCGAGGGTCCCATCAGCACGCTCCTTAGTGGCCAGGCTAACCTTGCGAAGGACCCAGTCACCGACCTGGAAACTGCGTCTGTGAACGCGAGAGTTGTAGTAGTGAGCGATTCGCTGTTTGTGCGCCATGTTACGGAGATTGGCTTGTTCACGGCTTTCCTCAATGAAGTTGAGATTTTGTGTGAGGAGTTCCGCATTCTCTTGTGGATCATAGGATAGTACTCGGTAAGAGTTTTCCCCAATTTCCACGGGAACGACAGCTTCAGTCCCGAAAGTCAAGGCAAAGGGTGTCTCCTGTGTCGATGTCCGGTAGGACCAGAGAACATCGGATAAGAGGTCGGACCATTGGCCTTTCGGGGTGTCGTGAAGTCGAGCCTTGAGGTTGTGTTTGATGAGCTTGTTCATGGCTTCCACCTGTCCGTTAGCCTGTGGATGTGCCACCGAGGCGAAGCAGAGCTGGATGCCATAGATGTCGTAAAAGTTTCGGAAACGGACAGAATCGAACTGAGTGCCATTGTCCGTGACGATCGTGTGTGGGATACCAAAGCGACAGATGATGTTCTGGTAAACAAAGCTCTCAACCTGGGCGGCCGTGATTGTTTTGAGGGGCTTTGCTTCGACCCACTTAGTGAAATAGTCCACCGCAACGATTGCGTGTTCGACGCCGCCCTTTCCTCGTGGCATGGGGCCGATGAGGTCCAGTCCCCATTGAGAAAAGGGCCAGGGGCTGAGCATGGGAGTGAGTCGCTCAGCAGGAGAATGAGGTACAGGGGCGCACCGTTGGCATGGGACGCATCGTTGAGTGATGGCCATAGAGTTGGCGCGCATGGTGGGCCAATAGTATCCCTGCCGAAAGGCTTTATGTGCTAGGGACCTGGGTCCGGAGTGGTTACCACAGATTCCCTGGTGAATTTCTCGGAGCACCGCAATGCCCCGGTCCGTAGGGAGGCACTTGAGGAGGGGGGTGTCGAATCCTCGTCGGTATAAGTGGCCATGCGCCATGGTGTATCGTGCGGACTGGCGTTGGATGCGTCGGGCCTCGTTGCGGTTGGGCGGGAGTTCGGCCATGGTGAGGTACCGGACAATGGGGTCCATCCAAGAGGCTTCCTGTGTTGCGACTAGGACTGGTTGCTCACTTGTGCTCGGGGATGCCAAAAATTCGACGGGGACACGGCGACCTATCTTGTCGTCGATGGAGGAGGCCAGGCGGGCCAGGGCATCGGCGTGGCTGTTTTCCGACCGTGGTATTTGAATGACCTCGTAGCCGCGGAAGTGGCGGAGTAGGGACCGCACTTTTGCCAAGTATCGGGTCATGGAGGCGTCTTTGGCATCATAGAGGCTGTTGATTTGTCGGACGACGAGCTGGGAGTCGCTGTAAACCTGCAGCTGTTGTGCTTGGAGGTCGGTGGCCAACTGGAGGCCAGCAAGAAGGGCTTCGTACTCGGCTTCGTTGTTGGAAGCCTGGAACCCAAAACGCAACGCGTACTCCAGCCGTTCCTGAGTAGGTGTGCTGAGTACGAGGCCGGCGCCAGAGCCAGTATGGCAGGAGGATCCGTCCACGTAGAGAGTCCAAATTGGTCGGGCGGGGTCCAAGGTGGACGGGGTTGGCGACTCGCAGATAGGAGCGGCGGGTGCCGTAATATTGGGATCCGGAGTGTCGGGCATGTGCTGCGTTGTGCTGTATGTGAATTCAGAAATGAAGTCAGCGATGACCTGTCCTTTGACAGCTGGTCTTGGGGCGAATGTGATATCGAACTCACTAAGCTCCACTGCCCATTTGACGAGTCGCCCCGAAGCGTCTGGCTTTTACAATGAGGGCCGGGCCGTTACAATGAGGGCAAAGGCCAACTTCTCCAGGTCGTTGTACCGGGTCTCGGCGTCGTCCTGGAACGCCTTGCTGACATAGTATACTGGGAACTCCGCGCCGTCCCGACTGGTGACGAGGACGGAGCTGACAGCAGATGTGGAGACAGAAAGATAGACGGTGAGCCGTTCCCCAGTGGTAGGTCGGGTAAGTAGGGGCGCGGTGCTCATGTAGGTTTTGAGAGCTTCAAAGGCAGCGTCGTACGTTGCGTCCCAGTTGATGTGCCGGCCCTAGGTCTTCATGACCTTGAAGAATGGTAAACACTTGTCCGTCGCCCGAGAGATGAACCGGGTGAGGGCGGCGATCCGGCCAGTAAGGGTTTGGACTTCCTTGAGTGTGCGCGGGGGCTTCATGTCCAGCATGGCCTTGATTTTTTCGGGATTAGCCTCGATTCCCCGTTGGCTGATCATGTAACCGAGGAATTTTCCAGAACGGACACCGAAGACGCATTTGGCAGGGTTGAGCCGCATCTTGTATTGCTTCAGAGCCTGGAACATCCTGTGGAGGTTAGGCACGTGCTGGTCGGCCGTCCGGCTCTTGACGAGCATATCATCTACGTACACCTCCATGGTCTTGCCAATCTGATCTGCGAACATGAAGTTGACAAGCCGTTGGTAGGTGGCACCGGCGTTCTTGAGCCCGAAGGGCATAACATTGTAGCAGTAGACTCCCAGATTAGTGCGGAAACTGGTGTGGATCTGGTCGTCGGGGTGCATCCGGATTTGGTTGTAGCCAGAGTATGCATCCATGAAGCTGAGGAGTTCGTGGCCAGCTGTGGCGTCGACCAAAAGATCGATCTTAGGAAGCGGGAAGCTATCCTTCGGGCAGGCTTTGTTAAGATCCGTGAAGTCGATGCACATCCGCCAGGATCCGGAGGGTTTCTTGACGAGTACGACGTTTACGACCCACGTGGCGTAAACGGCCTTGCGCACGAAGTGAATGGTGCTGAGCCGAACGATCTCTTCTTGCATGGCTAGCTGTCGTTCTGCGTCATAAGTCCGCTGCTTTTGGGTGACCGGTTTGAAGGAAGGGCTGATGTTAAGCCTGTGGCAGATGACATCCGTGGAGATGCCAGGCATGTCGGCGTAGGACCAAGCAAAGACTTCGCTGTTGTCCCGGAGGAATTGGATGGGTTGTGTCCTGATTTCGGGAGTGAGTGTGCTTCCAATTTTCACTTGTCGCTCGGGGTTATGCGGGCAAAGGGTGATCAGCTCCGTATCCTCCACGGGTTGCGGCTGCGAGACGGCGGAGAGGTCCCGCGGGTCCTCGGGGGGACTCGCCCGTATTTTTCAAGGAGCTCAGAGTCGACAGGGTCGGCCCCGTAAGCAGCCTCGGCGACGGCCATGGTCTCCCGCTTGTCGCATGGGTTGAGCTTTGTCAGGGCGGTCTGATAGCAGGAGCGGGCGGATTGTTGATTACCGCGGACCTGGCCAGTGCCCATGACGGTCGGAAACTTCATGAGAAGGGCCCGAGTGGAGATGACGGCGCTGAGCTGGTTGAGGAGTCCCCTCCCCAAAATGACGTTATAAGCAGTGGGGAAATCGACTACCAAGAAGGTGGTGATGGCTGTTGCGATCTTGGGCGCGCTCCTCAGGGAGATAGGCAGGGAGATGGTGCCAAGGGGCATGACAGAATCGCCTGAGAAGCTGAGTAGCGGGGAACCAGCATGGGTGAGGCTTGTGGAGTTGATGCCCAACTGGTTGAAAGTGTCCATGAAGAGGACGTTCACAGAGCTACCAGTGTCCACCAGGATCCGCCCAACATCGAAATTGGCGATCTGAGCGCGGATGATCAACGGGTCATCGTGGGGAAAGATAACTCCCCGCTCTTCTTCCTCGGAGAAAGTGATGGGCGTCCATCCTGCTCGGGCGACCTTGGCCGCGCGTCCATCCGTGATGTTGAATATTTGGTGGTTGGATGTCGTGGCGCGCAAGAAATTCTTCTTGGCCCGATTGGAGGTGCAGGAGGAAGAGATGGTGGGGCCCCCGCTGATCGTGTTGATCTGTGGCAGTCCCGGTCCGGGGCGTGCGTGTTGGAGGAACTGGTTGATCTTCCCCTCCCTTACGAGTGCTTCCACAATGTCGCGGAAGGCCACGCACTCGTCGATGGTATGGCCATTGAACTTGTGGTACTGGCAGTACAAGTTGGATTGGATGCCCGGGCGGGGGCCGGGCGGTCGTGCCCGTGGCTTGGGGATTGTGTCCTCGATGCTTATCAAGACGTTCTCGAGGGAGGTGTTCAGGATTGAATAGGTTTCGTACTTTAAGGTGGGCCCCGTATGGGGTTTGCCTGCTTGGTGGTGGCCTGATCCTTGCCCCTTGTTGTGGTATTTGTCCCTCCCACGATGGTCATTGTTATACGTCCCCTTCCGCTTACCGGAATGTGAGTCAGATCGGTGATCCGTATGCGCGTTATTGGTCGGCGGAGGTGATCGTGCCTGCCGGTTGCTGGGAGGAGGAGGGCGCGCGCTATTCACGTCAGGTCGGGATGCGACCTGGGGAGAGTTGAAGTGCTCCGCCTTGGCGTGTATTGCCGCTTGCCGCATGAGCTCATTGTAATCGTCCCAACCCTGGGTGAAGGCATGGTACTTGAAGGTGGACTCCCGCAGCCCGTTGCGGAAAGCGCGGTAGGCGGCCTTGTCGTCCGTCTCGTGGCACTTGGAGTATTCCAGGCTGAAACGAGCGGCGTACTGGCGTAGGGGCTCGCTATCTCCCTGTCGGAGGGTTCCCAGGTCCTCGGTTGTGAGCAGTCGATTCGTCTGGATCATGAACTGGTTCAAGAAGACCGTGTGTAGGCGGTCGAATGAGTCGATAGACTGTGGTTCCAGGCGATAGAACCAATTGAGCGCGGCCCCGGTGAGGGTGGAGCTGAAAATTAGGCACTGTGCCTCTTCGGAGATATTTCTGAAGGCGAGCGCTGAGTTGTAGTTATTGATATGGGTGTCTGGGTCGCCTTGTCCGTCATACAAGGCAATCTTCAAGGGTTTGACCTCCGTCTCATGGCGGTACCGCATGATGCGGTCCGTGAAGGGACCAATGTTGGCCCGGGGTCGGGGTAGTGTCCCAGCTTTGGGTCTGGCGGCCTCCAGTTCCCGCACGCGCTGGAGGAGTTCCTGAACCACCTCGTTTGATTGGTCGGGTCGATCTGCCCCACTCCGGCGGTCGTCGATATGATGGTTTGCGCTGCCGCCTCTGGGCTTCGTGGGTTGCACCGGTCGCCGCCCGGATGAGGCCGTGGTTGAGCTGGCGTTGTCTTCCGGCTGGTGCCTGCCGTTCGGCGCGGAAGGAATGCCTGGGGGCTGGATGGAGAGCCGCGGAGGCTGTGTGGGTCGGCGTGCCGACCTGGACCTTGACCGGGCGCCCTGGGATAGGACGGGTAGAGGTGGTTGTGCCTGGATGCGGGGGTCATGGGTAGGGTAAGTCAGACGGTTGGCCGGGGTTTGCGCCTGTCTCCTGTCGAGCAGCTCGCGGGCGTCACGGTAGATCTGTGTTCCCGAGGGGCCAGGCATGTCGGTCTGGTGGAAGAGTAGGCGACCGGACGCCTCTAGTCGGCAGGCGTCACCGATCTCGGCTCGGCCGGCATCAAACTCCGGCCGACGAGACGCAGCGGCTTAAGGCCCGTTTGGTTGCCTCCCGCTGCTCCTCCAGTTCCTCGCGTGTAGACTGCAAGATGGCCAGGGTGCTTCCATGCTGTTCCCCCCACACGTGATTCCTGCTCTCGATGGCAGCGTTGCTCTTCCTGAGTTCGGCAACCTCCGACCGGAGGGTCCTCAGCATCTCGAGCACGTCATCGGAAGGTAGGCTGGCTCGGATTCGGCCGCGATCTCCCTGGGGGGTGTTGTTGAGCTCACCGTCATCCCGTTCGACAGACATTGTTCGTCAGCGGAAGGTCGAGCAGGGGTATGTGAGTTAGTGGGTGTTGGTCTTTCCCACAGACGGCGCCAATTGTTTGATCCTGAAATGACCAACTCGATGAGACCCGCTGGGGGTTCTAGGACCAGCCGTGTGGTGTCTCGGGCCCGCCGGGGGCGTTGTGGTTCGGCAGGGATCCTGCAAAACTAGACACCGGTGTGGTGTCGGCCAAAGGGGCTCCGATGCCAAAGTTAGTATCTGAATGCCGAGGGGCAAGTAAACACAGTGCTCTGGGTCGGTTCTGAGTGTCTTACCTTTGTGAAGGGTTTCAGGGTATTTATAGTAGCCATAACTGTGGTAGGTGGGCTACTGTTACGGGAGCAGGTGGTGCTTTGTGGCTGGGAGCCGTCTGACAAGCCCTGGACATCCGGAGGAGGCGCCAGCTGGAGTCCCAACCTGCCTCCGTCAGGGAGTTGGTGTGGCAGAGTTAGTTAGGTGACTGTCGCAGCCAGCTGTCGTTTGTTCACTGTCAGGTGCCGAATGGCGGGTCTGCAGTATGGTGCCGATCGGCGGGCCATAGGCCGTGAGGGTGCCGATCAGGCGATCGGTTGGCGGCCTTCCTGTCCTGGTGGGACCTGTGCTAGGGTGGTCGGTCGATATGGTATCAACAAAGTTCATAATAGTAACATATATATATATAGCAAGAAATCAAACAATCATGAGAAAACCGTTGGTAACATGTGTGAGCTGACAATAAGAGCAAATAAGATTATAGAGCACAAAAAATACACAAATCTACTTAAATTAATAATCAAAGTTACTGCTAATATAGACTGAAAATTAAGCACATCTCATGTCCTAATTGGTGCTGAAATAACCATCAACTAAAAACTAACATAAGATAAGTAATGTATTATAAAAATATATCACACCTAGCTAATGGTACCTGAGATTTGTCTTCATCTATATCCTCGATGATATCTCATCGTACGTACACATACCCCTCACTAGCCACCACCATCATTGCCGACACCATTACCTCTATCTCCACTCTCACCCTGACTCATCGCAACTGCCACTACAACCACCGTCGATGAAACCCCAACATCACCACATTCACTGTCACCATGGCCACTACAACTCCCACTACCCCCACTACCCCATCACCATGAACCCACCACCACCATCTCTACTATCACCATCCCCACCTTAGTCATCTTAAATTTTATGTTTGGAAATTATTATCTAATGTGTGTTTATTTTTTTAATTTTTTTTTTTATATATTTGTACCAAATAAGTTCTTCAGTATTACAAAATCATATTTTGAGTAAACTACGATAATTCTCAACTATTAAATATGAAAAACCTATTTGTTGTTTTCGTTTTACAAAACAATATTTTAAAAATTGTATTGCAAAGCGACACCAAACAGGTGTAAGTATTCCATTTTCTTGTTTTGGTTGCACTATTTTTCTATTACCTTAGTGTTCTCTGTAACGACCTGTCCCAAAAATTGGAGCAAGTTCGTAAATTAATTTGAAAAAAAATGACGTATTTATCCTTATCCGTATTGAAGGTCCAAAAGTTAATTTTAATTTGGGGAACTTTTCAAAAGTTTCGATTAGACTATTGTATGATTCTCAAGTTTATGATTTCGTAGACAAATATCACATGAAAAATGGAGAACGTATGATTAAGTTCCGAGTTTGAACATCTAAGGGAATTTTGGTAAATTTGGACAAGAAGGGAATTTTAGTATTTTCCAAGATCTTCTGTTGATGAGTCAGCATTAATGTTGACTCAACTTGTTTTGAACTCTTTCCTTGGTCTCCTTGTTTTTTGGTAGCTGAGGGGAACTCTGGGGATGGTGAATTCCTTGTTGCATACATATAGCTTGCTGGGAAGACTGGAAGGGGAAGTAGAGGGAAGTTTGTGTAGTGTTGTTTGGTTCGGTGGGAGGACATCGAAATGCCATCTCTGCCACACAACCCATACCCAGACCTTCCTAGTCCAGCTGGAAGCTAACAACCTATCCTTCTTTAGCCACCTAGAGGTTACCATAAGGGAAAAACCTCGTTGTGAATGGTGGTCAAAGGTGATAAGAAAATTTATAACTTCGAGCTCATTTTCTGGTCGATTCGTGTAAAATATTCCAAGTTTGACTACGTAATTGAGTTTCTGGGTTCAATTAGGTAAATATTATTAATGGAACAATGAAATCTATTTAGATATGAAGGAATTACAGCCAGGTTGGGATACTCGGTTTGGAACTTGAGTGTAGAAATAAGGTTACCTACGACTGTGGTCACAAGCGCGTGGAGAGGGACTGACTAACCGTCCACCGGTGTGTGGCAGCGCGTGGAAGCTCCGTTCTAGGTTCAGTCAACACAAAAGTTTCTTATTTTGAAGTTATGAATTTAATGGTACAATTTTCGAGGAAGTTGGTCAATGTCTCAGGTAGTTTTATATGTCCGATATAATGGTATTGTGAGTTGGAATACGTGCGGGCCTCCCGAGACTTTGGGAGTTCAAGTAAGGATTGTTTATAAGATTTTGATATCGGGATGAGACTCAAAAAAGTTGGAAACATCATTTGAGGCTCGAAAATAATTGGTAATGTTGGGTTTAGAGCTTGGACAAGCTTGAGCTATTGGGTGATGAAATTTGTCGGGGGTTGATGAAATTCATCTGTGGTCAATGGTTTGGTGTGGACGGTGACCCCAGTAGGACAAATTATATTTAGTTCGTATATTGAGATAATATTTTCTAACATGATCGATGTGCATACCTTGTTTGACAGATTCTCTGATTTTTATATGTGAAAGTCCTAAAGGTATTTCAAGTATATTGATTGAGTTGTCAGATGTGAGAAAGATTGGGTACGGTTATCAAAGTGATTTTAAGAAGGGTCCAATCAATTTGGTACCAAATCAAACCAGGTAACATCATCCTAGGAATTTCAAAAAAGTGTTCAGCGCGGGATTGAGATCGTTCGAAGCACATTGAGTGGACTTTTATTTTATAAACTATGATGCATGCGTAGTTAAATGTTTGAATTATTTTATTGTATGATTTAAATTGAAATGGTCTGAATAAATGATTATAAATGTGTTATGATGATTTTCTAGATTTAAAATATTTATTTAGGATTTGACTGGTTTCTGGACACGAATGTTACGGTTTTGTGGAAACAGTGGTTTGGGCTCAAGCCCGGGGTTGAATTTTTTAAACTTGGAATTTGAGTCAACTATTTGATTTAAAAGCTTAGTTTTGGCATGATTTGTATATGTTTTCACGGTTGATTTGTTTGTTTGAGCTTTGAGATGTCTTCCAGATGTGACTGAGCTTGGGAATACTACCCATATGTGTCTGAGTGTCATGGCCTGAAATTTTGAAAAAGGTAAATTTGGGAAAAAAAAATTAAAATAAATTTACCAATTTTCCCTTGTAGGGCCAATAGTTGACCTTTTGACCTAGACGTTTTTGGGACGTTTCGTAAGGACTGTTACGCATGACTCGAACTCCTAAATTCATAGATAGGTGGCACCTAACATCAGAGATCAAATGAGTTCATTACGAGTCTAAAAAGATTAAGGGTATTTTGGTAATTGTGATTGTAAGGGTATTTTAGTAATTTCCTAACAAGAAGGTGTGATGGTGACACCTGCACTTATCAATTCCCTTCCTTTATCCTATGTATCTTTTGGGTGTGTGTGTGTGTGTACCACCATGATATGGCGGTGGGTGTGTTGTGTATGTTATATATGTATATATCTATAGTTGTGGGGGTGTAAGCACGGTGGAACCATGAGGGAATAAAAGAAGAAACACATAAATAAGGAAGTGAAACAGAAAGGAAAAAAATTGAGAGGAAGAAGAGAGAAGAAAAGAGAAGATGCGAGCTCACACTTGAAAACCTAGGAGGAAACTCAAAACCCACCATGAAACTTGAATTCGATTTTCGATTTTGGATGATTAATTAGTGAAATTGAGGCTACTATGGCGATCATTGGCTCCTGGCGACCAAATCGAGCTAAACCTTAGAAGAATTAGGCATGGGAAGGCCTAGATTAAAGAACTAAAAATTTGGGTCAAAATTGGAGAATGCGATTCTTGATATTGGGTAAGGAATTCGTGATTTTGAGATCATAGATCTTTAAGTGGGACATATTATACTTAGTTTGTTGATCGAAACGTAAAAATCGGTGAAGAAATACAAGATCATGAATTGGGTCAGGCCGCAGGTCGGGTTCGAGTTTCAGACCCGACTAGAGCTTGAAGGAGGTACTGTAGTAGCAAGTGAGTCCCACACGCAAGGGGTTTGGCTGGTGTGTGGGGGCGCGTGTAAGGAATTTTCAAGGTACGATCAACATGATTTTCAATGTTTTTGATATTACAGACATTTTTGCGCAGGTTTCGAGTCGATCAGACACTGTATCGTTGTAGTTTTGGGTGTCCAAAATGTTATGTTTTGTTTTAAAGTGTGTATTAAATCCCCAAAAATCGAGAGATTAAAATATGGGTTATTGGATATGGTTAGTGACCCTTAGAAGTGATTTAAGATAGGTTTTATGGGTTCCTGAAATTTACGAAAAGACGTGCAATGCAGGATTCGACTACATGGACGGTATGTGAGTGGACTTTTCTTTTTATTAAATTATTTTCATGCATATTTATATATTTAAAATATTTTCTATATGATTTCAGTGATATTTGGTTGATAATGATTTTCCATTGATTTTTGATAGTTTTGCAAAAATTATCTTATTGCACATTTTACGAGATTTAGTTTGGATTATGTTTCCGGATTTTGTTTAAATTGTGGATCTGGGATGAGTACGGTTAAAGTGTGTTTCCCAATGTTTGTGATGGGAAGTATTTGTGATATTGGATTGTTCATGATGATGATGATTTTGGGTGATTTTTAAGGAAAATGTTGTTTGTGCTCATTTTACGATGTATGATGTAAAGTGTGTTTTTTCGCATAGGCCCGAGTTACTGAAACATAGATTTGATTATGAAATTGATGTGTGATATAAATATGTGGTCTCTCGAGATTCGTGCATTGCAATATGAATTAATGTGTGTGACCAACCTTCATCGGGATGCATGTTGGTTGATTAGTCAGTCTTAGACATCGAGCATGGCTCTGTATCTTGAGACTGGTATTATGATGGTGACTCAGACGTCGAGCTGAGCTCTGTATCCTGAGCCGGTTTCCACTCAGACGTCGAGTTGAGCTCTGTATCTCGAGTGGCTTGCCTACCGGTAGTGCAGTTGATGTGATGATTGATATTGTGCATAGAGGATGGGTTGGATATGGGTTGAATGTATATGATTACTATGTTGTGGTGATTTTATGTGATGATTGTATTGGTTTACTAATGCGTTTGACAATTTAATGATGTTTTAAACTTGTGGATTCTTTTCACATATTTCGAGGTTATGAGTTGTGTTTTGTTTTAATCGAAATTTAAAGGTTTTCGTATGCATGCATAATTTTAGAAAACAAAGGGTAATTGCTGGATGTTTTCAAACTATGTTTTTAAAATACTTATTTTTGTCCACTTACACGTTTTCGTGGTTTTTGTAATCCTCTAGGACTGAGGCACGAAGTTCAGGGTCAAATGAGAGACAGATGCATGAATGATAAGAAAGTACGAATATCCTTTGCTTGACAAGTTAAAGGGTAGTTTTTTTTATGCTTTGGATTACCTGTTAGACGGGAGCAAGACCAGACACAATTTCTAAGGTAATATCAGAACATGTCCT
Source organism: Prinsepia uniflora (assembly GCA_032719365.1). Lineage (NCBI taxonomy): Eukaryota > Viridiplantae > Streptophyta > Magnoliopsida > Rosales > Rosaceae > Prinsepia > Prinsepia uniflora. The sequence continues at coordinate 14,128,111 of CM064865.1, read as the reverse complement.
GTCACTGAGCTTGGAGATGTCCTCCGGATGTGATTGAGCATGGGCATGTACCTGGATGTGTCTGATCTCGAAGATATGATGAGATCTTGTTTTGAATGATTGAGATGGGGCATGTACCTAGATGTGTCTAACCCCAGGAATAAGATGAGATCTTGTTTCAGATGTGACTGAGCCCGTGCATATACATTGATGTGTCTGATCTCGAAAATACGATGAGAACTTGTTCTGGATACGAATTAGCTCAAGTATGTACGCGGATGTGTCTGGTCCTGAAGATATGATGAAATTTTGTTCTAGATGTGACTGAGCCCAATTATGTCATGGACATGTCTGATCCTGGAGATATAATGAGATCTCGTTTCAGATGTGACTAAGTCCGGGTATGTGCCTGAATGTGTCTACTCTGGGAGATATGATAAGATTTTGTTTCGGATATGACTACACGCAAGCATGTGTCTAGATGTGTCTGATCTTGGAGATAAGATAAGCTCTTGTTTCGGATGTGATTGAGCCCGGACATGCACACGAATGTGTCTGATCATGGAGATGTGATAATATGATGTCCCTAAGGTGAGTAAATCCTATGGAGACTCGTGTCAGGGAGGCCATGTAACACCCTTGATATTTGAGAAAATGAAAATTTGGAAAAAATGGAAAAAATGACGATTTTACCCCTAGTAAGTCAAACGTTGACTTTTTGATTTAAACGTCTGATGGGCAATTTTAGAGTTGTCGTTATGAAGGTCTCAAACTCCTGAGTTTGTAGACAAGTGATACGCTTGAATCAAAGGTCAGATGAAAGAGTTACAAGTCAAAATTGGCTAAGGGTAAAATGGTAATTATGCACCAAGGGTATTTTGGTCTTTTAAGTTGGATGACTTTTGGTTGGTGGCAAGTGTCTAGAATTTTCTGGATGTCTCCCTCCCCCTCTTTCCATCGACTACCTTGCTTTAAATATATGTGGGTGTGTGTTGGGTTTGTGGTTATTCGATGAGGAGTGGCCGAAAAAGAAGAAAAGAAAGGAAAAATGAAGGAACTGGTGTGGTTTAGGGAGGGGAAATAGGTGAACATTGAGAGGTTGTGATGGAACCCGTGAAATCCCTATTCGGGTTTCCAGTCTAGGGTTAAGAAATGAGTTAACAGGTACACTGGTAAGTTTCTGAAGTTCGTGCAGTCCTCTTGGAATTGGGAGGAGTGGTTCTGGACGTTAGAAGTGGCTTAGACACTCCTGGAAGCCATGGTAAAAAAGGTGATGAGGTCGAACAGTGCAATTTGATGAATATTCCTTCTTTTTGACCTTATAGATCGTTTCCTTAACTAATTCGGGTAGATTTTGATGTTTAGATCGTTGAGAATGGACGCGAAAAGTCTGAGATATGGCCGGGTTTTGTTCGCAGGTCGAACGACCCGAATAGCACAAAACGAGTCGCCCACTCGAGGATGAAGGTGACCTCTGCAGGCGTGTGGCCTCTATGCGCAGAGGCCTTGTAGCGACGCATGCGGCGCCTACTGGCCGTCCAATCTTCATGAAAAATTTTCCTTATATTTTTATGAATTTAATGGTATTAGTGTTGGGTTATTTGGCCCTCTTTTGGGTATGGTTTTGGACGAACAAAGAGTTTGGATTATGTTTGGGTTTAAATATGTTTAATAATAATTATAGGAAATTAGATAGCATAATTGGTTAATTACCCTTAATTATGGTTTCATGATAGGAAATGAGGTGTTGAACTTGAATTTTTGCGCTAACTAATTAAAAGGTTATTATAAGTATCTTAGATATACAATCAAGGACTTAAGTAGTAATTAATACCATACTTAGCCATGGTTATGGTTTCGGTTAAATAGTGTTATGTACTTACAATTTTGGTTGTGATTAATGAATTGGGGATTTTGTATTTGAATTGGTAATCACATGGCCTAACTTGGTAGTTCACATGTTTAATTAGAGGAACTATAAATTATACATTAGAAAATTAAAGAGACTTGCTTTTGGGATATAAATTGAGTAAGGTGATTGGTGAGTAATCACAATTAGTAAAATTTGTGATTACTATTCGACATTAACGGTAAACTGTTGGTGGATATAAGTTAGTTGAGAATTGAGTGTTATAAGGGTTGTTTAAGTTTGTACTTTAGTTCTACGAGTAAACCACTTATAATTTTTGTTGTTATTATTATTATTATTATAAAAGTTGTTAGGTCAGAATAGATAAATTCCACTACTTGCTAGGAATAATGGGTGGATGTGGGCGGTAACCCCAGAAGGACAGACTGAGTTTGGTAAGTTTGTAAATATGAACCTAGTTAAGTAGTATCCCTTATCTGACATGAGTTGTTAGACGGGAGCATGGTCGTCCCGGTTTTCTTGAAATTAGGGATGGGTCTTAACACCATGAGATATTGTTTCTATGCCACTAATTACTCAGGGTGTTTCCCAGACAATGGGCCACTTGGACTTTGTAGGTACTTTGCAAGATCTCGCGGTTCATTGAATATTGTAGGAATTGATTGTAACCTACATGAGTAAATTTTGAGGATGAATTTTCTATAAGAGGTGAAGATTGTAATGACCCATCCCGGAAATTAGGTCAATTTCGTAAATTAATTTAGAAAAAAAGACATATTTACCATTGTCTATATTAAGGGTCCAAAAGTCAATTTTAATTTGGGGAACTTTTCAGAAATTCTAATTAGACCGTTTTGTGCGTCTCGGATTTAAGAGTTCGTAGACAGGTGGCATATGAAAAATGGATACTGTATGATTAAGTTTCGGGTTTGAACATCTAGGGGCATTTTGGTAATTTTGGACAAGAAGAGCATTTTAGTATTTTTCACGAGCTTCTATTGATTAGTCAGCAATAATGTTGACTCAGCTTGTTTTGAGGTGACAGATGTCACCTATGGAGGAGGTGAAGGGAGAGTCCACCCCCTATCTCGTGTATATTGTGTAGGAAACAAAACAGTTTGGGGAAAGAAGGGAACACAAGAACTCCTTCCTTGGTCTCCTTGATTTTTGGGTAGCTGAGGGAAACTCTAGGGATGGTGAATTCTACGTAGCTTGCTTAGAAGATTGGAAGGGGAAGTGGAGGGAAGTTTCTCTAGCAATGTCCAGTTTAGTGGAAGGGCACCAAAATGCCATCCCCGCCACACAACCCATACCCATACCTTCTTAGCTCAGCTGGAGGCTAGAAATAGGTTGCTTTTATCCCTCTTGAGTCACTTGGAGGTCATCAGAATGGAAAAAATTCCGTCGTGAAGGAGATAAGAAATTTCGTAATTTCGAGCTTGTTTTCTAGTCGATTCCTATAAATTCTTCCAAGTTTGACTATGTAATTGAGTTTCTGGGTTCGATTAGGTAAATATTAGTTAATGGAACACTGAAATTCGTTGAGACATGAAGGAATTAGGGCCGAGTGCAAAAACCGTGTTACCCCTTGTCAGGACCCATCCCAAATCCCCCCAGGATTAACGCGGGACGCGCCTGATCCCGTCTGACATGAAGTGTCAGACAAGGGAAAATTCCGACTTTAGCCCCACTGGGTATCTAGAGTACGCCAGGATCCAAAGGAGGAATGTGATGTCTCGATCTCCGTTACAGCCTGCATCTGCGATCAACCTAAAGGACATTAAAAACCACGAAAAACTGTGATTGGACAGAATAAATAATTTATAAAATCATTTTCCCGAAAAGTTATTTACTTATGCCCTTCACTAAAAAGCATGCATGCATTCGAAACCAGTTATCAAAATCTTCACAAAACCATTAGGGCCTTAGCCCAAAACGTAAATCAAACCATATGGGAACTCAGCCCAAATCAAATACATGTGGGACTCAGCCCAAAACCATTACCAGTGGGACTCAGACCAAAAAAAAACACTTGGGACTCAGCCCAAATCCAATCCTCGGTATCCCTGATGCCTGACATCCGAGATGTCACAATCACACCTGTCACGGTTCCAAGCTACGCGTGCTGCCCGGGGTCTCAAATCCTGAGTCTCCCCAGGGTCCACCCAGGTCAATGACTCGCAGGTCAATGACCCTCCTTGGGGGGAGGTTTTAACCTCTTGCAATCCCTGCTCCTGAGTCACTATATAGACCGGTCGCTCCGTGCAATGACCCCTAGCAGGCAATGCCCCGTGACTACTCCATGATACTACGAGACGTCTGGAGGAGACAACCCTCCACTCCAGGATACTACGAGACGTCTGGAGGGCATCCGTTCATTAGGATGGTATATGGAAAACTATTTTCATAATTCATTTCCAAAACCATTCAAAGGGCCACACCCGGGTTTTCCATAAACCATCGTAAATCCAAATATGGGTCCCCGACCCGAAATCATTTTTATAAATCATAACTGGGACTCATGCTCGATATAATAACCAACTGGGCCTCAAGCTCGAATTCGTAAACCAACGGGGCCCCCGACCCGATCGTATAGCTTAAATGGGCCTTCAGCCCGATTTCTGATTAAGTCAAATGGACTCCAAGTCTGAGAGTTCGTAAATCAAATGGGTCTCATGCCCGATTCCATATTTCTAAATCCGAAATCATTTCATTTAAACCATCATAGAAAGTATAGCACGTAAAAGCGCCGTATAAAACTGAAAACCTCGGAATACGTGCAAATACATAAATACTAAACTACCACAAACAATGCACTCAAGGCATTCCAAAACATGTATTAAAACACGTATAAAACATTTATGCATGCATCAATTTAGAAATAAAGGTCCACTCACAGACCGTCCGAAGCCGCGCCTCGATACGCTTGTGATTACGCCTTCCAAGGCCAATCGCCATCTCCAGGGTTCTTAAACTTGTCCAAATCGTAATAGAGGGTTACTAACTACTTAAATAACCCCTCATTAAAGCCCTGAAATTTTCCCGAATTTTTAACTATTTTTAAAATCGATCATAAACCTTCGAACACCCCGAACTATATCGAAACGATATCCTATAGACTTGAAACCAGTCCCAAAATGTTCGTTACATCGAATAGATGAAATTACATGTTGGAAACTTCCCCAAAAAGTTTGCCACGCACCCGCACGCCCCTGTAGAAGTCCCTGCACGTGGGAGTGATAGGACGTTAAATAAAGCATTATTTTATATTATTTTATACTCTTTATACTTGACTTTTAATATTAAATTATTAAATAAATTGATAAAATAATTTATTTTGTGATTTTTATGTTTAGATAAATAAAGTTTGTAATTTGGAGCATTTTGGCGAAAAAATCGTCTCGATCCGAATTTTAACGAAAATATTATGAACGAAATTCGGTGGAATTATTAATTTAGTTTTAAATTAATTAATTGGCAAAAACTGTGCAGCCCAAACCCATTCAAAGAAACTGTGCAGCCCAAATCTCCAGCCCGCGTCCAGGCCCGCATGCAGCCCAGCCGTCTCAGCCAACATGCGTCACAAGCCCAGGCCCGTGCGGCCCAGCTCGCTGCAGCCCTGTACCGAACACCCAGACAGAACGTCGGCGCGCGTGTACCGAAGTAGCCTCCGCCCAGTCGGCGCGCCTGCGCTGAACGCCCAGGCCTTCCCTTCATCGCGTCCCTGCCGAACGCCATGCTTTCTTTTCAGCACCGCCCAGCCGAATTTTCTGCCCTCTTTTCCAGCAAGGCTTGCCAGCCATTTCAGCCACTTTCCAACCCAAATTTGCAACTTTACAACTAAAACCACTTCTAAACATCATCACAAATCTTTATTACTCATCATTCCATTATTTAACATTTTTTATTGTATTTTATTATTATTTTTGGTAGCTTTTTCTCCCTATAAATAGGGTTTCATTTCACTTGTTGAGATACACCTTCTTTGGGGCACACATTTGAGCCTTCCTTAAGAGAAACTTTGGCAAAATATTTCCAATACAAAGTTTATAGTTTGAGTCCATATTTCCCAAGTTTGTTTCCTCCATCTTCATAAGGTTCCGTCCGCTGTCGGAGAATCGTGTGAATAACAATCCATTGTTTACATCCACCTTGATAGTGTAACAATTACTCTCCATTTACTCAAACTATCATTTTTGTTATTCGTTTTGATTATAGTTCAATATATGTGAGGTATTTTCTTACTAATATTTGTAAGTGTTAAATGCAATCTCCATGTGTCTTACTTTATGAATTTATTTATTTTATACATTTTAGTGCTTCATATTTCAATTCAATGTTAAGTGTTTTATCCGCTGTCGGTGCACTTAGAGTAGAATTGAGACTTAATGTTGATCGCTGTCGGCGCATTCAGTAAAAAACAAAAGGTAAATCATGTTGTAAGTGTTATCTGCTGTCGGTGCATTTATAATATTGAAAAATGTATAAAGGTAATTGAGACGATTAAGGTAAAATTTCGTGATTGTTTTAATATTTGCAATTATTAGAGTGTTGGTAAGATTTGTGCTTTAAGAAGGTCACTTGTACATAAATTAGAGTAGAAGTAAAATTAGTTTATTTATGCTTTTACTTATTTGCATGATTACAAACCTTTTCAAAACCCCCCTTTTTATTCTTTATTCTTTTATTCTTTTATTCTTTGATTGCTTTATTCTTTTATTCCTTTACTCTTTAATTTATTTGATTCTTTGATTAATTAATTCTTTAATTCTTTAATTCTTTATAGTTCTTTATTCTTTGATTCTTTTATTTCTTTATTCTCTTATTCATCTATTCTTTAATTTATTAATTCTTTGATTATTTAATTATTTAATTCATTATTCTTTTATTCATCTCCCACTAACACATTATTAATGTTCCTTAATTTCTCCGGTTAAGAACGATCCCTATTTACCAATACTACATCTACACAAAAAAGGTTTAAATTGCATAACACTCGAATTACATGTTTAATTTAATGCGTAGTTTGGGCGTTGTCAATTTTTGGCGCCGTTGCCGGGGAAATTAAAATCATTCTTAATGTGTATATAAATTGTTTATATATAAAATGCTCATAATTGTGAATAATGCTTACATATTGTAAATGTGTTTAATTTTTATTTCATTATACTTGTTTAACTAGCTTTATTCCATTACATTTTTTTTATTGCTCTTTATTCCATTAACTTTATATTCACACTTTTTCTTTATTCCGTTTACTTTAAATATATTCCATTAACTTTATTCCATTAATTTTCTTTTAATTTTATTCCATTAATTTTCTTTTAATTTTATTCCCTAACTTTCTTTTAATTTTATTCCATAAACTTTATGTTGCACTAACTTTATGTTTACACTTATTTTATTCTTATGTAATGAATTGTTTGTTTATGTCTTGTTAAAACTTTAAATTTTGAATGAAAAAAAAAATTCGGAATAATAAAAAAATATAAAAAAAAATTTAAAAAAATTAAATAATAATAATAATAATAATAATAATAATAATAATAATAATAATAATAATTTTTTTTAAAAAAAAAAAAGAGTAAGAAACTTTATTTATCATTGAATTTCCTAAAGTGTAAATATTGTTTCCTATTAATTGTTTTAGAGTTGCATGAATCTCATAGCCCATTTTTCTTCAAAATCTTACTTTCGGGAACATGTAGTGCCCCTCTTATTTACTTTCTCCTTAACCCTTCATGATGTGTGGATTTCATCACCACACACCATAGACTCGAATCTATGGACATGAGGTTGGGGCGGAGCTTGTAAACACTTGGGTTTGGTAATTCACTAAATCGTCATTTGGATTGATCATGGTGTCTAGGAGAGTTATGACTGGTGACAAGTTTTGGATTAAGAAAGAGACCACCAATGGAGTATATGTCAAGCTCGCCTCGGGGTGTTCTCAAAATTATTCTTACTTCTCGCGTTACATCTATCTCAACTGGCCATGATTTATGTTGAATGGTGGAATGGTGGTTATCAGTACGCACATGCCGTACGCCCGGGAAAGTACTATGAGAAGCGAAAGGGGAAAGTTATTCATGACACTCTAAAAACTCTACTTAGTGCATTATTAGTTTACATTTGGCACTTGCACTTTCTTTCCATTAACGTAACTTTTTGTTAATTCTGATTTCCATTTATGTGATACTTTATGCAAATCTCTACTCTCTTACTCTTATTATCTCTTCCTGTGTATACTTGCCTTCTAACTTGGAGTTTTGTTTTAATAGAGGTACGAACTTATGAATGCGCGCTCATCAATCTAAGCTTGATCGGTTGAGAAGACAACTTGACATTTCACCAAGCAATGCAACATTCAGAGACGCACTTAAGAAAACCGGCTCATCTGGACCTCCATCCCCAATAATCGATGAGTCCATAAGTGAGAAGAGTAATTCAGAAGAAGAACAGACTTTCGGAACACCAATAGCCATGGCACGAAACCTGAGTATCCGGGAGCAGACATGTGCAAACACAAATGGCACTACAAACTTTTGCATCCAGTATACCGAGCCTAGAACCAACAAGAAAGATATTGAGCTTAAAAGTGGAGTCCTTCATCAGCTACCCAAGTTCCGTGGAATCGGAAATGAAGATCCACACAAACACTTAACGGAGTTCCAATTCATCATTGGTAGTATGTGTCCGGATGATGCGGACTTGGAAATCATGAAGCTGAAAGCTTTCCCGTTGTTCTTGGAAGAACGAGCACGGGTATGGCTTTTGGGTCTCCTACCCAATCATATTGACTCTTGAGAGAAGTTGGTTCAGGAGTTTCTTACCAAGTACTTCCCTGCCTCAAATATTACGGTCTTAAGAAAAGAGATCACTGGAATCAAGCAGAAAGAACATGATGAGAATTTCAGCCAGTACTACGAGAGGTTTAAGGAACTTTGTGCTTCATGCCCTACTCACGGGATCATAGAAAGCTATCTTTTAACCTAGTTTTACGAAGGACTCAAAGGTTGGGATAGAGGACTGCTCGATGCTGCAGCTAATGGAAGTTTCTTAGCTCGGAGCCTAGTAGATGGTCGTGCACTACTTGAAAGACGTGCACTCAATGATGCACAATACGAAGGTGTCGATCCTATTTCTAGAAAGGTACATAAGGTAAGTTCCCATGCTATAAATGATTCTAAGTTAGATAAGATCACCTCTATGCTTTCGAATATGCTTGAACTAAAGAAACAGGTAGCTCCAGTTTGTTCCATATACTCTCAAGGCCATCTTGAGGAGCAATGTCCCTAGACTGCAAGAGAGGAAGACTCCGGAACTGAAATGGCACACGTCATTGGAGGCTTTCAAGGAGGGCCAAGGTAGGTTATAGTTGGAGAGATCCGAACAATGTCCTAAACCCTCAGCACATGTCGATCGGGCCAAACCGTGTCCCAAACCATTTCCCAAGGCCTACATGGCAACCAAGGCCCACATGGCAACCAAGGCCCCCGGTCCCATTTTCTAACTTTTCTCATAATCATGCAAATAATCATATTTCTTCATCTTCTAATCCTGATTATGATAAAATGCTGGCTGCTCTTTCCCAAGGGAAGCAAGGGCGTCAACTCAGGCTCTTGTCACAGGTCAGCAAAATCAATAAAAAGACATTGCTGATCTCAAGGAACAAATGGGCAAGGTCGTGGACTTCATGGGTAAGATCCAAGCTAGCGGGGTGCTGCCACCTCAACCTACACCCAACCCGAATGCAAGACCTGAAGCCAATGCAATTATCACTCGAAGTGGTAAAGTGCTCAGAGAAATAGAGCCAGATTCAGCCGTTTCTGAGGCTGAAAAGCACAAGGTGACAACTAAGACCACCACGACACAACCGCTAGCTCAACCTACCCACACACAAGGTAGTAACCCAATCCCTTCAAGTTCGGTTGTTACTAATTCCCCGTTTTTGCATGCACCATTTCCAAGTAGGCTTGCCAAATCTAAGAAGGATGAATCCGATGAGGAAATCTTGGAGATCTTCAAAAGGGTGCAAATCAACATGCCTTTGATCGAGTGCATCAAACAAGTGCCGAAATCCGCAAAATTTCTGAAAGATTTATGCACTCCAAGGCGCCAGACAAGGGAGAAGGAGGTTGTGATGGTGAGTGAAACAGTTTCTGCTGTAATCCAACGTCGGTTACCCCCAAAGTTGAAGGACCCAGGGAGTTTTTTTGTTCCCTGCGTGATTGGTAACAAGTCATTTGATAAAGTCATGCTAGACTTAGGTGCATCCATTAATGTTATGCCATATTCACTATATGTTTCCCTAGGTCTAGGTAAATTACAGCATGACGATGTTATCATTCAATTAGCCGATCGCTCTAATGTGTATCCTAAGGGATACGTCGAAGATGTTCTTGTGCAGGTTAACCAGCTCATCTTCCCCGCGGATTTTTATGTCCTAGACATGGAGGATTCCCCTAAGAATCAAGCTCCACTAATGTTGTTGGGAAGACCATTCATGAGAACTGCCAAGACGAAGATTGATGTGTTCAATGGAACATTAACTATGGAAGTCGATGGAGAGGAAATTGGCTTCAACATTTTTGATGCCATGAGGTACTCTAGTTCCACAACTCAAACTACTTTTTCTATTAACGTGTGCACTTCTCTCGCAGAGAAACATCTTGATTCAATTCGAGAAGACACACTCAACATGATAATCCAGGAAGGATTTGGCCTAACGCAATCAGGGGACGCCTTGGTTGAAGATACAGATTACGAACTAGAGCCTCGAATTTGGGATGAAGTCATGACCCTAAATGAGGCCCCCGAAATGGTAAATTATCAGGTACCTTTATCACTTCCAATTAGTACTAATGCCACTCTTCCTTCAGTTGTTCAGGCCCCCGTTCTCGAGCTCAAAGTTTTTCCTGACCACCTGAAGTTTGCCTATCTTGGCCCGGACGACACTCTGCCTGTCATAGTGTCTTCTGCACTAACCGAGTCACAGGAAGATAGATTGGTACAGGTCATGACGAAGTACAAGACAGCCATTGGATGGACTCTGTCAGATATCAAGGGAATCAGCCCTACAACCTGTGTGCATCGAATCTTGCTAGAAGATGATGCAAAAGTCTCTCGTGAAGCCCAACGTCGCCTCCATCCTCCGATGATGGAAGTCGTGAAACAAGAGGTCATCAAACACTTGGACTGTGGTGTCATCTACCCAATTTCAAACAGCAAATGGGTCTCACCAGTCCAAGTAGTCCCAAAGAAAAGTGGAGTCACAGTTGTTGTGAACAGTGAAGGAGAGCTAGTGCCCCAGTGAACAGTGACCGGATACAGAGTTTGCATCGACTATCGACGCATATACAAAGAAACTAGGAAGGATCACTTTCCTTTGCCCTTCATTGATCAAATGCTTGAAAGGTTAGCAGGTCACTCCTATTACTGCTTTCTTGATGGTTATTCCGGGTACAATCAAATCTGTATCGCTCAAACTGACCAAGACAAAACGACTTTCACTTGTCCTTTTGGCACTTTTCCTACAGAAGAATGCCCTTCGGTTTATGTAACGCCCCAGGTACTTTCCAAAGATGCATGCTTTCTATTTTCTCTGAATACGTCGAAAAAATAATTGAAGTATTTATGGACGATTTCAGTGTCTTTGGGGATAGTTTTGATGCATGCTTAGAACACTTAGCACCTGTCTTACAAAGGTGTGTCGAAACTCATCTGGTACTTAACTGGGAGAAATGTCATTTCATGGTTAGATAAGGGATAGTCTTAGGCCATATTGTCTCTGAAAGAGGAATTGAAGTTGATTAATCTAAAGTTGATATTGTGCGCCACTTACCCTCTCCCACTTTGGTGAGAGAGATCCGTTCATTTCTTGGTCACGCAGGTTTCTACATAAGATTTATCCAAGACTTCTCCCACATTGCAAGGCCCTTGTGCCGACTGCTTCAGAAGGAGACACCCTTCGTCTTTGATGCAGACTGTTAGGAAGCTTTTGAGAAGCTTAAAAATTCCTTAACCACTGCCCCCATTCTTTGTGCCCTTGATTGGTCATTACCCTTTGAACTAATGTGTGATGCCTCTAATTATGCAGTTGGAGCTGTACTCGGACAAAGGCGGGACAAGAAGCCCTACGCCATCTATTATGTATCCAGAACTCTGAATGATGCCCAGATGAACTATACCACAACCGAGAAGGAGTTTCTTGCTGTTGTGTTTGCTTTAGATAAATTTCGCTCTTATTTACTTCGAACTAAAGTCATTATTTACACTGATCATGCAATACTGAAGTATCTCCTAGCCAAGAAGGAAGCGAAACCAAGACTAATCCGATGGATTCTTCTTCTTCTTCAAGAGTTTGACATCGAGATTAAAGATAAGAAAGGTGTAGAGAACGTAGTGGCAGACCATTTGAGTCGTATTGCACATGAAGGAGATCCTGTGGCGATTCAAGAGATGTTTCCGGACGAGCAACTCTTCAGAATCGAGGGAAGTACTCCTTGGTATGCTGATATTGTCAATTACTTAGTCACCAATTAGTTACCCACCACTCTCGCTCGTGCACAAAAAGATAAACTTAAGAAGCATGCTAGGCACTATATTTGGGATGAACCTTATTTGTGGAAACACTGTGCATATTTATTGATTAGGAGATGTGTCCCTGATATTGAACATAGGTCAGTCCTAGAGTTCTTCTATAGCCATGCTTGTGGAGGCCACTTTGGATCTAGAAAAACTGCACTCAAAATCTTAGAATCTGGACTATATTGGCCCACACTTTTTAAAGATGCACATTCATTCTGCTTAGCCTGTAATAAATGTCAGAGATCAGGAAATTTAGGATGAATGGATGAAATGCCACAACATTATGTTTTAACTATTGAAATATTTGATGTTTGGGGTATCGATTTTATGGGTTCATTTCCTCAATCTAATGGCTATCTCTATATCTTACTTCCTGTTGATTATGTATCGAAATGGGTGGAAGCTAAGGTCACTAGGACCAATGACTCTAAAACTGTTGCAGATTTCCTCATAACTAACATTCTTTCCAGGTTTGGGATCCCTCGGGTCCTAATAACTGATGGAGGAAGTCATTTCTGCAATAAGACCATTGAAGCTTTAATGAAACGGTATGGTGTCACTCACAGAGTCTCTACACCTTACCATCCTCAAACGAGTGGAATGGCTGAAGTCAGTAATAGAGAGATCAATAAGATATTAGAGCGAACCGTGGGTCCTAATCGTAAGGATTGGAGCCAACGGTTGGATGATGCACTTTGGGCATACAGGACGGCATACAAAACACCTATAGGAATGTCACCCTATAGGTTGGTGTACGGTAAAGCATGTCACTTACCGGTGGAACTAGAGCATAAATCATGGTGAGCTGTCAAGACTTTCAACATCAAGCTAGATGACACCGGTCTGCATCGAAAGCTCCAGCTGAGTGAGCTTGAGGAAATCAGAAATGATGCATTTGAAAACACTCTGATCTACAAGGAAAAGGCTAAGGCATTTCATGACAAACAGATCAAGAGTAAAACATTTGACATTGGCCAGAAAGTTTTGTTGTTCAATTCCCGGCTTAGACTCTTTCCAGGTAAATTATTCTCCAAATGGGTAGGTCCTTTTGTTGTTACTAATGTGTTTTCCCATGAAGCCATACAGATCAAAAGTATTGAAACAGGAAAAGAGTTCAAGGTCAATGGCCACCGATTGAAGCCTTACATCGAGGCAATTGGAGAACACGAAGTGGAGTCAGACAGAGTACTTCTACGTCCCATCGGATAAAGAATTTTGTCAGGACCCACCCCGGTTTCACCCCGAAACCCGAGGTAAATCCTGCTCCCGTCTGACTCCCCGATGCAACACTCAAGTACAACTCACTCAAAAGTACCCAAAACTCAGTCAGACGCAGGAGAACCTATATAAAATATTCCGAAGTTATAATTTACAGAGCATAGTACGAAATACAAGGAAAATAAAAACCGATAAATTACACGCACACGGAAGACGTTAAACTATTCCGGGATCCCTCACGTCACTTCTATGCCTCGGACACTGCCTCGACGTCAAGACGCCGCGCTCGCTCCACAACCTGGAGGGCAAGTTAAAAAACAAAAGGTGTGAGTGGACCATAAAAAAGAAAAGTTCTAAACCATTTATCAGAAAACCGAGTTTAACCCTCCGTTTTGAAAACCACATGCATAACCAACATTTGTTAACACAGTTATAAATCACTTCTCATAAAACATCATAAGAAACAGAAACACTATAAAACAGTTATGGAACCTATAGCATGAGTATCAGAAACCGTAACATAAACCACAAAGCTCAAATCATCATTTCCTGATCAAACCTGCTGGACCTATCCGAGTCTTTAAACTCCCGAGTCTTTAAACTCAATCCAGGCCTTAATCATATCCGAGTCTTTAAACTCCCGAGTCTTTAAACTCAAGGCCTACGGGGGAAAATCAACATATCCGAGTCTTTAAACTCCCGAGTCTTTAAACTCAATCAGGGCCCGTCCCCCGTCAATATCAATCCGGGTCTTTAAACCCAATATCCAGATCCAGCAAATCCAATCCATATCCAGTGTAAAACCAATTTAAAATCCATCGCCAAATTCGAATTCAAAATCCCCGGTTCGAAGCCCTTCCGGCGTTCAGAACCGTCATTCCGAACCCAAATCCGGAAATCCACTTTTCAACTTTAAAACCAAATCTCATTTCCCGAAATCCGATTTTAAAACCGAAAACCTTTACTCATCGAAATCATGTTCCAAAATCCCGTTATAATCATTAGAAAACCACTTATCAATTGAAATCCCAAACCACATCATCAATGTCAGAAACCAACCATTTCTCGTAAAACGTGCAAAAACCGAACTTCCTCGAAAAACGTGCAATAATGTAAAACCAACCAAAACATATTCGATAAACATAGAATGATGATTAAAACCATAAAACAATTAGAGAAAACAATTATGCATGCTCGAGTTTAGAGAAAAGGTCCATTCACAGTACCGAGCCCTCAATCGCGTCCCGAACGTCCTGCACGTTCCTCGGCTTCCTCGGGAAATCCCGATCCTGTCAAACACCGTCAAAATACATCACTCATACGTCTACGAAAATTCACCTAAATTCCTTCAAAAATTCCCCGAATCGAAAACGTAAAACCCGGGACCCTAAACCTTCACCCTCGCGGAACTAAACTCAAACGACGTCCGCACAACCCGAAACCACTTCTATTGAACTCACCATAACTCCTAGACCAAAAACCA
Source organism: Prinsepia uniflora (assembly GCA_032719365.1). Classification (NCBI taxonomy): domain Eukaryota; kingdom Viridiplantae; phylum Streptophyta; class Magnoliopsida; order Rosales; family Rosaceae; genus Prinsepia; species Prinsepia uniflora. The sequence goes on along the minus strand of CM064865.1, from coordinate 14,112,971 downwards.
TGTTGGCCGTTTTCCCCATCGCCGCCGCACGCGCCCCCACGCGCCACCCAAAGTGGCTGCGCGTGGCCCTCACGCGCTGCTACAATGCACCGTCTTCCTCAATCGAACCCGGTTCGGCACAGTGGTCTGCAACTCAGACCGGCGAGCACGGTTCTCCTTCTTCCGTCCACCAAAACGGCTCCTTTCTTCACCAACAGCATCGTCCAGACCAACCCTATTGATTCCCCAACTCCGTTCACCTCGACACTGTCCCTAGCCCGTCGACTGAACTCGAAACCAGACAGCCAAACTCCCCCTGTTTCACGATCCAGCCACCCAGCTCACCTCCCTTCACGGTGGCTACACCAAACTCTTCCCTGGACCTCACTGAACCTAAACCAACCCTCCTAGACCTTCGACTCAGCCCCTTCCTTCACGACTCACCGTTTAAAACCTACGGCAAAACAGAGGACACAGAGCACCTCCGTTGTGCCATCCTCCGCCGTGCACCACTCATCACGGCAGCACACACAGTCGACTCCTGGGACCTCCAGGAGTCTCACCCTGGCCTCCAATTCCCTCGACGTTCCCCCCAACCCCACGACTTTCGAATCTAAACTCACGAAAAAAAATAGAGTAAGTGTACAGGGATGAGGGATTACCTGCCTCCAGTCGCCGCCGTGAGCTCCTCCGGGGCTGGTCGACTCCATGCTGCCCTCACGACACCACCGCCGTCTCAACTGCACCGTACACGGCCACCGTACCACCACAAACTCACAAACTCTCTGCCTGCCGTCCTGTTTTCCCCCCGATCTTCCCGTGGTTCACAGCTCACACACACACACACCCGTTGCACCTCTCAACCACCTCACCAGCTTCCCTTCGATCTCCCGTCCCGCACTCACTCACCAGAACTCAACAACAACCACGACCACCCTTCAATTTTGCCCCAAAATCTCCCTCTGTTTTCTGTTTCTCTCTGTGTACACTCAAGAACACGAGCACGGCTGCACCCTAATTATTTGGGCCGTGTATGCACAGGATTCCACCAGAATCCTCTACACATCTGCCACATGTCACAATCCACTCCACACACTCCCACATGGCCCAATCTCAGCCGTCCATTTCCTTTCTCTGTGCACAAATCCCAATGTGCAGAAAGACCAAATTACCCTTCTTTTTAACTCACATTTACGGTTTTGCCACTAACTTCCTAGACCCATCTTCGCCTCGTAAGTCCGGTGGATACGTGCCGCCTGTCATCGAACTCAGGACGACGAGATCTACCTAATCATCCCAGGTCAACGTACCAAAACCCGATTCTACAAAAAGTCAACTATTCCCCCTACTTTACCCAAATTACGGTTAAGCCCTCAACCTTCCGAACATCACAACTTCCTCCTCGGAGGTCGGAATTGGGCGTGCCACCTGCCCATGGATTCGTGACGTCCTAAACTACGTCCTGGTCACCGGTCAAAGTTCATCTAACCACCCAAACTAAAGTCAACATTTTTGCCCAAGTCAGGGGTAAAATCGTCATTCTAGGCTCAAGGACCTATCGGGACCACCTAACCGCCGCTTAACCTCACTAATCACACCTTAATCACTATCTTAATCCCGTCTCTCGGGACGGGTTGTTACAATTTGGTCTAGACTGGATGGAGGTTAAACTTCAAGCGCTTGTTGGGAGGCAACCCAATGTGTTCTCGAGTTGTGAAGGAGTCATCAACACAGATTTGTTTTCTTTCAACCCTTCACTCTCTTTTACTTTGTTTATGTTTTTCTTTCTTACTTCATTTTTTTAAAATCATCTTCCTTACTTTGATTCTATGTTTAATTACTTCTGATTTTCCTACATTGAGGACAATGTAGAATTTAAGTGTGAGGGAATGGTTTACAAAATTTATGTGTGCATTTGAAATTGTTTTATTAAGTCAAAATTTATTTGTGCATTTGAAATTGTTTTATTAAGTCAAAATTTATGTTTGCATTTGAAATTGTTTTATTAAGTCTTTCTTACTAAAACAAAAAAAAAACAAAAAAAATAAATTAAAAAAATTAAAAAAAAACAAAAATTATTTCTTTCATGAGTCTTTTTGTTTTAACGTAGTGTTTTTACGAGTATCAAGTTGCCCTTTAACTTGTCAATGATATAAATGAGCGGAAATGAATATGTTATGGCTATAAAGATGATCACTACAACTTGAATTTGTTGTTAATATTTTGTGATTAAGTGTTATAACTTGAAGATAATGCATATAAATTGGTACATAAATAAGCATGATATGATAAGTATGAATCATTTGAACCACATGTGAGCTTTAGAACCTTATATACATCTTTGATGAGTGATTCATAAGTTCTTTGTTTAAATTGATATACATATGCCTCACAACTACTTGCAATAGATTTTAATGAACTCTAGAGTTCTAGAACTTATTCTATGTGATTTTTAAAGCTTTTAAGTTAATAAACTCTCTGATTTTGGATATGATTAAGGCATTAGGGTTAACACCACAAATTCAAACATCCATGTTCCCTATTTTGTGCGCACGAGTTGTGACCCCCTTATTTTTAACCCTTTTGAGCCCACATTAAGCCTTTCTTTCATCACCATGATTATCTAAACACTTGAACTTAGTATAGACATCCTTTACCCTTGTTTCAAGAACTCGGTTGAAGATATAAAGATTGTGTAAGGAGAAAATAATGATGTTGAAAAGACTTTTATGTGAATTATTTGGATTTACCGACTCAAGCTTTGTTGTATTGTTGACACATGTTATTACCTTGATATAAAAAAAGAAAAAAAAAAGTTGAGTCTCGATCAAGGTAATAAGGTTTGGTTATGTAATGTTTGAGTTAAGTCCCTTACATTTGTAAATCCGATACAAAGAATGATTGTGAGGCCCAACATGATGGAATTAGGCCTATGTTCGAAGGGATGGATTACTGACATCATTGCACTAAGGTTGGGAAGTTATGATACGTGTTGGGAGTCTATTAAGTCTTGGAACGAATAGAGCACCACTTGTCCTATATTTTCCTTGCCTCTAAACATAGCCCCATTACAACCTTCGTAAAGACCTTATGATCCTTAAGATGGTAAATTTTGATTAGTGGAGTCAATCACTTGAGTAAGCATATGGTTTTGGTTCATTTGTGCAAGTATGTTTTGTTTTTCTCTTGAGGTGTTTGTTTGAAATTTTGCAAAAGTACTTCATTTCGAGTATGTGAGTATTTCTCACATACTTTGAGTGCAAACACAAACCCTCACAAATTGAGTGGACTTATGAGTGCATATCCTTGTGAGTTTATTCATATTTGTCTTATTCATGCAGAGATCCATTTCACCATATTTACTCATTATCTTACTTGTTAAAACATTTTGTTAACATGTATTAACTCTTGAATTCCATATGCTTAAATAATTTAAGTGAAAATCTTTTATGCCATGATAATAATGAAATATTGAGACAAATGGTTAAGAGTTTGCTTGTTTTGGATTTTGTAGTTTAATTTTAGTATTTGCTAGGGACTAGCAAAGTTTAAGTGTGGGGGTATTTGATAGGACGTTAAATAAAGCATTATTTTATATTATTTTATACCCTTTATACTTGAATTTTAATATTAAATTATTAAATAAATTGATAAAATAATTTATTTTGTGATTTTTATGTTTAGATAAATAAAGTTTGTAATTTGGAGCATTTTGGCCAAAGAATCATCTCGATCGGAATTTTAACGAAAATATTATGGACGAAATTCGGTGGAATTATTAATTTAGTTTTAAATTAATTAATTGGCAAAAACTGTGCAGCCCAAACCCATTCAAAGAAACTGTGCAGCCCAAATCTCCAGCCCGCGTCCAGGCCCGCATGCAGCCCAGCTGTCTCAGCCCACATGCGTCGCAAGCCTAGGCCCGTGCGGCCCAGCTCGCTGCAGCCCTGTACCGAACACCCAAACAGAACGTTGCCGTGCGTGTACCGAAGTAGCCTCCGCCCAGTCGGCACGCCTGCGCTGAACGCCCAGGCCTCCCTTTCAGCGCGTCCCTGCCGAACGCCAAGCTTTCTCTTCAGCACCGCCCAGCCGAATTTTCTGCCCTCTTTTCCAGCAAGGCTTGCCAGCCATTTCAGCCACTTTCCAACCCAAATTTGCAACTTTACAACTAAAACCACTTCTAAACATCATCACAAATCTTTATTACCCATCATTCCATTATTTAACATTTTTTATTCTATATTTTTATTATTTTTGGTAGCTTTTTCTTCCTATAAATAGGGTTTCATTTCACTTGTTGAGATACACCTTCTTTGAGGCACACATTTGAGCCTTCCTTAAGAGAAAATTTGGCAAAATATTTCCAATACAAAGTTTAGAGTTTGAGTTCATATTTCCCAAGTTTATTTCCTCCATCTTCATAGGGTTCCGTCTGCTGTCGGAGAATCGTGTGAATACCAATCCATTGTTTTCATCCACCTTGATAGTGTAACAATTACTCTCCATTTACTCAAACTCTCATTTTTGTTATTGGTTTTGATTATAGTTCAATATATGTGAGGTATTTTCTTACTAATATTTGTAAGTGTTAAATGAAATCTCCATGTGTCTTACTTTATGAATTTTAGTTATTTTATACATTTTAGTGCTTCATATTTCAATTCAATGTTAAATGTTTTATCCGTTGTCAGTGCACTTAAAGTAGAATTGAAGAGACTTAATGTTGATCGCTGTCGGCGCATTCAGTCAAAAACGAAAGGTAAATCATGTTGTAAGTGTTATCCGCTGTCGGTGCATTTATAATATTGAAAAATGTATAAAGGTAATTGAGACGATTAAGGTAAAATTTCGTGATTGTTTTAATATTTGTAATTATTAGAGTGTTGGTAAGATTTGTGCTTTAAGAAGGTCACTTGTACATAAATTAGAGTAGAAATAAAATTAGTTTATTTATGCTTTTACTTATTTGCATGATTACAAACCTTTTCAAAACCCCCCTTTTTATTCTTTATTCTTTTATTCTTTTATTCTTTTATTCTTTTATTCTTTGATTCCTTTATTCTTTGATTCCTTTACACTTTAATTTATTTGATTATTTGATTAATTAATTCTTTAATTCTTTAATTCTTTTAGTTCTTTATTCTTTGATTCTTTGATTTCTTTATTCTCTTATTCAACTATTCTTTAATTTATTAATTCTTTAATTCATTATTCTATTATTCATCTCCCACTAACACATTATTAATGTTCCCTAATTTCCCCGGTTAAGAACGATCCCTATTTACCAATACTACATCTACACAAAAAGAGTTTAAATTGCATAACACTCGAATTACATGTTTAATTTAATGCGTAGTTTGGGCGTTGTCAGGGAGCCACGCGCCTCTACAGTGACCGTCCCTGTCCTTCGGCCAGGACGGTCCGGTTCATTCCTGCAACACGGTCCACCTGAACTGGTGGAACCGGTTCAGGCCATTTCCTCCTTCAATTTCGGTCCATTTCAATCCAATCCAATCTTAAACTCTATGTTTCTTCATTTCCTATCATTCCATCGATTTAAAACCATGAAAAACCACTCCAAACCTACCTGTTCAAATACCCCTTTACGGTCTATTTTTCCCGATCACTCTCAAGACTAGGCAACCACCTTCCACCACCCTAAACCAACTCTAAACTCTCCCAAAAACCCATTAGACATATCCTATCACCCAAAACCATCCATAACATCCTAATCAAAACATTGAATTTAAAACTCAAAACCGCGTGCTTACTTTCCCTCCGCCATGCACGGTGGCTCGGCCACCTCCTTGCCGTCCTCAGCTCCTCAGCCCATCACTGTTTACTCCTTAGATTGAATCAGGTGAGGGGAAGGATTGGGGTGATGGTTTGATGGGGATTTGGGTGAGATCGGGTTGTGTGGGTTTGGTTTGCACGAATAAGCTAGGGGGAATGCATGTATGCAATCACAATGGGCAATGGATGAGTGACACTTATCACTCATCCCTTGGCCAGCACAAACATACCTGGGCCCACTTAATGCCAAAAGTATTCTTCTCATAAAATGTGCAATAGTTCCACGGAACTTCCGTGAACTGTAACTTTCTCGTCGAACGTCCGATTTCGATGTGCCGCTTGTCTACAGACTCGTATCGACTCGATCTACGTAACGATCCTCGGCCGTCGGCCATCGGACCTCCTATGTCAAAAGTTAGTTTTTGCCCTTGTTTAGGGGTAAAATTGTAATTTCAGCCTGAACGTCTGTTAATCCTCGGCTAATCCCCGATTAGCCTCACTAATCCGTAATTAGTCTTAATTAAACCAAAAAAAATAAAGGACGGGTCGTCACAAACTCCCCTCCTTAAAGAATTTCATCCTCGAAATTCAAACTGACTCATTTCCATAACCAAACTGTGGAAACACAAATCATGTGACAGGACCCATCCCAATCCCCCCGGGATTACCGTGGAATGTGCCCTGCTCCCGTCCAACAAGGGGTGTCAGACAAGGGATAACCAAGAGCTACTGCCCAAACGGGCCATCCAGAGTGCGCAAGGACCGATGGAGGAGGTGTGCAATGTCTCAGTCTCTGCTGCAATCGCATCCGTAATCAACCTGAAGGGCATTAAAACCAAAAGCTGTGAGTGGAAAAAAACCAATAAGTTTACCAAATACATTTATAAGACATTTATGCCCTCCAATAAAAACGTATGCATGCCACCAAAAACCAGTAACCAAAACGTTTGCTCAACCGAGCCATTAGGGCCTTAGCCCAAAAACCGTTAACCAAAAACCAAGTGTGGGAACTCAGCCCAAAACCGTGGAATACCACCACCATACATATTAAAACCATGTGGGTCACCACCCACTACCATAAATGAACATTAATTCATTAAAATCACACAATCATAAATCCACCCGGAAAGCCATTTCATTAATTCATATTTTACCATTACCATCACCAGCATCCCTGATGCTAGACGTCCCTGACGTCATGTCTCACGGTTTCATAAGCTACGCGTGCTGCCCGGGGTCTCTCCGGGTCCATATATCTGACATCCCTGATGTCTGACGTCCCTGACGTCAATCATAGCAATCCTGCTCCTGAGTCATCATACGGTCCGGCTGCTCCGTATAATGACCCCTCGCAGGCAATGCACCGTGACTTCCCCAGTGTCCCGGACATCTGGAGGAGACCATCATATATCCTTGTATCCAGATGGTATATGGAAAACAGTTTTATTAAATCCTTTTATCACATTATTACCATTGGGCCCTGCCCGAAATTTACATACAACCACATAATTCCATTTAGGGTCCCTGACCCAAAATCACCATTATAAAATATAGGGTCCCTGACCCGAAATCACATTTATTATCCAACTGGGCCTCATGCCCGATTTTATAAACCACTGGGCCCACGGCCCGATTTGTAAACCAACTGGGCCCGCAGCCCGACTTATAAACCCACTGGGCCCACGGCCCGAATTCACAAATCAACTGGGCCCCTGGCCCGATAATATAACTCAAATGGGTCTCAGCCCGATTTCATACCAACTGGGCCCCTGGCCCGATTTCATTAACCAACTGGGCCCCCGGCCCGATTCTCAAATGGACTCCAAGTCCGAAATTTCCAAAACAAGTGGGCCTCAAGCCCGAGTTCATATTTCCAATTTCAAAACCATTTCATCATATTATTTATTTAACCACAAGCACACAAAACCACAAATAAACCGTTAATCCCGATATACGTGAAATACGGAAAACACCTCGAAATACGTGCAATATAACCAAAATCAATGCTCACAAATACCATCATAGAAATCATGTATATAAACCATATAACACATTTAAGCATGCATAGGATTTATAAAACCAAAGTCCACTCACAGACCGTTTTAACCGTGTGCCTCGATACGCGTGCCACCGGCCCTCCCGGGCCACACCACTATCACCGGGACTCCCAATCCTGTCCAAATTACATTAGAGGGTCACTAACCTCATCATTAACATCCTATCAAAGTCCCGTAATTTTCCCGAATTTTTACTTATTTTTAAACTTAATTAAAAACCTTCGGACATCCCGAACACTATCGAGACGGTGTCCGATCGACACGAAACCGATTCCAAAATATCCGTTACATTAAATAGGACAGAAGTCATGTTGACCTTACCTCGAGATCCGTGCCAACGCGCCGTCACGCGCCGCCGTGAGTGGCTGCGCGTGAAACTCACACGCCTGCTACAGTGTCACCAGCCCAACCCGTTTGTCTGGTAAACGGGTCCAATTCACCCGCGACACAACCCGGTTCCAATCCTGTCAATTCGATCCTAAATCCTTCAATTGATCAATCCATTAGCTTCGTTTTAAGTCCAATTATAAGTCTGTAAACTCAATTACACAAATCCTTACCCAAATTCCCACGATTCGATGATGATCCACGAAGAACATCCGGTCACTGTTCAATCATGGGATTCCTTCAATCTCGATTGATTTCCCCAAATTGGTTCAACCAGAAGCATCAGTGGACCACGAGGAACAATTCCCCCACATCAATTGCATCAAACCGGTGCTCAAACGTCACGACTCAAACTCGAGCACCGTCACTGTTCATCAATGGAGTTCTGCCATTCTCCAACGTTTTCCTTCAATTGACGATCCCAGAAGCATCGTGGGATCATGGGAAGCAGTTTCCCCACCTCAATTTCATCCAACAAAGCCTCCAATTCCACGACTCAACTTCGAAATTCCTCCTCTGTCACCAAGTGTGATCAGAGCCAATTGGTGGCCAAATCCCTTCGTTCCTTCGACAATTCTGATCGTGGAACTCCCAGAAGGCTGAATGTAACCTCCAATTCGATCCTCACGGCCCAATTCCCAGTATTCGAATTTTCCCCCCAATTTTCCCGAAATCCAAAATCCAAAATTCGACACCCTCACAACCCCTCGTGTTTCCCTGTTAATTCAATCATCAAAGTCTCCCATTTTCTCACAAGAACAGCAGAAGAAGGGAGCCAATTCTCCCAGTTCATACTCTCCCTAAATCATGCACGGTTTGAAAGAAAAACAAAGGAAAAGGAAGGATAATGGTGGATAAGGAATGATGATGTTGTAATGATGGTGTTGGGAGGGAAACATGGAGCTGGAAACAAGGGATGGGTGACACTTGTCACTCATCCGGATGTGCACAGTCAACGGTCACTATTCATTATTATATTATTATTTTAATCCTGGCCTCGGTTCGTTAGTTCGTTTCCTTGACCATAACGTCGTCGTCGGATCTCCGATTTCGGCATGCCGCCTGTCGTTGGATTCGTATCGACGATACCTACGTAACGGTCCTTGGCCCTCGCCCATCGGACCTCCCGATCAAAAAGTCAACATTTGGCCCCTAATAAGCCAAATTACCAAAATACCCCTCAACTTCCGAACACCATAACTTTCTCTACGAATGTCGGAATCGAACGTGCCGCCTGTCTATGAACTCGTGACGTCCCGAACTACGTCACGGTCATCGGTCAAAGTCCATTTGACCGCCCGAACAAAAAGTCAACATTTTGCCCACGACTAGGGGCAAAACGGTCATTTTGCACATTTTGTCCGATTCCGCCCTACTAACCACCGTTCAACCTCGCTAATCAAGATTAGTCACTAAACTAATCCCGGAATTCGGGACGGGTCGTTACAACCTTCCCTCCTTAATAAATTTCGTCCTCGAAATTCCAACCGATCTAATCTCAACGTACTTCCCTCCTTAAAAAGTTTCGCTCTCGAAACTCGATTACCCTGATTCCACAAACACCCCGTGGAAAGTGGAATCGACCACGCAACACGTGTACACCCGCACACCAATTACTTAGACAAAACTTGTCTACACCCAAACGTACCACTAGTACTCAAAACACAACGATTACATTCGACCCCGTCGAATGACTGAAACTACTAGTTTCGAATTTGACACCACTTGTCAAATCCACCCTCTCGTTGACGCAACAACTCGACGGTTCCTTTCCCACTCCCACTAGGAGTCAGCTGACCCCACTCAACAATCTATGTTGACACATCCTGACAAACTGTCACCACACAGTTGTTGTCAGTCGAAAACTGACACTAGACTCACTCGTGGCTACACATGCCACCAACGTACTTAACTTAGTAAACGATTACCGACCTTTCAAACGACCTGTGTGTAATTAAACACATCGGAATTACCATGACCCATTGCATAGTAATGTCCGGTCCACAACCAATCCCATGGTATCGGAACCAATCCGACTACCAACACGTTCACCGACACACCTCGGGTATATCCCGTATACCGTAACTAGACATCACAAGTCTACAAGGTATTGTACCTCGAACCATGTACGAAGTACACACATCTACCTAATAACCAGACTACAACCGCCTAGGTCATAGCCGAACGCGTTCCAACAATGGAGTACGTTTGCCCAATCCAGCATGAGACAAAACGAAACTCCACCCAACATCTAGTTCCAATTCCGAATCCAAATCCGCAATTTCGTAAGAAATCCCGGATCCAAACCCAGACATCACAGTTTAACTCATTTCCAAATCCGAATCCGAAATCATTATTCCGTAAGCTAGCATTTGGAATAACCATTCCGTACCCAAATCCGGAAATATACTTTCAAGTTCCAAAATCGAATCCTGAATCGTCACCCAGATATTCGATTCCAAATCCCGAAATCTCGTTCACATTTACCAAGACACACCAAAACCGAACCTATCGGTTACCCGTTCAATACACTTGATTGACTTCATAGGGAAGCCAATCCAACCTCCACACGTCTAAGGTTGACAAAATTCAACTACCTTGAAAACCTAGTCACCCGAGTAGAATACCCTACGGGCCCTTCGAAAAGAAGTTCAATCCCGTCATTTACGACTCACGTACCAAGGTAAGAGTGATATACTCTCCCCCTATCTGAATCATCAAGATCACGACCCAGATAGACACTGTCCCTGACAATAACGTCAAAATCCTAGATCGCCACAACGATCGACAACCGACGCCCACAACTAGACAGATCAGTCAACGACGAGACACGTCGAGACTGCGGATTCTCACGGATTACCTTGTATCAGTCCTTGTCATTCCACCTAGGAAAAACCAAGGACGATCCAAAATGATGACGTCAAAACTCATCCGACGTGGATGCAACAAAACTCACTGCACTCACCACGCCATGTACCGCAACATTGTCTGCCACCAAGCAGAAAATGAAAAATCTCGTTTACCTAATTTCGAACACGTAGCTCCTCCTAATGACCTCGCAATTACACCTGACCCACCAACCAATACACGCTCAACGTACAGGTAACTACAGTCAATGTCTGCCAGGGCAGAAAATGATATGTCGACCCCAAGGACTTCGGAATACCAATCACCAAAAACGAGCACCACTCTCGTTCCCCAATCACAACTCTCCTTGACACTAAGGTTCCTACCTCCTCAATTCACTTGGACAACCCCGTGTCCACAATCAATCCGCTATTGTTCCGTTCGCACATCCCGACCTTTACAGGTTCAACACTCGTTTTCCCAAGTTCGCAATTACAAATTCCTACCTTTATACCACTAATGGTTTTCCTCGTCTTTTCCAGTAAATCCACCAATTATCATGACGTAGGGGACGTCATCCCAAGATTACTCGAGTCTCAATTATACCCTTTTTAATCTACTCCTTACTGGTTATCTCACCACTATTGGGACTTATCCCAACACAGCACAATCTTAACTGGATCCCATCCAGTCCATCCCTCAACCATTACCGAATCTCAAAGACCGAACATATGTTCATCATGACGGAGTCACACCCAATTTGTGGCTCATCGTCAACACCATTACCGACACTAGCACCAGCGCGAGTACCAGCACCAACACTCTATCAACATCACTAGTATCAGCACACATGCATCCATACTAGCATCAGCACAAAAGTACCAACCCCGCAAACATCCATACTGCACACCGTGTGCAAATACGATAACCCTGGATCTCCGTTCATACGGAACGACGATCCCGTACCTCACGACTATGGGTACCACTATTCTGACAATCCCTATCAGGAAAATGAACGTTCCCCGAACGTCCCCTGATCCCCAAGTATCAGAACCATACCAATTACCCTCGATAGCTAGTCATCTCCATATGACTTCCGACTAACTGTCATTGCTATCGAGATCCGCATCCACACATCACACCAATACCCGATCCAACACGGGATTTCATAATTTATTTCAGAACCGTATCCGTACATCGAATCCCATAGTTCTGCCTAAACTCACCAGAGCCATCCACATGGTCATCCATGACCTCAGCCACTTCTCGCAGCACAAGCTCTCACCCGCTAATCACAATTAAGGTTTACCTTTTTAATACTAGGGTTCCACAATCACACCCTATGGTTCAACCGAACCAAACAGCTCTCCGTAATATAAAATTCACAACCTGACCGACCCCGCGGTCTAGACATCGAATAGACATCCAATCTAATCCTACCATCCCATCAACGTGGGTTCCACCACTAGGTCATCGGCCAACTCCGATGAACCAACATCCCTCACACTAGAAACCACCACAAGGGTTCACATTTTAGACCATTACTCACATGAGGTTCCCCGAACCTAGCTGCACCTAGCAGCACAACAATCCAATATCACATGACCGAACCGACGGTCCCACTATACTAGTTCACCACAATCAACCCCACTTGGGTCGAATCACATTAACGCACGGCGTATCGGGCCAATCGCACTCCATCCACTATCCAAACCCAAAAACTATCTATCAGGTTGATAACGAATTGCAACCCAATGAGACATCACACCCTCGACCTGCGCGCACAAATAGAGCAACCATGCTCTGATACCAAGTTGACAGGACCCATCCCAATCCCCCCGGGATTACCGTGGAATGTGCCCTGCTCCCGTCCAACAAGGGGTGTCAGACAAGGGATAACCAAGAGCTACTGCCCAAACGGGCCATCCAGAGTGCGCAAGGACCGATGGAGGAGGTGTGCAATGTCTCAGTCTCTGCTGCAATCGCATCCGTAATCAACCTGAAGGGCATTAAAACCAAAAGCTGTGAGTGGACAAAAACCAATAAGTTTACCAAATACATTTATAAGACATTTATGCCCTCCAATAAAAACGTATGCATGCCACCAAAAACCAGTAACCAAAACGTTTGCTCAACCGAGCCATTAGGGCCTTAGCCCAAAAACCGTTAACCAAAAACCAAGTGTGGGAACTCAGCCCAAAACCGTGGAATACCACCACCATACATATTAAAACCATGTGGGTCACCACCCACTACCATAAATGAACATTAATTCATTAAAATCACACAATCATAAATCCACCCGGAAAGCCATTTCATTAATTCATATTTTACCATTACCATCACCAGCATCCCTGATGCTAGACGTCCCTGACGTCATGTCTCACGGTTTCATAAGCTACGCGTGCTGCCCGGGGTCTCTCCGGGTCCATATATCTGACATCCCTGATGTCTGACGTCCCTGACGTCAATCATAGCAATCCTGCTCCTGAGTCATCATACGGTCCGGCTGCTCCGTATAATGACCCCTCGCAGGCAATGCACCGTGACTTCCCCAGTGTCCCAGACATCTGGAGGAGACCATCATATATCCTTGTATCCAGATGGTATATGGAAAACAGTTTTATTAAATCCTTTTATCACATTATTACCATTGGGCCCTGCCCGAAATTTACATAAAACCACATAATTCCATTTAGGGTCCCTGACCCAAAATCACCATTATAAAATATAGGGTCCCTGACCCGAAATCACATTTATTATCCAACTGGGCCTCATGCCCGATTTTATAAACCACTGGGCCCACGGCCCGATTTGTAAACCAACTGGGCCCGCAGCCCGACTTATAAACCCACTGGGCCCACGGCCCGAATTCACAAATCAACTGGGCCCCTGGCCCGATAATATAACTCAAATGGGTCTCAGCCCGATTTCATACCAACTGGGCCCCTGGCCCGATTTCATTAACCAACTGGGCCCCCGGCCCGATTCTCAAATGGACTCCAAGTCCGAAATTTCCAAAACAAGTGGGCCTCAAGCCCGAGTTCATATTTCCAATTTCAAAACCATTTCATCATATTATTTATTTAACCACAAGCACACAAAACCACAAATAAACCGTTAATCCCGATATACGTGAAATACGGAAAACACCTCGAAATACGTGCAATATAACCAAAATCAATGCTCACAAATACCATCATAGAAATCATGTATATAAACCATATAACACATTTAAGCATGCATAGGATTTATAAAACCAAAGTCCACTCACAGACCGTTTTAACCGTGTGCCTCGATACGCGTGCCACCGGCCCTCCCGGGCCACACCACTATCACCGGGACTCCCAATCCTGTCCAAATTACATTAGAGGGTCACTAACCTCATCATTAACATCCTATCAAAGTCCCGTAATTTTCCCGAATTTTTACTTATTTTTAAACTTAATTAAAAACCTTCGGACATCCCGAACACTATCGAGACGGTGTCCGATCGACACGAAACCGATTCCAAAATATCCGTTACATTAAATAGGACAGAAGTCATGTTGACCTTACCTCGAGATCCGTGCCCACGCGCCGTCACGCGCCGCCGTGAGTGGCTGCGCGTGAAACTCACACGCCTGCTACAGTGTCACCAGCCCAACCCGTTTGTCTGGTAAACGGGTCCAATTCACCCGCGACACAACCCGGTTCCAATCCTGTCAATTCGATCCTAAATCCTTCAATTGATCAATCCATTAGCTTCGTTTTAAGTCCAATTATAAGTCTGTAAACTCAATTACACAAATCCTTACCCAAATTCCCACGATTCGATGATGATCCACGAAGAACATCCGGTCACTGTTCAATCATGGGATTCCTTCAATCTCGATTGATTTCCCCAAATTGGTTCAACCAGAAGCATCAGTGGACCACGAGGAACAATTCCCCCACATCAATTGCATCAAACCGGTGCTCAAACGTCACGACTCAAACTCGAGCACCGTCACTGTTCATCAATGGAGTTCTGCCATTCTCCAACGTTTTCCTTCAATTGACGATCCCAGAAGCATCGTGGGATCATGGGAAGCAGTTTCCCCACCTCAATTTCATCCAACAAAGCCTCCAATTCCACGACTCAACTTCGAAATTCCTTCTCTGTCACCAAGTGTGATCAGAGCCAATTGGTGGCCAAATCCCTTCGTTCCTTCGACAATTCTGATCGTGGAACTCCCAGAAGGCTGAATGTAACCTCCAATTCGATCCTCACGGCCCAATTCCCAGTATTCGAATTTTCCCCCCAATTTTCCCGAAATCCAAAATCCAAAATTCGACACCCTCACAACCCCTCGTGTTTCCCTGTTAATTCAATCATCAAAGTCTCCCATTTTCTCACAAGAACAGCAGAAGAAGGGAGCCAATTCTCCCAGTTCATACTCTCCCTAAATCATGCACGGTTTGAAAGAAAAACAAAGGAAAAGGAAGGATAATGGTGGATAAGGAATGATGATGTTGTAATGATGGTGTTGGGAGGGAAACATGGAGCTGGAAACAAGGGATGGGTGACACTTGTCACTCATCCGGATGTGCACAGTCAACGGTCACTATTCATTATTATATTATTATTTTAATCCTGGCCTCGGTTCGTTAGTTCGTTTCCTTGACCATAACGTCGTCGTCGGATCTCCGATTTCGGCATGCCGCCTGTCGTTGGATTCGTATCGACGATACCTACGTAACGGTCCTTGGCCCTCGCCCATCGGACCTCCCGATCAAAAAGTCAACATTTGGCCCCTAATAAGCCAAATTACCAAAATACCCCTCAACTTCCGAACACCATAACTTTCTCTACGAATGTCGGAATCGAACGTGCCGCCTGTCTATGAACTCGTGACGTCCCGAACTACGTCACGGTCATCGGTCAAAGTCCATTTGACCGCCCGAACAAAAAGTCAACATTTTGCCCACGACTAGGGGCAAAACGGTCATTTTGCACATTTTGTCCGATTCCGCCCTACTAACCACCGTTCAACCTCGCTAATCAAGATTAGTCACTAAACTAATCCCGGAATTCGGGACGGGTCGTTACATCATGTCCCTCTACTCGGCCGTTGCACACATCACGAGAGTGCCCGTGTGAAAGTACACGTCCGACACAGCCACTCGTAGATCTCGCCTGTCGTGCCCTCTCACAGGTCAGATACACTAGGTTGTAATCCAAATGGCTTTTCAGTCTACCACACTGACACGTTCTAAGCTACAATTGTCAGGCTGAAATACGTACTCCCACTAAGGGCTATCACATCCAAGCTGACATCCCGCTCAGCATCCGATCAGACAACATTTGCTAGGTTCTGCCATCACAATGGCACGAATCCCATCTCGCAGGCCATACTCAAACCTGCGACATTTATCGGCCTCGGTTCTCATACTATCCATCGCTCTCATTTTCTCATACTTATATTGACTCTCCCTAGAGTCCCATCAATCCATACTAATCTAAACTCGTCGGACACCGATCAAAATCATCACCACTACATGCCAGATTGACTTCGTACAGAAGCCAATCCCATCAACCACTATCATGCCCAGCCGACAACTCCCAGCTCCACTGCGCTCTCGTTGCGCTACTCTGACCTCGACTCACTCTCGAGTCCTCAAACTATCACCATCAGATCTAATCCGATCACCATTTAATTTCCAACTAAGACTCTATCCAACCTACAACACATTCATACTCTCGGGGAACTCCCAATCCAACATACGATTAACCGTGGTCAATCGCATCGTCCAACGTGCACAACACACCAGTGCACCCCCATCACATCAATCATTAAGGCGCTACATGGCCTACTCAAGGACTACACACTGGAAACGTCCAACCACGCACGACTGTCCGAGTTCCAAACATGGCTCGGACCTCAACCTTCCGTCACCAGGCGAACATCAATCCATCACAATCTCTACAATAATATCCAAGATAGATCATATGCACTCTTCACAAATCTAACCCCTGTCTTGTCATCTCACCAACTATGCTAAGGGATTCTTCAACAATCGTAGAGTACGATTCTCCTCTGTTCCTAGCTTAGCATAATCAGCAGGACGATTCTCCCCAATGACGACCGGACCTCGGTCTACTCAACTCATAGTCGCCACAATCATCTCAGTCATCTCGATCTTCCTGATCATCACCACCCGATTCGATCCATAATACCGACATGGGTCCACTATGGGTTAAAGGTAGTGGACACTCACCAGTCGCATCCAGTGACGCTAGGTATTATCTGTTACTCATTCCAAGGTCGGTGAGTTAACTGGGGACATCACACACGTGTCGCGCGTCCCTCACGACTGTTCAGTCCTAACTCCCGGCCTCCAAGCCGTCACTTATGTGAACATCAACCACATGTCCGTTCATACCGTTTATGTAGGTACATTCAAAAGGATGTCAATTCATCCTAATTCGATGTACCGCTCGACTGAAGAGTCACAACAGACTCATGTTGTGATCTGCAGTCAAATCTCTTTGCATAACACCATCTCTGACCAACCGACCCTTATGTCATAAGACGTCACATACGTCATCCATTTATACCTTTTCACCCAATCAACACTTAAGCATTTCAACCTTTAACGTTACCACCCTTTGGCACACACTCGTGCCTAACTCTCGTATCATCAGGGACCTGGTCACCAAACCAAGTACTCTCCGTGCCTCGCAATGAGCCACTCAGGATCCTCTCTGTCCCGTTCAGTGCCCACCAAACTCACATGCTCGCCACTCTGGGAACATCTACTATTCGATCGGCATACTGGTTCGCACGTCCCAACTCTATGGGATCAACTTCAGCATTCACACTCGTGTGATCCGACCAAGGATACCTAGGGCACCTGTCACTCATCCAGGTACATCCCACTCATCACAGTCACCTCACAGGGGTAGCGTGGCAAGTGTGCCAACACCCAAAGTCAACGTCTCATTCTGCGATCGCACTCAGTCGTAACCGAGGCGAATCCAGAATCGCTATTCATACTATGCGTCACTCATGCACCTCCGTATCCTTGTCATGACTGATGAATCCCATTGTCTCCGATGTCACGAAAACGTGAGTTCATCCGCTCCATAGAACTCAATCACGTCAATCGATAGCAGCGTCTGCCGCAACTGCGTGCAGACCAATCTTAGAAGCATTCCACTATCGAGACCCCAAATCCATGCGGTCAGCTCATCGCAGATACCAACCGCTCAACCATGGCGTGCCACAATCACCGCATGCCATACCAAGCCACACAACATCTATACCATGGCATCCTCTGCCAGTCAACATCCCTTCAGGATTCGACACACCGAAACATGGCATCTCATGCCAAGTAGGCTTAAACATTCATATTCCCAACAATCTCACTCGGGTCAACCATGAGCTTAGTTGCTCTCTACAACACACTCTCCAATCTGACATGACACAACCGACCAACGATATTGACTTCGGAAGTTGTCATATAGTGTCTACAAGTCCATTAGATCTTATCTGCCAATAACGCTACGGCTCTAAGCCGTTAGATTCTCAAGCACATCGATCCTACTCGGGATCAAACCTCTTGAAAACACGGCATCCTGCGCCAATCGAACCTAAACCATTGCACCTTGTGCCAAACATAATCTAACTAAGGATCAATTCCATTGAATCCTCATACTCTTACCCTAACTATCAGGTTGATGATAGGCTGTTACCACTGCAGAGACATCACATCCTCGGCCTGCGCACACCCTAAGAGCAAACTGTGCTCTGATACCACTTATTAGGACCCGTCCCAAATCCCCCCGAGATTAACGAGGGACGCGCCTGATCCCGTCTGACACGAAGTGTCAGACATGGAAAAATTTTGACTTTAGCCCCACTGGGCTTCCAGAGTACGACAGGATCCGGAAGAGGAATGTGATGTCTCGGTCTCCGTTACAGCCCGCATCCGCGATTAACCTGAAGGGTATTACAAACCACGAAAAGTTGTGAGTACACAAAATAAATAATTTATAAAATCATTTTCCTGAAAAGTTATTTACTTATGCCCTTCACTAAAAAGAATGCATGCATTCGAAAACCAGTTATCAAAATCTTCACAAAACCATTAGGGCCTTAGCCCAAAACGTAAATCAAACCATATGGGAACTCAGCCCAAATCAAATACATGTGGGACTCGGCCCAAAACCATTACCAGTGGGACTCAACCCAAAACAAAACACGTGGACTCAACTTAAATCCAATCCTCGGCATCCCTGATGCCTGACATCCGAGATGTCACAATCACACCTGTCACGGTTCCAAGCTACGCGTGTTACTCGGGGTCTCAAATCCCAAGTCTTCCTAGGGTCCACCCAGGTCAATGACTCGCAAGTCAATAACCCTCCCTGGGAGGAGGTTTTAACCTCTGACAATCCCTACTCCCGAGTCACTATACGGACCGGTCGCTCCGTTCAATGACCCCTCGCAGACAATGCCCCGTGACTACTCCAGGATACTACGAGACGTCTGGAGGAGACAACCCGCCACTCCAGGATATTACGAGACGCCTGGATGACATCCATTCATAAGGATGGTATACGGAAAACCATTTTTATAATTCATTTCCAAAATCATTCAAAGGGCCACGCCCGGGTTTTCCATAAAGCATCGTAAATCCAAATATGGGTCCCAGACCCGAAATCATTTTTATAAATCATAACTGGACCTCATGCCCGATATAATAACCAACTGGGCCTCAAGCCTGAATTCGTAAACCAACAGGGCCTCTGGTGTCAGGAACCACCCCGGTTTCACCCCGAAACCCGAGGTAAATCCTGCTCCCGTCTGACTCCCCGATACAACACCAAAGTAAAAACTCACACATAACCACCACCGTACTCAGTCAGACGCATGAGAAGCTATACAATACATCCCAAAGTTAAAAGTTTACAGAGCATAGTCCCAAATACACAGGAAATAAAACCGATAAACTAGATACACGCACGCGGAAAAAAAAACAACACTCCGGGATCCCTCTCACGACTGCTATGCCTCAGATGCTGCCTCGACGTCGAAACCCCGCTCTAGCTCCACGACCTGGAGGGCAATTTAAAACAGAAGGTGTGAGTGAACCATAAATAAAAGAAAAGTTTCTAAAACCATTTTATAAGAAAACCGGGTTTAGCCCTCCGTTTTGAAACCACATGCATAACTCAGTTATTAAAACAGTTATAAATCAATCACCATAAAACATCATAAGAAACAGAAACACTATAAAACGGTTATAAGCACCATAAACCGTATCATAAAACGTGAATATCAAACCATCATTTTCCGATCAGTGCTGGACCTATCCGAGTCTTTAAACTCCCGAGTCTTTAAACTCAATCCAGGCCTCAATCATATCCGAGTCTTTAAACTCCCGAGTCTTTAAACTCAACAGGCCTACAGGGGAAAATATCAAGATATCCGAGTCTTTAAACTCCCGAGTCTTTAAAATCAATCCGGGCCCGTCCCCCGTCAATCAATATCCGGGTCTTTAAACCCAATAACCAGATCCATCAAATCCAATCAAAACCATTTGAAAACCATCTCTAAATCCGTATCCAAATCCGACTCCGAAATCACCGGTCCGAAGCCATTCCGGCATCTAGAACCGTCATTCCGAACCCAAATTCGGAATTCCACTTCCCAACTTTAAAACCAAATCCCGCTTTCCGAAATCCGATTTTAAAACTGAAAACCCTTGATCATCGAAATCATGTTCCAAAACCCATTTCATTCCCAAAACCATAGCATTAACTTCAGAAATCGACATTTCTCGTAAAACTTGCAAAATACCGTATTTTCTCGAAAAACGTGCAATTATGTAAAACTAACATAGCATATTCCATAATCATAAAACCACATGTAAAACCATCAAACAATTATAGAAAAACAGTTATGCATGTTCGAGTTTAAGGAGGTCCACTCACAGTACCGAGCCCTCAATCGCGTCCTGAACGTCTCGTACGTTCCTCAGCTTCCTCGGGAACTCCCGATCCTGTCAACAACCACCAAAGTACGTCACGAACACGTCTACGAAGGTCCACCTAATTTCCCTAAAAAATCCCCGGGTCCTCAACGTAACGAATCGGAACCCTAAGCCTTCACCCTCGCGGAACTACTTCGATTCGACGTTCGATTAGCCCGAAACCAATTCCATTAGACTCGTCACAACTCCTAGACCGAAAACCATGTTGACACTTTCCCCAAAGACCACCGCACGCGTCCCCACGAGCCGCCCAAAGTGGCTGCGCGTGGCCCTCACGCGCCTGCTACAGTGTCACCGTCTACCTCGAGTAGACCCGGTTCGACACAGTTCTGCACCTCGAACCGACGAGGACGGTTCTTTGCCGTACCTGCACCAAAACACCTCATATCTTCACCAACAGCTTCGTCTAGTCCTAGGCTACTCATTCCCGTAATCCAATCACCTCAACACGGCCTAATACTCATCGACTCGAACTCGAAACAAAACCCAAACACTGCCCTGTTTCCTTCTCCGGCCACCCAGGTCACCTCCCATCACGGTGGCAGTCTCAACCTCTTCCTAAGACCTTCCTAAGAGTCACCCAACACACAAAAACCCTCGACTCACACTCAAAACCCACGACTTTCAATCTAAACATCGACGACAAAACAGAGCACATCAGTACTCCCGTCGTGCTAACCTCCACCGTGCACTCCTCCGTCACGGCTGCTCCACCAGAAGGCTCCTAGGACTCCACTGAACTTCCTAGACCTCCTTAGACTCTTCGATTCTACCTCTAAAGCTACGACTTAGCTTTTGAAACCAAGCGACAAAACAGAGCAAAGAAACGGGGATGAGGAATTACCTGTCCTCCTGTCGCCGTCGTGAGCTCAGCCGTGAGGCAGCAGCTCCCCCATCCACTGCCAGCCTCTGGACACCTCCACGAGTCCAATTGCACCAACACACGGCCGCACCACCACCACGATCTTCCAAGTCCTCTCTGTTTTCTCTGAAAACCGACTGCCCCGATCACCCTGTTCTTACACGATTTCTCTTCCCCAAACACTCACCAGGTCACTCTTCCACCCTCTGATCACTCCTCACTTACCAAAACACACTAAAACTCACCATCATCTCTCAATTTCTCTCAATTCCTCCCTCTGTTTCTGTCTGGTTTGAAGAACACACACGGGCACCCCAAATAATTGGGACCGGGCACACGCCTAGAAGCCACTAGGCCCTTGCCACGCGTCACCATCCTCTCCTCTCCCTCACACCTATTTCAATCTCAGCCCTCCATCTGTCCTTATCTGTTGCACACATCCCAAAGCACAAAAGACCAAAATGCCCTTCTGTTTTAACCAAAATTACCACTTTGCCACTACCTTTCTAAACCCATAACTCCCACATCGTAAGTCCGATGAATACGTGCCGCCTGTCGTTGGATTCAGGATGACGAGAGCTACCTAACCATCCTAGGTCAACATGTCAAAACTCGTTTGTACGAAAAGTCAACTCTTCTCCTTATTTCACCCGAATTACGGTTATGCCCTCAACTTTCCGAACATCATAACTTCCTCCTCGGATGTCGGAATCGGGCGTACCACCTGTCTACGGATTTGTAACGTCCTAAACTACGTCCTGGTCATCGGTCAAGGTCCATCTGACCACCCGAACTAAAAGTCAACTTTTTGCCCGAACCAGGGGCAAAATCATCATTCTATACTAACGACCTTATCGAGACTAACTAACCACTGATTAAGCTCACTAATCCTTTACTAATCACTGTCGTAACCCTAATTTCTGGGACGGGTCGTTACATCTGGCCCGATCGTATAGCTCAAATAGGCTTTCAGCCCGATTTCTCATTATGTCAAATGGACTCCAAGTCCAAGAGTTCGTAAACCAAATAAGTCTCATGCCCGATTCCATATTTCTAAATCCGAAATCATTTCATTTAAACCATCATAGAAAACATAGAATGTAAAAGCGTCGTATAAAACCGAAAACTTCGGAATACGTGCAAATATGTAAATACTAAAATACCACAAACAATGCACTCAAGGCATTCCAAAAAATGTATTAAAACACGTATAAAACATTTATGCATGCATCAATTTAGAAAGAAAGGTCCACCCACAGACCGTCTGAATCCGCGCCTCGATACACGTGCTAATACGCCTTCCCGGGCCAATCGTCGTCTCCGGGGTTCTCGAACCTGTCCAAATCGTAATAGAGGGTTACTAACTACTTAAATAACCCCTCATTAAAGCCCCAAAAATTTTCCGAATTTTTAACTATTTTTAAAGTCGTTCCTAAACCTTCGAACACCCCAAACTATATCGAAAAGAAATCCGATCGACTCGAAACGAGTCCCAAAATGTTCGTTACATCAAATAGATGAAATTACATGTTGGAACCTTCCTCAAAAAGTGGACCATGTGCCCGCATGCGTCGGCATAAGCCCTTGCACGTGGGAGCCACGCGTCGCTACAGTGACCGGCCCTGTCCTTCGGGCAGACGGGTCTGAACTGATCTGTCTGGTTCATTCCTACAACACGGTCCAGCCGAACCAGCAGAACCGGTTCAGGCCATTTCCTCCTTCAATTTCGGTCTATTTCAATCTAATCCAATCCTAAACTCTATGTTTCTTCATTTCCTATCATTCCATCGATTTAAAACCATGAAAAACCACTCCAAACCTACCCGTTCAAAACACCCCTCCACCGTCTATTTTTCCCGATCACTCTCAGGGCTAGGCATCCACCTTCCACCATCCTAAACCAACTCTAAACTCTCTCACAAACCCATTAGACATCATCCTATCACCCAAAACCATCCATAACATCCTAATCAAAACATTGAATTTAAAACTCAAAACCACGTGCTTACCTTCCCTCCGCCGTGCACGGCGGCTCGGCCACCTCCTCACTGTCCTCAACTCCTCAGCCCATCACTGTCTACTCCTTAGATTGAATCAGGTGAGGGGAATCATTGGGGTAATGGTTTGATGGGGATTTGAGTGAGATCGGGTTGTGTGGGTTTGGTTTGCACGAACAAGCTAAGGGGAATGCATGTATGCAATCACAATGGGCAATGGATGAGTGACACTTCTCACTAATCCCTTGGCCAGCACAAACATACATGGGCCACTTATTGTGAAAAGCATTCATCTCGTAAAACGTGCAATAGTTCCACGGAATTTCTGTGAACCGTAACTTTCTCGTCGAATGTCCGATTTTGACGTGCCACCTGTCTATGGACTCGTATCGACTCGATCTATGTAACGGTCCTTGGCTCTTGGCCATCGGACCTCCCGGGTCAACAGTCAACTTTTTCCCTCATTTAGGGGTAAAATCGTAATTTTGCCCTGAACGTCTGTTAATCCTCGGCAAATCCCCGATTAACCTCACTTATCAGTAATTAGTCTTAATTAAACCTAATAATTAGGGATGGGTCGTCACACCCCTGCTAGAGCTTGAAGGCAATTGTACATGCGACTGTGGTTGCATGCACATAGGGAGGAACTACCCAACCGTCCATGGTGGCACATGGGGAGGGACTACCCAGCCATCCCCTAGCGTATGGCGGCACGTGGAAACTCTAATCTGGATCTAGTCAACCCAAAAGTTTCACATTTTGAAGTTATGAATTCAATGGTACACTTTTCGAGGAAGTGGGCCAATGTCTCATGGTAGTTTTATATGTATAAAATGACGGTGTTGCGCGTTGGAATATGTGCAGACCTCCCGGGGTCTTGGGAGTTCAAGTAAGGATTTGTTTGTAAGATTTTGATATCAGAATGAGGCTCGGAAAGAGTCAGAACATCATTTGAGGCTCGAAAAGAGGCAGGAAGGTTAGGTTTAGGGCTTAGACAGACCTGAGCTATCGGGTGATGAAATTCCTTAGGGGTTGATGAAATTCGTCGGGGGTTAG
Organism: Prinsepia uniflora; assembly: GCA_032719365.1. NCBI lineage: Eukaryota > Viridiplantae > Streptophyta > Magnoliopsida > Rosales > Rosaceae > Prinsepia > Prinsepia uniflora. Next base: position 14,087,973 of record CM064865.1, on the reverse strand, counting down.
TTGATTTGACATGACCCATCCTGAATACACAAGAGTAGTACACTCGGGTCATACTCACATCTGACAAAAACCTTGTCAGACAAGGGATAAACACAAATTCTGCTAGTTCATGCCTCAGCCTCTCGAGCCTCTATTTTCGTGCAGCTACCCTGAAGGGTTACAAAACCAAGAAAACGTTCGAGTAGACAAAAATAAATAGTTTAAAACGTGATTTGAAAACATCCATCTTTATCCTCCATTTTCCAAAACTATGCATGCATACGAAAACCCTTTCACTCCTATTAAAACTAAACATAGTTTATGATCCTCGACATATGTGAAAAGAGTTCTGAAATCAACATAAATATCCAACCGTCTAAGACCTTGGTAAACCGATATAACCATCACACAAAATCACAACCATCAACAAAAAGTCGACATACCAATTATCAAACCAATACACTACTGATAGGTACACCACCCAAGAAAGGAGCCAGCTCGACGTCCAAGTGGGGACCCGACTCAGGAAAGGAGCCAGCTCGACGTCCAAGTGGGGACCCGACTCAGGAAAGGAGCCTAGCTCAACCTTAGAGTCGTGTCAGTCCCATGAAAGGAGCTTTACTCGACGTCCGAGACTCACCTACCAATAGGCATGGCCACAACATACATCATATATCCCAAGGCATCACATCAACAACACACAATCAATTCATATCCTATATCACCACATAATCCACATATAGTCATCTCAACGTCATCACAACACTCATACAAAAACAATAACATTCAAACCATCCTCGAAGCACAAGCACAAGCACAACATCAAGTATCACATCAAAAGGGTACTATCGCTAGGTCATCCCACAGTCACTCGAGATTTGGAGCTCCTGCTAGACGTTCAGGTGAAAGCCGACTTAGGATTCGGAGCCCATCTCGACACCTGAGTCACCAACACAATATCAGTCTCAGGATTCAAAGCTCCGGGCTCGACGTTTGAGACTCACATTCAAACCATACAATCGGTACACATCATCATATCATTACCCATCACGCATATCAATAAACACGTAGACACATAACAATTCACTATCCCAACATATCACATCATATATCACAATCCAAATCCACAATTAGAATCTTGAGCCTAAGCCTCCAAACACAGCTTATACATCGTGCCTCGTAAATCATGCATAGAATGCTTTTTCTATGAAAATCATCCAAAAATCATAAGAAAATCATAATTATTCCAAAACACGTTATTTCATGTCATAATCTGCATTCAACTCAAAATACATTCGACAGTTTTGAAAATAGAGTTACAGAAACCTCGTAACACGCGCATTATAATAATAATAAAATATTCACAAATCATTGAAAATCCGATAACATTCCCAATCACTCTAATTTCAACAAAATCACATAAAACACATTTAATCATGCAAGTATGCATGCATAAGAGTTTAGGGAAAGAAAATCCACTCACACTTCTTTGAATTGTTGAATTCACCTTTGCATGCACTTCAGTAAATTTCGAGAATGTCACTTCCTGCCAAAATTCACATCTAGAGGTCACATATCATCACAAATAACTCCTAATTTAATCTCATAATTTTTCGGGATTTTTAAACCAATTTTAAATAAACCCTAAACCTTCAGACACTCAAAACTACCTCGAAACGGTATCTGATTGACTCGAAGCATGTGCCAAAATGTTCGTTCCAACGATTACATTGAAAATTGTGTTGATTGTCTCGCAAAATTCCCTTGCACGCGCCCCCTGCACTGTAGATCATCTTCAACCTCTCGCCAACCCGATTACCTACAAATCGGGTTGCACGACCCTGCCTTTTCTCGCTTATTTTAACCCTTTTTTCTCGTCTGTTTCATCTGTCCTACTCTAAACTAACCCAACAAAAAATCTATGAATCCAAAACATGAAAAATTTACATCAAAATCACGATGTTCGATCTTATTTCACGGCCTGCACTCCAACTTGGTTTCCAGTTCAGTCCCACTACGAAACTTCGAAGTTTCTGGCTTATTGGAGTCGTCTGACCCCTTAGAATTGACTAGTAGAACTAGTTTTAAGCTCATCCAAATATCAGCTTGGTGTTCAAACTGGAAAGCGAAACCCTTCACGGTTCATCCTTATCTAATCGCTCTTTCCTGCTTCTTTCCCTACCTTAGGTCTCACTTTTCTCTCATCTTCCTCCTCTAGTCCTTCTCCTTTCATGCTTCTCTTCTCTTCTCTGATTTTTTTCTTCATTTTTCTCTTTGGTTTTTCCTCGGCCGATCACCAACAACACACCCACAAAATCTAGGTCGGTGGCACTAATATAAATGGGATAAGGACACTTGGAATCATTCAATTCATCCATCAAATAAAATATCCCATAAGAATTCAACCAAACTCCGTTTCCGACATGCCACCTGTGAATGTATTCGGGAGAACGAGACCTTCCTAACGGCGTTTTCAGAATCACTAAAAACCATCCCGGTCAAAAAGTCAAAGTCAACCCTTTGACTTTGACAAAAAAGTCAACTTTTGAATTTCAGGGGTAAAATTGTCTATTTCATCCAACTTTTCTAATTTCGTTGAAGGTTCGGTTCGTTACAAGATTTGACAGGACCCATCCCAATCCCCTCCGGGATTAGTGCGGGATGACCCTGCTCCCGTCTGACACAGAAGTGTCAGACAAAGGATATTTTCGTCCTTTGCCCTCCCGGGCTATCAGAGTACGCTAGGATCCGGAGGAGGCATGTGATATCTCGGTCTCTACTACAGCCCACATCTGATGTCAACCTGAAGGGCAGTCAAAACATTAAAAACTGTGAGTGGACAAAACAAAAGTTTATAAAAACATTTAATAAGGAAGACATTTGTACCCTCCACTAAAAAGCATGCATGCATTCGAAAACCATTTATCCAACACAAAGCATATGTGGGACTAAGCCCAAAGCAGATATAAACTAAGGTCGAAAGGACCACAATAAAAACGACCATACGGGCCACTGCCCAAATCCTGTGCACACCTGTACACACCACATATCATATATCATATATCCATCACATACATATATATAAGTCACACCACCAATCCTGTCACGGTATCCAAAGCTACGCGCGCGCTACCCGGGTCTCAATCCGAGTCATCTCAAAGTCAAGGTCAATGTCCGCAGACCACTGACCCTACCCGAGGTAATAGTAACCATAGCCTTCCTGAGAGTAAGGAACCCAACTGGGGGGTGACTCCACTCAGTCGGTGCTCCGTGACTACTCTGGGGTCCACCCAGGCCAACGACCCTCCCCGGAGGAGATAATAGAAGTAAAGGAAGGTAGACGAACATATATATACATAACATAAACATTCATGACCGGTTCCCTTGAACCGTCATGATTCCATAATATCCATAATCAGGTAACATGCCGGTTCCCATAAACCGTCATGTACCGTAATAACATAACCGAGGTAACATGCCGGTTCCCATAAACCGTCATGTACCGTAATAACTAACAAGGGTTCATGCCGGTTCCCATAAACCGTCATGAACCTGGGAATCCATTTAAGGTTCCCTGACCTGAAATCAAAACCGTAAAGTGATTGGGTCTCGTGCCCAAATATAGGACATCAGCGGGGCACCGTGCCCGGAATCTGAGGTCATATGCCCGAGACAAAACCAAATGGGTCTCATACCCGAGTTTATCCTTTTGAAATTCAAATCCAGTTCATTTAAATCAATACAGAAATACAGACCGTATAAGCACCGTATAAGGCCGAAACCTCGAAATACGTGCTTATACGTAACCACATACAAATGCACCGATGGCATCATCAAACAAGTAATAAAACATATAATAAACATTTATACATGCACCAATTTAGAAAACAAAGCCCACTCACAGACCGTCCGAGCTGCCGCCTCGATTTGCGTGCCATACGGCTCCCCGAGCCGATCATCGTCACCGGGACTCCCAAACCTGTCCAAATCGTAATAGAAGGTTACTAACTACTTAATTAACCTCCTACCAAAGCCCCGTAATTTTCCCGTATTTTTAACTATTTTTAATCCCGAACCTAAACCTTCCGATGCCCCGAAACATATAGAGACGGTGTCCGATCGACACGAAACCAGTCTCAAAATATTCGTTACATGGAATAGATGATTTTGTATGTTGGAACCTTCTCTAGATTCCTTGTCACGCACCCTCACGCGCCGCCTGAAGTGGCTGCGCGTGGGCTTCACGCGCCGCTACAGTACCTGCTGACGTCATCGCTGACGTCAGCATGACATCATCTGACAGCTGTCAGGTCTGACCTGTCAGACTCTGACAGGTGCCACGTGTCATGTTCCCATTGGTCCACGCCACTGTGCTGTCAGTGCCACGTGGCAGTCTGATAGGTGCCACGTGTCATCACGGCACTAGTCCACGTCAGTGCCACGTGTCAGCCCCTGATTGGGCCACGTCACTGACATGTCAGTGCTGACTGTGCACTGACATGTGACACGTGTCGCACTCCTATTGGCCCATTTTCTGACATGTCAGCTGACATTGTCAGATCTGACAAGGCTGACGTCATCGCTGACATGATGACGTCAGCAGGATGACGTCACCTGTCATCCCTGCCGTCCCGCGGGTCGACCGGAATGTCTGCAACCGGGTCGCCGTGACCCGCGGCTTGACCCGGCCGGTTCTCCCAGCTCCGGCCACCAAAACACTCCCCGTTTGTCCCATTCTCTTCGTCTCAACCTAACCTAAAGATCCATGGCCCTAACAACTAAGAACACCCTCAAAAACTATACCTTCCAAGTTCATCAATGGCGGCCGTGACTACCTCCGCCCTTCACGGCCGTTACAGGCCACCTCAGCCTTCGAAAACAATCCTAAAAGAACCCTAAGACCTCTAGGAACATTTCCCAATCCCTAGATTCGATTAAAACACAACAAAAATCAATTTTCAATTTTTGAAAGAAAACTCACCCACGGGTTCTCTCTCCCCGCCGTGTCCTCCGCCGTGGCTGGCCGTGGCCTGCCTTCCTCAGCCTCTTTCCACCACCTCACGGTCATGTCCAGCTCGCACAAGCAATGAATGGTGATGGTGTGTGTGTGTTTTGGGTTTTTGAAGAAAATGAAGAAAATGGAGGATTATGGGTTATGGGGGGTTTCGGGTGGTAAGGAACAAAGAAGAAGGGGATGGCTGATGAGAGAAGGAGAGATTGATGGTGAGGATTGATAGTTAGTTGGTAATGGATGGTTAGGATTAATAGTTGTTAGGTTTAATTATAAAATAATTAAAATAATAATATTTAATTATTTAGATCCACATTTTGGGGGATCAAAGCAATGGGATGAGTGACACTTGTCACTCATCCATGGGGCCCACCAAAATATCCACCCAATCAGATTTCACCGAAACGTCCCCGTCTCGAAGTTCGTGCATAGTGAAATCGAACTTCCGTGACCCATAACTCTCCCGTTTGAAGTCCGATTTCAGTGTGCCGCCTGCCTATGGATTCGTATCGTCCTTATCTACGTAACGGTCTTCGGCCCTCGGCCATCGGACCTCCCGGTCAAAAAGTCAACTTTTGACCTCCCATTCACCCAAATTACCAAAATGCCCCTAAACTTCTGAACATCATAACTTCTTCCTCGAACGTCGGAATTGAACGTGCCACCTGTCTATGAACTCGTGACGTCACGAACTACGTCACGGTCATCGGTCAAAGTCCATTTGACTGCCCGATTAAAAAGTCAACGTTTTGCCACCATCAGGGGCAAAACGGTCATTTCGCACCGTTCGTCCGATTTCGCTCTACTAATCACAGATTAGCCTCACTAATCGTGATTAGTCACTAATCTAATCTAGGAATTTGGGACGGGTCGTTACAACCTTCCCTCCTTAATTAATTTCGTCCTCGAAATTCCAACCGACCTAAATCCACTCGTTCTTCCCTCCTTAATTAGTTTCATTCTCGAAACTCCAATTATCTTGATTCCACATCCACCCCGTGGAAAGTAGAATTGACCTCGAAACTCGGGTACACTCGTACACCCACTAACCAGAACGATACTCGTCTGCTACTAGACGTACCACTAACGCTCACGTCGCATCGTCTACATTCGACCACGTCGAATAGCAGAAGTCGTACGCTCCGAACTGACACCACCTGTCAGTATCTACCATTTCGTGACACAACAACTCGACGGTTCCTTACTAAATCTCCACTCAACGATGCACGCTGACACATCTGACAAACTGCCACCACATGACAGTCGCCAGTTAAAAACTGATATGACACACACTCGTGGTTACACTAACCACAAGCATTTCACTCGACTTGTGTGTAACTAGACCCATCAGAAATACCATGACCCACTGCACAGTATCCAATGTCCAGTCCACGACCTCAACTAATCTGATGGTATCAGAACCAATCCGACTACCAATACGCTCTCCAACGCACCACCGGTATCTCCTATATACCGTCACCAGGCACGATAAGTCTGCCTAACAACGTACAAGGTACGTACATCTACCCATCAATCAGACTACAACCACCTAGGTCATAGCCAATCACGTTTCTACGATGGAGTCCATTTATCCAATCCAGTATTAGACAAATCGAAACTCCGACCCATTATTTATTTCCAAATCCGAATCCGGATCCGCAATTTCGTAAGAAATCCCAAATCCAAACCCAGAAGTCGTATCCATATCCATGTTCAAATCCGAATCCGAAATCATTATTTCGTAAGCTAGCATTTGGAATAACTATTCCGAACCCAAATCCATAAAAGAAAATCTACAGTCAAGCTCTAGAATCAAATCCTGAATCGTCACCCAGAATCCGATTCCAAAACCCAAATCTAGAAATCCTTTTTCAAGTTCCAAAATCAAATCCTGAATCGTCATCCAGAAATCTGATTCCAAAACCCGAAATATCGTTCTCGTCTACCGAGACACACTATATCCGAACCTATCGGATACCTGCTCAGATGATTACACATTACATCTGATTGACTTCATAGGGAAGCCGATCCCAACATCCACACATCTCTAAGACTGACCATATCCGACTACGTTGGAAAACTACTCATCGGACAACTACTCAGGCGAGTAGTAAGCCATATGGGATTTACCTCGAAAAGAAGTTCAGTCCCAACATGCTCCACTCAACATCCAAGTAAGAGTAATAACTCTCCACCTATCTGGATATCCAAATCACGATCCAGATCCAGCACTACGTCAACTGACCATAGACGTCACGATCCCCGATCGTCACGACGTCCAAAGTCCTCAACCATCTCCCACATCTAAATAGATTAGTCAACGACGAGACACGCCGAGACTGTGGGTTCTCACTGATTACCTCGTACCGATCCTTGTCATTCCACCGAGGAAAATCAAGAATGATCGAATAATCCATCCTACGTGAATGCAAACAACACTTGCTGCACTCACCACGTTATGTAACCTAACATCGTCTGCCACCAAGTAGAAAATGAGAAATCTCAGTCATTTAACTTCGATATACTCATCTCCTCCTGATGATTCAGAACAAATCCCGGGTCCACCAACCAATACACGATCAGTGTTACATACCCGGACATCAACCACGTGTCCCTTAACCACTTTAACCTTATCTGAGGTCCACTCTGGAACCACAGATACCGAACATATGCCCATCTCGTCAGAGCCACATCCCGACTCGTGACTCACCGTCATCACAATCACCGCACCGACACCAGCACTAGCACTAGCACGAGTACCAGCACCATCACTACCACCTGTCAGCATCAGCACACAAGCATCCTCACTAGCATCAGTACTGACGCTAGCACACCGTGTGCAAAACTGACACCCTGGATCTCCGCTCATACCAAGCGACGATCGCGTACCTCTGCTCGTATAGGAGAAACTCTGTCTCCCTCGTACCTGACAACTCTGGGTACAGTCACCCTGACAACTCATGCGAGAAAAGGAAAACGTTCCCCGAACGTCCCCGATTCCCAACAATCGTAACTACAACCACTCTCGGTAGTAGTGCCTGCTACACACTCGTGCAGACCTAACTACCAGGCACCGCTATCGAGACCCCGCATCCAACGGAATCACTCGCCCGTACCAAATACTCCGTATCCCCGCTCCGGGATTCCATCGACAAGTACCAACCCTGGTAACTTGTCCAACAATCTCTATCCTGTCGTAACTCGACTAAACCATTGTCGTCTACCAGGTCATCCACGACCGTAGTTGTACCAACAATCCATCACAACGAATGTAGCACGACAACCTACTAGGTCTAACCGATAAGTACAACCTCGACTGCGAAGTGCAGTCCCCACACAAGCTGACATGACTAGACCGACTAACGAATCCAAATCCGAATAGTCGTCCAAGTCAAACCACTCGTCAACTCCCATTTCCGAACCATACACATACGGTAGGGTTCCACGATCACACCTAGAGTTCCTTTGAACCCACCTGCGAAAAGCAGTAAAATCAACAATCTGACCGACCCTGCGGTCCGACATCGTAAAGACGTCAATCCAATCCTACCAACAATCCAACTCAACAATATTCGACCATCCGATGATCACAATTCCCAACAAGTTGTCGGAACCAATCCTACGACATCGTGAAAGACGATCCCAACTAACCGTCTCACGATCAAAACGTTAACGTACAAGTACGTCATCCCTTCCGTAGGGTCTCACACTGTCAACCCTGACGGAACTATGGCAACCCCGGCATCTAGTGCCGAACCAAGACATATCACGACTCCATCCTACTAACTATCGTACTGGCACCCTAACTATCAGGTTGACCCTGGACTGCAGCCCAATGAGATATCACATCCTCGACCTGCGTACATACCCCAAAAGCTACACGGTTGCTCGAATAGAGACAACCCCGCTCTGATACCACGTTGACAGGACCCATCCCAATCCCCCCCGGGATTAGTGCGGGATGACCCTGCTCCCGTCTGACACGAAGTGTCAGACAAAGGATATTTTCGTCCTTTGCCCTCCCGGGCTATCAGAGTACGCCAGGATCCGGAGGAGGCATGTGATATCTCGGTCTCTGCTACAGCCCACATCCGATGTCAACCTGAAGGGCAGTCAAAACATTAAAAACTGTGAGTGGACAAAACAAAAGTTTATAAAAACATTTAATAAGGAAGACATTTGTACCCTCCACTAAAAAGCATGCATGCATTCGAAAACCATTTATCCAACACAAACCATATGTGGGACTAAGCCCAAAGCAGATATAAACTAAGGTCGAAAGGACCACAATAAAAACGACCATACGGGCCACTGCCCAAATCCTGTGCACACCTGTACACACCACATATCATATATCATATATCCATCACATACATATATATAAGTCACACCACCAATCCTGTCACGGTATCCAAAGCTACGCGCGCGCTACCCGGGTCTCAATCCGAGTCATCTCAAAGTCAAGGTCAATGTCCGCAGACCACTGACCCTACCCGAGGTAATAGTAACCATAGCCTTCCTGAGAGTAAGGAACCCAACTGGGGGGTGACTCCACTCAGTCGGTGCTCCGTGACTACTCCGGGGTCCACCCAGGCCAACGACCCTCCCCGGAGGAGATAATAGAAGTAAAGGAAGGTAGACGAACATATATATACATAACATAAACATTCATGACCGGTTCCCTTGAATCGTCATGATTCCATAATATCCATAATCAGGTAACATGCCGGTTCCCATAAACCGTCATGTACCGTAATAACATAACCGAGGTAACATGCCGGTTCCCATAAACCGTCATGTACCGTAATAACTAACAAGGGTTCATGCCGGTTCCCATAAACCGTCATGAACCTGGGAATCCATTTAAGGTTCCCTGACCTGAAATCAAAACCGTAAAGTGATTGGGTCTCGTGCCCAAACATAGGACATCAGCTGGGCACCGTGCCCGGAATCTGAGGTCATATGCCCGAGACAAAACCAAATGGGTCTCATACCCGAGTTTATCCTTTTGAAATTCAAATCCAGTTCATTTAAATCAATACAGAAATACAGACCCGTATAAGCACCGTATAAGGCCGAAACCTCGAAATACGTGCTTATACGTAACCACATACAAATGCACCCATGGCATCATCAAACAAGTAATAAAACATATAATAAACATTTATGCATGCACCAATTTAGAAAACAAAGCCCACTCACAGACCGTCCGAGCTGCCGCCTCGATTTGCGTGCCATACGGCTCCCCGAGCCGATCACCGTCACCGGGACTCCCAAACCTGTCTAAATCGTAATAGAAGGTTACTAACTACTTAATTAACCTCCTACCAAAGCCCCGTAATTTTCCCGTATTTTTAACTATTTTTAATCCCGAACCTAAACCTTCCGATGCCCCGAAACATATAGAGACGGTGTCCGATCGACACGAAACCAGTCTCAAAATATTCGTTACATCGAATAGATGATTTTGTATGTTGGAACCTTCTCTAGATTCCTTGTCACGCGCCCTCACGCGCCGCCTGAAGTGGCTGCGCGTGGGCTTCACGCGCCGCTACAGTACCTGCTGACGTCATCACTAACGTCAGCATGACATCATCTGACAGCTGTCAGGTCTGACCTGTCAGACTCTGACAGGTGCCACGTGTCATGTTCCCATTGGTCCACGTCACTGTGCTGTCAGTGCCACGTGGCAGTCTGACATGTGCCACGTGTCATCACGACACTGGTCCACGTCAGTGCCACGTGTCAGCCCCTGATTGGGCCACGTCACTGACATGTCAGTGCTGACTGTGCACTGACATGTGACACGTGTCGCACTCCTATTGGCCCATTTTCTGACAAGTCAGCTGACATTGTCAGATCTGACAAGGCTGACGTCATCGCTGACATGATGATGTCAGCAGGATGACGTCACCTGTCATCCCTGCCCTCCCGTGGGTCGACCCGAATGTCTGCAACCGGGTCGCCGTGACCCGCGGCTTGACCCGGCCGGTTCTCCCAGCTCCGGCCACCAAAACACTCCCCGTTTGTCCCATTCTCTTCGTCTCAACCTGACCTAAAGATCCATGGCCCTAACAACTAAGAACACCCTCAAAAACTATACCTTCCAAGTTCATCAATGGCGGCCGTGACTACCTCCGCCCTTCACGGCCGTTACAGGCCACCTCAGCCTTCGAAAACAATCCTAAAAGAACCCTAAGACCTCTAGGAACATTTCCCAATCCCTAGATTCGATTAAAACACAACAAAAATCAATTTTCAATTTTTGAAAGAAAACTCACCCACGGGTTCTCTCTCCCCGCCGTGTCCTCCGCCGTGGCTGGCCGTGGCCTGCCTTCCTCAGCCTCTTTCCACCACCTCACGGTCATGTCCAGCTCGCACAAGCAATGAATGGTGATGGTGTGTGTGTGTTTTGGGTTTTTGAAGAAAATGAAGAAAATGGAGGATTATGGGTTATGGGGGGTTTCGGGTGGTAAGGAACAAAGAAGAAGGGGATGGCTGATGAGAGAAGGAGAGATTGATGGTGAGGATTGATAGTTAGTTGGTAATGGATGGTTAGGATTAATAGTTGTTAGGTTTAATTATAAAATAATTAAAATAATAATATTTAATTATTTAGATCCACATTTTGGGGGATCAAAGCAATGGGATGAGTGACACTTGTCACTCATCCATGGGGCCCACCAAAATATCCACCCAATCAGATTTCACCGAAACGTCCCCGTCTCGAAGTTCGTGCATAGTGAAATCGAACTTCCGTGACCCATAACTCTCCCGTTTGAAGTCCGATTTCAGTGTGCCGCCTGCCTATGGATTCGTATCGTCCTTATCTACGTAACGGTCTTCGGCCCTCGGCCATCGGACCTCCCGGTCAAAAAGTCAACTTTTGACCTCCTATTCACCCAAATTACCAAAATGCCCCTAAACTTCTGAACATCATAACTTCTTCCTCGAACGTCGGAATTGAACGTGCCACCTGTCTATGAACTCGTGACGTCACGAACTACGTCACGGTCATCGGTCAAAGTCCATTTGACTGCCCGATTAAAAAGTCAACGTTTTGCCACCATCAGGGGCAAAACGGTCATTTCGCACCGTTCGTCCGATTTCGCTCTACTAATCACGGATTAGCCTCACTAATCGTGATTAGTCACTAATCTAATCTAGGAATTTGGGACGGGTCGTTACAAGATTGGTATATACGGTGACACCAGGAAGATGAATTATATTTAAATTTATATCGAGATAATATTTTATGACATGGTCGACATACATCCCTTGTCTAATAGGTTCTCTAGTTTTTATATGTGAAAGTCTTAAGGGTATTTTAAATACATTAATTGAGTTTTTAGATAAGAGTATGACCCATAATAGTTATCAAAATTGTTTCGGGAAGAGTCTTGTCATTTTCCACCATTAAGGAATTTGAATATGAAGTTACTCACAAAACAATTGGAAAAAATATCCCTAGGCCATAATATTTGTGATGACATAAAATTATTAGTATGTAAAAGCACCCTTAATTCAAAAAAAGAAAAGCTTATAATATTATGATATCTAGTAGCATCCCATTTTATTATGAAGTGATTGGTGAATGATCCCATATTTTGGTCTCATAAAAGGTGAGATCGGTACACAAAGTATATAACTGCCTCCCTCAATATAATAGCATTGAAAAAAAGGGCAAACATTTTACTACTATGTAGTTTACACTAGATAACAAAATTAAATTTGTACTTGTAAATGTTTCACTTTATTGGCCCCATAGTTTATACTAGTTAACAAAATTATATATGTACTTTAAAATGTTTTAATTTACTACCCCATTAAGTGTTAATGTGGAGTGTGTGGGTCACATCAATTAACTATTTTTTAATTTAGTTTATGCTCAAGTTGAAGGATTTGAGTTTTTGAAATGCATCTAAAAAGTCTAAGTGTGAGAAATGTGGGATAAATTTTTTAATTGGTTAGTGACTATTATTTTAAAATACAATTATTTGTTGTAAATTAACAATTACATGCTTCAATTTATTAAAAATAGTTAATTGGTGTGATCCATATAATCCGCATTAGCACAAAACTAAAAAGAAAATAGAAAAATTGACGGAGGGTTTAAGGTGTAACTTTTTTAAAGTATCATGTAGTAAAGTAAAATATTTTAAAGTACATGCGTAATCTTTTTATCTGGTGTACACGATAAAACAGTAAATTGACATCTTTTAAATTTCATATATAATCATGTTATCTACGTGTAAATTATATGATAATAAAATATAATTTACTCAAAACACCCGAAAAAGAGAAAACTCGAGTAAAAGGAAAAAGAAAATTAAAAAAAAGTAGTAACACGAACGCTGCGTTTTGGAGCGTAATCCTGATGTGGATACGTGGCAAAATGAGAGTCTCCATTTCCAGTTTACCAGCTAAAGAAAAACTTTGGGAGTTTCATTTAGCCGCACCTGGAAATGGCGACCATATCCTTAAGCTTCTGCCCATACGCCCAGGCTCGGCCAAGGGCAGAGCCGGTCCAAACATTTAGAGGCCTAGGGCAAAAATAAAAAATGGGCTCTCAATTCGCATACTTAATTATTGAAATTTTTAAATTTTATAAATTGATTATATTATATTTTTATTAAGAAGTATCGTTACAATTTTTGCTATGAGAAAACTCATAAATTAGGACAAAACCCCAAACAAAGAAAAAAGAGTACATCATATTCAAAAAATTACATTTAATTTTTTTAAACAAATCTTATACTTTTTTTTGTAAAATCAGTAAGCAATTTGCAATTATATACAAACTTTTATATTCAAAACAAGAATGTAATTAAACATTGTTAAACTAAGAACTTTTGTAGCAATGACCTTATCAATTTAGGTGAGTTTCTTGAAATTTTCCTGGAATGCGAAAAATACGTAATTAAAGATTCAAAAGGCACACAAAAAAAAAACTAAAGAGGCATAATTTCTAATTTCTAACAACGAGTAAGAATTGACATGTCATTTGTAATGTTAGATTCGTGGTTTAGACCCATAACATTGATCCTTTGATTATACGAGGGGGCCTTTATGTCGTAAAAAACTACAACATCCAATGGAGATATCATCATTAAACCCTGAAGGGTTTAGTGATGAGAATTTTGAAAATGTTTATGAAAACGGCGACGGTGAATTCCAAGGGTTTAATGATGATATCTCTTATGTTTCCAATGTCGAGCCCAAATTGGAGGAAGGAGATGTGAAGGAGAAGGGAGTGCCGGCGGTAATGCGGTGTTTCGACCGCGCCAAGATCTTTGCGAAGGCTGGGGACGGAGTGGTTGCAATGCGGCGCGAGAAGTTCGTGCCTTTGGGTGGTCCCTCGGGCGGGGATGGAGGCCGAGGAGGGAATGTGTAGATGGAGGTAGATGGGTCGATGAATTCACTTCTGCCGTTCCGGAACAGCATGCATTTTCGGGCAGGGAGAGGTGCTCATGGAAGAGGACAGTCCCAGAATGGGGCCAAGGGAGAGGACGTAGTTATTAAGGTGGCACCAGGGACTGTTTTCCGAGAGGCTGGGAAGGAGGAGGTGCTTCTGGAGTTGCTGCATCCTGGGCAGCGTGCATTGTTGTTGCCCGGAGGAAGTGGCGGGAGAGGGAACGCTTGTTTTAAGTCTGGGACGAATAAGGTGCCAAGGATTGCTGAGAATGGTGCAGAGGGTCCTGAAATGTGAGTTCATCTATTTTAGTTCTCTAATTAATCAAATTGCATTGCTTTAATTTTAAGTTTTTTTGTTATCATTAATGTTGCTTGGCTCTTATGTTGTGATTTTTCGGTAGATGGATTTGTTTTGTTAGCATGTAGTTATTCAAAAGTAAAACAATGGTGAAATTTTTTGAATGATTTGAGACATTATTGTGGCAGTATATGTTGATATGCACCAAACCTTTTTGAAAAATTGATAGTGTGACCCGTATATTGGCGTGAAAATTAGGTGCATTTCAACAATATCTACTGGCAGAGTAAAAAGAGGCGCTTTTGTAGATTTGTAGCGTTCCTTTAAGCTCAACTTGCAGATTTCGATCTTGAAAAATAGGCAATCCTTGGTTGATATTAAACAGTTAGGATTAGCATAGTTAAAATACTTACTAAATTAGTAGAGGTTGTCTGATATCTTACAAGCATTTGCCTCTGGTTGCTCCCAGCCATATCCAAATTTGAAGTAGGTGCTATCTTTATGCGATCATTTTCATTTCTTGAATAATTTGAATGAAATGATGGTATTATTGATCAGGTGGTTGGTGTTGGAGCTAAAGCTAGTTTCAGATATTGGAATAGTAGGCGCCCCAACTGCAGGGAAATGTACACTATTGAGTGTGATAAGTGCTGCTCGGCCAACAATAGCAAATTACCCCTTCACAACTTTACTTCCTAATCTGGGTGTGGTCTCTTTTGACTTTGTTTCTTCAATGGTGGTAGCAGATCTGCCAGGTTTACTTGAAGGAGCACACCGGGGTTTTGGTTTGCGCCATGAGCTTCTATGGCACACTGAGAGGTGTCCTGCCTTGGTATAAGCTTTGACCGTCACCTGCCAAATGTTTGGAAATTTACAAACTTTGTTACGCTTAATGATGAAAACAGGTGGATGTTTTTTTTTTCCTCATCCTATTGTCTTTACCCTACTCTAATCTGAGATTGTTTCAACACTAAGTATTTTTTGCCAACTAACATATGGTGTTTTTGTCATCATTTTTGTCAATTTCTTGTATTATATATGTTGGATCCTTCATTTCTATGTAAATAGGTGATTACTGATTAACTTAAATCTACTTCGCCCCTTTGGAGAGGGAAAAAAAAACAGCATTGTATCCTCTAATTTCTAATTCAAATTTGGGAAAAATCTTTATCATCTTCATAGTTATTTTTTGCATTGTATTAACAATGTTATATATTAATAAGAACTTCATCTTTCGGGAACTTTCAGATACATCTTGTGGATGGCTCATCACAACAGCCAGAATTGAGTTTGATGCAGTTCGTCTAGAGTTGGAACTTTTTAGTCCTGAAATTGCTGACAAGCCTTATATAGTTGCTTTTTACAAGATGGACCTTCCAGAGGCATATGAAAGTTGGCCATCATTCAAAGAAAATTTACAAGCTCGTGGGATTGAAGTTTTTTGCATGAGTGCAGTGAAAAGAGAGGGTACTCATGAAGTCTCCTGCGCTGCTTACAAGCTTCTACAAGAAAATGAAGTGGCCAAGGAGGAGTTCACAGGTCAGAAGAACTATTTCTAAATTTCCCGGAAAATTTCTGGTAATAAAAAAAAATAAAAAAAAATAAAAGATACTCCCTTGATATACAGATAGAATAGATATTCAACATATATTCTTTTTTGGGTTCTATATATGGGTGCATGTTTAATTATATATAAATATGCATGTCATTAATGAAATTGAAATAAGCTTTATTATAGAGATGTATACAATAATAAAATTTACTGAAGCATAAGAGACATGGCATGGGTACATTGATTATACACATACGCAATCACTACATATGGACTAAAGGAAAAAGAGGGGAAAGGAGAATTTTTGTTTTGAAACAATGCTGATAACTAATGTTTTAACATCCATTCCTGCTTTGATTTATAGGATTCTTAAGTTTGAACTCCGTATGTTAATCATTCACTGTGTTGATAAGTCTATTTTGTTTTTTCTGTAGAAGTTGCGGTCGATTTAAACCATGTAGCTGAGATGGTGCGTAAGCAGAAAACTTCGTCTATCAATGAGTTTGAGATCACTCATGACACCAGTACCAATATTTGGCATGTTATGGGATCTGGATTGCAGCGGTTTGTTCAGATGACAAATTGGCGGTAGGTTAAAAACTGTTTATTTTCACTTTCATAATTTTCCATCTTATGCTTTCTTGATATCATAAGTCTGACCTGTTATAAAATCGCATTTGTATATGTAAGTTTAGTTTCTAAATGCACCTGGACAGAATGAAATGTAGATCCATGATTGCTCAGCAATTGCCTCCTTGTTTTTTATGTAGTTTGGTACAAAATATCTAAAGAATATGGACTGATGAGTCAATTCCTACTCTATCATAGATTTTTTTTTTGGATTATCCTACTCTATCATAGATAGGTTTCTTCTTCTTTTTTTTTTTAATTTTTTAATTTTTAATGTTTAATTTTTAATTTCCAATTTTGGGATTTACTTTTCTGGTTAGGACATTGTCATTTTAGTTGTTTTCTATGCATTGAAAAGGTTCGTGCGTCCAATCTAATTGATGGTGAAGTCTTGTTTCTTTAATTGGTCCTCTTCAATTTCTTTGTATTGATATCTTAGGTTAAGGATTTTCCTGGATCTGACAGTGCACATAATATCCTTGAACATACAGAAGAAGGGGGATAAAGCTTTATAAGTTTGGTTTTGAACATCAATGTGGACCTAATTTTATCTTTGTTTTGGAAATACCCTTTTTCTTCCCCGTCTTCTTCTTCTTCGTCTCCATTTTTCAGATCGGAGCGCTGTTGTCTTAAGTTTCTAGAGAATTATTTTATGCAGTCTTTGATGCGCAGTATTTAACAGGATGGATGTTCTTGTTGCTCTTTTGTATGTACTACACAGCTGTTGGCTGTGAATTTAGTTTTTAATGACTAAAATCTTTGTTCTCATTGAGAATAAAAAAACCATGTGCATGAAATATAGATCACACGCTCTAAATACCCTTGTTTTAGTATTAATGGGTTTTAATTGAATGTTCTCCATGATAAAGATACACGGGAATCCCAGGAGATTGAGGATCAATCTCCCTGATTCCCACTCAATCTCCCTGATTCCCAGATCTTAAAAGTCGAAGGAATCCATCTGATTCCTTCCTAAAATAGTCCTAAGATCTCTGTAGATACTTCCCTAGTTAGGTCCACGATTTCTTACCTAGTTTACAATTGTGTTTCTTACTTAGACTTACCTAGAAACTGTATATTTAGGATTCTCCTATTGTAAAGAAACATCATTAATAAAACAAGGAAGTTCATACCTCTTTATGGTATCAAAGCAGTAAAAGCTCCACCGAGCAACCCTAGAAAACAAACCCTAAATCCATGGCCGCCCAACCCACTACTACAGCCGCCACCCTTAGCCCTAATCCCCCACCATCCACCGATACCACCTCCCCCTTTTCATCTCTCATCTCCATCGTCGCCCAGTTCCTTAGCCACCAACTTCTTCCTGTGGAGAGCACAATTCAATGCTCCCCTACTCGGATACGATCTCATGGGGTATGTTGATGGTACTCGTCCCTGCCCACCCACAACTGAAACCCTAGCCCGTGCCCTTTGGTTTCGCCAGGATCAGCTCATCCTCCATGCGATCCTTGGCTCTGTCTCTCCTCAGGTAGTAACCTTGATCGCTGCTGCCAAAACTTCAGAAGCAGCTTGGACCTGCCTCACACGGCTCTACGCTAGCAAGGCTCGAGCTTGTGTTCTAGGCCTTAAGGAGCGGTTGACCCTCATTCGCCGTGACAATCGTCCTGTCACTGACTACCTGCAGGAAGTTCGTCTCTTCTCCGATGAACTGGCTGCAATTAATGCACCTCTCTCAGACGATGATCTACTCCTTTACGTCCTTAATGGCGTCGGCTCTGTCTTTAAGGTTATTTCTGCTGCTGTTCGTTCTCGAGACACTCCTGTCTCCTTTGAGAACCTGCACGATAGGCTGGTACAGCATGAGGCCGCCACCTCACGTGAAGCCCCTGCTTCCCCCCAACCTCCCATCACTGCCAATACGGCCCAAACAGCTTGTGGCCTCTCCTATAACCGCTAGCCAAGAAGCTCTTCGGACCAGCGGAGCTCTTACTAGCAGTTTGACAACCATGGTTATTCCTCCAACCGCTCTTCCCAGCTTTCCACCAGCAATCGCAGGTCCAATACCAACCAAGGCAGTGGATATCGAGGGTTCTGCCAATGGTGTGGCACACAAGGGCACATCGCCAAGTGCTGTCCACAACTTCAACACAATCCTGCTGCCCAACCCGTCGCCAATCGAACCGACCTAGGCACCTCCTCACCCTGGCTCCTCGATTCTGGTGCGTCTCACCATGTGACTCCCTCCCCCTAACATCTGCCCGCTGTCTCTGAATACCACGGCCCTGACGAGATCATCATTGGTAACGGTAAAGGGCTTGACATTACCCATGTCGACTCCACCACTCTCTCCTCTCCCTCCTCTAAATCCTTTGCTCTCCATAATGTTCTCTGTGCACCTCAGATCACTCGAAATATTCTCTCTATTTCCCAGTTTACCAAACAGCACAACACTTCTATTGAACTCTTTCCCTCTTGTTTTCATGTGAAGGACCTAAGCACGGGGGCAGTTCTCTTTCAAGGCCCGAGTAAGGATGGCGTCTACGCGTGGTCACCTATAACCTTACACCAACCACATGCACTGGTAGGCATTGTTGTTTCTCCCAATCTCTGGCACCGTCATCTTGGCCATCCCTACTCCAAAGTCCTCCACAACGTCCTTCGTCAATCCTCCATCAATCTGTATCCCAAGCTCAAAGAGTCCCCATGTCTGTCATGTCTATGTAATAAGAGTCACAGGTTGCCATTTGGCATCTCCTCCCTTCACAGTCATTGTCCTTTACAATTAATATACACCGATGTGTGGGGTCCTGCCCCTTACACTTCTATTGACTGCTTTTATTATTACATTTTTTTTTTTGACCATTACACGAAGTATACATGGCTTTATCCTCTAAAGAAAAAATTTGATGTATTTTCCACCTTCATTGATTTTAAAACTCTCATCGAAAAATACTTCCAACACCCAATTCAAACCCTATACACTGATGGTGGTGGTGAATTCACCAAACTCAAACCCTTCCTTGCCACCCACGGCATCAATCATCTTCTTACCCCACCTCACACTCCCCAACACAATCTTGGTGAAACTGGCTTCACCCGCCTTCATCAAGCCAACCTTCCCCAAACTTTCTGGACCTACGCCTTCAAAACAACAGCATACCTCATCAACCGTCTTCCTACCTACATTCTCCACAACCAATCTCCATACACTGCCCTATTCCAACAGCCACCAAACTATCATCGCCTCCGGACCTTTGGTTGTCTCTGTTTTCCCTGGCTTCGCCCCTACAACTCCAATAAACTGCAGCCTAGATCCACTCCCTGCCTCTTCCTTGGCTACTCACTGAACCAAAGTACATATCTCTGCTATGACACTTCAGCTCACTGCCTATATGTCTCCCGTCATGTCCAGTTCGATGAATCTACCTACCCTAGTCTCAGCCTCCCGTCATCTTTCCCTCATGTCTCCTCAGATGCCTTCCACCAATGGCTCTCCTCCCTGCCTCTCGTGTCTACCCTCCTAGGTCATGATTCGACTGCTTCACCAGTGCCCGCACAGTCAACACCTTCCCCTGAAGGCCACTCAGATTCATCCTCCTTACTTGTCCTTGACGCTGCAACCGTCCCTGACTTGGTTCAACCTCTGCCCTTGCCACAAACGACTACCAGCACCACGGCTTCACCTCCAACCACTGCACCTCTGCCCTCTGCACCCCCTACCCTTTGTACCTATACACGGCAGTCCTCACGGCCGTCCCACAACCTTGCTCCCCCACCCTCACAGCCAGCCCCCATGGCTCCCCATCCCTCCACAACCCCTGCACCACCAGCACCCACTCTTCCTATGCTCATTCGCAGCAAAACTGGCTGTCTTCCCCAAGTCCCCAACTATGCCCTCACAGCAACTGCCCACCCCCTCCCTCCAATACTTGAACCCACCTATGTTTCCCAGGCTGTGAAACACCCACAGTGGCGCTCTACCATGTCCGAAGAGCTGAATGCACTTATTCATAATGGCACGTGGGTTATGGTCCCGTCTCAACCTACCTAGAATGTTATTGGCAACAAATGGGTCTTCCGGATCAAACTGAAGCCCAAAGAAGATGTGGACCAATTCAAGGCCCTACTCGTGGCTAAGAGCTATCACCAACGCCCAGGCCTGGACTTCTCTGCCATTTACAGCCCAGTGGTCAAGCCCACAACCATTCGACTGATTATCCACCTCAGTGTGACCCATGGTTGGCCCATACGACAGCTGGACGTCAACAATGCGTTTCTGCAATGCACACTCACCGAGACTGTCTACATGGCCCAACCTGCTGGGTTTCTGGACCCCCACAACCCCATTTATGTCTGCCAGCTGAAGAAGGCCCTCTACGGCCTTAAACAAGCACCCTGGGCTTGGTACCAAGAGCTCCACTATTTTCTTTTGGCCCAGGGATTTGTCAACGCCAAATCTGATGCCTCTTTTTTCCTTTATAGGCAAGGCTCTCACGTCCTTTATTTCCTAGTTTATGTTGACGACCTTATTGTTACAGGTGGTGATCCTTCCCTCATTTCGACGTTCATCACCACATTGGCCAGTCGGTTTTCTGTCAAGGATCTCGGCACCTTGAACTACTTCTTGGGCATGGAAGTTCTTCCCACCTCTGATGGCCTTTTCTTGTCCCAGCATCAATACCTGCAGGATATCTTCACCATGGTGCATATGGGGGGGGTCCAAACCCGTGTCAACACCCTTGGCAGTCTCTCCACCTCTACTCCCCGACGATGGTTCGCAACCAACTGATGCCACTCTTTTTCGTCGAGTGGTGGGCAACCTTCAGTACCTCAACTTAACCCGCTCGGATGTATCCTATGCTGTCAACCGCCTCTCCCAATTCATGCATGCCCCAACGGACCTTCATTGGCAGGCCCTAAAGCGTGTTCTCCGCTACCTCAAGGGCACAATACTCTTCGGTCTTCCCATCCGCCGCACTGCCACCCATCACCTACATGCTGTTGCACATTCCTTCAGCACCCTCAGTGCCTTTTCAGACCCAGACTGAGCTGGGGACCACGACGACCGCAAGTCCACCACGGCATACCTTGTTTACCTAGGTGGTAACTTAATATACTAGAGCTCACGCAAACAACGGTCGGTCTCTCGCTCAGAATCATATGCATCTATGTTTTTTCTGTTCCAATCCGCATAACAAATGAATGTGGAATGTTTTTAAATAGATACGTGGATTCTGGGAGAAGGTTGCAGCATGTCCAGGATGCTTGTTGGGTAAACAAGTCCCTTATAAAACTTGGTGTCAAAGAAGGTGATACAGTACTTGTTGGAGATGTATGTTGCTTTCATCTGTTATTATTTGCATTCATTTATTCAAGCCCAAGAAAACAGTATCCAATTTGAACTTGTAGTATATTTTCTTCTAATGCAACGTCCCAATGACCATGTATTCTCATTTGCTTCCTCCAGATGGAAATGACATGGCATGACGCTGCAGATAGTGCTGGTTTCTCAAATTTTAGGAAAGGATCTACGGAAACAAGCAAGTGGCCTCAATGGAAGTGACGGCCATGCCTTATTCCCCCGCTAACAGATTGGGAAAAAAAAAAGGGTATCAGCCAGCTATTGCAATTTGTCTATATATGATCATGACACGACACAGTAATTTAGTAGAAGCAACATATAGAAAATACAAGAATAAAACTATAAGTTAGGGTCTGGAATCACTCCAAGGGCTTCACACCCAAAACTTGGATATATTCTACTGATATCACACTAGGAAATTTGTAGCAATCACTCCCAGTTCTAGGCACCGCATCTAGAGATCCTTAGGCAGCACACCTAGGGCAGCACACCTAGGGTTAGGTTGCATTGCACCTAAGGTTAGGTTGCATCGCACCTAGGGTTATGTTGCATCGCACAAACCTGAAGAAAAGCAAAGCTCCACAATTTTTATTCAATATCAAAAACCTCCCCCTCAAGGGTTTATAATGTTAGTTTATATAAAGATGTATGTATATCTGAGATAAAACAGAAAAATAAATTTAATACTTAAAAGAAATAGGAACACTTATGCTAATCCTTTTAGAGTTAGGCTAACTAAGCTTTAGACGTATGCCTCTAATAAAGCGTTTAATTATAAATTAGTCCAATTTTAAGATGTAACATATAAAATAGTCTACTTAATATATAAAATAGTCCGTTTACTGTATTATTAAGATTTTTACTGTATTTTTTTATTGTATTATTATTTTTTAATTTACTAATACCATTTATATCCTTTTTAGATATGGATGAATAAATTTCAAAATTTACATATTAATATTTTATATTTATTTTTTAAAATTATTTGATAAGATAATTCTAACTAAATTTTATATTTTTAAATTTGTTTTAGGAATGAAAATCATTTTAATCCACTAAACTTCTCAAATATTATTTAATATTTTTGAATAGTTATAAACTTACATGTATTTTATTTATTTTATAAAAAAATTTGGTTTTTATTCTTTCGTACGTAAATTATTAATTACCTATTTTTATTATTATTTCGTAAGTAAATTAATAATTATCTGTGCATTTCTTATTTTTCTATTCAATTTAAGAGAGGTAAATTGCGTATAATATACTTTTATTGTACATTTAAAATTCTTATAGGTAAATTACGTAAAATAAAATCAAACTAAATGATATGTAATGACACACTTGTAATTATTTAAAAATTAAGGGACTAAAACTAATGCTGCATTTTGGCCAACAATAAAAAAATTAAGTTATTTTTTAGTTACTGTTCCTAAATATTTTAGTGGACTAACTTATAATTTAAACTCTAAAAAAGGACCAATATATAATTAGCTCTATTAAAAATACCAAAATCCTAAATGCCTAAAAACGAAAACACCCTTGACGATTCTGCATTACACGACTAATGAAATTCGGTCACAATTTTTATTTCTGGTTATCAACACATTAATGAAAATGGTAATAACGTACGCGTTTGTGCAGATACAATCATACTCCAAAACATTCAAATCTCTACATGCTTGCATCCCATAGATAGCAATGACAACTGAAACTGATCATTTACATGAACAAGATAAAGAAACGATGCCAGCATATGAAGAAGAAAACATGCCACGGAAGCCATGGAGAAGCAAATAGTGTCCAAGAAAATCATCTGAGTTTGGCTGGAATGATGTGATGCTTTTGTGTACAAAGGTAGATGCTGAATCAAGATCTTTTTACCTTCTCCAAATTACAATAAGAGTAGCTCAGAGTCAGAGAGGTGATAATGGACAAGAAAATTTATTTTTACTGTTAAAATTCATTTAACTTAATTTAATTATAAATAAATTATATAGGTACTGAATCTGCTTGAGTTGGAGTTGGAGTTGAGTTTCCACTTGGGGAGGTAAGTGAGAAACTGTCGTGGTTTGTGCCCCAAGGAAAAGACAAAGGCAACTTTTTGGGCCTCAAATCCCTCTGAATCTTTGACTGCTCTTTTTTACTTTTTACTGCATTTTGATTCGTTTTTACTGTTTTCTTTCTCTCTCTCTGATCTTCTGAAAGACTGAAACCCTAGCTACCTGCTTCTGAAACCCTAGCCTTGATTCATGGCCAACCCCAAACCTCGTATCTTCTTCGTTTTGCTTCCGGTGTCGGTTGCTCCGTGGTTGACGGAGCCACGTGGGTGCTGACATGTGAAGGAAGATCTTTTTCTTTATCTTTCACTGTCAACATGAGGGCAGCAAATGGGCGGAGAGGTCGACACGATTCAGCTTTGAATGGATGGATTTGCGATTCAACAGTGTCCATGTGTCAGGAGTGGCAGGCCTCAACCTCAAATAGTAGTCCGTACTGGTTGCTACCATACCAGCTTTGGCAATTGGCGATGGGCGATGGGCAATGGGAAATGCCATTCCTTAGAATCCCTACTCTTCATTTCACCACCTTATTTCTTGTACTCAAATCATTATTCAACAATTTTTATTTGGACTTTAATTATTTTACGGTGTGGTTAGCATTAGAGGTGGTGAAGTGGTAATTTATGTTTCAAAAGAAAAGAATGCAAATAAATAATTATTCAGAATTCTTGTTATTTTATTTCACGGTCATTTGGTGTTTATTATTCTTTTATGCTTAATATGACATATTTTTGGGAATAAGAGATAGATTGCCTAACTATTTTAATGTATAAAGTAGTTATAAATAGCCCTCAACATTAGGTAGGGTCGAGTAAGTCTGGTTCAATTTTTTTCGGCTTGGGTCAGGTTAGGTCGGGCTTATACCAAATTTTGAAAAATAGTGGGCCAGACTGAGTGGGTTTACTCCCGTATATAAGAGTCCAAACACTTTTTTGGGTCGGACTTTTATCGGACTTAACGGATCCGCCCAAATATGCCCATTTGAGCCAGATCTAATTGGGCTTTTTAAAATTACTAATTCTACGTCAACATTAACGACTGCGAAAACATAAGGGTGTTAATCGATTTTTCGGTTCAATTTTTTTACCGAAACCGGTTGGAAAATCGGTTCGGTTCGGTTCGGTTTTTCCTCCAATGCGGTTCGGTTTGGTTTTTCCTCTTATTTGGTTCGGTTCGGTTCGGTTCCGGTTAAAACCGGTTTTTTTTCCTTCAAATTATGGTGAATCGGTTCGGTTAAATCGGTTCAATTTTCTCTAAAAACCAATTTTTTTTTGTACTTTTATATAATAATCAATATTTATTATCTAATTAATGTCCATTACAACCTAATTAATGTTTATTACAACTAATCAAGATCCATTATAACTAATCAATGTTCATTACAAAGTAACCTAAAGCATTTCGGTTTGGGACGGTTCGGTTCGGTTCGATTTTTAGGTCTATTCAGTTCGGTTCGGTTCGGTTCGGTATTATTATACCGAAAACCGAAACCGAACTAGTTCGATTTGGTTCGGTTCGGTTTTCTCCAACCGGTTTCGGTTTTCCTTCGGTTCGGTTTTTTTCGGTTCGGTTCCGGTTCGGTGTGGTTTTTCGGTCGGTTTTTCCGAACCAATTAACAGGGCTACGAAAACATGACTACACTGTAAGTTGTGTGAGTAGCACGCGTGTGGAGCTCTTCAGCATATTGCTTAACTTCTTCATATGTTTCAAGAGCAACTATGGAGTCTCTCTAATTACTGAAGACTGGTATAGAAATTCAGGTACAATAAAATGACAACATCGAAGAAATTCAAGTACAATGTAACTACAATAAAACGACAACACAGACGAAATTTGACACGACCCATCCCAATCCCCCCGGGATTAACGCGGGATGTTCCATGCTCCCGTCTGATACGAAGTGTCAGACAAGAGATAATTCATACCTCAGCCCACAAGGGGTTCCCAGAGCGCTCCAGAATCGGTGGAGGAGTGAGATGTCTCGGTCTCTGCTACAACTCGCATCCGTAATCAACCTGAATAGCATTAAAACCATTAAAAATTGTGAGTGGACGAAATCTACCCTAAATATATATTAAACGGGTTAAACGGGTTAACCAGATCATAGGTTATTTGGGTTTTAAGTATGACCTATTTATTAAATGGGTTAAACGGGTTACACGGGTAATTAATATGTAGGGTTCGAGTTGGACATTCTTGACACGATTATTAAACGGGTCGGATTCGAGTTGGATATAAATGGGTAAAACAGAATTCATGACACGACACCAATCCGACACGACATGACCCATTTGTAACAACCCGTCCCGGATTTCAGGATTAGATTAGTGATTAATGACGAATTAGTGAAAGTAATCAGCGATTGGTCGAGTAATTTTGGACGGACGATACAAAATGACTGTTTTGCCATTGGAAGAAGGGGAAAAGTTGACTTTTTCATTCGGGACACTTTTCAGACTTTCCGAAGAGACCGTTGGGTAGATCTCAGGACGCTGAATCCATAGACAGACGGCATGCGTAAATCGGAGCTCGGATGTGGAAGTTATGAGTCTGCAAAGACCAGGGGTAAATCGGTAATTTGACGATCGAAGGGTAAAATGGTCATTTATTGGGAAATAGGCTGAGTCACCAAAGTGATGACTCATGCCTTCAATTGTGGACACATGGCAACATGAGTGATGGCCGAGTGTTTTTACACCACCAATTCAAACTATAGAACAAATAACAAAGAAAACAGAGGTTTTGATTTGCTTGAGAGAATTACGAGACTGAGATAGAAAGGAAAACACGAGGGACAGAGAAAAAATAGAAACCCAGGATCGAAAAATTGGAAAATAGGGTGAAAAATTCGAATGATGATTTGATAACCAATCTGACCAAGTGGTCACAATTTCCATACTATCGTCATCTGATCGCCACCTGGCCCAATATGCCAACTTTCCAACCCTCGATCATATTTCTCACATCTAACTCACTGGTTACCATCCGGATTAACCACTCGGCACCCATCCGACCATCAAAGCCACCAACGATTGAGCATATCCAGTGCCAAACATGCTATCTTTTCCGACCCAAAGCCAGCATATAACATACCACATCCTGCGTAGCAGGCAACCATCACCCAGTCACTAGTGAGCTCGCCATTAACTCAGTCACTAACTAACATATAATCACTCTAGCGTCCAGGTTGATGACGGGCTGTTCCGCGTCGAGACATAACATCCACAGCAACATCACAACACACTAATCGACGGACCAACTACTCTGGAAGCCATAATCTCATGTAGATTGCGCAAACCTCGCTATGATACCAATTTGACACGCCCCACCCTCAATCCCCTGGGATTAAGGGATAAGTCATGCTCCCGTCTAACCCATGTGCGACACGAAGGCTAAACACCTGTCTAACCTTCATGGAACACGCAATTCAAACAAGGGATACCTAAGTTAACGTTGTCCAAAAACACCTTCCGATGTCCCAGAGAGCGCATAATCACTGTGGATCGTGTGTGTGCTGTCTCCGTCTCACTAACCACAGCCCGTACTGGAACACCAACCTAGAGGGTATTGAAAAACATAAAAGACTATGAGTGGATAAAAATAAATAATAAGTCCATAAAACATTTCATAAGAAAAGACATTTATACCCTCCACGGAAAACCAATGCATGCATTCAAAAACCAGTTCATTTTCAGCATAAGACAACCATTTCATTTCTAAGATAATAAAAACCATGGATGAAGACCAAAATCATTTCCTTTTCTCAAATCCCAGGCCTCATCCCAAAGCCATCAAAATCCATATCATCCGGGTCATAGCCCAAAACATATGGAAACCATTTGGAAACCATATTTGTTCCACATAAATCCGAAAACCATTTAAAACACATTTCAATCCATTGAACCTGCTGGATCTATCCGAGTCTTTAAACTCAATAGGCATACGGGAGAAATCACAATATCCGAGTCTTTAAACTCACGAGTCTTTAAACTTACCGGGTCTTTAAGC
The DNA here is from genome assembly GCA_032719365.1 of Prinsepia uniflora. Taxonomy (NCBI): domain Eukaryota; kingdom Viridiplantae; phylum Streptophyta; class Magnoliopsida; order Rosales; family Rosaceae; genus Prinsepia; species Prinsepia uniflora. Next base: position 14,059,698 of record CM064865.1, on the reverse strand, counting down.
CCAAAATCCGGGCCCCACCCCCGTCACATATCATATCCGGGTCTTTAAACCCAATACCAGATCCAGTAAATCCAATCCAAAACCATTTTAATCTTATTTTCCATTCCAAATCCAAAGCCATAAATCCATGTTCAAATCCGAATCCGAAATCACCATTCCGAATCCCAACCCGAATCCGAAATCATCATTCCGAATTCAAATTCAGAAATCACGGTTATCGAAATATAAACCATTGAAATTAAATCATAATGCAAATCCTGAGATCATGTTAGGTCATATTTTATGCATTTTCCATGCATTATTATCTTTGATGTACTACTAATATCTTTCATCACATAGGAGAAAATGATAATTTTTGTGAGAGTTGTGCAGGATTGGACATTATGTCGAATTAGAATGTTTTCGGTGTAAAAGGAGGAAATTCGGAGTTGAAAGAGCTTACTTATGGAGCAAGGAAAAATAATGTGGAAAACAAAAAGCTGTCACTATTCAGGAATCACTATGCAGGCCAGACACTATTCCGGAATCACTATGCAGGCCAGACACTATTCAGAAATCACTATGCACGCCTGATACTATTCACATGACTAGTAGCAGATTACATGTCTTTCCTTATTTGCCCTCATGCTTTCTTGCCTATTTAAGCCCTCTTCACTCTCAAAATAAGGGAGCCTCTACACACAACAAAGAAATCAGATCTGCTCTTCTTTTTCATTCCCCTTCTCTTCCAGTGAGAAAACCTCAAGAATTCCATAACCATCTCCCCTCTTCCATCATTTTGCATCTCTTTCCCATGTACCTCAATCTCTCATCATAAAAGCTCCAAAATTCCTTCATCAAATTCGTCATCCATCATCTTTGTGTGTGAAGAAGAAGCCCTTTTCAGTTCTGGAGAAGAAGACTGCCTTCTACTTAGAGTTTGCTGCATCCATGTCTTTAATTAATGCTTTTATGTTGATTAGATACATGTGTAGCTAATTTCTCATCTAGGGTTCTTGATGTAACCATGTAAACTCAGTCTATGTTATGATTAAGAAGACTGCCTTCTACTTAGAGTTTGCTGCATCCATGTCTTTAATTAATGCTTTTATGTTGATTAGATACATGTGTAGCTAATTTCTCATCTAGGGTTCTTGATGTAACCATGTAAACTCAGTCTATGTTATGATTGAAGTATTCTGATTTCTGCAAACTCTTCTTTGTTTCATTCACTTTAATTATTGATTCATATGTGATTCTAGTTCTTGATCACCATTAGGGTTCCATATGCCTAGTTAGATTTAGAGCACATGCCATGCCTAAGTTTAATTGATTTATGAATGAAAGAATAGGGTTAGTGAGTACATGTCATGCCACTAAATATGTTTGGTCATATTTATTTCTTTTCTCATACTTAAAGGCTTTCTAGGAGTAATTTAAAGTACATGCCATACTTAGGTTGCAATTAGAAGGACTAGATAGTGTTCCACATGCCATGGCCTATCTTACTTAAGTGAAAACGATCCTTAGAGCAGGTTTGGAAGATCATGTACTTTAGTCACTGTATTCATAGAATCAAGGTTACATAGGTGAAGTCAAGACCCTAGCTTCCATCTCCATACTTTTCTCAGTCTTTTCTATCTATCTTCATTTACTTAAAGTTTTAATTTCAGTTTAACGTCCTTACATATCACAAATCAAAACACAATTCTGTTTTATTTTCAGTTCTTTTAATTCCACTAGTTAATTGAGTCAGTATAGGGTTATTTAGAGGTAATTGTGAAGCCTAATCAGTCTCTGTGGTTCGACACCCTTACTTGTGCATTACCATTACTACAATAGTAGTGTATAAGCTAGGATAAATCAACAGATCATATCATCAAAACCGTTATCAAATCATAGCACAAAAGCATAATCTCGTAATACGTAAATATCTCGAAATATGTGAAGGAAGGTTCATGCACCTACTATTCATCATCCCTGTCCTTCGGCTGAATCGGTCTGGTCCAGTTCGACTGTGTAGCCGGCCCAACTAGACCGGCGTGACCGGTTCACCTCCATATCTCTCATGTTTTCGGTTCGTTTTCGTCCATTTTCATTCTTAAACTCTCCTCTAATCCTTCATAATCTATCTATGATTCCAAAACATGAAAAACAAGGCCAAAACCATACCTTTCAAAGTGATGCTTGAACCGGCCAACTGTACCCGTCTGTTTTCCATGATTCCGACCACCATTGGCCTCCGTTCCAGGACCATGAGCTTCCTATCAACCTCCACAACATGTTCCAAACGTCAAAACCATTCAACGACCACCAAGATTCAACCTCCAAATTTGAAAACCGAAACTTACCTTTCATGGCTTCTCCGGCCACCGTCCACGACGGCTCAAACCGTGGCCACCACCAGCCTCATATCACTTCCCCCTCTCACTTTCATTCACATACCAAGCCAAAAAAATGAAGATTGAAGGTTGGTATTGGCTGGGTTGCACGGACACGGTTTTGAGAGAAAAATGGAAAATGGTCGATCAAATGGAAAAAAAAATATCCCACCATGTGGGGGAATGGGCCAATCAGATAAGGGACATGTGTCACTTACTGATTGGTCCACCCAGATTTCCAATTCAATCCAAACCTGCCACATGTCAATTTCTCGGTTTGCATGAATAGCACCGTAAAGCATTCTAGACCCGTAACTTCTTCGTCGAACCTCTGATTTCGACGTGCCGCCTGTCTACATACTCGTGATGTCCCGATCTACATCACGGTCATCGGTCCTTGTGCGTTTGACTCCCCGAGTCAAAAATCAACATTTTACCCAATTCCAAGGGCAACACGATCATTTTACACCTTCCGTCCGAATTCACTCAACTAATCCCCGATTAGTCATTCTAAATTCATAATTAATTAATATGTAATCCCGATATTCTAAATCCATAATTAATTCATATTTAATCCATAATGAATTCAGGTAAATTCATTTGAACAAACAAAAACGAAATAAAAACAATAGCTGCATACAACAACGAAAGTAGAATTTTTCTATTTTTTAATCAATTGAAAATAGATCCAAAACCAAATCCAAATCCATCCCGTGGAAAAGATACAAAGTGGGGAGATAAACAGCTTTTAAAGTTTAAACCTATGAGGAGGTACCACATAGTTTAAACCTTTTTAATGAATCTATCTATTTGTGTTGAGTGAGTGAGATATTAAGACTTGAGAAGTTGAGAGTTGTGTTTGTGAGTTTGAAGTTGAGAGAGAGAGAGAGAGAGAGAGAGAGAGAGAGAGAGAGAGAGAGAGAGAGAGAGAGAGAGAATGTGGCAGGTGTAGCCCTCACTATTTGGTCTAGAAGCCCATAGACTTATAGGTATCCGCTAGGCCTGTTGACCAAAAGCTCGACTCAACCCGCCGTGGGCCAGTCCGACCTGAAAGTTAGAGGACTAGACATGGGCTTAGGATGTTCAAATCCGATAGGCCCAGACCCGATAAGCCCAGCCCGGCTCATTCATATAAGCCCGGCCCGTAAGCCTGAATTAAAACATATGTTTTATCTTTATCCCAAAATGCAAAACTCCAAACCCAACCCAACTGTAAAAAACCTAACCCAATTATTTTTAAAAGACCAGCCCATAAGTAATTTTAACTTAAACCTAACCGGCCCTAAATCCCTAACTACATAAACACAAACATAGCTCTCAGTATCTCAAACTCTCAAAGACGCAAACTCACCCTGCCCCATACTGATCAGCTTTCATATTTCCTCTCAAACAATAAACCTCTCAGCTCTAATTTCTCTACCTTATCTCCTTCATGATCTCTCTCTCCCAGCTCTAATCGCGCATCACAAGCTCAAAATCACAATCTTTCTCTTCTTCAACTCCCTCTTTCTTACTCAGATCTCTGACTTGGGAGGAGGAGCCGCGAGAGGTAGGAGCTGCGAATGATCTGGTTTGGTTGTGAGAGGTAGCATTCAAATCTGATGATAAAGGTAGTGGGGCTGCTTCTAATAGATTGGAATCAAATGAGTCCAGGTTTGGTACGGGTGTCGATCGAACATTTTCCTAGAGGTATGTTTCACGGTTCTTCAGTTCACAACCTGCGGCTTCAAAGATAAACCCTCAACCTTCAGGTAACACATCACTGCCTCTTTTGTTTCATTCATTAGATGACCTTATGACAGGGCACTGATACTCTAAAATCAGACTAAATGTTGTACAATTGCTAAAGTTGGTGTTACAAACTGCAAATTCTGCTTGATTTAACCTTTTACTTTCTGGATTGGCAGTTAAGAGAGAAATAGAATGTGAGATGTTGAGAGAGTGGAGTCAAGATGTGACGACTCGGAAATTCAAAAAAGGAAAAATTGAAAAAATTGGAAGGAAATGAAGATTTTTGCCCTTGGTTTTGATGGCTGAAAGTTGACTTTTTGATCGGGACATTGTTTGGACCTTCCGTAAGGACCGTTGGATTGGTCTCGGGACGCTGAATTCGTAGGGCATCAGGGTGAATTGGACGGTTAAATGGGCTGATTCAACTGTGTGGGTGAGTCACTTATGTGATTAAGTGACATGTCATTGTGCAGACTACAATTAGTGGCAATTAGAATGATGAGTACGTAGATGTCCATGTATGTGTGTAATGGAAAAGGAAAAACAGAGGCTTGATTTATCCCTTTCCTTTGATCAATCACTGGGCAGGAAGAAAGGAACATTGAGGCTTCCTTATTGATTGTGCTGAAAGAGAAAGAAAGGAAATGAGATTGAGAGAAACCAGAGATAAATCGTGAGCAGAAACCCAAACCCGAAACATTTGAACTTCGAATTGAGCAAGGAGTGCGAATGTACGATTTTAGACCACAAACACTGAAATTGAGCTTGGATTAAGCTTTCTGAGCTCAAACCGAAGTGAACCCAATCAAAAATGAAGGAAATCGATGGTGGTTTGGTCAAGAACAGAACCCGCAAGCCTCTCAAAAATTCAAGATTGTGTTCGAGTACTTGGAAGGATTGAAGACTGTAATTGGCCTTGGAAATATACTTAGTAGAATCCCACGAATCTCTTTGATGCATCAATTGAAAGAAAAGAATCAATTTTGAATGAAATTGGAGGATGAACAGTGCTCAGGTATTCGTCGAAAAGTCGAGATCGAATGGAAGAATTGAGGTAAGGTTCCATGTAATTGAATTTATAGATCCTTAATTAAGCCTATTTCGATGCAAATGGATGTTTGAATTTTTGAAAAGGAAGTCGAATTACTAGGTTTCCAACCGGGTCTGCTCGCGGGTTGCAGGATCCGTTTAACAGTCATACGGGTAAGGGGGTGACACTGTAGCATCACTGTAGCTGGCGCGTGAGTTTCAAGCGCAGAAACTCATGGAGGTGCGTGAGGACGCGTGGGCACGATTCTCAAGGTGAGGTCAACATGACTTTTGTTCCATTTAATGTAACGAACATTTTGGTGTTGGTTTCGAGTCAATCGGACACCGTTTCAATATTGTTTTGAGGGTCCGGACGTTTATGTCATGTTTTAAATTAATATTTAATTCCCGGAAAATTATGGGAAATTTATAGGCTATTAATTAAGTCCTTAGTGACTTGAATAAAGATTTTGGACAGGATTCGAGATTCCTGAAAAGTACCAAAAATTACGGAAACGCGTGCAGCTAGGAAAGCGAGCGGTTTGGACGGTGTGTGAGTGGACGTTTGTTTTATAAAATTTTATGCATGCATAGTTAAATTTTTTTACATCATTCATTGCATGACTTGGGTTGCAATAATGTCATGGTGATTTGGCATGATTAATTGTGATTAATGATTATTTTAATCGGTCTTTTGGACACGTTTTACGAGGAACGTGCAATTGATGTTTTGGGCTAGGCCTGGAGTAAAAAAGGGTTCAAAAAAGATATTTTGACTTAGTTTGTGAGTCAAGGATGATTTAAGGATTATTTTATTGTTTTCAAATGGGATTTTACAGATTTACGTGTAAATGACATTTGGGCTTGAGATCCTGTCGGGAATGCTTTTGACTTGGTTTGAAGTCAAGGATATGATTGATATGTGTTTATGGTATGGATTGTGTTTGTGATTGTGGATACTGGACCATGTATGGATGGTGCAAGTGCAATTCCTAGACGTGTAAGACCCGTGTCCTGGAGGGAACGGTGAACAATCCCACATTCCTGCGATGGGGGAATGGTCTGGGAAGGGAATGGTGGTGTGCCTTAAAGGTGTAGGCACACACCTATCTAGCATGAGGCCTTTTGGGAGCTCAGTGGCTTTGGGGGGGAGGGATTGGAACCCCAAAGTGAAGCGAGTTGAGGCTGGTGCAATTCCGGATGGGTGACCCCCTGGGAAGTTGCACCGTGAGCTCCCGAAAACAAAACCGTGAGGGTAAGGGCAAGGAGGTCCAAAGCGGACAATATCGTGCTAGATGAATCGGGACCTGACAGAAGAAGGTCGGGTCCTGACAATTTGGTATCAGAGCCAGACCCCGACCGGGAAGTGTGCCAGCGAGGACGCTGGGCCCTAAGGGGGGTGGATTGTAAGACCCGTGTCCTGGAGGGAACGGTGAACAATCCCACATTCCTGCGATGGGGGAATGGTCTGGGAAGGGAATGGTGGTGTGCCTTAAAGGTGTAGGCACACACCTATCTAGCATGAGGCCTTTTGGGAGCTCAGTGGCTTTGGGGGGGATTGGAACCCCAAAGTTAAGCGAGTTGAGGCTGGTGCAATTCCGGATGGGTGACCCCCTGGGAAGTTGCACCGTGAGCTCCCGAAAACAAAACCGTGAGGGTAAGGGCAAGGAGGCCCAAAGCGGACAATATCGTGCTAGATGAATCGGGACCTGACAGAAGAAGGCCGGGTCCTGACAAGACGTGACTCGGATGTTGCGTGAGTGCAGTTCCCATACATGACTGATATAACTCAGATGGTGCTTGAGTGCAATTCCCGAGGTTCGCCTACGCGTAGTGCGGATGTGACTGTGTGATTGTTTGTGCACTTGTGAGTAGTGCAGATTGATTAATTGATTGTTGTGCACTTGTGAGTAGTGCTGTTTGATGTTGATTGTGATTGCGTACTAGTATTGAGTACGGGTTCTGGTCTTTGTGGCCAGGTGATTATGTTTTCATATGTTTTGTCTTGAAAACTGGTGATTCATGTGTTTGACCCTATGCATGCATGATTTAATAAACTGGAGGGTAAATGGTCTATTTCAAATGTATTTTCAAATGATATTATTTTTGTCCACTCACATCTTTCCTATTTTGATGACCCTATAGGCCGTGGCACGACGTTCGGGGCTGATCGAGAGGCGGAGGCATGAGCGGACCTCAGTGCAGTTATCCCTTGTCTGACAGGTGCTGAGGGGTAGTGTCGGGACTTCAGTTGACTTGTCAGACGGGAGCAGGACCGGGCACGGTTATCAAACTCTAGTTGGGATGGGTCCTATCAGAAGAGTTGTTTAAATAATGGACATTAGGGTTATAGTTTGTATTGGGTCTTGGGATTTCTAAAATAATTTAGGTTGGGCTTGGGGTTGGGGTTTGGGTTTGGACTTAATTATTATTACTGAGAATGAGGTGGGTATTAATTCCTAATTAATAATTGTTTTATATATTTGGATTTTGCGCCAGTTTTATACAGGCTTGCTTGGTTGGGCTTCCTGGACCTTATCGAGCTCGAGCTTATGGGCCTATCGGGTTTGAACACCCTATGCTCAAGTCGAGCCTATTAAATTTCAGGCTAGGCCGGTCCATGGTCCATAGCGGGTCGGTCGGGCTTTTTTGTCAACAGGTTTAGCGGGTATCCACAAGCCCATAGGCTTCTGGGCCAAATGGTACGGGCTAGTTATAATTTCACTTTAACTCTACTAGGTTTCAACAATTACTCATGAATCCTTCCTTCACGAATTCAAATAATGTACAGCTTTGTGTAATGACTATTTATAAAGCACTTGAAAGTACTTGTGGTTTCTCCAGGACACTAATGCTTTTATAGAGAAAAAATTATATTTTTTTCCTTTTAGATAGTGTTTACACCCAAAATAAGTTACTACGGGCATGGAGAAAGGTTTTAAGAAATTAGAGACCTAAGCCCAGCTCGTATCGAACAGCTGGATCATGGGGAAGAGTGAGCATGATTTTTGCAATCACACTAACATGGCATCAAAACCATTAGAAGGGGCAATGAGATGTTTGACTAAGACGTTGCGAAGGTGATACACACGTGGATGCACATGTCAACCATGCGCACTCCCATGCCGCCTATAAAAGGAGAAGAAGTCTTCTTCTCAAAGGATAACCAACAAATCAATCAAACAAAAAAATGATCAAATTTAATCAATTTCAACAATTGTAAACCCTCAAAAATTTATTTGTTACTCAAAAAACTCGCTTTCTTGCCAAACCTGTCTCTTCAATCCAGGATCAAGATTCAGTTTTCCCAAACATGTCCCTTCTCAGTTCTTACCCCAAGAACAAGCTTTTCTTCAAATCCGACTTGCATCCCAAATTTGTTTCTGGAGACTTCCTGGCCACCATACTTCATCTAGACTTACTTCCGCAACACGTTTTGAAGGCCACCTAACACCCTCTTCATTTCGACTGCATCAAACCAGTCTTTGAGACCCTCACAATCTTACTCCCTAACATCATCATGTTTTTTTACTACCCTTCCAACACCTTTGGTATGATTTTCAATGGATGTTCATCTAGTTGATGGTCTCTCAACCAAGAACGCCAGCCCATGACTTAGTCTAGAGATAGTTTACTTCCCGCACTTATAATTCCATTCATCACAGTAATACTTAATCATCTTTAATTTCTAAGTGTTTGCACTTACCCTCTTGATCTCTACAATCGTCTTCTTCAAGTTTGACTACGATAATTGAAATACAACAATCAATGGGCTCTATGGCTGCATAAGTGGTAGACCATCTTCGTGTTTTGGTTTAGTATTCGAACCATCTAGTTTGAAGAGGTTGATCTGTTTAACTCCTTACTCTAACTCTGAATTGCACGCTGCTACCATGAAAATGCTGACATTGAACTTGTACTAGGCGCAAAAGAAAATATTTAAAGTCCTCGAATGAGGCATAGAAAAGAACAGTACAAGAAATATGATCGCTTACTCCACTTTCACTTGACTCGAACGATGATTTATGGGTCGCAATTCAGAAACCATTTCTACCCTTTTCTTGTAGCAGCTTCCCACTAGTGGCACACCTACTTTGAAGGCAGCTAGAAAGTCAAGTCAGCTAGACCAGCCCATCTAGGGTAGCAATGCGATACCATGGCCTAAGGCTTTCAGCCTTCGCCCACTCGCCCTTGTCGTTTACACCGCACACTATTGTATCAAACTACAATGAAGAGATCCCCCCTCACCAAAACACTTGTATACCCGCTCCTTCAGAAACGAGTCACTGAATGGAGACTCTTGATTTTAGTATGACATTTTGGGCACCAATAAATAGATAACACGAGCGGTCTTATCATTTTGGTGTATGTTATCATTTTACTTTATTATAATATAGTTAAGTAAATAGTTATAAACTCTATTTTTGAAGTTTAAAATGTCCTTTAATACGTATGAATGGAGCTTATAACTTAAGAATTCGGTCTTTTATTTTGTTATGATATGGTTAGATAAATATTTGATAAATTTTACTTTTTGAAGTTTAAAATGTCTTTTAGTACGTATGAATGGAACTTATAACTTAAGAATTCGGTCTCGTATTTGGACCTCAACTCGGGAGAGCTAATCAAGTTAAACCCATATTGATGGTGTCATTTGGTATTCATTTTAGTGAACGTGAGTGCAGTTTATAGTGAGTGCTAGACAAAATACTTTCATCACAAGAGTAATTGGACACTTATTTTGTTTCTTTGGTACTAAAAAATTTGAGTTGTGAAGAGGGCTTATTTGGTGAGAGGGATTGGATTGGATAACTTATCAATTTTAATGTATTTGGTATTGTATTTGGTATTTAAAAATAGATTTGATTTCATTATAAGTAGATTAGATGGAGTAGATATATAAGAAACTTATACAATCCAATTCCCTCAAAAATAGTACTAAGATAAGAAAATGTAAATTTCCTTCTACATTTTATCCTATCAAATACTTCTACAATTTCTAACCTATCTAATACTTCTACAATGGAATGACATCAACTTTTAAATTCAAAATACATTGAATTTGAAAAATTATCCAATTTAACACAATCATACTCACCAAACACGACTTAAAAGGGTAAACAAACTCATGAAAAGAAAAGGCAACATGATAAAATAGACAATGAATTCCATAAAGAATATTATAAGGAGATGTTTGTAGAAGAAAGAAAGGTTCCATCAAGAACAAGAAAGCATGTGTTCCATCCCATATTTTTTTCTCGATTTAGGTGTCGAGTGATCCCAAGGCAACACTCGCTAGACCTCCATGCAGAATCGAGCATGTAGAGTGAGAGGGGTAGACCACTCGTAGGGTCTTTTTACTGGTGATGTGGTATGGATGATACTGGATGGGCTGAGTGTGAAAGGCCTTTAGCTACGATCGTTCACTAAACGGGCAGACCAAGAAGTAAGTAAACCTTCCACTCAAGTGTAGACATGCCACTAGTAGAAATTGCTACCAAACAGTGTAGATGAGTTCCGTTCGCGGCCCAAGAACCTTTCCAGGATAGTCAAAGTTCAGTTATTCTCCATGATATTCAGGTTGACAACGTTGCCATTTCAGTAGTCAGGTGGTTAGAGGTCCTAAGTTCCCTTAAGTCGGAATCAAAGTACTGGACCAATGCTCAAAGATGGTATCCCGACTTGGATAGTCATGGACCACACTTGGACACCCGAGTAGCAATTACTACATAAGAAAAATATGGTTTATATTAAGATGTAAATGGAAGTACGAATATTGGAATGTAAAATTACTGGAATTGAACTAAGAAAAAACTAAAATTACAAGTGCATTAATGTAATGACCCGTCCCGAATATCGGAATTATTTATTAATTAATTATGGTTTAGAATGACTAATCGGGGATTAGTTGAGAGAAATCGGGTGGAATGTGCAAAATGACCGTTTTTCCCCTAGTCTTCGGTAAAATGTTGACTTTTGACTCGGGGAGTCAAACGTATGAGGACCGATGACCGTGACGTAGATTAGGACGTCACGAGTTCGTAGACAGGCGACACGTCGAAATCGGAGGTCCGACGGAAAAGTTATAGTCACCGGAGTGAAATCGAGGATTTAACGTCTCAGGATTTGAATAAAATATTACTTAAATCTAATTAGGCAGATATTTGTGTGGGGCCCTTAGATTAGTGACAAGTGTCACTCATCCCATGGCTTGGAACCCCCAAAACGTGGATCTTGTCCATTGGTCTAAAATTATTTAAATGGTTTTTAACATCACACCTCTCCCAGCCGCCCATCTCCTCTCAGCTCACTCATCTCCACTCTCCATTCCATTCCATCTGATTCTTCATCACCATCAAACTCTATCTCTCTCTCGACATCACTGAAACCGCGAAGAACAAAAAAACCCATACCCAAATTCACTACCCGTCCAACCCACACAAACTCAACCCAAACCCTTACTAGACTGGACCCAAGAGAAGGCTGGACCCAAATTCACCACCAACTGTGACGTGTATGGGTTGTTTCTGAGTGTTAGGACTTGTTCTAGGGGCAAAACGAAGAGTTTTGGTGCCTGGTTTCATGCACCCATATGGACGGAAAAGCAAGGAACAGGGAGGAGGAAATCTGGGCTACTGGTTTTGAAATACAGATAATGATCTTGTGTGTGTTTGTTGTTTTTGAAGTCATAGAATGCTAGAGGAGGATTAGACAATCATGTAGGTGGAAATCCCGTCGAGAATGGTGGCCGGAGTTGGGAGAACCAGCTGAGTCAGTCCGTCAGTTTGGTTGAACCGGACCGAACCAGTGAACCAGTTCAGATTGGGTTCGTTGGAAGTTGACGATGAACAGTACTTGGAGCGTGGGTTTCACGCGCAGCTTTTGCGGCGGCGCGTGGGGGCACGTGGAGCACTTTTGGGTCAAGTGTTCAACATGACTTTTAATCTATTCGATGTAACGAACATTTTGGGACTAGTTTCGTATCAATCGAACATCGTCTCGATATGTTTCAGGGTGTCCGAAAATATAGGATCGAGTTTAAAAATAGTTAAAAATTCGAAAAAATTACGGGGCTTTAATGGGAGGTTAATGAATAGGTTAGTAACCCTCTAGTATGATTTGGACATGTTAGGAAGTCCCAGTGATAGAGGTGTGGCCTGGGAAGGCTTATGGAACGTGGATTGAGGCGGCAGCGTAGAACGGTCAGTGAGTAAACTTCATTTTCTAAACTGTGATGAATGCATAACTATTTTATATATTTTACATACGTGATTTCGATGACGATGATTGTGGCACTGGTGGTTTACATGATTGCACATATTTCGAGGTAATTTCGTATTTACACGTATTTCGAGGTTTACGAGCTTATAATATTGCTATGTGATTGTGAGTTTAATAATGGTTCTATAATACGATTTTGGTTTTGGAAAGATGAACTCGGGCATGAGACCCATTTGAATTATGTGATCGGGTCAAGGGCCCAGTTGGTTTACCAAATCGAGCTGAGACCCTTTTGAGTTATGTGATCGGGCCGGGGGCCCAGTGGTTTACAAAATCGGGCATAAGGCCCAGTTGAGTTTTGTAAATGTGATTTCGGGTCTGGGACCTTATGTTTCATAAACGTGATTTCGAGTCGGGGACCCTAAATGGATTTGTGATGTTTTATGGAGATTTCGGACAGGGCCCATTGAGATGTTTTGAAATGACTTGTAAAACTGTTTTCCATATACCATCTTGATACGAGGATATGTGATGGTCTCCTCCAGGTGTCTGGGGCACTAGGAAAGTCATGGTGCATTACCTGCAAGGGATCATTTTACGGAGCTACCGGAACGTATAGTGACTCAGAAGCAGGATTGCTATGATTAGACGTCTGGGATGTCAGACATCTGGGATGTCAGAGATATTGACCCGGAGAGACCCAGGGTAGCACGCGTTGCTTTTTAACGTGAGGTTTGACGTCTGGGACGTCAAGTGTTTGGACACTAGGCATCTGGGATGCCGAGGATGGTTCTGTGGTAAATATGGACTATTAGATCTATGGAATGTTTTTTCGGTTAGATTTGTGTTTATGGATTTGGGCAGTGGTCCACTTGGTTTTGGATTTATTGTTTTTGGGCTAACGCTCTAATGGCTTAATTAAGTAAATGTTTTGATTACTGATTTTCGATGCATGCATACTTTTTAGTGAAGGGCATAAATATCTTTATGAAATGCGTTTTTATGAATTTATTGATTTTCGTCCACTCACAGTTCTGAATGGTTTTAATGCCTTTTAGGTTGATGACGGATGTAGGCTGTAGCAGAAACCGAGACATCGCACTCCTCCACCGATCCTGGCGCGCTCTGGGAGACCCGTATGAGCTGAGGTATGTATTATCCCTTGTCTGACACTTCGTGTTAGACGGGAGCATGACACATCCCTTGTTAATCCCGGGGGGATTGGGATGTGTCATGTCAATTAAAGTAATTCCTTCGCATTCAAGCATGTATAAGGCTCAAAATTTAAGAAATCATCAATTGAAATGAATATTAGTAAGAAATCATTCCATAAGAAGGCAGAACATTTAGAGACGACGACAAAACATGGATGGGAGTTTTGGACATCTCAATGAACGGTCGTGGGCTGGCCGACGAAATGACATTCTTTGAATCAGCAGTTGGGATGACTTTTTGTGAATCGGTAGTCGGAATGACTTTTTGTGAATCAGTAGTAGGGATGACTTTCTATGAACCGGTAGTCGAGATAATTATCCCTTATGACAATATTTAGTTAGAAAGAAAGTTAATCTCTACAAGCCTCAATGACCATCCATGAATTGGAATTTAGAATGAAGTTAATGCTTATGAGAATGTTTAGTCAGAAAAAATGTTAGTGCAGGATGAAGCTCACCATGATGACGATGCTGCTACAGCGGGTTAGAAATATGGTTAGGTGTATACATAAATGCCTCGAGTAGAAGAAAAGAGAAATTGCATCTTGATTTTCTAGGTCGAAGAAGCAGTTTTTTCAATAAAGGCTAGTTCTTGTTAAACCATGAAACCAAGTTAGGTATTCATAGGTTTAAAAATTGACAGGGATCAATTTACTGAGTTTGATTAGTTGATTGTCAGTACTTTGAGAAGCTGGTTCTTCTAATTTTATAGGAAGCGAGGAGGTTGATCAAGTTGTCAAGTTGAGCCTTCGGTGGGTCAGGCTACCCTTTATTTCGTTGGAAACCTCCCTCATGCTTTCAAATTCTTTGTATGTGTCAAAACTACCCATGTCTTACTTCCTCTTCACTTTTTAAGTGGCCTTTAATTCCTTCCAGCCATCAAATTTGGCCCAATGTGACCTTTTTTTGGGTGTAAACATTACCCCATGAATTTGAATTTTTTTTTAATAAAACATTTTAAATTCACATGATCTCACCTTCGCCTGTATTTCGTTTCCATTTGTGTTTCTGGGTGGTTTAAGCAACCGTCTCTCATAGCTCTTCCATTCTTACTACAAAACATGTCGTACTTCCCCATATTTAGATAAATCATGACTTCCAAGCTTGTTCCTCGGTGAAACAATATGGATGTTTCTCTTGATTCTGCCGTCCTAGAACCCACCACCACGACTCCCTAGTTTTGTGGTATTGGCTTTGAACCCCATTCAAGAGATCTTGTGATATCCTACAGTTCCTCAAAGATGATGGGGAATTTATTTTTGGCCCCTGCTTCATGATCGAGTCTGGTTGTTGTTTTACTTTGGGTCCCTGTTGGAAGGGCCCCCCTTCGGATAAAGTGACAACTTTCAACCTTCATCTAAAAGAGCTTTAGGCTCTACTCATACATCAGTGGAGATCATTTCTATGGAAGAATGTGGACCTTGTAGTGAAACATCTCTTTCCTTCACTGGGACATACTAGTTTTGCATGTTTCTGAAGGTTGTACGTGCAGAGGATGCAACAGGTCTATAGGATGACACACATGTATCCAGATGAACTCTAGAGCAACAAGATCTATCATCTGGTAAGCCTCTGTACTCTTTCCATCTCTTTTGACTCTGGACTCTTACGTCTGACACTGTTTCTGGAATAGAAACATGAACACATTTGATTTTCGAATTGGACCTATGACTCCAACTTTTTTGGATATGATTGCCCTCTTTCGGCTGTCCTTATTGTGGAATACGACTGATTTTATGACACGACCCATCCCAATCCCCCCGGGATTACCGTGGGATGTATCATGCTCCTGTCTGACACGAAATGTCAGACAAGGAATAACCGAAAGCCACTGTCCCGACGAGCTTCCAGAGTGCGCAAGGATCTATGGAGGAGGTATGCAATGTCCCAGTCTCTGCTGCAGTCGCATCCGTGATCAACCTGAAGGGCATTAAAAACAACAAAGGCTATGAGTCGACGAAAATAAATAAGTTCATAAAGCACAATTTCACAAAGATATTTATGCCCTTCATTAAAACGTATGCATGCATCGAAATCCAGTAAGTAAACTATTTACAAAAAACAACCATTAGGGCCTTAGCCCAGAAACCGTAACTCAAAACCAAATGTGGGAACTCAGGCCAAAACCGTCAAACCCAATTCCAATTCCAAGTAGGCCACCGCCCAAAACCATAACCATAAATAGCATTCAAGAGAACCTGTTTAAACCATCATGGGCATCCCAGATGGCTAGCATCCCAGAAGCTTGACGTCCAAGACGTTATATCTCACGGTATCAAGCAACGCGTGCTTCCTGGGGTCTCACCGGGTCAATATCTCTGACATCCCAGATGTCTGACGTCCCAGACGTCTAATCATAGCAATCCTGCTCCTGAGTCATCATACGGTCCGGTAGCTCCGTATAATGACCCCTCGCATGCAATGCACCGTGACTTCCCCAGTGTCCCAGACACCTGGAGGAGACCATCACATATCCTCGTATCAAGATGGTTTATGGAAAACAGTTTATCAATCATTTCAAACATCTCAAGGGCCCTGCCCGGAGTTTCCATAAAACCATCACAAGTCCAAACATCCGATTTATCAAATCCAAAACAATTTATTCAAATCCATTTAGGGTCCACGACCCTAAATCACATTTATAACCAACTGGGCTTCATGCCCGATTTCGTAAACCAACTAGGCCCACGGCCCGATTTCGTAAATCAACTGGGCCCACGACCCGATTTCGTAAAATAACTGGGCCCCTGACCCGATTATATAACTCAAATGGGTCTTAGCTTGATTTCGTAAATAACTGGGCCTCTGGCCCGATTTCGTAAAGCAATTGGGCCCTCGACCCGATTACGTAATTCAATTGGACTCCAAGTCCGAGGTTTCCAAAATAATTGGGTCTCATGCCCGAGTTTATCTTTTCAATTCCCAAAACATTTCATGAAATCATATTCAAAACCATAAGTATGGAAAATCGGTGTGAAACTGGAAAAACCTCGATTTACGTGCAAGCACGTAACTCGCCTCGAAATGCGTGAAACCATATAATTCACCAATAGCCAAATCAACATCATATAATCACAATCATAATCCATATAAAACAGTTATGCAAGCATAAGATTTATAAAACCAAAGTCTACTCACAGACCGTCCATAACGCCCGCGAAATTTCCGTAATTTTCGACATTTTCCAGAAATTTCGAATCCTGTCCGAAATCATTGTTTAGTGTCATTAAGGACTCAAATAACAGCATACTAATTTCCCATAATTTTCCAGGAATTAAACGTTAGTTAAAAATGTAACATAAACCTTCGGACCCTCGAAACAACATCGAAAAGGTGTCCGATTAATTCGAAATCAACGTTAAAATGTTTTTTACATTGCATAGGACAAAAGTCGTGTTGAACTCACCTTGAGAATCAGGCCCACGTTTCCTCATGCACCACCGTGAGTGGCTGCGCGTGAAACTCACGTGCCTGCTACAGTAGCCACACTGTTCATCGTTCTCACCCGGTTGACTGTGAAACGGGTCTGGTTTGCCCGCGAGACGACCCGATTAGAATCCTGTCAATTCCAACTCTAATTCTTCAATTGATTTATTCTAAAGCATCACTATGAAGTTAATTATGGTTCTGTAAGTTAAATTCCATCAACATTTACCTCAAACCATCAATTCAAACCTGAATTTGCGAAGAACAACCGAAAACTATTCAATCATCGATATCCCTTGATTCCCAATGTTTTTCTTCAATTGATCCAGCCAACAGCTTTGTATGATTATCCTAAACTGGTTTCCAAGCTCAAGTGCATCTTCTACCTCCTCCAATTACACGACTCAATCCCTGGGATTGTGAGGCGTCGAGCTACTCTGTTTACGGTCAAAACGACGTCATCTTCTTTTGTTTTTGAAGAGATTCGAGTCGTCTGGGTTACAGAGAGCTAAATACAACCTTAATTGTAGCCATAAACGTCCACAATCTCGAATTCGACTATTGATCATAATGAAACTTGAAAATGGCTTTCGGGTCTCACAGCAGCCCTTCCCTCTGGTTTTTCCCGAAATCCTCCTCTCTGCTTCTCTAAAACCGTCCCAGCAATGGTTTTGTTAATTCAAACCCACTCCCTATCACCCGTGCTCTGCTCCGGCCATAAGCATGCTCTGTTCATCCCAATTTCCATGGCACCCACACTAATCCAAGTACTAACTCCATTTTTTTAAATTTCCCACCATACCATTGTCACTAATCTGAGTTGGCCATTGACATATGTCCCTTGGGTGGCATCCCACGGCATGCATCAGCCCAATTGTCGTCCATCCATGTTCAATTGCCACCAAGGAATTTACGATTTTGCCCCTTTGCACAAAATTACCAAATTGCCCTTCACGTATCTAGACCCGCATGCCCTTCTTAGGGCGCGTCACAGCACGTGAGCCTTCCTTTAGGGAATTGTCCAACATGTCAAATCTTCTATTCTATGTAACGAACATTTTGGGACTGGTTTCGTGTCAATCGGACATCGTTTCGATATAGTTCGGGACATCCGAAGGTTTAGGTTTAGGTTTAAAAATAGTTAGAAATTCCAGAAAATTACGGGACTTTAGTGAGGGGTTATTTAAGTAGATAATAACCTTCTATTACGATTTGGACAGATTCGGGAATCTCGGAGGTGACGATTGTCCTGTGAAAACGTTTTGGCACGCGTATCGAGGCACGGCTTTGGACGGTCTATGAGTGGACTTGTTTTATGAATTCGATGCATGCATAAATGTTTTATAATTGTTTTAGAATATGTTTTGTGATTCCATGAGTGCATTTAGTTGTGGTAGCCTAGGATTTACGTATTTGCACGTATTTCGAGATTTCCTATTTTATACGATGCTTATACGTGCTAAGTTTTCAATGATGGTTTGATGAATGAATTTTGGATTTGGAAATATGAAATCAGGCATGAGAACCATTTGTTCTACGAACTCTCGAACTTGGAGTCCATTTGATTTGACAAGGAATCGGACCGAGGGTCCATTTGAGTTATACGATCGGACCGAGGGTCCCGTTTGTTTACGAATTTGGGCTTGAGGCCCATTTGATTGTAATATCGGGCTGGAGGCCTAGTTGACTGTAGTATCGAGCTTGAGGCCTTATTGGTTGTGAAATAGGGCTTGAGGCCCCGTTGCTTTATGGTTCGGGCTTAGGGCCTAGTTAGTCGTGATATCGGGCTAGAGGCCCAGTTGATTGTGAAATCGGGTTTGATTCCCAGTTTGGTTTATGAAATGAGAATTTGGGAATGAGACCCTGTTGAACTGTGGATTTAGGCCAAGGCCTGTGAAATGGATTTGAATCAGATTCGAGGAATCCTGTTGAGATGAATCGGGTATGAGACCTAGTTGAGAAATGTTTTGAGAAAGAAAGTATTTGGAAAATGTATATGGTCTCCTCCAGACGTCAACCTGGAGAGTCACGATCCACAGACCAGAATGGGTATCCCCATAAGGATCCTGTTCCTGGAGTGGGAGTTATGAGATGTGGTCCCAGACCAGATTCCGGAGAGATGATCGGACTAGATCCAGAGAGAGAGCTCGAACTAGATCTAGAGATTGAGCCTCCCAAATGAAGAATTCCTGGGGGAAGACTCGGAGTGAGACCCCGAGGAGTATGCACACTAGTATAGAGATGATGAATCGTGACTTATATCGGGGATGTGTTCCCTAGGGGCTGTGTGCCCCGAGTTGGCATCTTCTCGAAAGTGCCGCGGATGGGTTATACGTATGTCGATACGTATGAGATTTATGGAAAGTGATTTGGGGGCGGAGACCCTGTGTTCCATGGTTTATGAAAGTGATTTGGGGTGTAGACCCCGTATTTGATATTTTGTAAAGTGGTTTGGGGCAGAGACCCCGTATTCTGGGTTTTGGTATTTCACTGAGAATGGTTTTGGGCAGAGTCCCACTTATGTTGATTTGAGCTGAGTTCCCATATGGTTTGTTTTACGGTTTTGGGGCAAGGCCCAATGGTATTATAAATGGATTTATGGTTCATGACGGTTTATGGGGACCAGCATGAACCCTTGAAAGGTTTTTATGGGTCATGACCGTTTATGGGGACCGTGAATGAACCCTTGAAAGGTTTTGAGAATTTGTTTGACGAATGGTTTTATGAACGTTTTGGTAAACGATTTTTAAATGCATGCATATGCTTTTAATGAAGGGCATAAATGTCTTTATGCATATGCGGATGCGGCTGTAGCAGAGACGAGACATCACACTTCTCCTCCTAAGATCCTGGCGTACTCTGGAAGCCCCGGTGAGGGCTAGAGACGGAATTTTCCCTGGTCTGACACTTATTGTCAGACACGATCAGGCGCGTCCCACGTAAATCCGGGGGGATTTGGGACGGGTCCTGACAATCTGGCTTGGCTATAGTGCTATGTTGATATCTTCCACCAAGTTCAGGAGAACTTACGATGAGCCATTTGAAGAAAAGGAAGAGAGAACTATAAGGGGAATCTCATGACTCTTAATAAAGAGGAAAATGTGGTATCCTGAGAGCGGGATGGAGCCGTGTGCTCTGAGCTTAAACATGGCCTTAATAGAGTGGCCTAAGATTGATTGTAATTTTTTTTATGTTTTTTTTTTGTTTCCTCACCATTTATTGAAATTTCTAAGTTTGGCAAGGATTTGTACCTTTTATGTCTAACTTCCAACCGCTATGAGTATTATATTTGTATATGACTGCTTATAAGTTGGCTTCCTCAAAACAAACTCCCTACCACAAAATGTCTTTCCCAGAGCACGATACGAGCAATGTTCTCATTTCTCACTTCCACAAGCTCGTTGAACACTTCCATGTTCAATCTTAGAAATAGTTATAGGTTATCATTGATTTAAGGAAAGAACTTCATACTTTCCTCATTTCCAAAGTAGTGGAGTTGACATCCCATCTCCAAAAACAGTCTTCAATTGAGCTCGAAATTATTCCCCTCTATGAAAAGGTTAGTGTAGCCATGGATGCTTTGTTGCACTTGGAGGGAGAGGCGACCATTATGAAAGATGAGGGGGGACATCTCAGGGCTGAAGTCTCTTTTCGTGATGCTTTGGGTAAATAGCTGAAGTCAGTTGTTTATCTTAAAGGGTTTGATCAGGGCTTCACTAACTGCGCAGCTAGGAAATCCCATCCAAACTCTTAGATCCAGTAATTTCTTATATTTAGGAACTGAAGCGTTAGATTTTCGATGTAACCGTATAGCTTGTTTTTAATAATATTTTCCTTCTTTTCATCGTTTTTCTTTGTAGGCTGGGTCTAGACCTATACTATTTTTACTGTTTCAATAGCGCCTATGTGTCCTCTTGAGATAACTTGGAATTGACTAAAGTAATAATTAAGGGCTAATGTAAGCCATATCGATGCCTATAAAATCATCATCAATCTTCCTGCAAAACAATCAATGCCTTTATTTTCAAACTTGAACATGACAAACACCAACAGTCCCACAAATGCACAAAAAGGTTCTTCCATTCCAAATGCTGCTCAAACCCCTCAAAAATCAAACCATCAACCTTTGTCACTTGGTAAAACCCCAATCGGCGGAAATGCAACACTTGCAAGACTTAGTATACGCTCATCAGATTGATAAGAAAAACAACATTCATTTTTATGCCATTTCCCTCCTATTTTCTCCAACTATAGGTTTAAACTTTAGAGGGCTATTAATAGAAGATATGTCTAAAGCTCCAACAAGCTCAAAGAGAGCATGCTATCAATAAGACTCGTATCACTGAATTCTTGGAAATGGTCAAGGCCTGTGATCACCATGTCGAGACCATATCATAGATTTCCTTCAAGACTATCTAAATGGTCGTCGAAAAACATGGTCGTCGAGATGACGAAAAGGTCCCATTTCAACGTGACTGTGGTCCACCTTATTTCTGATAGATGGTTCCTTGAGTTTCCACCTTTGAAATGTACTTTGACTTTTGAAGTAGTTGTATTTTTCCTTGTGGGATTTCAACCAATCAACCCGCTCTCTTAATCCAAGAGCATGGGGGTTATATTCCTTTAGATGAATGGCATTGGTACGATTCTTGTCACCTCTTATTTTATGCTCTTGCCACTGCTTCCTTGTTTACCATGATCATGTTCAAAGCGTCTATCCTCTTTTGGTCTAACTTTTCTAACTTGTAACACATAGCCTGGGTGTATTCGTCAGTATTCAAACCATATTGATGTTGCAGCCATAATGTGTTCACATTGATTTCAACCGGAAGCATCAGATCTCGACCATAAACAAGGTCATTCTCGGATGTCCCGATCGCTCCTCGCTTTGACATTCGATTAATTGTTCGTTCCAATCAGTAGGATAATCCCTAAGCATCATCTACAAGATAGTGAGAATAGCTTTGTTGCTCGCATTTGCCTGGCCATGGGCTTGAGGATAATAACGACTGGATTGTACAAACTTGATCAAAAATTGAGTGCCGAACCTTTGTAGTTCTTAGGACATAAATTATGTCTCGATATCAGTGGTGATGGTCTCTGGTACTTCGAATCGACTTAAAATGTTTTCTTTAAAGAACGTTATCAATTCAAGGGTGGTGATTTGTTTGAAAGCCTTGGCTTCTACCCATATAGTAAAATAATCTATAGTTATTACTATAATGATGTGTTTCCCTGATGACTCTGGAGATATCTTTCTGATGAAGTCAATAGCTCATCCTTGAAATGGCCATGGCTTGACTACTGGGTTAAGGGGTATTGCAGGTGCATGTTGGATTGGTGCATATCTTTGGCATGCGTCACATCCTCTGGCATATGCGTAGTAATCCAACTAGATATCTTTCCAGTAGTAACTGTGTCTACATATGAGCCATTTCATCTTTGGCCCTTCTTGATGTGCCCCATTTACTCTTTCGCGTACCTCTCCCATTACAACCATTGCTTCTACATATGATCCATTTCATCTTTGATTCTAATGCATCGAGATAGTGTGCCGTCATAATTTTTCCTTACAAGGTCTAGTTCCCACATGGTATAGTGGCATGCCTTGTTTCTAAAGCTCTTGTCTTTGTTGGATGGGTACCTCAAATACTTGATAAATAGGGTCCTGCAATCATCAGGTTCAACTTTAATATCCATGATCTCTAGCTTAGCATCCCTCTCTAGTATAGACAGTAGGGATCTCCTTCCCACTCTAATTTATTTCTTGACATGTCCTTCTGAAATAAAACTCCAGATCTGACTTGGGCCATTTCGTTTACTGCTAAATTCTCTTCTCGGGGTATGTGCTTGATGGTTGGATCAATAAACTTGGATGCTAACGATATTACAGTAGTATAGTGATTAACTAAGCAAAGTTTTCAGTACGTGTAGGTCCCTGTTATTTGATTGACCACTCAACTCTAAGGCTTCATAGATCTCGACCTGTCGTGCTCTCGTTTCAATCGATATCTCCATCCCAATGATCAAGGCTTCGTATTCTGCTAGATTGTTGGTTATGTTCTCCCAATCTAATTTAAATGAAAATTGACGGGAGGCTCTTTCTGGATCGATCAAGCATATGCCAACTCCTGCCGAATCTTTAGTCTTGGTCCCATCAAAATATAATTTCTATGGCAAGATGGACAACATGTTGATTTGTGGAATTGTTTCTTTTTCAATGTTGATGCCTAGATATTCAACTAAGAAATCAGCAATAGCTTAGCCTTTTACTGTTTTTTCTGCGGCGCGTATTAGAAATTGAACTCAGAAAAGCCAAGGTCCATTTTCCTACCCAGCCTCTCAAGATAGGCCGAGATAGCATATACTTTAGCAAATCTGTATGGGCGATAATTCGGATGGTGAAAGGTAACATTTAATGCCTTATCTTAACTGCTGTGAAATATAGTGCTAGACATAATTTTTCCACTGTCGTGTACCTTCCTTCGACCTCTGTTATGGTCATAATCAAGTAGTATATTGTCCCTTCTTTCTCTTTTATCTTGAACCAAAAAGCTCCTGATGGTATTTTGTGACGCTGATATAAACAACTTCAAGGGTCTTCATTCCCTAGGTGGCGTTAGTACTAGAGGATTGGACAAGTAATTCTTGAGTTTTTCAAAAGCAATTTGATGGTTTTCCTCCAACTTGAACTCTTTCGTATCTTTGATTTTGACAAATGAAGAAAAGGCTTGGATCTAGCTCAAGAGATTAGCTATGAATCTTCTGAGAAAGTTGAAATTCATGAGCATACTTCGAAGTTGCTTTTTGTTCTTGGGTGGGGGCGAATCCATGATTACTTTAGCTTTATTTTTATCCACTTCTATCCCTCTTTGATGAACTGAGAATCCCAAAAATTTCCCTGCTTGGACTCCGACTGTGCATTTCTTAGGGTTCATTTTCAACTTATGTTGCCTCATCTTACAAAAAGCTTGTCTAAGATCTTCAATATGTTTCTCCTTGTCTTGAGATTGTACCACAACATCATCAATGTATACTTCCAGATTTTTCCTGATCATCATATGAATAACAACGTTCATTGCCTATTGATATGTAGTCCCCACATTCTTCAATCCAAAAGGCATGACAACATACTCGAATGGCCTAGGTGTCTAGGGCATCTGAATGTGGTTTTTTGAATGTTATCTTCTGCCAAGAGGATCTGATTATACCCTGTGTTACCATCCACGAAGGATAGGAATTGGTTAAGTAATGCACCATCAATTAGCATGTCTGTCATTAGCATCATGTATTCATCTTTTGGAGTTTCATAATTTAGGTTGCTGTAATCGACGCCTATCCTGATCTGCTTAGTTTTCACCTTAATTACTGGGACTATGTTGGACACCCATTTTACGTATTTGGTCATCCTTATGAACTCTGCTTTGAGGAATTTTTCAATTTCTTCCTTGACCATAAGTTTGGTTTCTGCCGACATCCACCTCCTTGGCTAGAAAATTGGTTTGTATCTTTCCTTGATAGGTAGCCAGTGTTCGATGAGCTTCTTGTCAAGTCCTGGAATCTCTGTGTAATGCCCTGCAAAGCAATCTTTGACCTCTATAAGAAGTGCTATAATTCTTTCTTTCATTATCTCTTCTAGTATTTCGCTGATGTAGGTCGGTCGAGGGTCTTCCATAGTTCCTAAGTTAACTTCTTCTAGAAGGTCATGGGTCTCAGGTGGGTATTTATCCACTTCTGAAGACCAAAACTTTATGATTTATGATGGGATATCATCCCTCTCATATTCCTCCTCGGTATAAATTCTGCCATATTGATGGCTGAACTTTCCGTCTCTTGTTCCTAAGTGACATCGAACTGACCCTCATTGAAAGGCATATCAAGATACGCGACATACACATTCCTTTGCTCACTTCAGTATACTAGTAATCTTTCTTTTATACTGGATTTCTTCCCCTCGATCCGTTTCCTCATAGGTTTGTTATCCATTATGAGATTCCTGCCTTGGGGAAAACATATCCCATTCTTCCTGAGCTAGGAATCACTACTCAAAAAACTTGGGGGCCATCATCCCGTTAGGTAGGCCATTTTCATTTTTTTGATTAATTTGATACTTCGTATTTCGGTGTTATATAAGCTAGCTTCAACCACCGTGGGGTTGGTCATGAATGACCTCACATCTGTCTAGATGATCTCCCAAGATCCTCCCTCACAGGCAGCCTGGCCAGGATTCCATATGGCAATTTGCTAATACAAAGTTGATGGGACACACATGCTCTTGTAGATCTAGTCCTTCTGTAGTAAAATGTTGTAGCATATGATACTATCTACTATAAATAATGCCAAAATTAGTTTATTGGATCCAACCATTATCTCCAATGGTCAAACCTCATGAGTTTTAGTAATGGTTCCGCTAAAATTGGACATTATAGCTGTAGTCGGTAAGCAATCTCATAGTAACCTATTTAATCTTTTTAACATTTCAGTATGTAGGACGTTGATGGAAGGCCATATATCTATCATCATCTTGTTGATCAGGATGCCCTCCAAATGAGCTATAATGAAAATAGGTCGTAGATGATCTGTCATCTCCTTAGTCGGGATAAAGAAATGTTCATAAATAGAAAACTTAGGAATCATCTTGGTTGAAAGTTTCAACCAAGAATGGATGAAGATCAAGATGATCTTGGGTTCTAGTAAGACTACAGCTATAATCGAAGAAGGAAAGAGGTATATGGTAGGTAAGGATGGAAATCCAGCCAAAGAGCTTGGAAGAACTGCAAAAAGAAGATTCCAGAGAAAGTACAGAGCATACCTTTGCACTAGGAAGGGCTTGGGGGCAAGGCCTCCCAAGAAGCCAACGACACCTCTTGTAACCAGCAGAGAGCTAACTATTCCTTCCAGGATAAACAAGAAGGATGGGGAGGTTTAAGGGAGACATCAAAGAGGAAGCTCTCATTCAGGCACTATCTCAGAGATTTCTTCTAGAGTCGGGAAAAAGATCATATGCAGAAACTTTCCTTAAGAAAACTTAGGGAGCTGGCAAACTGAGAATGCTAAAGACCCGATTAGAGAATCATCCAGGTGCGATGTCCAAAAAGGTTATGGTTAGGGTATGCCACAAAAGGAAATATAAGAGTTTGAAAAAGATCTACTGGAAGTCATAGAAATCAATGTCATGATCGACAAGAAAAAAGAACGCCAAGTTGAGGTTGATGTAGTGGTAGTCTTACTAGAACCCTTGTTAGCAGTATATCACCAAGTTAACCAGATGATAAGTGATGTTTCTATTTATGAACCTTCTTGAGCAATGATCGAAATCCCAATGGATGAAGATCAAGATGATTCCTCGAAAAAAACTTTCTATTTATGAACATTTCTTGGTTGAAAGTTTTTTTCGAGGAATCATCTTGATCTTCATCCATTGGGATTTCGATCATTGTTCAAGAAGGTTCATAAATAGAAACATCACTTATCATCTGGTTAACTTGGTGATATACTGCTGACAAGGGTTCTAGTAAGACTACCACTACATCAACCTCAACTTGGGGTTCTTATTTCTTGTCGATCATGACATTGATTTCTATGAATTCCAGTAGATCTTTTTCAAACTCTTATATTTCCTTTTGTGGCATACCCTAACCATAACCTTTTTGGACATCGCACCTGGATGATTCTCTAATCGGGTCTTTAGCATTCTCAGTTTGCCAGCTCCCTAAGTTTTCTTAAGGAAAGTTCCTGCATATGATCTTTTTCCCGACTCTAGAAGAAATCTCTGAGATAGTGCCTGAATGAGAGCTTCCTCTTTGATGTCTCCCTTAAACCTCCCCATCCTTCTTGTTTATCCTGGAAGGAATAGTTAGCTCTCTGCTGGTTACAAGAGGTGTCGTTGGCTTCTTGCGAGGCCTTGTCCCCAAGCCCTTCCTAGTGCAAAGGTATGCTCTGTACTTTCTCTGGAATCTTCTTTTTGCAGTTCTTCCAAGCTCTTTGGCTGGATTCCCATCCTTACCTACCATATACCTCTTTCCTTCTTCGATTATAGCTTTATAAGGTCTAACTATCTCAGTAGCTTTCTTGCGAAGAACTGCTTTTTTGTTCTACGATTTCTGCTGTTTGCCTTGCCCTTTAGCTTGATGACCAGTTTTCCACTCTGGCTCTTTTCAAAGGTTTAATGATTTCTGAGACATGGAGCTTTGTGGCATCTTCATTTTAGGGATTTATAGAACATGGTATCGTTTAGGTATTTTTGAAAGATCATCATCCCGACTCTTCTTTGAGCATTCCGATTTTGTTCCAATGCCTGAAGTCGAGATCCCAAGAACACATTGCATCTTACACTTGCTGCATAATACTATCCCACTTTTGATCGTGGTAGACAACCAACTAATTTGGTCACTGTGTGATTGTTCTCTTTTTTCTTTTTTGGCCCCTTCCAAGGCCATTGGAGATTGGCCATCTTCAATGATGTCATCGAGAATGGATCCATGTCCACCCTCATCAGGGCCTTTGGTATCGGTGCTAATGTGATATGTCCTTGGTTGATTAACCTCTGGATTATATCCCTAAACTATACACAATTAGTCATGGCATGGTGTAGTGATACATGCCATTTTCAGAACTGCTTGCACTTGATATCTTCCGGCTTGGACATCTCTTGCTTAGGGTTTGGTTTGATTATCTTGGCCCTTACCAACTCATAATAAATTTCTCCAGCTTTGGGAAGGTTAAATGAGTAAGAACCTAACAATGGCGTCTTATTTACGAATAGGCTGGCACTTGGCATGATTGGTTTTTATTCCCGAGTGGGTTTGACTAGGGACTTGAGAGTCACTGGCACATTTCCTGGGGTCTGGATCTCGGATGTTGATACCTCTAGCTCTTGTTCCTCCTCTATTTTCTTTGCTCCATTTTTCGAGTTCATGGTGCTCCAGCTGGTGCACAGGGGTCCTTGTTTTTTTTTTTTGTAGAAATGGCGAACTTTCGATTAATGCCTCTACCGTTATATTTCTTCTAGTAGCCTTTCAAATTTGGTTGTTGATACTAGTATTTCTTGGAGATCGGAAAAAGTAGTATTATCGAATTTCTTTCTTAGGGAAAACTTTAGAGCCTGTTGTACAATATCTACCATCTGAGCAATATTTATGGGAAACTTGCATTCATCTTCATCTTTTGAACCTGGCAATGAAATCTGATAAGCCTTTATTTGAGCATCATTTTATATCATTTTATACCCTCTACGCTTGTCTGTTAAGGTAATTTGTGCTATCAAAAAGAGAAAATAATCCATTTTGTGATAAATGTGCATAATTAGATTAAGCTCGGAATTATGAGAATTTGAGTGAGAAAATCATCTAAATCGGAATTATATTGAAAAAATTATGATTGAAACAAGGTAACCACCAAAATGTGCAAAGGATTTAGATAGGAGGCTTCTGAACCCATTACTTTAGCCCAAATCCAATTCGGCTAGCGCCTCGCCTGCCGACCGGCCATATTTGACTTCAACGCACGCCTCTTGAACCAGACTCTGAATCTCAGCTTACGCCTACCAAATTTTGCTGCCCTTCTTTGTGCGTTGACCAGCCTGTTGATCTCATGTTTTGACCCTCATTTTTGGTGGCTGACTACCGAAATCTTCTCGTGAGTTTTTCCAGCACTTGTTTTCCTTCTCCATAGTGGAAAATTTGTCCATATCAAGATTGGTTTTCTTTTTCTTTTCCTTTTCCTCAAGGAAACCTTATTATATTAGGACTTCAATTTATAATTATTTTTCCTTGTAGAATTTAAATTATGAACTCCTATTTATTTGAGGATTAATTTTCTCTTATAAATATGGAGGCTTAGGCTAAATGTAAAGTGTCCCTCATTCTTTGTACCAGAGCTCTGCTTAACCAATTTTCCCTTTTCATTAAATTTGAGAGTTCTTGTGCAAAATCTAATTACACCATACTTCACCTTCTACACCTTCAACCATGACATAGTCGAGCTGTCCCCGAGTATCTCACCAAAGAATGCCCAATCACTTCATATCCATAAAGAGTCCCGAAGAGAAAAAGTGTAACACAACCTCTTTACCTTGTAGTTGTCTCTTGCACTTGAATATTGTTTTTATGAATTGATTATTAATCTTATCTTGGTTTTATGCTTTGTATTGATTTCAATAATCTTCCAAGTGTTCTAATATTTTAGTTTTAGTTATGTTTGCATATTGGTGCATAATGCTTGATAGATGAGTTGGGTGTTCCCTAGTCTATTATTGAAGTGTAGTCAGGCTGTCCCCGTGAACGTACTTAAGAATATGTAAATATCTCGTAAGGCTAAGGTTATAGAATTTCGTAGGTTTTGAACTTAATTTAATTTATAAATGGGTAAGGTTTAGAGAATGAGTTGACCACGTGTAAATAATAGATTATGTTAGTTTAACTCTTAATTATGTAGGACTTTAGAAACTATTTTCTTATCCTTATTTAGAAACACCAAATATTAATCATACATAGTATCCTTAATCCACGGTCTAGAACAATCTTTATTTACCAATATAAGTTACATCTACAAAAAAGTGTTTTTAATTGCGTACGTTTTTCTTAAGTGTTGAGTGTTACTTTGCATTTACTTTAATGCTTGGTTTTGCATATCAAAGTCCTCCGTTGTTTTGTGTTCATCCTGCCTGAAAGCAGTCAGGTTGCTGATTGTAACTTCAGGTTCAATTCTGTAAAATTTCTCATGGAACTTGGCTTCCATTTGCCCCCAAGTATAAGCGGATGCCTCAGGTAATAAAGTGGACAAAGAGGCAGTATCCCCAGATAGGGAACTACTAAACATCCATAATTTGAGGAAAGGATTGTCTTCGACAACGATAAATTGGGCTAAGAATCCCCATATGTGTTCCACGGATGATGTGTTGCCATCTCCACTTAAGAGTGTAAATGTTGGCGACTTGAAATTTCTGGGAAAAGAGTTGTCGTGATCTACGTAAGGCAGGTAAAGATTTCTATAGGTTGGGACATATATTCTCCTAGGTGGCGCCGGTTGACCCAATATCAGACGTCTCAGTTCATTCATCGTGTTCATGAGGGCTTGATAGTCTGTCGCCCGAGACGGCCTTCTACCGGGCACAAGTTTCTCATCTGACTCTGCTTCATCGGGATCAAGTTTTCACCAATTCTTCGGTATACTTCTATTCCTTAATATAATATTAGGCTTGAATTCTCCCTAACCATTAGGTGACTGTGACACGACCCACCCATAATCCCCCCGGATTAAGGGCTAAGTCATGCTCCCGTCTAACTTACGTGTGACACGAAGGCTAAACTGACATCCGACCTCCATGTAACACGTAAGCCGGACCAGGGATTTCCAAATCGAACCGTCCACAAGCACCGGACTTCCCAGAGCGCACAGATACTACTGTGGATCGCATGTGTGATGACTCCGTCTCTCTCTACCAACAGCCCGAACCGTAACAACCTGGAGGGTATCGAAAACACAAAAAGACTGTGAGTGGACAAAAATAAAGATTATATTTTGAAAACAGATGATAGAAAAGTACATTTATACCCTCCACGCAAAAACCAATGCATGCATATAAAAAACCTTTTCATAAAACCATTTCATATCCAAAAACCATCAATGAAAAATCAGAATCGTTTCTTTTCTCAAATCAGTAATTCAGATCCAGGGCCTCATCCCAAAATCATAACTTCTCATCAAAGTATGGGAACTTAGCCCCAAAACTCATCAAAGCCAAATCATTCGGGCCATTTCCCAAAACGTCTGAAAACCAGTGAAAAACATCCATCAATCGAGTTGCTGGATCTCAAGTGCGCCCGATTCTTTAAACTCAAAACCATGCGCATAATCAGGCCTTCCCGAAATATTAACGAGTCTTTAAACTCAAAACACAATCAACAGGCCTCGGGGGATATCATAACCGAGTCTTTAAACTCAAAACATATACCGAGTCTTTAAACTCAAAACATATACCGAGTCTTTAAACTCATAACATATCAATCCAGGGCTCTCCCCCATCAATCAACCAAGTCTTTAAACTCAAAACCAGATCCAGCCGTTTTTCTTTTCCGGGTTATTAAACCCAAAACCATTTTTCAATCAAGTGAAAACCATAGAAAATCCATATCCGAATTTGAAATAATGATTTCGTAAGCCGGCATCCGGAACCTTCATCCCGAACCCAAATCCATAATTTCTCTTTCAAGTTTCAAAACCGAATCAATAATCATCTTTCCAAAATCCGATTCCAAAACCGAAAACACTTTTCTGAAGTCACTTTCATGAACAAGGCTCCAAGCCCGAAATCACTTTCCAAAATCCGTTATAAAACATTGAAATCAAATCATATTTCAAATCCCAAAATCAAATCATCAAAACCATGATCAAATCGCAACATAAATCGAAATCTCGTAAAACGTGCAAATACGTAATTATCTCGAAATACATGCAAAATCGTAAATCATCAATATCAAATCACAACATACAAATCACGCATAGAAAACATATGAAAACATATATGCATGCATCATAAGTTCGAAAGCAAAGTCCACGCACAGACCATTACGTCGTTGCCTCAATATGCGTGCACTTACGCCGTTCCCGGGCAATCCACTATCACCGTCTTTCCCGAACCTGTCCAAATCCCATAATAAGGTCACTAACAACTTCATAATAATTCTACTAAAGTACCGTATTTTTCCCAAATTTTTAACTATTTTTAACCGAGGCCTAAAACCTTCGGACATCTCGAAAACTATCGAGATGATGTCCGATTGACTCGAAACCGGTGCCAAAATGTTTGTTACATCAATTAGAGTGAAAATGATGTTGAACACTTCCCCAAAAGAGGCCCCATGCGCCCTCACGCGCCACCCAAAGGGGATGTGCGTGGGAGCCACGCGCGACACTGTTCATCATCGTCTACCTCCCGTCAACCCAGTTCAGACTGGTCCAGACCAGCCCGGTCCAACGGAGCCAGCGAGGCCGATTTTCACCCATTTCCAGTCCATTTTTTATCCTTTCATTACCCTAAGCTTCGCCCTTCAATTTAGAACTGATCTAACTCATTAAAACACAAAATGGAACCCTATTTCATACCTCTCAAAATCGAACCAAAACTCAGAGATTTCCACTTTCTGTTTCCGGCCACCACGAGCCTCTCCGATCACGGTTTCAAGTCCCTGGTTTCAGTAGTAACCTCCCACGACTGCAAGGGTCATTAGAGTCATTCAACAACCTAGCAAACCTGTCGATTCTCACCTTGAACCATTTCAGAAAAACAGGGGAATCGAGATAACATACCTGCTCTCTGTCCTCCACCGTGACCTCCACCGTGGTTACTCACGTCCTAGGGTCGATTCTAGCTCACTGAACACCACCATAAATCAGATTTAGGCTGGTTTGATCAATTGAAGCTCACGACATCCTTCTTTGTTTTTTCTGGGTTTCTTACTTCTCACGACCACTCCTCACTCAGTCCATCACCAAGATACCTTCACACAAGTCACAAAACGTCTCTGATCACTCACTCACTAACTCTGAGCTCACACACAACTCACACACAGAAAATGAACGATTTGCACACTCTGTCTCTGTTTCCTCTCATTTAATCGATATCAGCACAATTTCAAAATTGGTAAACTGTGTAGGACTTGGCTAGAAGCCACTAGAGAGTGGACAGGTGTCCTCATCTCTGTGGTTTCTAGCCAAAATATCCAATAGGTGTCCTCATCTGATTGCCCACATCATTCAAGCTGCCAAAAGACCATTTTGCCCTTCTATGTCCTAATTACCATTTTACCCCTCACATAATTAGACCCATAACTAAACCATCCTACGTCCGATGACGGCGTGTCGCCTATCCTTGTACTCAGGAAATTGAGACCTACCTAACGGTCCTCGAATTGCGTTAAGAATACTTGTCACCTAAAAAGTCAACAAATTTCCCCATTTTTAACCAAATTACCATTAAACTTCTGAACATCATAACTTCCTCCTCGGATGTCGGAATCAGATGTGCCACCTAGCTATGAACTCGTGACATCACGAACTATGTCACGGTCATTGGTCAAAGTCCAGTTAACCAATCAAACCAAAAGTCAACTGTTCGCCCAATTCCAGGGGCAAAATCGTCATTTCGCACCGTCCGTCCGAAAGTATCCAACTAATCATCGATTATCTTCACTAATCCGTCATTAACCATTAATCTAATCCCGGTTTCCTAGACGTGTCGTTACAGACTGGTTCCTAGAAAACATCCCAAAATCACAGCTCAGATATTCCTAGCGAACTCTGCTCGTTTCTGGGATTTCAATCTCTGGTCCTCTTAGGAAGGCTGGTGTTGTAAACAAGGGCTCAAAAATGGATGTTCTTGATCCAAGTGTTTCTTGTACCCAAGAAAAAATTCTTAAAATATTTCCAGTCGAGAACCTTAAATCACCCCCTCTGTGGAAAACCTTCTTGATAGCCATAGTGAGTGGTTAAGTTTTACACCTTACACCTCAAATAAGTTTAGTTGCTACAATTCAAGATTGGTCTAAGTGTTTGGAAATTGGGAGCGTTAAATTCATATTTTGATGCTGAGTTGTAGAATTTTGCCTCGTCATTCTAATTTCTTCCAGAGTTGGTTAAGTTTACACGCAGATGTTTTCTTTTAAGTTTACACGCATATGTTTTCTTTTTAAGTTTACCTTGTGTCACTTGAGTAATGAAGTGACATTCCTACACTAGTAGAAACCTTCTTTTGTTATTTTATTTATAGGGGCCGAATCTAGGCTATTTTTTTTTTTTTTATGTTAGATATTGAACTCGAGAGCTAGTTTTGGGTTCATAGGTAACTAGTTGGATAGTAAAACAAATTCTAAGGTTACAAGCTAGAAGGATAATATCATGAATGGGATTAAGCAGAATATATCGACACTCTCACCTTTAGAAGTACCATTAGGCTAAGAAATTAGAACGATTGTGTTAGTACGACACATTTCCTTTTCCTAGAGTTGAACTGAATTAAGAAAAGTGTTTGGTGGAAGTCTTGAACTAGTTTTAAACTTAAGGGTTGAGAGAAACCTTGTGCAAAATTTGATACTTCTTTGGTGGGAGAACCACTAGTTTTGATGGCCACTTGCAGAATCCAAAGCACTAATGAGAAGAGTTGCATTCTCATTATTTGAGAATTAGTAACCTAACAAACTTACCTGTTCTTACTTTCAATTTTGAGTATAGTTAAGGAAGTGCTAGTACATAAGTACATTGAGTCACCATTTTGAACCTTGAAGAATAGGAATAATTAGTTATTCTAATACATAAAGTGCGCCTTAGACTGTTATCAAAGGGAACTTGTTCGTATATTGTTAATAATTGTTTAAATTAATAAGAAACCTAGGTGACCTTTAGTAACGAAGTAGTCAATGCAATCACGAGGAGTTTATAAGTTATTAGGAAACTTAGTTAGCACCTCATAGGACCGAGTGCTTGAGAGCAATACGTTTGGTTTTAGTAAACGTTGCCTTAATACATGTATTGGGTTATGTTGATACCATATTGACTGACCAGATTTAGACTCGTAAGATCACTCGGAATAGACCTAGCCCATTTTCATGGCCCATCACAGTATGTAAGCTCACTTGGAGTAAGGCCAAAACCATCACCATAATCCATGAAGGAAGGCCCATCAAGGCCCATGTACAAAACCCACCCATGTGGAACATGATCCAACCCTAGGAAATTCCTATAAATAAGAAGCCATAATCCCTCATTTGGACAAGCTTTCCACTCTCTCTCTAGAATGAGCTCTCACCTCACTTTACATCTCACTCTTCCTCTAGAGTACTCTTTAGTCTTCCAATAGAGCTCAATGCCTAATGTGTCATGTATAAACACTATTATTGATAATGAGAGGAGTACACCACCGTGGACGTAGCCTATTCTAGATAAACCACGTGCATCTCATGTTCCTTGTGTGTGTGTGCGGCCTCTACATGTGTTCAGGTACATTTTAGGATCAAACATGTGGCACAATCTGTGGGAAGAGGACAGAAGTCCATGTCTAGGTGATCTTCCCTTCTTCACTCGTCTATTAGAGCCCACATCACTCAAGAGCATCGAGTATATGTTGACCACCCACATAGATAAGCTTTTCTACTTGCTTATTTAGCTTGTCAATTTATTTTCATTTAATTAGGTAGATTGGGGGATTTCACCATCATTCATGGTCAGTAGGACCACTTCCTGGTTAGTAGGATCACCTCTCAATTAGCAGCACCATCTCTGGTCTCCAGTATCATCTCTGGTCTCCAACGCTATTTCTAGTCAACATGTTCACCCTTCTTGGTTAGTAAGATCACCTCTAGCTTGGCAACACCATCTCTAGTCTCTGTTATCATCTCTAGTTTCCAGTACCATTCCTGGTCTGCAGGATCACCTCCCAATCGGCAGCATCATCTCTAGTCTTCAATATCATCTCTGGTCTTCAGCACCATTCCTGGTCGACAGGACCTCTCTTGGTCGGCAAGATCACTTCATGGTAGCAAGATGAACAATAGTCGGCAGTACCACTTCTTGGTTAGCAGGATCACCTTCTGATCGGCAGTACCATTTATGGTATCCAGTATCATCTCTGATCTCTAGCATCATTCCTTGGCAGTAGGATGACTTCCTGGTCAATAGGATCATCTTCTGATCGGTAGCACCATCTATTAACCTCACTACCAAAATTCTCGCATTTCTCCCTTCAATCTTTCATCGAATGCATACAAAAAATCGAATGGAGAAGAACGTCAAATTTCACTCTTCCTAATTTTTTCGGAAAGGAACCTAGATTTCTATTCAGAAGGAAAAATATCATAGTCGATCGGAAGGCCAAACATCACAACTTATCAGTCGAGCCATCTAGGACTTTTTTCAGCAGGTATCCATTTTTCGCAGATTAAAGCCACAACCCTAATATGCTACCTATCTCAATCGACAGTTTGCCCACCATCTCAATAGAAAATCTACCCACCATCTCAATCGATAATCTGTCCAGCATCTCAATTGACAATCTTCCAACCATCTCAATAGGCAGTCTTCCCACTATCTCAATCGGTAGTCTGCCTACCATCTCAGTCGAAAGTCTTCCCACCATCTCAAACGACAGTCTTCCACCATCTTAATCAGCAGTCTGCCCACCGTCTCAATCGTCATCCATCATCGAGGTGCAGATCGACAACATCATCTGATGTTCTTTCAAGGAAGCAGCCCCACTAGGTACAAATTGATATACTTTTATTCTGCACACCACCCTATCATCTCCTTCCCGCAAAAAGCCTACCATGTTCTCTTCCCCCAAAGAGCCTATCAAAATCCAGCAATAAAGGACTAAGGAACTCTCGTTCTTTCATCTCCACACTCTAATGAGTAGACACAACCCCCATGGATCAACACTACCTTCCACTTACTGAGACGCTTGGTGATATTCAGCTTAGCACCACAGGGGCTAAGTACTTAGCAAGCCGCTGCTCTCCACTATTTCTTCTCCTCAACAACTTTTGTTACTGAAATAAGCTCACTATCACATGCCCCATGGAATCCATTCAGTTTATACAGAGTTACACATTGGACCTCATGACGATACTATGCTCGACCGGTATGATCTCAACATTTCCCATGGCAAGCCAGCATCGTATAGACAACATCGCCTTTCGGCACTTCTGCATCATCATACAACATCATTTCATTCATTCATGTGCTCACACACTCATTCATGTGCTTATGCACTAATTCATGTGCTCACGCGCTCATTCATGTGCTCACACGCTCATTCATTTGCTCACGTGCTCATTCATGTGCTCACGCGCTCATTCATGTGCTCACGAACTCATTCACATGCTTTGGCACTAATGACTCCTCCAGTGGAGGACGCTCATATCAGCAAACACTCCACACAGAAATCGATCAGATGTAGTACTCAACTCCACTAGTGAAGGACACACTGATTGGAAAATGTGCAACACAACCACCAATGAGGCGTTGTACATGACTCCCTCAATAGATGGCGTTCTGATCAGAAAAGACTCCACACATATACTAATCAAACACAGCACTCAACTCCCTTAGTAGAGGACGTACCGATCGGTAAACACTCCACTTAGCTATCGATCGGGTGTGGTACATGACTCCCCCAGTGGAGGGTGCTCCGATTGATAAATGCTCCACATAGCTACCAATCAGACGCAGTACTCAACTCTTCGGTGAAGAATGCACTGATTAGTAAAATCCCCACGTAACTACCGATTGGGCGTTGTACATGACTTCAGCAATGGAGGACGCTCCAATCAGTAAAAACTCCATGAAACTACCGATCAGACGTAGTACTCTATTCCCCTAGTGAAGGACGCACCGATCGATAAACGCTCCACACAGCTACTGATCACATGCAGTACACTACTCTCTTAGTGGAAGATGCACCGATCGGCAAATGCTCCACGCAGCTACCAATTGGGCTTTGTACATGACTCCCCATATGGAGGGCGCCCCAATCGCCATGTAGGAACATTGTCATCGATCGATAGCTAATTGCAAAGTATCCTCTCATTTCAATGCTTCGATCGATAAGCAATAACATTGTGATCAATTGGTAGGATCTGATAAGATGCTCTCAAGGCCTCAATCAGCAAGCAAGAACATTGCTATCATTTGGGTGCCTTTTACAATCTTTTCTCTCTTTATTCAGTATGCAAGCACCATCCTACCGACTCAATACTGAGGACTAGTGCAACACGAGCTAACCGAGACACGCATCCTCCATCAAGTACTTGGGGGACTAGAGGGAGTACCCCTCTGGTCGATCTACATGTATCAGCTTGCTTTACAAGTCCTCGAGCGAGGGAATCCACCTCAGCCAATGACTTAGGGGAAATTTTGATACATATTGACCGACTAGGCTCAGACCCGTAAGATCACTCGGAATAGATCCGACCCACTGTCAAGGTCTGTCACAACATACAAGCCCACTTGGAGCA
The DNA here is from genome assembly GCA_032719365.1 of Prinsepia uniflora. Lineage (NCBI taxonomy): Eukaryota > Viridiplantae > Streptophyta > Magnoliopsida > Rosales > Rosaceae > Prinsepia > Prinsepia uniflora. Next base: position 14,021,712 of record CM064865.1, on the reverse strand, counting down.
AGCCCAAAACCATCACTATAATCCATGAAGGAAGGCCCATCAAGGCCCATGTACATAGCTCACCAATGCCGCACATGACCTAACCCTAGGTAATTCCTATAAATAGGGAGCTATTCTCCCTCATTTGGATAAGCTTTTCACTCCCTCTCTAGAATAAGCTCTCACCTCTCTTTACATCTCATTCTTCCTCTAGACCACTCTTCATTCTTCTTATAGGCTTAAATGTCTAATGTATCATGTATAAACACTATTATTGATAATGAGAGGAGCATACCACTGTGGCGTAGCTTATTCTGGGTGAACTGCGTACATCTTGTGTTCCTTGTGTGTGTGCGGCCTCCACATGTGTTTAGGTCCATTTTAGGATCAAACAAGTTAGTAAGAACAGGATTAGAAAGATCTTGACTCATGGTTTGATGCAAGATATTTTGGGAACGTTGAAGTTTTGTCAATTTTGACTCATCAGAATCATTGATAGAGGAGAAACTACTTTCAGAATCGTTAACTATTGGCTTGGAAGTTTTATTTCGATATCCCAAAGACTCCATACAAGACATTCAACAAGGTTCTGATTTGTTATATCACTTTGGGATAACATACAATGAGTTTCCAGAGTTTCAATTGGAGGGTTGCATTTGAAGTTTGAGTTTTCAATTTGACAACCCACTAATGAGCTATAGTGGAGTTGGTTTTAGGTAAAGAAAGCTTGAATGGTAACTAATAGGTGCAAGAGAACTTCGGGAGCTTTAGAAAGTTATATCTTTGACCTATGTTGAACAAATTTTGGGGACAAAATTTCATCAAGGGGCAGATTATTATATCCCATTCCGTAAACACGAAATTAGATTATTTTTTAGTTAGACCAAATACCTTTGCAAACTTTTAAAGGAATAATTGTATTAACAAAATTGGGCCTTTGTTTGTGCGTAAGTATGAGCCCAGCCCACTCATTCATCATCTCCAAAACTTTTTCTTGTCTCACTATCCTTCTCTCTCAAAGATTAGAGCCGAGACACACTCACAACACCACCATCAGTCACATAAAGCCTTGTTGTTCGACCAAGGGTATCAATCCATCTATCAAACCTTCTTTATCCCTCCTTGTCACTTTTCCCACCCTAAAGCAAATGCCTTTCTTCCTTTCTAGAATGACCCGAACTGCCAAAATCAAACAAACCATCTGATCATCATCAGTGACTCCGTTCCCGATCAACCCAAGACTGCAACCACCATTCATCCTCTTCGTCCCTTCGTGGTGAGACAATTGAACTAGTCTGTAGGTAGTGAGAAGCACCGTGACTCATACTGTGGAACTACAACACAATTACAACCCAATTTAATTTCGAATGAAAGGGGTAAAACTGAACTCCTTAAGATTAACCTTGAGATTGTTCATGTTGAGGGCACCTTCTTAGGATGATTGCATGTTGAATTTTACGAGGTCTTTGAGTTTTGATTTTGGGTGTTTGCCGTGAAAATTCAAAGAATTCGAGGATTTGGGCATGAATTTGAACTTCAAAACGTAGTTTTCTAGACTCAAGGTTGACTTTCAAGTGCAATGGTATAATTCTGGTCGAAATTGGCGAATTTTCTAGATTCTTGCCGCTGTCGATGATGGCCATGGAGATGGTCTGATTGTCGTCTCCGGTGAGACTACGGTGGCTGAACCAGCTGTTAAGTTTGATTGACACCATTAGAAATCGACCAAATATGCTAACACTGTTAGTATATTCCGTTAAATGTTAACAACATCATAGCTAACCCTAATGTCATTAAATCTACTAGAATATTCTAATTTTTTTTTTCAGAATATTGCATAAGACTTGACGAAATATTCTATCAATGTAACATAATATTCTACGAGAATATGTCAGTACTTGAGATGCAAGCAGGGCGCATGAATACTGGTGGCTAGCGCGTGCGGCCTTCGATCGATGTGTGGTGGCTCGTAAGGCCACTTTCCATCCTCCAGCTAGTGCGTGACAGAGTGTGAAGTCACTTTTCAACTCATTATGGCGCGTGGTGGCTTATGGGATAGTTTCCCGGCATGTGGGGGTAATATTTTGACCTACGGCGGAGCGTGGGCCTAATTTTAGGACGTTTCAGATTGTCTAAGTTAGTTTTTATCCATTTACAGTCATTTTACTCCTGTTTTGTAATTCTAAGATATGTTTCTTGGTAGTTTTCACTTGAAATGATTGAGTAACCTTTTTGTTAGATTCGTTTAGGATCGTAACAAGCTTGGACTTTATGTGGATTGACATGCCAAGTGACTTCCACTCCCAACTCGTTAGTGAGTGGACCTTTTTCTCATACCTCGTTTTAAATTATTATCTTTTACTTGCACATTTTACTATATTATACAATAATTGAGAGGTTGACTTAGCATGCATTGATTGATTATTATTTGATGGTAATTTCCTTAGCATTGTTGTTTGATTATTTTTCCATATACTAGGTACACTTTGTTGGCTTGTGACTATCATTCATTAGTTAACTATTTTATGATACTTTCCTGGGTATGCCTTAAGTGATTATTTTATGATATCTTTGTGATCAAAGTGGTTTTATTACTTTGAAATGGTTAATTAAAGGATGATAACTTAGAGATGGTTATCCAGAGATACAATTTTCAAGTCGAGTTAGTAAGTGTATACTTACATTGGAGTTGATGGCACTTCAGGTACCCATCTAATGGGCATGAACTAAGCTTTGATAGATCACTTGTGTAACACGCCGGATATTCAAGAAAATAGAAATTAACCATTTTTCCCCTAAAAGTCAAAGTGTTGACTTTCGATCGGGACATTTTCTAGAAACCTCGAGAAGACTGTGGTATAGGTCTAGAAGTTCCGAGTCCATAGACAAACTGCACATCTAAATAGGAGTTCAGATAGTTTTAATATGGGTCTAAAAAGGCTAAGGGTAATTTGGTAAATTTTGGTATAGGGGCAAATTGGTAATTTTACTATTGTGACATGTGATTCATATTGGCATTCTAGAAAGCTCTAAAGTTTTTTCTCCTTACACTCATCTACCGACCTTCGCTCTTTATTAATACACGTATGTGTGTTCAAATGGAAGAACGGTGAGGGAAGGACGAAAATGACAGGACCCATCCCAGAAGGGACTTTGATAATCGTGTCTGGTCCTCCTCCTCTCTGATAAGTCAACTGAAATTCCAAACATACCCTCAGTACTTGCCAGACAAGGGAGAACTGCACTTATTCCCACTCATGCCTCCGCCTCTCGATCAGCCCCGATCTTCGTGCCACGGCCTGGAGGGTCAATAAAAACATCAAATGTGCGATTGGAAAAAAATAATATCATTTGAAAACACATTTGAGGAAAAATCAATCTTACCCTCCAATTTCACAAACATGCATACATATCATAACACATGGGTAATAGTGTCAAATATAAATAGTGGACCAATAAAATCATAACATGTTTTAAAATTCCCATGGCCCACAATTTCCCAACTCTCGTTCACCAATCAAATCATGAAATGAAATATCTGGACATAAATATCGAGAAATCAAAACTACTGGATTTCAGAGTATTCACATATATCAAAATCTGAGTCTTTACACTCAATATCATATCAGTATTTTCGGGTTAACGAGTCTTTAATCTCTCGAATCTTTAAACTCAATATCATATTAGGCCTCCCGGGTCAACGAGTCTTTAAAATCCCGAGTCCTTAAACTCAATATCACAGCCATCAAATCCAGCAATTTCATTTTAAAACCATTTAAGTCTCAAATCAAGTCAACACATTTCAACAAAGCCTATGCCCGGGATATAGTTTTCACAAAGTAGTTTCCACCAATCCGTTATAAACTAGTGTCCAGAACTCATTTTACAAATCTAAAAAACCATCATTTCCATCATGTATTCTAACACGACCCATCCCAATCCCCCCAAGATTATGCGGGATGTGCCATGCTCCCGCCTAACCCACGTGCGACACGAAGGCCAGACACCCGTCCAACCCACGTGTAACACGAAGACCAGACAAGGGATAACCTGAACCAACAGCCCAGCGGGCTTCCAGAGCGCGCCAGGATCAGTGGCAGAGTGTGATGTCTCAGTCTCTATTTCAGCCTACATCCATGATCAACGTGAAGGGCATTAAAACCCTAAAAGCTGTAAATAGACAAAAATAAATAATTTATTAAAAAAAATTTCATAAAAGACATTTATGTCCTTCACTTAAAACTATGCATGCTTTCGAAAACCAATTAATTCAAATAATGTGGGCCACTGCCCAAATCCATAAACACATAAATACCATTTCATATATCCCAAAAATCATGTTTACCAAATACCCATCCTCGGCATCCCATATGCCTAGCGTCCCAGACGCTTGACGTCCCCGACGTCATATCACGATCTAAGCAATGCGTGCTGCCCGGCGTCTCTCCGGGTCAATCTCTGACATCCCACAGGTCTGACGTCCTAGACATCTAATCATAGAAATCCTGCTCCTGAGTCACTATACGGTCCAGTCGCTCTGTGCAATGACCCCTCGTAAATAATGCGCCGTGACTTCCCCAGTGTCCCAGACATCTGGAGAAGACCATCCACATATCCTCACATAAGGATGGCAAATAAAAAACATCTTTATAAAATCATTCTCTCAAATGGGCCATGCTCAGAATTTCCATAAAACCATCATAAATCTAGAAATCCAAGTACTCAAATCCAAATCCGTTTTAGGGTCTCCGAACCAAAAATCATATTTATAAACCACAATTGGGACTCATGCCCGATATCATAGCCAACTGGGCCTCAAGCCCGATCATGTAATTCAACTGGGCCTCATTTGCAAATCAAATGGGTCTCATGCTCGATTCCATATTTCCAAATCCGAAATCTAATCTATCAAACCATTATTGAAAACACAAGCACATATAAGTCCAACACAAAACCATATGCCTCGAAATACGTGCAAATCCGTACATACCAAATACCACAAACACACGTTCTCAAGGCATTCAAAACATAGAAATAAAACATATAAAACAGTTATGCATGCATCATATTTAGAAAACAAAAGTCCACTGATAGACCGTCGTAGATGCCACCTCGATACGCATGTCATAAGCCTCCCCGAGGCTAATCCGCCATCTCCGGGACTTCCGGTCCTGTCCAAATCATAACCGAAGGTCACTATCTATAAAAGTCCATAGGATAAAACCCCAAAACTCCCAAAAAAGTCAATGTGTCCCGGACACATTTCCTGATGTGAAAAACCTCAATTTGACCAACCTAACAATTTCTGATCGATCTGAAACCACTACCATTGGATCTGGATCGTCGAAACCCTTTGAATGACACTGGTCCCACCTCGAAATTCGCACTCACGTGCCCCCAAGCGCTTGGTTAACGCACCCAAAAAATCAACGATGTGGACGTTAGCAAAGTCAACGCTGACGTTAGAGGTCAACAGTCAGCATGACATCACTTAACAAGTCTGACAATGCAACGTGTCACCTGCTTACTGGTCCACGTCACTGACATGTTAGTGACACTTGGCAGCCCATGATTGGGCCACGTCACTGACATGTCAGTGCTAACTGTGCATTGACATGTGACACGTGTCACTCTGCTATTGGTCCCTGTCTGACAGCTGTCAGATGATGATGTCATCTCGTCTTCAATCTCTCAATAGGGTCTACCCGACTACCTGAATTGGATAGCGCAGACCCGCGACCGTGACCCAACCGGTTCTCCTCCATTCGACCACCAAACGGCTCCATTTTTCTCCCATTCTCTTCGTCTCAGCCTACCCTTTTGATCTACGTGACCCAAACTAAGAAATCAGGACTGGATCATACCTGTCGTATGGGAACAGTAACCGGCCACCTGCAAATCTGTTCTGCAGTCGACTCCGGCCACTACGATCCTCGATTCCAAGCAGAATCAACTCGTCTCACCTCCAAGGACCTCATCCAAGCCACCAAATCGATCAATACTTGCCTAAACCAAAAACTCCATTTTTGAACTCAACAAGGATTACGGGTTCGATTTCCTCACCTCTAATGTCGTTGCTCCGCTGTGGCCACCGTCGTGATCGTCTCACCGTCCTTTCCAACTTTCATTCACGGGTCACATGCAAAGGATGACGATCGAGAGGTGGTGGTGTGGGTTTGGGTGTACGAGTTATGGGTTTCAAGGGGTTTGGGAGAAAAACAGAGAAAATGATGACTGATAAGGATGAGGATAAACCCAAAATATTGGGTTCTGAGCCAATCAGATGGGTGACACTTGTCACTCATCTGGTGGGTCCTTCCGGATTTTTCCCCAATCAAATCATACCACGTGTCGAAATCCTCGGTTTACATGAATAGTATCATATATCTTCCTAGACCCGTAACTTTCCCGTCGAACAACTGATTTCGACGTGCCACCTGTCTACGGACTCGTTACGACCCGATCTACGTCATGGTCATCGGTCAAAGCCCTTTGACGACCTGGGTCAAGAGTAAACTTTTTGCCCATTCCTAGGGACAAAATGGTCATTTTACACCGTCCCTCCGAAATCTCATGACTAATTCCCGATTAGTCACGTTAATTCCCAATTACTCACTAAACTAATCCTGAAATTCAGGGCGGGTCGTTACATATTCACAATTGACTCCAAATCCAAATCAAACCATTATCCAATTGGGTCTCAAGCCCAAAATACCATTTTCACGCAATTCTGTAAAATCATCCATAAACCGATAAATAAATCCACAAAATCATCAAGCAATTATATCCATTCATCATTCAAATCATACAATAAATTACTTAAAACATTTATGCATGCATCATAGTTATAAAATAAAAGTTCATTCACACATCGTTCAAGCTACTCGCTTCCAAACTGTACTCTTTTTTTGTAAATTCCAAGAATCGCAAATCCTCTTAAAAATCATTAGAGATGGTTACTAACACCCCAAATAATCTCACATTAAAATCCCCTAATTTTTTGGGATTTAAATACGTATTAAAAAAGTAACATAACACTTCGGACCCTCGAAACTATATTGAAACGGTGTCTGATCGACTCGAAACCTGTGCCAAAATGCTCGTTACATTAAAATAATTAAATTACATCTTGATCATACCTCGGGAATCAAGCTCACGTGCCTCCATGCATCACCCCAAGCGGCTACGCGTGAAACCCACGCGCCTGCTACAGTTCCAACTATGTTCATCGTTCTCACCCGTATTCTACAAAACGGGTCTGTTGACCCACGACTCGACCCGGTTAGATTTTCTCCAATTATGCATCAATTTCAACGTTTCAAGCATCCATTAGTATCTAGTCGATTCTAATTTAAGATCTATGACCTTAATTTCATGAAATCTTACCTTGAAGTGTTCGATTCCAATCCAACTTCGAAATGAGTCGCGATTTTGTTTTGGGTACAATTCCCTTCAAATTCGACTATTTTTTTTGTTATAATCAATTAGAAACCATTATAGGAGCATTCTAAACTTGAATTCAAAATCAATTTCATACTTCCTCACCTTCAATTACACGAACTCAAGCTCGAAATTTTCAAAATTTCACAGCGTTCGTTCTTGGCTCAAACAGCTTCGAAACTCAGTGTTTTCGACTTGGATCGATTCGAAACGATCCCAGAAAGCTCAAACTCAAATCAATTTGTTAATTCAAAGGTCAATTTCTGGTTTCCAATTTTTGCATTTTTCGAACTTGTTCTTGGGTGGGTTTCGGGTTTTACACATTCTTCCTCTCAATTCCTTTCTTTTTTTTCTTTCACGTTTTTCTCTCCTAATTGCTCCTAGTGTTTCTTTGTTATCTCTCAAACATTGGGGTGATGATAGATCAATTTAGTTTTTGGTGTCATTCATTGTTCTCTGTTTTCCCCACAATTCAAATAGTAAGGCACACACATACACGACCATTTTTACCAGCAACCCAATTCTCATAGTGGCACCCCCCCCCCCCCCAAATGACTCAGTAACAATTCAACTGAAATTAGCATTTTGCCATTTCTTCCAAAATTACCAAATTACCCTTGTTCGTTTTAGACCCGTAACTTTCATACTTGAACTCCAATTTTGTCATGCCACTTGTCTACGGACTCAGCGTCTTGAGACCTACGCAACGATCTTCGCGAACAGTCCAAATAGCATCCTGATCAAAAATTCAACTTTTGACCACTTAAATGAAAGGCAAAACTATCATTTCCTTCTAAAATGTCCAAAATTCCCTTTTTCGAATTTTCGGATAGTCACAATCTACCCCCCTTAAAGAATTTCGTCCTGATAACTCAAGTAAACAAGTGTGGACAATATTTCTCAAAGTGAGGTACGTTCAACCTTATAAGATCTCAATCAGCATCATAAGAACCACACAACAATTCCCAATAACTAGTTCTCATCCTCACAAAGTTGCTCATCATACCACTACCCCATAGGCAGGCACACCAAAAAACTCGCTAGGGATATGGAGCCTAGCTAAACGTCTGAGTCCTCATAATACAAAATTGTCACAATAATCTATATAATTTTTCCAAACCACAAAGCATTCATCATAGAAATTACACAAAATGTTTCTGGTTCCCATGTGGCTTTCAACGTGGGGAAATTCTTTCACAATACTTTCACAAGGGGAATAGTTTTCATTGTAACACTTAATCCTTCCGACCTAGAATCCATACCGAATGTTCCTTAAAGATCAGATCCACTCTGAGTTCCAAAGGTGGTCTCTCAGGTATATGAGACTCATCATACACATACTTCTGAAACATCAACACATGAAACACATCATGAACTCTGGAAAGTTTCTAGGCTAATGGTAATATGTATGCCACCGGGCTAATCCTCTCAACAATCTCATAAGGTCCAATAAAGGGACTCAATTTCCCGCGCCTGTCAATTCACATCATCCCCTTCCAAAAGGTTAATTTCAAGAATACTCAAGTTCCTACCTCAAACTCTAGACCTTTAATTCGGCAGTCAGCATAACTTTTCTGACGATCCTGATTGGCTTTTAGTCTAATTATGATAATTACAATCTATTCTTTTGTTATAATTATCGTCACAGGCATTAGTAATGCCCACTCATCTACCTAGGCCCAATAACCGGCATCTAGTACGATCGTCCATACAGTGCCTCAAATGAAGCCATTCCAACACTCGACTGATAGGAACTGGGTTAACTTCGTAAGTCGATCCACAATCACCCAAAATTCCATTATCTTGGAAAGTAAAGTCATGTTGACTTCTTAGTCTCAACTCCAATCCTCATAACACATCGGGTAGGATCCTGAAGTTGCAAAATAAAACATCCTCGGGTGAGTTATAGAACTTGCTAACTTCTTGCTTAGGGCCTCGACTTTCACAACAGTCATCCCTGAGTGATACTCATTTGTACAATCATAATCTATGATCGACTCTGGCCATCTTCTCTATCTTAGATTCAAGTCTTTTTGATGGAACAAATACTGAAAACTCTTATGGTCAGTCAAAATCTTGCAGGTCTCTCGATAGAATATTGCCTTCATATTCTCAACACATGGACCACTACAATCAATCCCAAATCATGTGTGGGATAATTGAACTCACGAGGTTTCAGTTGGCATACACAATCAGCTTCCTATGTTGCATGAGAACACCTCTCCAAACCTTGTACGGACGCATCACCATACATCTCAAATTCCCCACTGTCGTCAGGAAGGGTCAACATTGAGCATAAGTCACTATCCATTCAGTTTGTTAAAAACTCTGCTCACAGTTCTCATCCCATACAAATTTCACTCCCTCCCAGGTCACTCAAATCAACGGGGCAAATACCATAGAGAATCCCTCTACAACCCATCTGTGGTATCCAACCAACCCCATTAAACTTCTTATCTCAGATACAGTCCTTGCTTGTTCCATGTTAACCGCTACATCTAATTTCTAGGGATCTACACTAATCCCCTCAACTGGTATCACATGTCCCAAAAGCCTACACTGGTCAACTAGACCTGATACCTATCCAACTTCGCATACAGCTAGTTCTCTCTTAGTGTATTCAACATATCCCTCAAGTGATTCTCGTGCCCCTTCGCACTTTTGAATACACCAAAATATCATCAATAGAAACTACCATAAAACGATTTAAATATGGCTAGAACACTCGATAGATTCATGACGGGTCATCAACCAATCCATCCCAAATTAGCCACTATGAATATCATATTAGCCACTAGGTAAATACCACCTACCATCACTGGGTAACATCATATCACCAGATTTACCACATATATATATATATATCTGGTCGGTGTACCAACTCCCATATCTCAACTAATCACGGACATCTCTCTATTTGATAACAATGCATAACCTCGAGAAATAAAAGACCTAGAATCTGTCAAAATGCATACATGTCACCACTCCAGGGGCTACTCGGGCCTCCTGCTGAGTAATTACAAACACTCGGGCGTGTGGTCACAATGTCTAGCCATATCATCACGGTCCGCCATGGGCCCTACCAACTCCTCTTCCACCTATCACATTAGAAATCAAGATAGTATTCGGATCCTACTCAACTACACATCGACCAATACCACTACCACCTGGTCGGTGTGGACATTCTCTCATGATGTGACCAGGCTATCCACAAGAATAACAAATCACTGTATGGTAAACTCTGCCACTATATCTCCCAGTGGACCCAACTGGCGTCCCACTGAACTGAGCTATCTCCTGGAATCTAAACCCAAATCTCCGGGTACCGCAGGTTTCCACCTGAACCCTCGTTCGCTATGTAAAATCACAATTTCCTCGGCTCTTCCCGAGCCCTGATACATTCTGATGACTCGTCCAAGTCCTAATCAATATCTTAACTCAAACGAGTCCTAACCAATATCTTGACTCTTTTTTAGTCCAATTCCAATATATTTAACTCCTTTCGAGTCCAATTCCAACATCCACTATCAATGCCACCATCGGCACACCTAGTCACCTAGCAAACATCGTTGGGTCTCCCATCACATACTAAACCATCAAACACATATTCCAACTGCGGATTTTACTGAACCATCTCATCCCAGGTCCAACTTGCCCATCGATGCTACATTTCTAACCTCTAGGCTCATTTACTCTCAGGATCCATATAAATCCTCGTTTATAAAAGTACAATGATAACTGTCTGACCCTCAATCTAGGGTCAATTTCATCCTGAAATATATCGCGGAATCTCATATACCCTGGTATACCTGGTCGTGCATGGCGCTCTCGTCTTGGAGGCATGTCGTGACACGACCCATCCCCCAATCCCCCTGGGTTAAGGCATAAGCCGTGCTCTCGTCTCACCCATGTGTGACACGAAGGCCAAACACATGTCCAACCTTCATGTAACACGTAAGTCAGACAAGGCATACGGTCCAAAAATACCTTTCGGCTTCCCAGCGTGCACAGAAACCACTGTGGATCGTGTGTGTGATGTCTCAGTCTCTCTAACAACAGCCCATACATCATCAACTTGGAGGGTATCGGAAAACAGAAAAGACTGTGAGTGGACAAAAATAAAGAATAAGTTTAGAAAAACCAATGCATGCATTCGAAAATCATTTCATAAAACCATTTCATTTCCAAGTAATAAAACCGTTTATAAAACCGAAAACACTGTTTTTCTCAAATACCAGGCCTCAGCCCAAATCACCTGGAAACCATTTGAAAACCATTATTGTTTCACATAAATCCAAAAAACCATTTAAAACACATTTCAATCCATTGAACCTACTCGATCTATCTGAGTTTTTAAACTCAATATATATCTGAGTCTTTAAACTCAACAGGCCTTAATATTAATCTGAGTCTTTAAACTCCCGAGTCTTTAAATTAAATAGGCCTACGGGGGAAATCACAATATCCAAGTCTTTAAACTCCCGAGTCTTTAAACTCACCGGGTCTTTAAAACCAAATCACATATACGGGCCCGCCCCCATCATATATCATATTCGAGTCTTTAAACCCAATACCAGATCCAGAAAATCCAATCCAAAACCATTTTAAAATCATTTCCTATTTCAAATCCAAATCCATAAATCCATGTCCAAATCTGAATCCGAAATCACCATTCTGAATCCCAATCCTAATCTGAAATCATCATTCTGAATCCAAATCCAGAAATCACGTTTATCGAAATCACTTTTCCAAATCCATTTATAAACCATTGAAATCAAATCATAGTTCAAATTCCAAAATCATAGTATCGAAACCATTATCAAATCATAGCATAAAACCATAATCTCGTAAAACGTGTAAATACGTAAAATATGAAATACGTGAAAATCATAAAGATACGTGCAAATCATAAATCATAGATATCACAATCATAATCATAGAAATCACATGTATAAAACATATAAAACATTTATGCATGCATCATAATTTAGAAAGAAAAGTCCACTCACAGACCATTCCCGATGTTGCCTCGATACGCATGCAATACGCCTTCCGGCTAATCCACTATCACAGGACTTCCCAAATCTGTCCAAAGCACATTCTAAGCTCACTAACTACTTAAATATGCGTCTACTAAATTCCTGTAATTTTTCCAAATTTTTAACTATTTTTAAACTAGATCCTAAACCTTCAGACATCCCGAATCATATCGAAACGATGTCTGATCGACTCGAAACCAATCTCAACTGTTCGTTACATTGATTAGATTAAAAGTCATGTTGAACACTTCCCCATAAGAGGTCCAACGCGCCCTCACGCGCCGCCCAAATGGGATGCGTGTGGGCCTCACGTCGTGCACTGTGCTCATCTTCAACCTCCCACTGAACCGGGTCTGGTCTAGTTCTGCAAACCCGGTCTGATTGGACCAGCGTGAGCGGTTCGACTCCATAATTCCTTCCTTTTGGGTCCATTTTCCAACTCCTAAAGCTTTGTCTAACTATTTACTATCTATCTACGTGATCAAAACATGAAATTAAGGCCATAATTATACCTTCCCGATCGATGACCAAAATCTAGTTTTTTCCTCCTCTTTATCTGGCTGTCACAAACCACCATAGGCCTTGGTTTTGGTCTCTGTAAGTCTCTTTCAACCTCCAAAACAGGTTTCCATTATCAATATTGATCAACATACACTAAAAACCAAGTTTCCATTTTTGAATCCAAACTAACACTTCACGGGATACCAACCTTACCACATCGTCGTCTACCGCCGTGGCCACCACCAACTTCGTCTCAAGTCCCTTTCCATTTTTTCTTTAACAACTCACAGCCAAAAGATGAGGGTCGAAGGTATGAGGTGGGTGGTTCCTCACGGTTTCACGTATGCTCTGTTTCTCACGGTGTCGGGGCCACTATCCACGACAGCCCTCCACCAAGGCACCACTACTCTCGTCTCCTTCCACTCTCTCACTTTCATTCACAAACCACCAGAAGAGGATCACGTTGGAGAGTGATTAGATCTATTGTTCTCTCATGGGTTCACGGGCTCTGTTTTCCTTCCCATAATCGTGCAATCCATTTTAAACCGTGCGAGATAATTGTAAGGCAATGGGGAAGTGGCTTCCACAGCCTTCCAGCAAGGGACAAGTGTCCAAAATTCTGTGGACACAAATTCCAAGGCAAGCCAAGTGTGACAATCCTACTGGCACAAATCCCAAGGCAGCAAAATGACCAAACTACCCTTCCTACTAAATTACCAAAATGTCCCTCAACTTCCAGACATCATAACTTTCACGTCGTATGTCGGAATCGGACGTGCCGCTTGTCTATGGACTCATGACGTCCCGAATTACGTCACAGTCATCAACCAAAGTCCATTTGACCACTCGAACTAAAAGTCAACAGTTTGCCCATTATAGGGGCAAAACGGTCATTTCGCACCGTCCGTCCGCAATCACTCAACTAATCACCGATTAACCTCACAAATTCTTCATTAAACACTCATGTAATCCTGGTTTTTGGAATGGATCGTTACATGTCTTGGCTACACAAAACAGTAACCCAATGCTCTGATACTAATTTTACAGGACCCGTCCCAGAATCCTCTCAAAAGAGAGAAAGGCCACCAACCTCACCAATCAGGGGAGGGTAATACCATAGTTTGAAGAAGGAGGGGAGGGAAATGAGAATAGGGGGAAATGGTGTGATATAAAGGGAGGAAAAAGAACAACCTGTGGGTAAAACCTAGGAAACCCATGGGTATTTGTTCATGTTGTAGACTTAGAGCCAGAAAACTAGGAAGTAGGAGTAATAATGCTTCTCTGGGGATCCTAAAATTTTTCTGAGATGAGAAAATGAAAGATTGGACGAGAGAATGACTGTAAACCAACCAGAGAAGTGTAACGACCCGTCCCGAATTCCGGGATTAGATTAGTCACTAATCTTGATTAGTGAGGTTGAACGGTGGTTAGTAGGGCGGAATCGGACAAATTGTGCGAAATGACCGTTTTGCCCCTAGTCGTGGGCAAAATGTTGACTTTTTGTTCGGGCGGTCAAATGGACTTTGACCGATGACCGTGACGTAGTTCGGGACGTCACGAGTTCATAGACAGGTGGCACGTTCGATTCCGACATTCGTAGAGAAAGTTATGATGTTTGGAAGTTGAGGGGTATTTTGGTAATTTGGCATACTAGGGGCCAAATGACTTTTTGATCGGGAGGTCCGATGGACGAGGGCCAAGGACCGTTACGTAGGTATCGTCGTTACGAATCCAACGACAGGCGGCATGCCGAAATCGGAGATTCGACGACAACGTTATGGTCAAGGACACGAACTAACGAACCGAGGCTCGGATTAAAATAATAATATAATAATGAATAGTGACCGTTGACTGTGCACATCCGGATGAGTGACAAGTGTCACCCATCCCTTGTTTCCAGCTCCATGTTTCCCTCCCAACACCATCATTACTACATCATCATCATCTAATCCACCATTTCCCCTAATTTCCTCTTCTTTGTTCCTAAACCGTGCACAAAATTGGGAGAATCAGATTGGGAGAATTGGCTCCCTCTCTCTGCCGTTCCTGAGAGAAAAATGAGAGACTAAGATGTTTGAATTAACTGGGAAACACGAGGGTTTGAGTTTGGGTTGAATTTTGGATTTTGGATTTCGGGAAAATGAGAGGGAAAATTCGAATTGAAGGAATTGAGCCGTGAGGATCAAATTGGAGATTACCTTCAGCTTCCTGGGAGTGCCACGATCAGTTTTGTCGAAGGAACGAAGGGATTTGGCCACCAATTGGCTCTGATCACACTTGGTGACAGAGGAGGAATTTCGAAGTTGAGTCGTGGAATTGGAGGCTTCGTTGGATGAAATTGAGGTGGGGAAACTGCTTCCCATGATCCCACGATGCTTCTGGGTTCATCAATTGAAGGAAACCGATCGAGATCGATGGAACTCCATTGTTGAACAGTGACGGTGCTCGAGCTTGAGTCGTGACGATTGGGCACAGGTTTGATGCAATTGATGTGGGGGAATTGTTCCTCATGGTCCATTGATGCTTCTGGATGCATCAATTGGATGAAACCTGCAGCAATTGACGGAATTCCATGAATGAACAGTGTTCGGAGTGTTCTTGGTGTTCATCATCGAATCGTGGGAATCTGGGTAAGGATTTGTGTAATTGAGTTTACAGACTTGTAATTGGACTTAAAACGAAACTAACTGAATGATTAATTGAAGGAATTAAGGCTGAATTGATGGACATTGAACCGGGTTGTGTCGCGGGTGAATTGGACCCGTTTACCAGACAAACGGGTTGGGCTGGTGACACTGTAGCAGGCGCGTGAGTTTCACGCGCAGCCACTCACGGCGGCTCGTGACGGCGCGTGGGCACGAATCTCGAGGTGAGGTCAACATGACTTCTGTCCTATTTAATGTAACGGACATTTTGGAATTGGTTTCGTGTCGATCGGACACCGTCTCGATATTGTTCGGGATATCCGAAGGTTTTAAATTAAGTTTAAAAATAAGTAAAAATTCGGGAAAATTACGGGACTTTGATAGGATGTTAATGATGAGGTTAGTGACCCTCTAATGTGATTTGGACAGGATTGGGAGTCCCGGTGATAGTGGTGTGGCCCGGGAGGGCCGGTGGCACGCGTATCGAGGCATACCGTTAAAACGGTCTGTGAGTGGACTTTGGTTTTATAAATTCTATGCATGCTTAAATGTTTTACATGGATTATGATTGTGATTGTATGATGTTGGTTTGGTTGTTGGTAAATTGTACGGTTTCACGTATTTCGAGGCGATTTACGTGCTTGCACGTAAATCGAGGTTTTCCGGTTTTACATGGATTTTCCATATTTATGACTTGAATATAATGTGATGAAATGGTTTTGAAATTGGAAATATGAACTCGGGCTTGAGGCCCAATTATGTTGGAAATTTCGGACTTGGAGTCCATTTGAAATCGGGCCGGGGGCCCAGTTGGTTAATGAAATCGGGCCAGGGGCCCAGTTGGTATGAAATCGGGCTGAGACCCATTTGAGTTTATAAGTCGGGCTGCGGGCCCAGTTGGTTTACAAATCGGGCCGTGGGCCCAGTGGTTCATAAAATCGGGCATGAGGCCCAGTTGGATAATAAATGTGATTTCGGGTCAGGGACCCTATATTTAATAATTGTGATTTTGGGTCAAGGACCCTAAATGGAATTATGTGGTTTTATGGAAATTTCGGGCAGGGCCCAATGGTAATAATGTGATAAAAGGATTTAATAAAACTGTTTTCCATATACCATCTGGATACAAGGATATATGATGGTCTCCTCCAGATGTCTGGGACACTGGGGAAGTCACGGTGCATTGCCTGCGAGGGGTCATTATACGGAGCAGCCGGACCGTATGATGACTCAGGAGCAGGATTGCTATGATTGACGTCAGGGACGTCAGACATCAGGGATGTCAGATATATGGACCCGGAGAGACCCCGGGCAGCACGCGTAGCTTATGAAACCGTGAGATATGACGTCAGGGACGTCAAGCGTCTGGGACGCTAAGCATCTGGGATGCTGGTGATGGTAATGGTAAAATATGGATTAATGAATAAAATGGCTTATTGGTTGGATATGTGTTATGTGGTAAAAATGGATTATTGGTTATGAAATGGTATGTCGGGTCAGGGACCCTAAATGGTTTTGGATTTATGGATTGATGTTCATTTATGGTCGTGGGTGGTGACCCACATGGTTTTAATATGTATGGTGGTGGTATTCCACAGTTTTGGGCTGAGTTCCCACACTTGGTTTTTGGTTAACGGTTTTTGGGCTAAGGCCCTAATGGCTCGGTTGAGCAAACGTTTTGGTTACTGGTTTTCGTGGCATGCATACGTTTTTATTGGATGGCATAAATGTCTTATAAATGTATTTGGTAAACTTATTGGTTTTTGCCCACTCACAGCTTTTGGTTTTAATGCCCTTCAGGTTGATTACGGATGCGATTGCAGCAGAGACTGGGACATTGCACACCTCCTCCATCGATCCTTACGCACTCTGAATGCCCCGTTTGGGCAGTGGCTCTTGGTTTTCCCTTGTCCGACACCCCTTGTTGGACGGGAGCAGGGCACATTCCATGGTAATCCCGGGGGGGATTGGGATGGGTCCTGTCAAGAAGCCATGGCCGAGGAACGATAAGCCTGGTTTATAACTTACAGGTATGTTGTCGTGATTCTGAAGTCATAGATCAATACAGTGGAGAGAGTAGGTGAAAAGAACTTAGAAAATGGACGTGAAACGTGGGCTTTAGAACCAAGTCGTGATCGTCGGGTCGGGCAACCTGGGTTGCAGGCCCAACTCGAGCTTGGTGGTAATAGTGGTGCATGGCCACCACGCACAGGGAGGCCTACCGGTGCTTGGCAGCTCGTGAACCCATATTTGGTCGTCCGTCCAACGCGAAATATTTTCCTTATTTAATTATGAATCTAATGGTTTAAGATGTGAGGAATTTGGATATAATTCTGGATTTATGAAGTATTATGTTTATTTTTGGAGTTTGAATACTATAAATAGGATTAAGGTTAAGCCTTAAGATTTAATCAATGTTAATCCTAAATTATGAATATATACGTGGTGATATTAACTACTTGATGTTGGAAAGATCTTCACTATATTTACATATTAAGAATATTTTGGGTATAAAATGTGAATGGAAAGATGAATATTGAGGATTATGGTTAAATTGATAGCTTTAACCTTATTTGCAAATAAATAATTGGTAAGTAAATTTGGTGATTATGTTAGAAAAGTATTTGATGAATTTATGATGCTTTAAGATGGTTATATTGGTAGTTGACAATGGCATAAGATGACGATATTTAAATAGCGATATACTATCATAAGAATATTGATATACTTAAATTGTTATTACATAATTACATGTCATTGTGTGTATAGAATAAGGTTTTTAATTAGTAAATGCGTAAATGGCTTTATCCATAATTATTAAGCATAAGCTCCTTGATAATTGAATTATCTTTTGGACAATTAATGAGCATATATTAGATGAATATTTCCAATAATTTTTCCTTGTTAAAATGACATGTATGATGCTATATGATTATATTGATGTTTAATAATGATGTTCATATGTATGAAATTATATGATTATGTTACTTTATTAATAAGAATATTTATATGTATAACTTGGTATTAGTAATCTAAGTATGGAAGAGTTGTTAAGTAGAAGATTTACGAAGAATTATGGAATTTGTTTATGAATAATTAGAGGTTTATTATAGAATTTGGTTATGAGCTTGGTTTGTATATAAAATACACGAATGGATATTATTTGGTATCAAATGTTTTGTTTTTGAAGTTTCATGACATGGTGATATTACGATATAAGGACTTGTTTTCTTTAAGAAAATATTGTTAAATAGATATAAGAAGTTAGAGACATGAATAAAGAACTGAATTAAGGTTTGATTTATGTTAAGTTGCATTAGTAGGTACTGCCACTTGACGAGTTTAGTGAGTTGGGCATGAGCGGTAACCCCGTAAGAACGGATTAGGTTTGGTTAACTAAATACAATTTATATTGGGTCAAAGTTTGTAAGATCCATTGTTTGACCCGAGCTGTCAAATGGAAGTAGGACCAGTCTGGTTCGCGTAGTAATTAGGGACGAGTCCTGTCAACTTGGTATCAGAACCTGAGTATTGATTTAATTATTTTTCTGACCTGCTTTATATGATAATAAATGGATTGCATTTTAAATGAATTTTGAGGATTTTATGAAATCACCGAATTATACGAGATTATCGATGGACAATCGTTTGGGTGAAGTAAGTAAGAATAAATTAAATTTAGTTTTCAAGTGATTTTTGATGATGTTCGAGAATGTTAAATGAATTTCAAATATATGAAAATTACATGAGTTTAAGCTCAAACTTTGAAAAGTTGATTTAACTTGTTAAGAATTAAGGATTGGGTTTAAATATGAATACGATTTGCTATGATTTTTCGAAAAATTGTTTGAATGTGTGATTTACGAGATTATATATTGATTTGAAATTGGACGTATGTTGAACTAATTTGTGTTGATAGACAAACCATTACTTGGTGGTTTATGAAAGTTGTGATACTCACTAAATAATGGTATGATGATGATGTTATGTTGATATATGTTGATGATATGACATGAATAATAATGCATATATACGATGTGACATGATGATATATGATTGATGTTGTTGAGTGTATAATGATGATGATGATGGAATGATTCTATGACATGATGGTGAGACATATGATGATACATCTGATAGTTTAATGATATGATGTCATGATGTAATGATGTGAGATGATATGATGTTATGAGTAATGTAACCACTCAGACGTCAAGTTAAGGGCTTCGATTCCTGAGTGGGTAATGGTTGGTAAGTCTCAGACGTTGAGCATGGGATTCCGGTTCCTAAGACTGGTATTTGGATGTTGACTTAGATGTCGAGCCGGGCTCCAGTTCTTGGGTTAGTACTCACTCATACGGGATAAGGATTCATAAAGTGCTTATTGTGATGGCCTACGCGTAGTGCCATTGTGATATGGTCGATTTTTGTGATAGTACGCGGTTGAGTTTGGTTAGAAATTGGTGAAATACCAGTTAAGATTATATGTGACCCCGATAACGCTTGAGTCTGAGTATGGATGTGTGATTATCAAATTGATGATGTCATGATGTCATGATGTCATGATAATGTGTAGTGATGAAATGATGTGTTATGTCATGATATAACATTAAAAAAAATGACATGATATGAGTAATTTGATGATTTATGTATAAGATTATGTTGATGGTCTACGTGTAGAACCTTATGAAATGTGAAAAATAGATGATACTTAAGATGTTAATTGATTGAGCATGGTATAAGATTGAGATAAACTCGAATGAGCTAAATACGTAATGAGTACGGTTCAAATGAGGTCTGATTATCACATAAAGTTATTTATGATAAGTTGTTATTATTAATGTAATTTGAATGGCAAAACTTGATAATTTACAAGAAACGGTATTTGTAAATTTTGAGTACTTGGATTCTGGATTTGGTTTTGGATATGAATTGATATATAATATGATTATGTAATCGGTACATTTGGATATGATTTGTGTATGATTGGAATGTGAATTTCTATAATATTGGGCGTCAAGGATAAAACTTGTCCCAACTATAAAATTTCGAAGATAAAATAATTTAACGGGGGAGGATTGTACATATTCAAGAAAATGGAAACTGGCCACTTTAACTTTTGACTAGAGAGTTAAGTTTTGACTTTTGATCGGAACATTTTTCAGAAACCTCGAGAAGACCATTGTGTAGGTCTCGAAGCCCTGAGTATGTAGACAGGCGGCACGTCAAAATTAGAGTTCGGATGGTTTTGATATAGGTCTAAAAAGGCTAAGGGCAATTTGGTAAATTTTGGTACAGGGGCAAATTGGTTATTACACTATTATGACATGTGATTCATATGGGCATTCTAGAAAACTCTAAAGTTTCTCTCCTTACACTCATCCACCGACCTTCCCTCCTTATTAATACACGTATGTGTGTTCAAATGGAAGAACGGTGGGTGAGGCCGAAAAGGAGAAAGGCCACTAACCTCACCAATCAGGGGAAGGTAATACCATTGTTTGAAGAAGAAGGGGAGGGAAATGAGAACATGGGGAAATGGTGTGATATAAAGGGAGGAAGAAGAACAACCTGTGGGTAAAACCCTGGAAACCCGTGGGGTGTTTGTTCAGGTTGTAGGCTTGGGGCCAGAAAACCAGGAAGCAGGAGTAATAATGCTTCTCTGGGGATCCTAATATTGTTCTGAGACGAGAAAATGAAAGATTGGATGAGGGAATGACTGTAAGCCAACCAGAGAAGCCATGGTCGAAGAACGATAAGCTTGGTTTATAACTTACAGGTACGTTTTTGTGATTCTAAAGTCATAGATCAATACAGTGGAGAGAGTATATATGGTTAGGTGAAAAGAATTTAGAAAATGAAGGTGAAACGTGGGCTTTAGAACCGGGCCGTGATTGTTGAGTCAGGCAACTCAGATTACAGACCTAGCTCGAGCTTGGTGGTAACAGTGGCACGTAGCCACCATGCGCAGGGAGGCCTAGCAGCGCGTGAACCCGTATTTGGTCGTCCATCCAGCACGAAATATTTTCCTTATTTAATTCTGAATCCAATGGTTTAAGATTTGAGGAATTTGGACCACGTTTGGATATAATTCTGGATTTATGTTATTTTTGGAATTTGAATACTATAAATATGATTAAGGTTAAGCCTTAAGATTTAATCAATGTTAATCCTAAATTATGAGTATATACGTTGTGCTATTAACTACTAGATGTTGGAAAAATCTTGACTATATTTACATATTAAGAATAATTTGGGTATAAAATGTGAATGGAAAGATGAATATTGAGGATTATGGTTAAAAGGATAGCTTTAACCTTATTTGGACATGAATAATTGGTAAGTAAATTTGGTGATTATGTTGAAAAGTATTTGATGAATTTATGATGCTTTAGGATGGATATATTGGTAGTTGACAATGGCATAAGATGATGATATTTAAATAGTGATATACTATCATAAGAATATTGATATACGTAAATTGTTATTACATAGTTACATGTCATTGTGTATATAGAATAAGGTTTATAGTAAATAGGTAAATGGATTTATCCATAATTATTAAGCATATGCTCCTTGATAATTGAATTATCTTTTGGGCAATTAATGAGCAAATATTAGATGAATATTTCCAATAACCTTGCCTTGTTAAAATGATATGTATGATGCCATATGATTATGTTGATGTTTAATAATGATGTTCATATGTATGAAATTATATTATTATGTTACTTTATTAATAAGAATATTTATATGTATAAGATGAAAATGTTAACTTGTAACGACCCGGATTTTTGTTATTATTTAATTAATGGAAATTATATGTAAAATTACCATTTTGCCCCTAGTCAAGGCAAAATGTTGACTTTTGACCCGAAGCGTCGTACGACTTTGAACCTTTGACCATTTCGTAGATTGGGTCACCCTGAGTTCATGGATGAGCGGCATGCCGGATTTGGAGACCCTGAGCGAAAGTGACGGGTCACGGATATTACAGACTACTATTTCGTTTTTCGAGAATCGGGACAAGTGGATTGAGCTGATTGGTCAAAGTTGGACTCTTAAACCAATCAGATGAGTGACAAATTCCGCTCATCTAACTGGTCCAAAAGCCCAAATTATTGGATGCATGAGCCCAGCCTTCTTTGTCTTTCATTTTGCCGTGAAACCCATTTTCTTTGTATACAACCAGCATCCATCTCCCTTTCCAGTGATCTTTTCCTTCCCAAATCGATCTCTCAGCAGCACTGAACATCACCCTCATCACCATCATCCTCGCCGTCATCAACCCAGCCATCTGCAACCCACGACCACCCAAAAACCGAGACGGGCAAACGATCCCAAGGCGTCGACTGTTCAACCCACACCACCTACCTTCACTCTGGAGCAAAACTAAGAACACAGAGACGCTAGGACATCCGAGTTGAAGCCTCAACAGACCAGTTTGAGCCATAGGACGGGTTGTAGAGGACGGTTGAAAACTGGGCAGAGCACCTTCGACCCAGAGGTAACAAACTCGACTTTTCCTCTCGTTTTTGAGGTTATAGTTTGGTAGAGTAGACTGAGACGAGTCCGTAGGAACCAACCATGATGAAATTGGTGACTGGAAGAGGGATTTTCGAGTGGAAGAGGGATTTCCGAGTAGGCCAAGGCCGTGGGTCATGGCGGTCCCGCCTCTGGTTTTTCGGTAGAAGCCAACCGAGCCATGCCCAGGTTCTCGGTAAAGGCCAGCCAAACAGTAGCTTAGGTTTTCGGTAGAGATCCACCGAATGGCAGAGATGATGACGTCATCATTCTGACATTATTCTGACAGCATGATGATGTCATCTTGTCAGAAATGTCAGAGCAGAGACCAGTCAGAGACTGACACGTGTCGTCTAACACATTTCAGAGGGTAACGTCAGCAGTGACCTCATTCTGACGTCAGCGTTATTGTAGCAATGTTGACTGCGCATTGACCGGGCGCATAGGGGTGTGTGTGAACAGTGATTTTTGTGGGGTTGGTACCATTTTCAAGGTTTCAACGATACGAATCCAATGGAGGTGGTTTCGTGTCGATCGGAGATTGTTAGGTTGGTCAAATTGAAGGAATTACCCTCAGGAAGCGTGTTCGGAACGCGTTCCAGGGCCGGTTTCATTCTAAGTTTGGATGCTAGACCAAGTAGGGTCAATTAGTGACCCTTAATTGTATTTGGACAGGTTCGGATGTTTTATTTAACTTCAGGACAGGTATAGATGGTTCGTTAGCGCAGCAAGGACTAGATGTGAGTGGACCGTTGATTTTACAAATGAATACGTGCATAACTGTTTTACTTGTTTTCTAAATTTGTTTTATGCTAAATGTTTTATGATTTTGGGATTTGAGAATTGAACTACGGATATCGAGAAATGCACAGATTTACGTGAAAATGGTCGTATCGGGCTTGAGACCCATTTGATGATTGTTGACTCGGATTTGGGGGAGTCAACGGTGTTTCGAAATGATTTGTGAACTAAATGGATGTATTGGTGATTTGAGACTTTTGACCTAAAGATTTAGTTTATAAAGAAATTATGGGTAAAAGTTTTGACATGGTTTGGAAAGATGGCTTTGCAAAGGTTTTCATACGTATATATATATATATATATATATATATACCCTCTAGCTTGCGGATTGGTCTCCTCCAGACGTCGACCTGGAGGGTCACGATCCACTGACCAGAATGGGTATCCCCATTGGGAACCCGTTCCAGGAGTGGGAGATTGTGTTGTGGTCCCGGACCAGATTCCGGAGAGATACTCGAGCTAGATCCGGGATAGAGCTCGGACTAGGTTCAGAGATAGAGCCTCCCAGACGAAGAATTCCTAGGAGTAGACTCGGAGTGAGAGCCCGAGTGGTGTGCATACCTTTAGATATGAATCGTGGCCATTATCTGGGAATTGTTCCCTAGGGGTTGTGTGCCCCGAGTTGGCGTCGAACTTGCCTTCGATGCCGAGGAAGGGATATGCGGAGACATAGTTACATTTGAATTGATGTTAGACGTGCTCAGATGTATTTTTGTATAGATATACGTATATATATATAGAAATGTTATATGTTTTTATAATTGATCGTATTTCTATGTTTTCTACTGAATGCATGTATGTTTAACGATACGAAGGGTTAAAATATATATATATATATATATATATATATGTTCAAATGAATTTATAACTGCTTTATTTTTTATCCACTTATACTTTGAATGTTTTCTTGACCCTTCAGGAGAGGAAACCGATGAGGGAATCGACTCTGAGGCCGACGCATAAGTATCACCGTTGCGTTTGGACCACCCTGAGGGGTAGGTGTTATCTTTATTTGTATTAGTACGAACATAATGCTCATTTCCCTTGTCTGACATGTTGTAATATTAAACCATCGGTGTGTATCGAGAACCCCTAATAGGGGTATTTGTGTAATAAAACCCTCGGAAGGGTATTTTTGGTATTTTTGGGTTACTTGTCAGATGGGAGCAGGTCTTCCCCAGTGGTCCCCAAGGGAAAACAGGGCGGGTCATGTTAAGTTGGTATCAGAGCCGAGCATTATGTTAGCGGTATGTACATGGTACATTGACACGCATGTTTTGTTGTACTAATCTTATTATTTATGCCTCTTAACAGTTCAATATGACCCCGAGACGAGTGCCCCCGTTTACACCACCTGAGATGGGTCTCGCTGGAGGCTCTGGAGATTCAAATGCCAGGAGTTCGTTGATTGGTTTGGCACGTCACCTGGGTGCCACGGTGTTTAGTGGTGAGGCTGATCCCGAGATGGCTCATTGTTGGATTCTAAGACTAGAGAAGATCTTCCTAGTGATGTTCTGTCCGCCTGAGTAGAAGGTATTGTTGGCTACCTTTCTACTTGATGGTGAGGCTCATGAGTGGTGGTACACCCTAGAGTTGTCGGGCTGGGATGCCTTGGTTGGTTGTGACTTGGGGGGAGTTCAAAAGCTGCTTCTTGGACTAGTACTATCCATGTGCCTTCCGTGAGGCGAGACAAATTGAGTTCTTGCAACTTCAGCAGGGAAACTCGACTGTCACGGAGTATGAGCAGTGGTTCCAGAGGTTGTCCAGGTTTGCGGAGGTCTATGTGCGGACAGAGGAAGACAGGTGTCGTCATTTTGAGCAAGGTCTTAGAGGTGATATCCGGACGATGGTGACCTCCTCTGCGATGATTTTCACTGCACTTCGAGAGCTAGCCGATGCTGCGGCTAGGGTGGAATCAAGCTGGGCCAACCGCCAGCAAGAGACTGATTTGGGGCAACACAAAGACCATTCTTTTTCTGGAACTTCGGGCCACAGGACCCCAAAGGGAGGCTGGTTCAACGGAGGACAGTCATCCTACAGTGGGGGATCGTCGAGTGGTGGCCGGTCGGGCAGGTTCGAGAGAGGCCTTGGGACCGGATACAGTGTAGCGCAGCTGAGTGGTACTTCTGTGGGGTCTACGAACTGGATGAGGCACACAACATGCTATACTTGTGGTGAGACTGGTCATGTATCGAGGGGATGCCCACAGCGGTTGAGTGGTGGTGCAGCAGGACAGACACCGAGTACCATGTTAGATGCTTCTAGGGGCAGAGAACCGAGTGGCTATTGAGGTGATCGCGAAGGACTACGAGGTCGTGGTCATGGAGCAGGACCCCAAGCTCGAGTTTTTTCGATTACTAGGTAGGAGGCCAGTACTGTTCCTGAGGTAGTGACAGGTACACTTACTATCTTTGATGTGTCTGTACGTGTATTGATGGATCCGGGAGCCACCCATTCTTTTATTTCACGAGGTTGTGTTGGGTTGTTGGATCAATAGTTGGCTGTACTTGAGGATGGCTTAGGTGTTGGTACCCTGACTAGGGATGTGTATATAGTTAACCAGGTGTTAAGGAACTGCCCAGTTAGGATAGAGGACTTTGAATTGCTGGAAGATTTGATAGTGTTCTACTTACATGATTTTGATGTGATCCTTGGTATGGATTGGTTGTCCGAACATGGAGCGTTGATGGACTGTGGTAAGAAGAGAGTGTTAATCCGAAGTCCGGGCGTACCTGACTTGACTTTCCAAGGAGACGTCGCAATTTCTTCACCAAGAATTGTTTCGGCCCTCACGACACGAAAGTTACTGAAGAAAGGTTTTCAGGGGTATCTAGCTCATGTAGTGGACACGAGTATTGCAACACCAAGAATGGAAGATATACCAGTGGTGCGGGACTTCCCAGATGTGTTTCCAGAAGACTTACCAGGACTGCCCCCACCCCGAGAGATTGAGTTTACGATAGAGCTACTTCCAGGGACTGGACCTATTGCACAAGCACCCTATCGTATGGCACTAGAAGAACTGAGGGAACTGAGAGAATAGCTACAGGAGTTACTCAAGTTTGGATTCATCCGGAAAAGTGTATCGCCGTGGGGAACACCGGTCCTATTCGTGCAGAAAAATGAGGGTAGTCTCAGACTGTGTGTGGATTACCAGCAACTAAACAAGTTAACAGTGAGAAATAAATATCCCTTACCTCGGATAGACGACCTATTCGGCCAGTTGAAAGGAGCAAGGTACTTTTCAAAGATCGACTTGAGGTCTCGGTATCATCAGTTACGGATCGCCGAGGGAGATGTCCTGAAGACAGCTTTCCGGACCAGGTATGAGCATTTTGAGTTTTTAGTGATGCCCTTTGGTTTGACCAATGCACCTGCAGCTTTTATGGATTTGATGAATTGAGTGTTCAAGTCCTATTTGGATAGGTACGTAATCGAGTTTATTGATGATATTCTAGTGTATTCAAAAGGCGCAAAGACACATGAGAAACACCTAAGGCTGGTGTTGGCAAGGTTGAGGAAAGCCCAGTTGTTCGCTAAGTTCAGCAAGTGTCAATTCTGGTTGAATAGCGTTGGCTTCTTAAGCCATGTGATTTCGATGGAGGGGATCAGTGTGGACCCCCAAAAGACAAAGGCAATAACAAATTGGGAACAACCTAAGACTGTGACTGAGGTTCGAAGCTTCCTTTGGTTAGCAGGGTATTACAGACGTTTTGTGGAAGGCTTCTCTACTATTGCAGCTCCCTTGACCCACCTAACGAGAAAAGGGGTTAACTTTTTTTGGACAGAGCACTACGAAAACAGCTTTCAGGAATTAAAGGAAAGGTTGACCACTACTCCTATTTTGGCCTTACCCAATGATGGTGGGGAGTTTGTGGTTTATAGTGATGCATCCCTACAGGGTCTGGGATGTGTGTTGATGCAGCACGGGAGAGTTATAGCTTATGCCTCCAGACAGTTGAAGCCACATGAGGTGAACTATCTGACTCATGACTTGGAGTTAGCAGTAGTGGTGTACGCTCTAAAGATTTGGAAACACTACCTATACGGGGAGACGTGTAAGATTTATACTGACCACCAGAGTTTAAAGTATATTTTCACTCGGAAAGAGTTGAATTTGCGACAAAGAAGATGGCTGGAACTAATTAAAGACTATGACTGCTCCATTGAGTACCACCCCGGAAAACCGAATGTTGTGGTTGACGCCTTGAGTAGGAAGGCGATTGGTTTGGTTGCCCATCTGTGTACTATCTACTTGTCGTTGCTAGTGACACTCCGACGGATCAGAGTTAGTCTTGGGATGGATGATGACGGAGCTCTTTTAGCGAGCTATCACGTGATGCTCTTACTATTGGATCGGATCTGAGACGCTCAGCTTAGTGACGCTACCCTATATCGCATCAGATTGGGAGTCGAAGCCGGGGAAATATAGGATTTCACTATCAAAGACGACGGTGCGATTTTGAAACAGGGTTGATTGTGCGTGCCAGAGGACACGGCACTGAGGACTAAGATACTTGAGGAAGCCCACAGTTCGGCCTATGCCATGCATCCTGAGGGAACCAAAATGTATCGAACACTTCGAGAATATTACTGGTGGGCAGGAATGAAACGAGAGATTGCAAACTTCGTAAGTCGGTGTTTGATCTGCCAACAGGTAAAAGCTGAACGATAGAGACCTTATGCATGCAGTCCCTTCCAATTCCTGAGTGGAAGTGGGACCATATTACAATGGACTTCATGTTTAAGTTACCAACTACCCGAAGTGGATTCGATGGTGTTTGGGTAATCGTGGATCGCCTTACTAAGTCGGCGCACTTACTACCCGTGCGCGAAATCTTTAAACCCAACCAACTGGCACAGTTGTTTATTGATGAGATAGTCTGATTGCATGGTACTCTAGATTCGATTGTGTCAGATCGAGATCCGCAGTTTACCTCGAGGTTTTGGCAGAGCATACAGAGATCCCTTGGTACGAGAATGCATTTCAGCACGGTGTTTCACCCTCAAACTGATGGGCAGTCAGAAAGAACCATCCAGGTTTTGGAGGACCTGATGAGAGCTTGTGTGTTACAGTTCCAAGGCACTTGGGATGCCTACTTTCCCTTGAAAGTGTTTTCTTACAACAACAGTTACCAAGCGAGCATCGGGATGGCGCCGTTTGAGGCACTGTATGGGCGACAGTGCAGAACACCTTTGTGCTGGACCGAGATTGGTGAGAGGGCTTTGTTGACCCCAGAACTTATGGACGTGACCTAAGAAAAAGTCAAGACCATCAGGGAGCAACTGAAGGCAGCTCAAGATCGTCAAAAGAGCTACGCAGATCGTAGAGTGTGGGATCTTGAGTTTGAGGTAGGAGACTAGGTGTTTCTGAAATTATCGTCGTGGAAGGGCATTGTTCGTTTTGAAAGACGAGGGAAACTGAGCCCTCGATATATCGAACCGTTTGAGATAGTGGAAAGAGTGGGTAAAGTGGCGTACCGACTGAATTTGCCTTGGAGTTAGCACGAGTACACAATGTCTTCTATGTATCAATGCTTCGAAAATGTGTGCGGGAAGAATCACATATCCTGACGGAACAACCTTTGGAGCTCATGACAGATTTGAGTTTTGAAGAACAACCAGTACAGATCTTGGATTGGAAACAGAAAGTCCTAAGGAACAAGATTATTCCGTTAGTGAAAGTTCTGTGGAGAAATTCTGTGGTGGAGGAAGCAACTTGGGAGCCGGAAGCCTTGATGAGAGAACAACACCCCTACTTGTTTGAGTAATTTCGAGGACGAAATTACTGTAAGGGGGGTGGATTGTAACGACCCGAATTTTTGATATTATTTAATTAATGGAAATTATATGTAAAATGATCATTTTACCCCTAGTCAAGGAAAAATGTTGACTTTTGACCCAAAGCGTCGTACGACTTTGAAAATTTGACCATTTCATATATCGAGTCGCCCTGAGTTCGTGGACAGGCAGCATGCCGGATTTGGAGACTCTGAGCGAAAGTGACGGGTCACGGATATTACGGACTACTATTTCATTTTTCGGGAATCGAGCCAAGTGGATTGAGCTGATTGGTCAAATTTGGACTCTTGAACCAATCAGATGAGTGACAAATGTCACTCATCTAACTGGCCTAAAAGCCCAAATTATTGGATGCATGAACCCAGCCTTCTTTGTCTCTCATTTTGCCGTGAAACCCATTTTATTTGTATACAACCAGCATCCATCTCCCTTTCCCGTGATCTTTTCCTTCCCAGATCGATCTCTCAGCAGCACTGAACATCACCCTCATCACCATTGTCCTCGCCGTCATCTACCCAGCCATCTGCAACCCACGACCACCCAAAAACTGTGACAGGAAAACGAACCCAGGGTGTCGACTGTTCAACCCACACCACCTGCCTCCACTTTGGAGCAAGACTAAGAACACAGAGATGCTAGGACGACCGAGTTGAAGCCTCATCAGACCGGTTTGAGCCGCAGGACGCACCGAAGAGGACGGCTAAAAACTGGGCAGAGCACCTTCGACCAGAGGTAACAAACCCGACTCTTACTCTCGTTTTTGAGGTTATAGTTTGGTAGAGTAGACTGAGACGAGCCCATAGGAACCAATCGTGAGGAAAATGGTGACCGAAAGAGGGATTTCTGAGCAGGCCAAGGCCGTGGTTCACAGCGGCCCCACCTCTGGTCTTTCAGTAGGAGCCAACCGAGCCACGCCACAGGTTCTCGATAGAGGCCAGCTAAACAGTAGCTTAGTTTCTCGGTAGGGATCCACCAAATGACAGAGATGATGACGTCATCATTCTGACATCATTCTGACAGCATGATGAAGTCATCTGGTCAGAATTTTCAGAGTAGGACTAGTCAGAGACTGACACGTGTCGTCTGAAACATGTCAGAGGGTGACTCAGTGACGTCATGCTGACATCAGCGTTACTGTAGCAGTGTTGAACGCGCATGGGGGCTCATGTCAATAGTACATTTTGTGGGGCCGGTACCATTTTCAAGGTTTCGACGATTAAATCCAATGGTGGTTGTTTCGTATCGATTAG
Organism: Prinsepia uniflora; assembly: GCA_032719365.1. Taxonomy (NCBI): domain Eukaryota; kingdom Viridiplantae; phylum Streptophyta; class Magnoliopsida; order Rosales; family Rosaceae; genus Prinsepia; species Prinsepia uniflora. The sequence continues at coordinate 13,990,731 of CM064865.1, read as the reverse complement.
AGATCATTAGGTTGGTAAAATTGAAGTAATTAGCCTCGGGAAGCGTGTTTGGAGTGCGTTCCCCGGCCGGTTTCATTCTAAGTTTGGATGCTAGACCTAGTAGGGTCAATTAGTGACCCTTAAGTGTATTTGGACAGGTTCGGACGTTGTATTTAGCTTCAGGACAGGTGTAAATGGTTCTTTAGCGCAGCAAGGACTAGTTGTGAGTGGACTGTTGATTTTACAAATGAATACATGCATAACTGTTTTACTTGTTTTCAAAATTTGTTTTATGCTAAATGTTTATGTTTGGATTTGAGAATTGAACTACGGATTTCGGGAAATGCATAGATTTACGTGAAAATGGTCGTATCGGGCTTGAGACCCATTTGACGATCGTTGACTCGGATTTGGACGAGTCAACGGTGTTTCGAAATGATTTGTGAACTAAATGGATGTATTGGTGATTTGAGACTTTTGACCTAAAGATTTGGTTTATAAAGAAATTCTGGGTAAAGGTTTTGACATGGTTTGGAAAGATGGCTTTGCAAAGGTTTTCATACGTATATGTATATACCCTTCCAGCTTGTGAATTGGTCTCCTCCAGACGTCGACCTGGAGGGTCACAATACACTAACTAGAATGGGTATCCACATAGGGAACGCATTCCAGGAGTGGGAGATTGTGTTGTGGTCCCGGGCTAGATTCGGGAGAGATACTCGAACTAGATCCAGGATAGACCTCGCACTAGGTTCAGAGATAGAGCCTCCTAGACGGAGAATTCCTGGGAGTAGACTCGGAGTGAGAGCCCGAGTGGTGTGCATACCTTTAGATATGAATCGTGACTATTATCGGGGAATTGTTCCCTAGGGGCTGTGTGCCCCGAGTTGGCGTCGAACTTGCCTTCGATGCCGAGGAAGGGATATGTGGAGACATAGTTACATTTGAATTGATGTTAGATGTGCCCAGATGTATTTTTGTATAGATATACGTACATATATATATATATATATATATAATTGTTATATGTTTTTATAATTGATCGTATTTCTATGATTTCTACTGAATGCATGTATGTTTAAAGAAACGTAGGGTCAAAAAAAATATATATATATATATATATATATATGTTCAAAGGAATTTATAACTGCTTTATTTTTGGTCCACTCACACTTTGAATGTTTTCTTGACCCTTCAGGAGAGGAAACCGAGGAGGGCATCGACTCCGAGGCCGAGGCATAAATATCACCATTACGTTTGGACCACCCTGTGGGGTAGGTGTTATCTTTATTTGTATTAGTACGAACATAATTCTCATTTCCTTTGTCTGACATGTTGTAATATTAAACACACCAGTGTGTATCAAGAACCCCCAGTATGGGTATTTGTGTATTAAAACCCTCAGAAGGGTATTTGTGGTATTTTTGGGTTACTTGTCAGACGGGAGCAGGTCTTCCCCAGTGGTCCCCAGGGGAAAACGGGGCGGGTCCTGTCAAGTTGGTATCAGATCGAGCATTATGTTAGCTGTCTGTACAGGGTACATTGACATGCGTGTTTTGTTATACTAATCTTATTATTTATGCCTCTTAACAATTCAGTAGCCCCCGAGACGAGCGCCCCCGTTTACACCACCTGAGATGGGTCTCGTTGGAGGCTCTGGAGATTCAAGTGCCGGGAGTTTGTTGATTGGTTTGGTACGTCACCTAGGTACCACGGTGTTTAGTGGTGAGGCTGATCCCGAGATGGCTTACCGTTGGATTCTAAGACTAGAGAAGATCTTCCTAGTGATGTTCTGTCCGCCTGTGTAGAGGGTATTGTTGGCCACCTTTCTACTTGATGGTGAGGCTCATGAGTGGGGCTACACCCTGGAGTTGTTGGGCTGGGATGCCTTGGTTGTGACTTGGGAGGAGTTCAAGAGCTGCTTCTTGGACCACTACTATGCCCGTACTTTCCGCGAGGCGAGAGAAATCGAGTTCTTGCAACTCCAGCAGGGAAACTTGACTGTGGTGGAGTATGAGCAGCGGTTCCAGAGGTTTTCTAGGTTTGCGGAGGTCTATGTGAGGACAGAGGCAGACAGGTGCCGTCGTTTTGAGCAGGGTCTGAGAGGTGATATCCAGGCGATGGTGACCTCCTCTGCGATGATTTTCACTACACTTCGAGAGCTAGCTGATGTTGCAACTAGGGTGGAATCGAGCTAGGCCAACCGCCAGCAGGAGACTGATTTGGGGCGGCGCAAAGACCGTTCTTTTTCTGGACCTTCGAGCCACAAGGCCCCGAAGGGAGACCGGTTCAGGGAGGACAGTCATCCTACAGTGGGGGATCGTCAAGTGGTGGCCGATCAGGTAGATTCGACAGAGGCCTTGGGGTGATAATCATGATGTAGATCGGGACGTCACGAGTTCGTATACAAGTGGCACGTCGAAATCGGAGGTTCGATGGTGAAGTTACGGGTCTATAACGTTTTACGACACTATTCCACGAAAACTGAGAAAGAGGAAAAGTAGCAGGTTTTGATTGGGGAAGGTTCTAGAAGGAACCTACTTGTCACTCATCTGATTGGCCCATTCCCCCACACAGTGGGATATTTTTCTCTCACCTCGATCGATTATTTTTCTTTTTTTCCCACAAACCTGTGACTGTGCAAAACCCATTTCCCTGACCCTTTAATCTTCATTATCTGGGCCTAGGATGTGAATGAAAGTGAGAGAGGGAGGTGAGACGACGAGTGTGGCGGCCATGGATTGTGCCGTCATGGACGGTGGCCGGAGAAACTATGAAAAGTAAGTTTGAGGTTCAAATATGGAAATTGAGTTTTAAGTGATTATTGAATGGTTTTTATGTTTGGAATGTGTAATGGAGGTGGATAAGACATTAATGAACTTGGAAAGGAGGCCATTGGTGGCCGAAATCTTGGAAAACCGACATGGGGTGTTTAACCGGTTCAACCAATCGATCGGGAAGGTATGTTTTTGGTTTTGGTTTTCAAGTTTTGAACTCATAATTAGATTAGGAATGTTTAGAGGAGGGGTTAGGAGAAAATTGGGGTGAAGACGGGTTGAGGAAGGGGTTGAAATTGACCCGAACCGGTCACGCCGGTCTAGTTAGACCAACCGGACTGAACCGGTAGCCCGAGGTAGGGGACGATGAACAGTAGGCGCGTGGCTTCCACGCGCAGCGCCTTTGGGCGGCTCATGGGGGCACGTGGGGGACCTTTTGGGGAAGTTTTCAACATATGGAATCATCAATTCGATGTAACGAACATTTTGGGACTGGTTTCGTGTCGATCGGACATCGTTTCGATATATTTCGGGGTGTCCGAAGGTTTAGGATTGAGTATAAAAATAGTTAAAAATTCGGAAAAATTATGGGGCTTCAATGAGAGGTTAATGAAGTGGTTGGTGACCCTCTAGTATGATTTGGACAGGTTTGGAAGTCCTAGTGATAGTGATGTGACTCGGGAAGGCTTATGGCACGCATATCGTGGCGGCAGCGTAGGACGGTCTGTGAGTGGACATTGTTTTCTAAACTGTGATGCATGCATAACTGTTTTATATGTTTTATATATGTGATTTCTATAGTGATGATTGTGGCATTGGTGATTTACATGGTTGCACGTATTTCGAGATTTATGGTTTACTATAGTCTTACGTGCATGTGGTTTCATTGATGGTTTGATGAACTAGTTTTGGTTTTGGAAAGATGAACTGGGGCATGAGACCCATTTGAATTATGTGATCAGGCTGGAGGCCCAGTTGGTTTATGAAATCGGACTGAAACCCCTTTGAGTTATGTGATCGGGCTGGGGGCTCAGTTGGTTTATGAAATCGGGCATGAGGCCCCTTTGTGATTTATAAATGTGATTTCGGGTCTGGGACCCAATGTTTCATAAACGTGATTTCGGGTCGGGGACCCTAAATGGATTTGTGATGTTTTATGGGAATTTTGGGCAGGGCCCTTCGAGATGTTTTGAAATGACTTTGTAAAACTGTTTTCCATATACCATCTTGATACGAGGATATGTGATGGTCTCCTCCAGTTGTCTGGGATACTGGGGAAGTCACAGTGCATTTCCTGCGAGGGGTTATTCTACGGAGCGACCGGACCGTATAGTGACTCAGGAGCAAGATTCCTATGATTAGACGTCTGGGACGTTGGACATCTGGGATATCAGAGACATGGACCCGAAGAGACCTCGGGCAGCACACGTTGCTTATACTGTGAGATATGACATCTGGGACGTCAAGCGTCTGGGACGCTAGGCATCTGGGATGCCTAGGATGGTATGGATTATTGGATTTATGAAATGGTATTTCGGTGTTTATGGATTTGGGCAGTGAGCCACTTGGTTCTAGATTTACGAATTTTGGTATCCTACTGTTCTGGGCTGAGTTCCCACGTATGTTTGAATTTACGGTTTTTGGGTTACGGCCCTAATGGTTCATTTAAGTAATGATTTGATTACTGTTTTTCGATTGCATGCATACTTTTTAGTGAAGGGCATAAATGTATTTTTATGAAATGTGTTTTATGAACTTATTGATTTTCGTCCACTCATAGTTTTTAAATTGATTTAATGCCCTTCAGGTTGATCCCAGATGCGGGCTGAAGCAGGGACTGAGACATCGCACTCCTCCACCGATCCTGGCACGCTCTGGGAGCCCCGTATGGGCTGAGGTATGTATTATCCTTTAGCTGACACTTCGTGTCAGACGGGAGCATGGCACATCCCACGTTAATATCGGGGGATTGGGATGGGTCGTGTCAAGTGGTATCAGAGCGAGGTTGTCGTTATTCGAGCAAACGGTGTAGTTCTTGTGGTACGCGTAGGTCGAGGATGTGATGTCTTTATGTGGTCAGCCCGTTATCAGCCTGATAGTAGGATGCTGGTTTGATAGTTAGTGGATAAAGTGTGATTGCCCTGATACGCCGTGCGTTAGTGTGATTCGACCCAAGTGGGGTTGTATGTGACTAATCGGTAATTTGGGACAGTTGGTTCAGTCATGTGATGTGAGATTGTTTTGCTGCTGGGAGTAGCTGGGTTCGGGGGAACCCCATAGAGTTGATGGTAGGATTGGAGTGACGTCCATACGATGTCAGGACCACAGGGTTGGTCAGATTGTGGATTATACTGCCCTCTACAGTTGGGTTCAGAGGAACTCTAAGGTGTGATTATAGAACCATAATTTGTGATGGATGGTCTGGAAAGGCGAACCTTAGTTGTGATTGACGAATTAGAATTGTGAGTCTATAGTTGTTGAGGACTGGACGACTTTCCGAAGTCAGGGTAGTATGTCGGGTCGAACCCCAAATTGTGACTGATGGATTGGAACTTGTGCTGTAGAGAGCGGCTGAGGCCGTGGATGACCATGTGGATGACTCTAGTGAGTCTAGTCGAAACTATGGAGATTGGTTGGCCCGACACGAAGTGAAATGATGGGATTCAATCCACGAGTACGATTTTGAGATAATATATGGAATCCCGAGTTGGATCGAATAATAGTGTGATGTGTGGATGCTCCACTGTTGGTCGATAATCGTGTGGAGATGGTTGGCTATCTAGGATGATTGATGTAGTTGTGGTAGTTGAGAATTAGGGGACGTTCAGGGAACGTTCATTTTCTGGTTGTGATTTGTCTGGGTGGTGGTACCCATAGTTGTGGGGTACGAGAGAGGCAGAGTTTCTTTAACCTGAGTAGAGGTACGGGGTGGTTGCTCGGTATGAGCAAATATCCAGGGTTGTCTGATTCTCACACTGTATGCCGGTGATTGTGATGACGATGAGCCACGAGTTGGGATGTGACTCCGTCGTGATGGGCATACGTTCGGTATATGAGTTTTGACAATATTTGAGTTGGACTGGATGGGATCCAGCATGGATTGTGATGTGTTGGGGTAAGTTCCAACAAGGATGAGATTACTAATTGATGAATGGATGAAACGGTACGATTGAGACATGAGGAGTTTTGGATGACGCAGGAGACGTCATGAGAATTAGTGGATTCGGGGAGTTGTCGTCAACTCCGAAACTTGAGTGGTTGTGTGTTTCTAGTATCCCGAGGAAGTACAAAGAAATTATTGAAATTGGAAGAAGCTGAAGGGAGTCAATGGTAGTGTTGATGTGAGATTTTGTGATTGTGCATAACATGGAGACCCGAGAGTTGAACCTGTAAAGGTCGAGATGTGAGAACAAGATAATAACGAATTACATCCTTTTGGATGTGCACAAACGGTATAAACGGACAGGAGGTCTCGGTGGTAGATTGATTATGGACACGTGGTTGTTCGAGTAAGTTGAGGATTTGGAAAGTTCAGCGGTTGGACTTGACATCTCGTTGGAAGCATATCTATTTCCAACATGGTTGGAACTTTGGAATCAAGAGAAGTTGTGATTGAGACTATGAGAAGGATGTTTGATTCTCAATTGGGGATGGATGTCAAGAAGTTTTCAACATATGTTATTGGTTGGTAGACATGTTGTTTGTTTTGGGTCATCAGGAGGAGTTAGGTATTTCGAGGTTAGGTTAATGAGATTTCTCATTTTCTGCTTGGTGGCAGACGATGTTGAGTTACATGGTGTGGTGAGTGTAGTAAGTTGTGTTTGCACTCACGTAGGATGATCTTTGATGTCATTGTCTTGGATCATCCTTGATTTTCCCTAGGTGAGATGACAAGGATTGATATGAGGTAATTGGAGAGGACTCATAGTCTAGACGTGTTCCATCGTTGACTGATTGGTTTAGATATGAAAATGGTTGAGAAGCAGTTCGGTAGGATGCGGATTCAATGAGGGTGTAAGACCCTATGACTTGAAATCTGATCGTTAGCGGAATGTGCATATGTGGATCCTAGGTGGATCTGGATCGTGATGTTATTGATTGGGTGATGTTGTGGTGGATCAGGATGGCGTGGATCGTGATGTCGTGCCCGTGCTGGCAGACTTCGCCTTGTTTATTCTGCTAAGCTAGGAGCAGAGGAGAATCGTATTGTGAGATAGTTGAGGAATCTCTTGGAATTGAACGGAATGATTATCCAACCTCTTTCTTGGATATATGTGTGTGGGGTAGGTAGAGAGTTTATTGCTCTGTCTTGGATATTTGTCTATGAAGATGATGGGACTGAATTCCTTTCGAGGTTGATCCTGTATGATATAGTAATGGAACAAATGGGTATCCGACGAGGTCGGATTGGTCAGTTTTGGATATATGAATGGTGGGATTGGCTTCCCTATGAAGTCAATCGAATGTTATGTGTTAATCGAATGAGCAAGTGACCAATAGGTTCGGGGTTGGTGTGTCTCAGTAGACGTGGGTGAGATTGGACGCCCATTTGGCATGTATGGGTATGCCTTGGTGGGTGTGAGTCGGATTGGTACGTGTTGGATTACGTGATTGGGAGTAGGCGTTGTGATGCTGGTCGGTGACCATGGGACTCGTGTTGGATGATAAGTTGGAGTATTTGATCTTTCTAGTACTGGACTGGATAGATGGACTCCAGAATTGAAGCGTGTTTAGCTACGAGCTATGTAGTAGGCTGGTTGGTGGATGGATGTACGTATAGGGTACGTTGTACGAGGACCGATACTGGACGGGCCTGAGTGGTGCCTAGTGACGGTATACAAAATGTACCAGTGTTGTGTGTTTGAGCGTGTTGGTAGTCGGCTTGGTTCTGATGTCATTGGATTGGTTGAGGATGTGAACTGGACATTGGATACTATGCGATGGGCCAGAGTGATTCTGATGAGTTCAGTAATTGTATGAGCAGGTACTCAGAGCGGTGGATGGCTAGTGAAACCCTAGAGTTGGGATGTGTTATCACTGCTGGGCAGGCTGGGCAGGTATTCAATGGGGTCCAGTTACACACAGTTCGAGTGAGATGTTGATACACGTATACCCAGATTGAGTGAGTTGGTGGTTGGTGTAACCACGGGTTGCTTTGCTTGAAGTTACTGCTATGAGACTCTCACCAACGGCATGGATCCCTGGGGGAGTTGACAGATATGGACGCTGAGACCGATAGACGTCGCAGGTTTGAGCTTGCCCTGCGAGGTGAAATCTTGTCGTTGATCTTACGCTACATTGAGGGAAACTTGGTACGAGGTACCTAAGTGCGACGTTATGGGACATGTGATGTTGATAGGGTAAAATTCAGGAAATGCAGAGAAACTGTGAGAATTGATAACTCTCGGTGTGGGAGCGATGCCAGATAGATTTTCAACTAGCAAGTGTAGGCAGTTTGGCGGGAGGTGTCAGTTTGGACTGACGTGTGAGATTTGGTGACTCCCGGTGGGAGCGGATGTAAAAGTGGATTGGTGATTGAGAGGAACCGTCAAGTTGAATGGGTCGGCGTAATGGTAGAATTGTCGGGTGGTATTAACTCGGAACATGTGATCATTGTCACTCGACGTGGTTGGGTGTAGTCGGTACGACGTGGGTTCGTAATGTAACGTCTGGGTGCAGACAAGTAATGTGCTGGTTAATGGGTGTACACATGATGTGAGATCGAATTGTTTTCCACGAGGTGGATGTGGAATCGGGATAGTTGGAATTTTGAGGACGAAATTATTTAAGGGGGGAAGGTTGTAACAACTCGTCCTGAATATCGGGATTAAATATTAATTAATTATGGTTTAGGATGACTAATTGGGGATTAGTTGAGAGAAATCGGACGGACGGTGCGAAATGACCGTTTTACCCCTAGAATTGGGCAAATGTTGACTTTTGACTCGGGGAGTCAAACGTACGAGGACCGATGACCGTGACGTAGATCGGGACGTCACGAGTCTGTATACAGGCGACACGTCGAAATCAAAACCTGGGGTGTTGCTCCGAGAAATCCTTTCTTTCTTGTCTACGTCACGGAATGTGTTATGGAGGTTGCTAGGACGTTAATGAACTTGGAACGGAGGCCATTGGTGGCCGGATTCTTGAAAAACCGACGAGGGGTGTTCGGCCTGTTCAATCAATCGATCGGGAAGGTATGTTTTTGGTTTTGGTTTTCACGTTTTGAACTCATAATTAGATTAGGAATGTTTAGAGGATGGGTTAGGAGAAAATTGGGGTGAAATAGGTTGAGGAAGGGGTTGAAATTGACCCGAATCGGTCACGTCGGTCCAGTTGGACTAGCTGGACCTACTGAATCGGACCAGATCGGTCTGCCCGAGGTAGGGGACGATGAACAGTAAACGCGTGGCTTCCACGCGCAGCGCCTTTGTGCGGCGCATAGGGGCGCGTGAGGGACCTTTTGGGGAAGCTTTCAACATGTGAAATCATCTATTCAATGTAACGAACATTTTGGGACTGATTTCGTCTCGATCGGACATCGTTTCGATATATTTCGGGGTGCCCGAAGATTTAGGATCGAGTATAAAAATAGTTAAAAATTTTGGAAAATTATGGGGCTTCAATGAGAGGTTAATGAAGTGGCTAGTGACCTTTTAGTATGATTTGGACAGGTTTGGAAGTCCCAGTGATAGTGATGTGACTCGGGAAGGCTTATGGTACGCGTATCGAGGCAGCAGCGTAGGACAGTCTGAGTGGACATTGTTTTCTAAATTGTGATGCATGCATAACTGTTTTATATGTTTTATATATGTGATTTCTATAGTGATGATTGTGGCATTGGTGATTTACATAGTTGCACGTATTTCGAGGTTTATGGTTTTACTGTAGTTTTACGTGCATGTGGTTTCATTGATGGTTTGATGAACTAGTTTTGGTTTTGGAAGGATGAACTCGGGCATGAGACCCATTTTAATTATGTGATCGGGCCAGGGGCCAGTTGGTTTACAAAATCAGGCTGAGACCCCTTTGAGTTCTGTGATTGGGCCAGGGGCCCAGTTGGTTTATGAAATCGGGCATGAGGCCCCTTTATGATTTATAAATGTGATTTCGGGTTTGGGACCCAATGTTTCATAAACTTGATTTCGGGTCAGGGACCCTAAATGGATTTGAGATGTTTTATGGGAATTTCGGGCAGGGCCCTTTGAGATGTTTTGAAATGACTTTGTAAAACTGTTTTCCATATACCATCTTGATACGAGGATATGTGCTGGTCTCCTCCAGGTGTCTGGGACACTAGGGAAGTCACGGTGCATTACCTGCGAGGGGTCATTATACGGAGCTACTGGACCGTATAATGACTCAGGAGCAAGATTACTATGATTAGACGTCTGGGACGTTAGACATCTGGGATGTCAGAGACATGGACCCGGAGAGACCCTGGGCAGCACGCGTTGCTTATACCGTGAGATATAATGTCTGGGACTCTAGGCATCTGGGATGCCTAGGATGGTATGGATTATTGGATTTATGAAATGGTATTTCGGTGTTTATGAAATTGTGTTTATGGATTTAAGCAGTGGCCCACTTGGTTCTGAATTTACGGATTTTGGTATTCTACTGTTTTGGGCTGAGTTCCCACGTATGTTTGGATTTACGGTTTTTGGGCTAAGGCTCTAATGGTTCATTTAAGTAACGATTTGATTACTGGTTTTCGATTGCATGCATACTTTTTAGTGAAGGGCATAAATATCTTTTTATGAAATGTGTTTTATAAACTTATTGATTTTCGTCCACTCACAGTTTTTAAATAGTTTTAATGTCCTTCAGGTTGATCACGGGTGCAGGCTGAAGCAGGGACCGAGATATCGCACTCCTCCACCGATCCTGGCCTGCTCTGGGAGCCCTGTATGGACTGAGGTATATATTATCCTTTGTCTGACACTTCGTGTCAAACGGGAGCATGGCATATCCCACGTTAATCTCGGGGGGATTGGGATGGGGCGTGTCATGAATTAAGGTTCGATTGATGTTAATTTGCATTAGTAGGTACTGCCACCTGACGGGGTTAGTGGGTTGGACATGGGCGGTAACCCCGTACGGATGGATTAGGTTTGGTTAACTAAATACTAATTAGACTGGGTGAAAGTTTGTAAGATCCCTTATTTGACCCGAGCTGTCAAACTGGTGCAGGACCAGTCCGGTTCTCATAGTAATTAGGGACGGGTCCTGTCAACTTGCGCTTGCTCGAATAATAATTAAATAATACTTGCTCATCCCCGAGCTCTAAGGAACATGAGGTGACAGTGCGTAGCGCCCAGTTTTTATGTGGTCGAGGTGCACAAAGTAAACTATAGATACCCAGCATTTCATGCTTGCATGGCTCGAGTAACTCGAGAGCATAGTTAGTGGGTTATACGTAGTATACTTGAGTTCCATAATGAAATTTAGAAATGAATTTTATTTTATTAATATTTCTCATAAAACGTGCCTGTTTTATATTATTATCGTCTTTAAGTTTATTTCAAAATTGAAGAGCTTAAATGTCTTTTAAACTTGTGGTTTTACATTGAAAAACTTGTAAAGTCTATTCATCCTTCTGTTTTTGTACCCTCAAGTCCCGATGGCACTTCATGCACTTTGAGAAGTTTACAGTAGCTGCTCTAACATTCACACAGGTAGTTTGTTTGTGAATTAATGGACATCGGAAGTCGGGTAGTTACTTGCACTGCATGATCATCATAAATAGTGTATTATACACTATACTTCTGTTGTTGCGATGAAATGATAATTATTATTTTTACTAATTACGTTTCACGCGGCCTCCTAAAACACATCATTTTAACCCTTTGGCTTTCGTCATCTTGATAGCATCGTTTAGATTTTGTTTAGATGTCGGTTAGTATACCTCGCTTTTATCATCCTTGTGGAGTTTCCGGGCCAGGGTGTGTCGCTTTTAGTGGAGATAGTTTGTTTAGGGTTATATGCGATGTTAGAGATATGGTATTTTGTGCTTTATGGACTTGAATTTTAATTTTACATAATATCCGTGATGTAGGTTTGTTAGTTGTTAGTGAATTTTTGTCTGTGTTAATGTTGATAGCTTGAATTGTAAATCTTACCATCATAACTTGAATTTAAGTGTATAATTGTACCATTTCTATATAATATATCACTAATATCATTCTTGATTATTGGATGGTATGGATTATTGGATTTATGAAATGGTATTTCGGTGTTTATGAAATGGTATTTCGGTGTTTATGAAATTGTGTTTATGGATTTAAGCAGTGGCCCACTTGGTTCTGAATTTACGGATTTTGGTATTCTACTGTTTTGGGCTGAGTTCCCACGTATGTTTGGATTTACGGTTTTTGGGCTAAGACTCTAATGGTTCATTTAAGTAACGATTTGATTACTGGTTTTCAATTGCATGCATACTTTTTAGTGAAGGACATAAATATCTTTTTATGAAATTTGTTTTATAAACTTATTGATTTTCGTCCACTCACAGTTTTTAAATAGTTTTAATGTCCTTCAGGTTGATCACGGATGCGGGCTGAAGCAGGGACCGAGACATCGCACTCCTCCACCGATCCTGGCATGCTCTGGGAGCCCCGTATGGGCTGAGGTATGTATTATCCTTTATCTGACACTTCGTGTCAGACGGGAGCATGGCATATCCCACGTTAATCTCAGGGGGATTGGAATGGGGCGTGTCATGAATTGAGGTTCGATTGATGTTAATTTGCATTAGTAGGTACTGCCACCTGACGGGGTTAGTGGGTTGGACATGGGCGGTAACCCCGTACGGATGGATTAGGTTTGGTTAACTAAATACTAATTAGACTGGGTGAAAGTTTGTAAGATCCCTTATTTGACCCGAGCTGTCAAACTGGTGCAGGACCAGTCCGATTCTCATAGTAATTAGGGACGGGTCCTGCCAACTTGCGCTTGCTCGAATAATAATTAAATAATACTTGCTCATCCCCTAGCTCTAAGGAACATGAGGTGACAGTGCGTAGCGCCCATTTTTTATGTGGTCGAGGTGTACAAAGTAAACTATAGATACCCAGCATTTCATGCGTGCATGGCTCGAGTAACTCGAGAGCATAGTTAGTGGGTTATACGTAGTATACTTGAGTTCCATAATGAAATTTAGAAATGAATTTTATTTTATTGATATTTCTCATAAAACGTGCCTGTTTTATATTATTATCATCTTTAAGTTTATTTCAAAATTGAAGAGCTTAAATGTCTTCTAAACTTGTGGTTTTACATTGAAAAACTTGTAAAGTCCATTCATCCTTCTGTTTTTGTACCCTCAAGTCCCGGTGGCACTTCATGCACTTTGAGGAGTTTACAGTAGCTACTCTAACATTCACACAGGTAGTTTGTTTGTGAATTAATGGAAATCGGAAGTCGGGTAGTTACTTGCACTGCATGATCATCATAAATAGTGTATTATACACTATACTTCTGCTGTTGCGATGAAATGATAATAATTATTTTTACTAATTACGTTTCACGCGGCCTCCTAAAACACATCATTTTAACCCTTTGGCTTTCGTCATCTTGATAGCATCGTTTAGATATTGTTTAGATGTCGGTTAGTATACCTCGATTTTATCATCCTTGTGGAGTTTCCGGGCCAGGGTGTGTCGCTTTTAGTGGAGATAGTTTGTTTAGGGTTATATGCGATGTTAGAGATATGATTATTTTGTGCTTTATGGACTTGAATTTTAATTTTACATAATATCCGTGATGTAGGTTTGTTAGTTGTTAGTGAATTTTTGTCTGTGTTAATGTTGATAGCTTGACTTGTAAATCTTACCATCATAACTTGAATTTGAGTGTATAATTGTATCATTTCTATATAATATATCACTAATATCATTCTTGATTAAAAAAATATATGATACCCTAATTTTTTTCCCCACCTAACCTGATATTTAAATGTTTTTCTTTTCTAATTAATAAGCACGAGATAAAGAGTAGTCGGAATGAAAAAACCAAGACAATGGAAACTAAGATTATTAAAGATCATGTGACTGAAGCTTAAGTACTTAATTCTTTAATTAGTGGGAGGACACGAGCGTGTTGCATTTTACTAGAAAAGCAGAAAGTAGGTGAAGCACATAAGGCCCAAATCTAACATGGGACTGGGACATTTTGAATAAAAAAAAAAAATCACCAATTAATATAGAAATTAAAGACACTCTATTAACCTCTCACTAAGATTATATTTTAGTAATACTAAATTTCGAATTCTTAACAAGTAGGTACTTAAAAATTCGTCATAAAATATTGACAATTGATTAACTACATTGTACGGCTATATTAACAACATAAATCTTAAACCTTTCATCTTTATATATGGCTTTGTTTAAAAAACCACAAGACCACCACTAATCTAAAAACTTGAAATAAAATCTGTCTGCATTTCTGTCAAAGTCCAAGTACTCCTAAGAAAGACACATCCATCTTTTTCCCTGAATCCCGGGGGAACCTTTAACCCTAAATAAAAAAGTGTATTGTGTATATGCCTGTTTTGGGGAGTGTGCAAAATTCTAATTTGACCCAAAAACCACAGCTATGTCACCAAAAAAGAAAATTGGAACAAGAGAATGGGACAGTGGCACGGTGAGAGACAGAGGATGAGGACTCAGGCCCCTACCCCATCTAATTATTATTTTCTGGTTAATATTGATACACGACTATGAATATAACCCCATCCATTATAGGCAAATCTATTAATAAGTACTCTGTCTAGTTTTTGTACTCCAAGTCTCCATCCTTTCCAACTAGCTTGATACTTTTTCCAGATGGGGCTTGACCAAATGACTAAGTACCTTTCTTCATTGCTAAATCTTAAACTCATAAAAATCCTCTTTTTCTTACTTTATTAAGATGATTTTATGATATTTTTATTTATTTTATAAGTGAGATATTTTAAATTCAATTTATATGAATAATAAAAATAATTTTAATTTTAATATCTTGTATTTTGATCTATTGTGAAACCTATGTCAATTTATTTATTTTTTAAAATAATATATTATTGCATATAAAAATGTGATATAATGAAACAGGCAATCCTATCTTATTGGGTTTCTTCAAATTTTTAGTGGAGGAGTCAAGGGTCTTAGATTCCAATTGAGACCATCTCATTCTTAAAAGAAACAATTTTTTTTGTAATAAATCCGAGTCATATTATTGATCTTCTTTGTAATCCTCTCTATGTTGTTTTTTTTCCTAACAATTTGAAAATATATCCCTTTGTTTTTCTGAATATTTATATTTGATTAGGTCCATTACACAATCACAATAGACCATGAAAGTGACCAGTGGCAAAGCATTGCAACATTTGGAAATGCTAAATGAACTGAAAGCAGGTTGACCCATTTGGTATTATCATTAGAGTACGCCATTCCCAATGCTGTTTAGGCAATGTTAGGTTTAATCAAAGGGAAAAAAAGTAATATTCAAAGTGCCAATTTATCAAATTAATAGGGTTATTATTGCAATTGCATTTATACCCCCACCTTATATATCGCTTTTGTTTGGGCAGTTTAATCCACCTTGGTTTGCAAGTGTTTGTTTATTTTTAAGCTTTTGATTCCTTTTGAGTTTTGACTTGAGCTCTTTCGAGATTACTTTCAAGAGCTGGGAGCCTGGGAACAATGACTCATATATGTCTCAATCAAACTAGCTAGCTAGCTTTCATATATTTTACTTGAAATGGTGTTAGTAGTAATTAAGAGCTAGGTTAGATGTACATATACTTCACTCTGTACGT
Source organism: Prinsepia uniflora (assembly GCA_032719365.1). Taxonomy (NCBI): domain Eukaryota; kingdom Viridiplantae; phylum Streptophyta; class Magnoliopsida; order Rosales; family Rosaceae; genus Prinsepia; species Prinsepia uniflora. The sequence goes on along the minus strand of CM064865.1, from coordinate 13,975,176 downwards.
GAAGTAACTTATAGTAAATATGGAATGTTCCTGCCTCTGTTTGCTACATATGTACCTTCGTTTTGGTGAATTTGTAATTATGAAATGCACTGCTGTTCATAAATTTTTATTTCTGAAACTTTTATATTCTTGTAAGACGAAGAAAAAATATCACTTCAATATTAAATGCGCGCTTCCACTATTTGTAAATATTACATGAACAATAATAAAATTATTGTTGAATTGAAGGTCAATCATGAGTCATTTAGAAAGAAAAATTATCTAATCAATCCCCGAATAATAATAATAATAAAATTAATAAAATGTAAGTTTGCTCCATGTCTAATAAATCCTTAAGAGAGGATTTACGAGGCATCTGTAGAATAAAATTAACAATCCCCGAACAATTAAGAATATGAGGCATATGTAGACCAACGAAACCAAACAAGCATAAAACTTCGAGTGATCGATGGGCCCTTAAGACAGGAAACCCAGCTACATGTATGTATGTTTGTAGATATCCTGTGTGCTTGTGTGTGTGTGTGTGAGAGAGAGAGAGAGAGAGAGAGAGAGAGAGAGAGAGATATCATGCGGTGGGGTTGTTTCCATGATGCAGACCAAACAAAGGTTGATTAGAATACATGCATTAATTGGCTCTTCGATGAGATGAAATGAAAAAACAAAATTGAAAAGAAAAAGAAGAAAGAAATCTTAACTGCCCCGTTTGAAAAATGATGAAGCAGACAACAAGTTAGAAAGAATTTGGTTGCAGAAAATGCGGATTTACACGTGAATATTGGAGATCACATAATAGTTTGGTTTTTGTTTGCACATGAAATCATTCCAAAGACTTTGTATGAGTATTAGGTACATGACTCACAAAAGAAACCACCCATGCATGCAGCTGTTTTCACCCTTTCTTTTCACCTGGTTTTAATTATGATCAATTATCTATTCATTAATCAAATTTCCTCTTCCTATATATAATTCTTAATTAATTACGTACTCCTTAAAATTTGGACAATATAACGGATCGATTACACTGTAATTACTGCGTATTACGGTTTATAAGTACTATATATTAATCTTGCTTATCAATTTGAACGATAACGTCAAGATGACGAAGTCAGCACGCCTTGATTTTCGTGCCATAAACAGACTTTCTGGATTAGGTTGTATCATCAAGAATATATGCAGTGTAATTACTTGTGAATTTTCGTACATATATAGATTAGAGTCATTAATTAGATATTAGACCATAGCTCCACACGTGAATAGATCACATTAAGATTCGTACCCCATGAACCTTAACAAATCCCAATAGTTACATAGATAGACATGATGCAATAATTACCTCACCTCCCATATATGAGTTAATACTAATCAATAAATATGATGGTGAAACTTTGAAATTATATTATCTTATGGTTTTATTGGAACTTGTAATTAAGAAAGTGACTGTAGCTAAAAAAATAAAAAATAAACTCGAGATTGAGCAGTTAAGAAGACCTCCGATTTGGGTTGTTTTGACAACAACTGCTGGGAATCTAGTAATTTTTTTTCACCTACAAGTGCTACCTCGTCATTAATTTCAGCCCACGAGATTTAGGTTAAATAGAAATTAGAAGAAGAAAAAGAAAGTAGGTGGAAAGGGAATGGCATAGAAGGACATCTGCAAAATGTCCTTTTCCTTGCCTCGCCACCCTCCTCTCTCTCTCTCTCTCTCTCTCTCTCTCTCCCTCCCCGTATAGTTTTTTAAGTATATTTGGAATGTTACATAATTTTTTTTTTATTTTAAATATATTTACAACATCACATAATATATAGTTTAAGAATACTAATACACATCAACATATTATTATTATTAATCATTAATATTATAATAAATAAAATAAAAATATCACGTAATTAATATATATTCTGAATACATATATAAAATATAAAAAAATTCCTCTCTCTCTCTTTCCCTCTTCTCCATGATCATATATCCCCAAGTCTTTAAAACCCTTCATTCCCTCACCTTCCACATTCTTCATCACCTATCAAATACCAAACCAAAACCTTCACTTATTTTATTTCTCCTTCAAAGCGCTTCAAGCAGCTTCTTCTACTTTTGGTTGTAACATGCCAATGTCCACCTCCAAAACCTTAGATAAACCCTTCAAGTTAGCTTATAACGAGCAGCAGGGTGGTGATGAGGTGGCGATGGCGAGTTTCACGGTGGTTGAGCGAAACCTGCCACCGCCACCGGCGCCTCAATCGGGTGAGAGAAGAGGGAGGAGGAAGGCAGCTGAGCCAGGCAGGTTTCTTGGGGTGAGAAGAAGGCCATGGGGTAGATATGCTGCTGAAATTAGAGACCCAAGCACTAAAGAAAGGCACTGGCTTGGCACATTTGACACTGCCCAAGAGGCAGCTTTGGCTTATGACAAAGCTGCCCTCTCCATGAAAGGAACACAAGCAAGAACCAACTTCATTTACTCTCAAAACACAACTAATTTCCACTCTTTCCTAACACCCACATTTGATCATTTCCAAACCCTAATTTTACCACAATCACAGCCCTCCTTTTTATTATCATCACCTGCACCTGCACCTCCCACTACTACTGCTTCTAAACAACCCACCAATCACACTACTCCACCTCATCATCAAACCCCCAATAGTATTATGTCATCTGCCCATGATGATGATGAGAGCTTCTTCTTTTCAATTGATTCTAATAATAAATCCAACTCCGGCTATTTGGGCTGCATAGTTCCTGATAATTGCTTGAGGCCTCCTTCATCTCACGATCATCATGAAACCAAATCATCGTCACATAATGCTTGTGATCAAGCAGCATTGATGGCCTCTAACCCGCAGAACGCCAAAAATCAGTATCCTTCCTTTGATGGATTCTGGGATAATCAGCAGCCAGCATGCGATGATGATAAGATGAATTATTCTAGAGAGCTCTATGCATCCATGGTGGACACTCCATTGATGGTTGAGGCCGAAGCCGATGGATGCATGGGACCATCATCATCATCAGCTTTGTATCCCATCATCGAAAACTCGGGTTACGCTTCTTCTTCATTCTCTTGCTTTCCATCAGTCGTCCCTCACTTTGGTGATGCAGCCATTGAGTTTGGCCACTCACTCTTTTAGTTATTATTAACTTAGTTTTGGTGTGTACGTACGTACGTGTGCATGCACTTGTTTTTCATCAGTGTGGGGCTTTTTCTTTGCAACCCTTTTTTTTTTTTTTTTGCATTGTAATTACCCTTTAATTTCCTCATGTGTGAGAGGAGGAGATTTGCGAAGTTACTCAATAAGGATCTATAAATTAGTTTTAATGGAAATTGTTTGAAGAGCTAGCTCTATCTGGTACTTCCTTTCTAAATCTTTTTATCTAATTTTTGTTCACCTTTAGGGCTAGTAATTTGCCTGATCTTTTGCTCAGGCATTAAAATACCCTAATAACACAAGATTTTTTTATACAAATTCTTCTAAAAAGTATGATTATGTACATTAGAGATCGTTATCTCGATCCCTTTTAAGTACGCAAAATATGCTAATTGTTCACTTAGAAACCCATAAACATTAAACAGAGATGGACCACTAAGCTATCAGCCACACATGCAAAGTTGTGGTTCCATTAATGATAGTGGTACCAATGTTCCATGCAATATCAACTAATTAAGAGTATTCATCATGTTCTATTTGTTTTTGTCTCATCTATAAATATTGCTTGTATAAAAGAACGATACGGTATTGTATGTGGCCTGAATTCAACTTTTATTTAACTTAATTATGTTGTTATTTGTTAAAGACAACTAGTGAATTCAGGTGACCATGGGAAGACAGAGAATCATAATACCCCTAAATTTATGGAACTAAAGAGGAACACAATGGGTTGTTAATATATATCTGGATCGAGTTCTTATACACTTGAAGGTTAAAGTAATTAGATCCACTCATTTTGCCAACATTGTTCATTGCATTGCCTTCAAACCTGGATTTATCTTGTCTTTTTGTCTGTCATGCCATCAAATAATTTCAGATTATGGAAATTTTCTTGCATTAAGGGACAAAAGTCGCACCAGATATAAAAATTGGAAATAAAGGGTATTATGGGAATTTTGTGATAAAGCACATCATAATATCTTGTCCTTGGAGTATCTGTGCTCAATCATATGGTACTTAGGGAAATCTTTGGGAGGGGTGAAGATATGACCAAAGCCCTTAAGTTACCAAACTGATGTGCAAATCCCATCAATTTCAATCCCTATCCCAATCTATATGTGGCATGGAAGACAATTGAAAGGCAGGGCTTGGCTTAGCTTGGCTGGTACCTTCAATGGACCAAATTCTGCATACATTCATTTTCACTATCAAAAGTAGAAAAATGGATGAAAAAGAGTTCCCATCTATCTCTAAATCTTCATGCTAAAGCCTGGAAGAGTTGCCAAAAAGCAGCAGAACTGTCTAAAGAAAGAAGACCCAAACCCCAAAAGTACCCAAAAAAAAAGGTAACAAGGAATGCCAGCCCACTAAACCTTAGAAGACAGTCTTTTGTACAATTATCGCATGTATATATGGTACCCCTCACATTTGCGTAATATTGTCAAAATCTTGTAGCGCGCTTAACTGATAGACAAATACAAGACACTCTATTAACTAAAACTAGAAAGCAACTTGGTTAAGAAAATAAATAAACAAATTATAATCAACTCAAGCTTTTGATTTTTTAAACCATAGTTGACTAATTAATCATCAATAAGGTCGCTTTGAGTCAACTAGAGGTCAACATTGGATATTCTCATAATTGAAATTTCCAATCCAACTTGTACCTTTAATTCAATTTTAATTTTCATAAGTCTCCAGTCTTCACCCAAGATATAAAAAAATAGTTCAAAAACTTTCTATGTTTGAAGTTCAACTATGATTTGACATGTATTGTAAATTTATAATGAAGCAGTGCAGGGGGAAAGTAAGAGAGCCTTATCATCAAGAAATGACGAAGAGGGGCGAGGAGAAATATAGATTATGACAGAGTCAAGAGTGCTTCTTCTTACACTTCGTATTGTATAATAAATATATCAATAACATGGTCTAGCACTTCAATTGACACTACAGCCCAAGTATATGTATCTCAAATTCTGAATCTGATCCCACATAAAAAAGTAAGCATTGTGATGATGCCTCCTTTGGGTCTTTCATTTTCTTTCCTTTTTTTAATCAAAATAGAAACTGGACCAAAAAGTAGGGGAACATGGATTCAAATTCCCCAGTTTCACTGGAAGCTTGCTTGTTCCCCAATCCAAAAGAAAATTCAGAAGAGATAGACATGAATACACGGTGGATGTAAGAGCAAGAGCGCACCGTGGAAGTAATCTTTTCATTCTGAGAAAGGCTGGAGCACAAATGAACATGGGTCGCTCCAAAAATGGAAAGCTGGACACAGATTTGCCTAACAGAACCGCAAATTGTTTCATGGTTATTGAAGAAAGGGGAGGAGGAAGGACGGCTGCTGTATGGGAAGGTTTGCTAAGCTTTTGGGGGTTGGCCATGGCTTATTCAAGATAAAAAAAGGTATGGCCATATAAAGATGATATAAACACAGATAAAGAAAGGACTGATGTATGCTAAAGGCAGTGAGATATGAAGCCTCTGTTGGAGGACTTGAAAAAGGAAAAAAAAAAATTATGCTTTGGGAGAATGTTGATCAAAAAAGGAAGAATGAAAAATTGCTTGACATTGCTTAGTTTGAACTATGAGACTCTGTACTGCTAGTGGCACTGGTGGCCGCCAAAGGGCCGGAACTCTGAGCAGACTGTTGGACACCCAAATGGGTAACACCACCGGCCTTAGAAACAGCTGATCCGACTGATCCACTAGAACTGCTCAGTGATGAAGACATCCTGGCTGAAACCAAGTCCTTTCCGGAGCCTGGACTAAGCTCAGGCCGGAATTCTGAAGATGAGGATGATGGAGCTAGCGAACCAATTGATGATCCCACTGGGTACGGGGCAACTGGCATATCAGTAAGGGAAGACGCTGATGGGCTGTAACTCAGTGATCCCATTGGGTGGTCAAATTTGCATGCAGATCCAAACTTGCATACTCCACGTTGTGCAAAGTGAGTGCAAAGTGGTGCACCCTGATTATCACATACAATTTCAAATTCACAGCACAAAAGTGAGCAAAAAGTGAGAGAGAAGCGCATAACTCACCAAGAAGGCATTCACAATACAAGCACTCACAGAAAACAAATACTGAAACATAGAATATAAGAATATCAAGGCCAACATATTGAGCTAACCTATAAAATCAAAGAGCTTTGTAACCAACATATACAAGTAAAAATGCGGAAAATAAGCAGATTTTCCAGCCAATATCACCATGAAGTAACAAGTTATATGCTTTAATTCAAGGGAAAAATGAAACATAAAAAGGAATAAAAGGCTGTGACTAGAAAAAAGAAACCCTTCCCTAAAATGAACCCTAAATCCAAAAAATCATACTTATGAAGATTACCCAAACTTACACCATTTTCAACGAGCCATCTATTCAACATACTCAGAGATTTAAGTGTTGCTTTGCAAAAAAGATTTCACCTACTACTAAATATATCCAGACAGGATATATATTTTCCCTGCGTATTTTCGACAGTGGGCTCTAGTTTCAAGCGGAAAATATCTACAATCTTACAATAACAAGAAAACCCAAATCCTATATCAAATATGGTTTTTCACAAAGCATACGAGGATGATGAACTATGACAATCAAGCATTTCTGAATGGGAGAGAGAAAGGAGTCAAACTTATTTTCACCAGTAAACTTTACAGTTTTAAGTAAGTAGAAGTTGATGGTTCATGCCCCTAGTAAAAGCATCATAATACAAAGGATTTTTAAGGGCAGCTCACCGGGCGCGAAGGAAGACCACTGGAGCTAAGGACAACTGTTGACTTTGGTGCAACTTCTGGCGGATGATGATATCTACATGAGAACCCAAATTTACAATCCCCTGTTCTCATGTAATACTGGCATTCTGGCTGACCAGGTCTATCTGGAAATAATTGCTCCTTCTGACTATTAGCTGGAAGACCAAGTGAAGAAGCTAAAGGCATAGGCTGATAGACTCCTGTATATGCAGGCGCTGATGGAGACAGTTGAGTCATCCCATAAACTGTCCCAGAACCAATACCAGGTTGAGTACTAGGAGAGGGTAATGGGCTTGCAGATGCCTGCACCACGTGGCTACAAACTTAATGGAAATTCATGTAACTCAAATGATAATGGAGCAGCAACAGATGTTTATGTACCTGATAGGGACTCCAACCTGGAAGAGGAATTGTACTGGGGGAAAGAAGCACTTGACCGTAGGGGCTCTGCAAATACGAGCTGGGTAGCATAGGAGGCCTTGCAAATACTAATCCATATGGTTGAGATGAAATAGAAGGAGATTGCAGAGTCTGATACAATGGGGGTCCAGCAGGTACAGGTGAAACTTGAGGTCCCGGTGATGGCACTGTAAGCTGTATGCCAGCCGGCTGGGGATGATGGAATTTACAAGTTGCACCAAACTTACACTGTCCAGTTTTCACATAGTAGGAACACTCTCTTTCACCCTGTTTTATTCGCAAGGAAACCATGATGCAAATATACGAGAGTAATGAATGGGGCTTACAATATGACGAACATACAAAATTTACAGAGGTTAAATTTTAGAAATCCAAACCTGTCGTAATGGGTATCCATAATAATTTAGTGACACAGGGCTACCAGGATTTCCTCCCTGCCTAGGATGGTGGTACTTACAAGAAGGGCCGAATTTGCAAGTCCCTGTCCTCATAAAATACTGCCATCACCGAACCACAACATAATCAAACAAAAAGGATTCAAATTTCGAAGAACCATTAACAATAAAGGAAGCCACACCAGGTGGAACATAAAACAACAGAAACCAAATATGTGAGAAAATGTACACTACTAAGTGGTGGCATTTTGTCCTAAAGCCCCAAACTTGATGACCAATTAGAAAAAAAAAAACAAATGAAGTACCTGGCATACAGGCTGGCCGGTTCGTTCAGGGTACTCCAACCCTCCAGGTCTCGCCACTCCGGTAACCTGAGAAGCATATATGTTTCAAGCTTAACTAGTAAAGAGGTGATAATATCATAAACCATATAGATCTTCGTAAATATGCCTAAAAAGGTGAAATATTACAATTTTCTCCAGAATGAGTTGCAATTCAATAAATTCAGATAAATCCACCAACCAAATTGCTTAAAAATCATAACTTGATCATCGAATCTGCAAAGAAAAGCACAATCCCTCCACTAACACACAAGATCAAACAAAATTGGACCACACTGGCAATCAAGGACAGGCATCCGATTGAGCCCTAAATTCAACCACTTGAAGCAGTAAAAAAGGGTAATTTAATAAAATTACCGCGCTACGATCACGGGGATGATTGTACCGACACCTCGAGCCGTACCCACAAATCCCAGTCCTCAAGTAGTAACTACAATCGGCCTCGTCGGGTCGCTCCGGGTACGATTCCCCGGGTCCGAGCCCCAACTGCCACATAGACTCTGCATTACGACAAAAACGAAAGATCAAACCCAATTCCAAAGCGAAGCCACATTCGCTCCAAAAACCCACCAAATCGAAATCTTCCAAAACCCGAAATTCAATCCAAATTGAAAACGAAATTGAAATGCAGAGTATTTCTCACAAAGAAAAGCTCTCACCTTCCAACCCTGTTTCGGGTCCCGGAACGGTCCACTCTGGCGACGGATCGGACTGTGACCCTTCCGTGGTCCGACCGTACCGCTCCATTGTACGGTCACACTCAATCACTTGGATTCTTCACTCAACAATCTCGATGCTTCCTCAATCTCTCTCTCTCTCCTTCTCTTCAACGAATGAGGTTATGAGAGGCTCTGATCAAATGGGGTTATCAGAAAGATGAAAATAGGAAAAGGGCTCCTCTCTCTCTCACACATAAAAACACTGTGTATGTCGCTCGCTCTCGCTCTCTCTCTCTGTCTGTCTGTTTTGGTTTTGGGTTTCTCTCTCTATCAGTTTTCAAAGCCTTTTTTGGTTTTGAACTCTTACTTTTCTCTTCCCCTTAACTATGAGTCTATGAGAGCTTTCTTTTTATTTCTCTTTTTTTTTTTTCCTAATCCCAATTTCAATTTTCTCTCTCTTTTCTTTCTGAAGCCTGAATCCGTTGGTGGGTTTGTATACGCGCCAAACATACAACAAAAATTACCCCCCATCCATCAACTAAATAATTAGATAAATTATTTTCCAGCTCACTAATTCAACCAAAAGCCAAAGAGAAGGAAACTCTGTGAGAATTAGTGTGGCTGTATCCACAGAAATGACGAAAGTACCCATTTCGACATGTGACGAAAATAGGTCCATGCATTGTACGGAATCTGACGGACACAGACTTGTCCTTTTGCTCCACTACCAGGATTTTATTACAGACTGCTAATGACGTGATTAAACTAATCCTATGTGCTGCTCAACTGCAGAGTACATGCAAAGGTAAACATTACAACTAATAAATTAGGAAAATAAAATAAAATAATTTAAATGAATGGTCGTAAATGCTAATGTCAGGACACGTCGCAGTGGTGGAAGGATCTGAACCATGCATTTTTTTGGTTGAAACTGATAGAGGTTAGTAAGTAGAGATTGTACAACAACTAACAAGTGTGTAGCTTTAGTTCTGTTCCACATTACACACAAAATGACTAGAACAAATTTAATGTTTGGTGTAAAAACTAAAAAGAGGGATGGTATTGTGACTCACCAAAACCAAACCATATGACCATGTCAACGTCATGATTTTTTTTTTTTGATGAATTAATAACCAATATCATGAGTTTTTTTTTGTTAAATAAAAAAATTATATAACACTATCAAAATTGGCTGAGGACAAAGAGACAACCCAACAATAATGACATGAGTTTTTTTTTTTTTGATAAGTCAAAATAGTATTAATGGACAAGTTCAAAAGGACAACCCAATTGAACTAAGTACCAGACAAAACCCTAGGAAACTACTGGACTAGGTTCCAACACCTAACCGCCTGGCAGTTGGT